>JAAGEH010000226.1:25804807-26011705 GCA_011751065.1 Lasiurus cinereus | reverse complement strand
ATATATATATATATATATATATATATATATATATAGACTTCAGAGAGGAAGAAAGAAGGAAACAGGGATAGAAACATCAATGATGAGAGAGAATACTGATTGGCTGCCTCCCGCACACCCCCATTTTGATTTGGCAAAACTAAAGTCAAGGGGCCAGTCACATTAGAGAGGCCTCATGAGGATCATTTCTGAGTTGGTCCTTCACTGTCCTTAGTCACTGGGAAAGCAAGTTTGTGTCCAGTTACTCAGCTTTTTTCAGTGATTCTGTAGAGGCTGTGAATCCCCAACTGCTTTGTATGGACTGAAATCCCTGCTCTATTATGGACTAAAAGAAAAAGAGGGGAAAAACCAAGATGGTGGCATAGGTGAACACCTAAACTGCTGCTTCACACAACAATTTCAAAACTACAACTAAAAGACAGAAAGGACATCATCCAGAACCACAGGAAAGCTGGCTGAGTGAAAATTCTACAACTAGAAGGAAAGAGAGGGGCTCATGGAGACTCAGAGGAGCTGCAAAAAGCTGAGGTATGGAGATGCACACGTGGAGAGGATAGGCAGTGGAATGCCTGGCTGGCTTCCTCTTGCAGGAGGGAGACAGAAACTCCTGACTGCACTGAACCACAGATGCAACTGCACTGAACCTCCACCTCTGGGCGAGACTCATACGGGGTGAATCTGGACTGTCATGAAAGGGAGGAGTGCATGAAAACTTAGGGTAGCCATGAAAGGCAGAGGTCTGGAGGCACACACACCACTGTACACAGAGAGGACAGACTGCTGATTGTGCCACTGGCTTTCTCTAGAGGGAGGGAGACAGAACCTCCAAACTGTGCTGAAATCCACTTCCAACTGCACTGAACCCCAGTTTTGGGCGAGACCCTGCTCATATGAGTCCCTGGAGTGCACAAGAACTGGAAAAGCAGAAGTCTGGAGGCACAAAGAGGCTGCAGCAATTACCGAGGGACACAAAGACCCAGGGACTGCGTAGGGCAGGGTTGACAGGAAGCCAAGGCTGTCTGCTCAACTCTGAGACTCCACCCCAAACAAGCTTAATAGAGAGGCTTTTGCAGTTTTGCAAGTCTTGTATCATAAGGCTGACTCCAACACAGAAGTTCTTCTGGCATAGTAAAAATGCAGAGACAAAGGAACAGATCAAAAGAAATGGAGGAAAAGAAACAACTGGATATAGAGTTCAAAACCACACTTACAAGGTTTTTCAAGAATTTCCTAGAAAAGATGGATAAATTTAGTGAGACCCAAAAGGAGATGAAAAAGGACCAACTAGAAATTAAACATACACTGACTGAATTAAAAAATATTATACAGAGATGTAACAGCAGACTAGAAGAATGCAAGAATCAAGTCAATGATTTGAAATACAAAAAAGCAGAAAATAATCTACTGGAAAAGAAAAAAGAATAAAAAATGTGAAGATAGTGTAAGGAGCCTCTGGGACAACTTTAGGCATACCAACATAAGAATTATAGGGGTGCCAGGAGAAGAGAGAGAGCAAGATACTGAAAACCTCTTTAAAGAAAAAATGACTGAAAACATCCCCTACCTGGTGAAAGAAATAGACTTACAAGTCCAGGAAGTGCACAGAACCCCAAATAAAAGGAATCCACAGAGGACTACACCAAGACACATCATAAATACCAAGAGCAAAAGACAAAGAGAGAATATTAAAAGTAGCAAGAGAAAAACAGTTAATTACCTACAAGGGAGCACCCATATGATTGTCAGCTGATTTCTCAACAGAAACTATGCAGGCCAGATGGGAATGGCAAGAAATATTCAAAGTGATGAATAGCAAGAACATACAACCAAGATTATTCTACCCAGCAAAGCTATCATTCAGAATTGAAGAGCAGATAAAGAGCTTCACAGATAAGAAAAAGCTAAAGGTGTTCATGACCACCAAACTAGTATATGAAATGCTGAAAGGTACTCTTTAAGAAGAAGAAGAAGAAGAAAAAGGCAAAGATAAAAATTATGAACAACAAATACATATCTATTAACAAATGAATCTAAAAGTCAAGTGAATTAAAAATCTGATGAACAGGTTAAACTGGTGAATACAATAAAATCAAGGGCATAGAAAGGGAGTGGAGTGACAATTCTGAGTGGGGGTGCAGGGAGACTGGGCAAAAATCATACATCTATGGATGAGGACATTGAGGAAGGAATTAAGGGCAGAAGGTAGGGTGAGAGCCGGGTGGAGGGGAGCCTTGAGGGGGAAAAAGAGGAACAAATGTAATAATCTGAACAATAAAGATTTATTAAATAATAAAAAAAGACCTTTGACAACTTATACAAATGTTCTGTTCTCTAGTTTCCCTCTTCATAGAGTATAATAACATCTTGGTCTTAGGAGGGCCATGAGGAGTAAATGAGTTAATAGATAAAATGAGTTAATACTGAGAACATGTCTGGCTGGTGGTAAATAATTGATAACTGTTGATAATTTTGTTAGGATTGTAACCCATTGGCTTATTGAAGAATGAAATGTAACCCCAATGACAGAGCAGTCACATAGGTTTATGCAGTTGTATATTAGTGGATTTGTGTATTCATTACAATAATTTTATAGTTGGTGAATTTTAAGGTTATAGAACAACATTGTGCAAAGAAATACAAGATGAATCACACATCTCATTTAAAATTTTCCTTCCTTCCTTTCTTCTTTCCTTCCTTCCTTCCTTCCTTCCTTCCTTCCTTCCTTCCTTCCTTCCAGGCAGTGTACATTACTAACCACATCAGAAGCTTAGAAATATTCATAGTCAAAATTAAATATGTATTAAAAGCAAATTGATACAGCATAATGTAAAGTTACATAACATGGAGATCATCAGCCCCTTCATATGTTGTCCTCATCTCTTTGAAGTTTTGAATCACACAGTACAGGTGCTGTAATTTCAATATCTAATTTTTCCTATTAAAAACAGTTCTTTGAGCTAAAATTGTTGGCATATCTAGAGCAGCAAACCACTGGAAATAACAGTAATTTAGGGCAGGCATGCCTTACGGAGATGGCTCTTGCTGTCTGTTTTATCCCAACAGGTGTTCCCAAGGCTTTCACCTGTTGTAGGGTTCACTGAGATGAGATATACTCCTTTTTCTGTTTATGAGACTGGCCACAATAGACTAAGATAACAAGCAGAGCATTGAATACCTAAATAATGTGTACATACAAGCCTCAAATAGTGTGAAAAATTTTGTCCACATAGACTATCTATCCTCTATATATTAAAAACCTATATATACCATAAACCAGCTTCAATACATGCCTATAAATATTCTTAAATTAGGTAAAGAGAGAATATATTTATCCATTAACCCTTAAACGTGACAAAGTAGGTAGTGGTTTAATTATTTTGCAGATGATAAATAATATTAGAGCTACCCAATGACCTACCCACAGGCATGTAACTGTACAACCTATTTGAACTAAATTATATTTTTATATTTGGTTATTTTTTCATAACACATTAGCCCATTTAAAATAGATAAACTTTCATAAGGGGTGGGCACATTGGGGGAATCTAGATGACCTTAGAGATGCCTGTCAACCTATGATGTCACATTTATGTCATGTTGCTTCTTTCTTTTTGGGTTCCATAACCACTACCATGCTTAAAAAACCAAAGCCTTATAGTATTGTTTAATAATATATATCATATGAAATTTCAGTTTTGTTATTTTTTTATAATTAGGGGAAAAAGGAAGTGGAATAAGTAGGAAACAGTTCTCTAACTACTGAAATAAATGTGCAAGTAAATGCATTTAATCCCTCTAATCTAAAAAATTATTTTTTAAATCACTGAGTAGAATATGTATAACTACTATCTCAGTTTTTGATCAAGAGTTGCAGAGTAATGGAAAAATGCCATCCATTTGGTGCAATCACTCTTTTGGAGGACACTCTATGGGGGAATTGAAATATATGCAGTTATTTCCTGACCAGGTTTCATCCATCTCAAGGCTTCAGGGGGTCTGGGAACCATTGAAGTTGTGTAGAACAGTGTCAGAGCCTACCCATGTTTCCTTTTCCTGGGAGGGACCCAATGGTTTTCTTCAGATTTCTAAAGAGAGTTTTATCCTACAAAAGGTGAAGAGTCAAGTATACGAGGCTAAGAAAACAGTTTAGGAAAACAAATAAAAACGTGTTTTTATATAACCTGTTTAATTTTTAAAATCATCAAATCTTTTAAACTTGAAAGCCTGAAAAATGCACAGTTTAAAAACTTAAAAAAATAAACTTCTATTTTCTGGTTATTATAAAAAAAAGTGTTTGAAAATATGTCTTTTAGCTATTGCATCTCCAATTAACCCATACTTATGATGTTTTAACATTCCTTGTATTACCCTCCATTTTTTGCATTCTGGTTGCTGGATTAAATTTTCTGTTTTTATAGAATGACACAAAATATTGGTGACGATGGGGGTGGTGATGACAACACCTTCAACTTCAGTTGGAAGGTGTTCACCAGCTGGGACTACCTGATCGGCAATCCAGAAACAGCAGACAACAAATTCAATTCTATTACAATGAACTTTAAGGTAAAGATGGCCACCTTCTGGAGTCTTTTCTTTGTATTTCTAATATATATATATTAGAAATTTCAGAGAGGAAAGGAGAGGGAGAGAGAGATAGAAACATCAATGATGACAGAAACTCATTGATTGGCTGCTTCCTGCATGCCCCCTATTGGGGACCAAGTCTGCAACCCAGGCATATGCCCTTGACCTGAGTAGAACCTAAGACTCTTCAGTCCACCAGCTGTCGCTCTATCCACTGAGCCAGATAGCCAAGGGCTTTTCTTTGTATTTGTCAGAGTAAAATGGGAGGATTCCCATATGTTCCAGCTAACAAAGTATCTTGACAATTAAAAGAAAGATTAACTCATCATTTCTGCCTACTGGGACTTGGGCAGGATTCTGATTATGACTGGAAAATATCTGGTGACCCACAACAGCACTATCTCTTCTCTAAGTTTGGTATTAATATAATGCCATTGGCTTAAAATAGGGGACCCTTAGTAATCAGAAGCAGATATTTTATATAACAGAACAATGCTCAATATTTAAGATGACATTGAATTATTATTTTGTAGCTTTTAAAAAACTGTACTGGAAGAGAATTTACAATGAAACCTATCCGATTAGATTGGTTAGAGTTGGTTTGTTAGAATTTCTCCTTTCTCTCATTTGTTCTCACTTACTGACAATATTCACTGGTTTGTGAAATCTCAGATTTAGTTAATTTTCATATTTTATATTCTGATGTTAGCAAAATTAATTCCTGAGTTCATGATACTGGTGTAGCTCAGATATTTCTCTTTTTCCTGGGTACAGGAAGCTATAATTGAAGAAAGAGCGGCCCAAGTAGAAGAAAACGTCCACTTAATCAGATTCCTGAGGTTTCTCGCTAACTTCTTCGTGTTTCTAACACTTGCCGCGAGTGGATACCTCATCTTTTGGGCTGTGAAGAGATCCCAGGAATTCGCACAGCAAGATCCCGACACCCTTGGGTGGTGGGAAAAAAATGAAGTTCGTCTCTGCATGCTTTTTATGTGCTTAGAACCTGACATTTGAGATTTTGTGGGTTATGCTTCTATGGCAGAACATTAAATAAGGCCACTCTCTACATCTTTCCTCCATCTACCTTTGTGAGTTAGCCAATCCTGTCCCACATTTTCCACTTTATCCCAGCCTTATTTGAAAAACTGTCTACTGGCTGTCTTTCATTTTGGGACATTCTGGAACATTATAGTTGGGAGAGATGTTAACACACATATATTCCATCCAGTACAGTTTACAAGATGAGGACTCTCAGGAGATTAAGTGATGTGTTTGTGATCACAGAACTATGGAGAAATGTGAGTTAAAACCTAGGATTCTTGGTTTCAAGCCACATACTCTTTTCATGAACTTATGCTGATATCCCTACATCTGTCATTGAAAGATCCATTTGTTGCCTGAATTCTCTGAAGCAGCAATGATAGAGTCTTGGTTCCTGTGTTTATCTCATCGACACATTCAGATTGCCTCCCCCACTTTGGGCAAGTCTGGGTTCTCTCTGTTTTTCACTAGCAGCCCAACTCCCTATTTCTCTTTTCTCTCCCTACCCCCGCTGCTTTGAATACTCTTCAAATTAGGAAAGTTAGCTCTTTGCCAGGAATTAAATTTGATTGTGATTTTTTTTTTCAGTGTATCTGTCCATTTAGCAGGCCAGAGAAGGGAAGTCAGAGGTTGATATTTAAAATCAGGAAATCATTGATCATATATTGTTGCTAAAGCCTATTCTTTCTCTCTCTCTCTCTTTTTAAAATATATTTTATTGATTTTTTTACAGAGAGGAAGGGAGAGAGATAGAAAGTCAGAAACATCGATGAGAGAGAGACATCGATCAGCTGCCTCCTGCACGCCCCACTGTGGAGATGTGCCCACAAGCAAAGTACATGCCCCCAACCGGAATCGAACCTGGGACCTTTCAGTCCACAGGCCGATGCTCTATCCACTGAGCCAAATCGGTCTCATCCTATTCTCTTTAATAAAATGTTCCAGCATGCAATGTGGCACCATTTTCAAAGTTTGGGTATATTTAGTCTGTGCAAAGTATAGACTTCCCACACTGAAATTTCTGTAGAGTCTTATAGACTAAAAAGATTAAGTCTTCATAGTATAGAATCTCCTTAAACATGTTTGGACAGTAAATGGTAATACTTACAACAAAATTCCTAAACAAAAGCATTCTATATTTAGCCATGGTAACATTGAAGATGGAAGGCCATTCATTTAAGAGACTATAATAACACAGACATTTCATGGAAACCTGTGAAACAGTCATTTGGTGGAGATATTTCATTTACTTAAAACAAACTTCAAAGTCTTTACTAAGATTGCTGTCAAAATTCTTTCTTGGAGTTGTGATAATATTTACAGGCACAATTACTATGCTACTTTAGTCTATGGTTCACATTGACCATATTTTTATATAAATGAACCACAGTAAAGGATGGGTGTTGATTATCAATCATTAAAAGGGTCACTCTTTGTAAGAACCTGTTTAATATCCATTTTAGAAGATCCCTGAGTCCTAGGAGCCAACAAAGGTAATAATGGGGAGTTATTCATAACTATAAATTTGATAAAATTAAATTTACCTTATATAAGACTGTACAAGATTTGCCAAGTTTTTACTTTAGGCTGAAATGATATCATGCTGATTTTATGTTTTGCTGATTTTTAGCTCCTGCTGGTCGTTCATATATAATGTTCTTAATAAAAATGGAAAAACGTATTGACAATTATTTTCTAAATATAGTCTAGTACTTCTAATCAAAATATGGAATCCACAGGGGAAATAGGAAATAAATGTTTAATGGTGGCAGTTTGAGCCAGGTACTTAGGAAAGATAGTTGTTAAAGTTAACTGAAAAGTTACCAGAAATCCTTTTTCTGAATACTTTTTTTTTTCAATTAAAGGAAGGCTTTTTTTCCACCATAAAAGTAGTATCTGCTCTGGATTTTTTCTTTGACTTAATTTAGCCAAATAATATAATCATAAGGGTGCCAGTCAATCAGGAGAGAAGGAACACACATTTCCTACTTGTCCTATTTCTCTCTCTCCCCGACCCCATCCCTCTCTCTCTCTTATCATTCTCTTGCCTTTGGCATCATGAACCAGTCATTTTTGAAACTGTCTTGCCTTGGCTTCAGTGGCTTCAATAATATCATACTATGTGTTCTTCTTTGGTTTCTCTGAATGTCCTCTGTTTTCTTTGATAAAGCACTTTTTCTTTTGCTCCTAAGTTTGCATGTCCCTAAATTCAATGTTTAGTCCTGAGCCCATCTCAAGGAAGTCATTCATTCTAGCTAATTAAACTAAATCAGATGTTGATGATTGCCAAGTTATTATTTCCAACATAGATCTCAGTCTTCAAGCAGATCATTTTCCATTGCTTTTGGAAACATGTTGTACAACACCATATCAGAATCAGTTACTGTCCAGAACAATACGGGTTCTTTGAGTAGTGAGTGATGTAAATTGCATTTCTCATCATATCAGGAAATGCTGTTATTACTGGCATATATATAAGCTCATATACATCCAAATCTTAAGAATGTGAGTTGATATTGATGTTTTATTAAGATTAAGTTTAAAAAATGCACAAGATAATCTTCTTTAGTCTAATAAAAAGATCAAAGGTATCTAGCTGGAATTTTGTAAAAGTCTGAAGGAAAGCAATAATAATTTCTAAATACTATTAACCTAATTTATCCCTTGTGTCTCCTTGTAGATGAACATGGTCATGTCCCTCTTGGGGATGTTTTGTCCAACATTGTTTGACTTGTTTGCTGAATTGGAAGACTACCATCCCCTCATTGCTCTAAAATGGCTACTGATACGTATTTTTGCTCTTCTTTTGGGCAACTTGTATGTTTTTATTCTCGCCTTGTTGGATGAGATCAACAACAAGGTAAATCATGTGTCTGGATTGCCATCAGCTCGTTGTTACATTCCCAGTCTCAAGGCCGCCAGACATGCATTTGATACCTATATTATGTTCACTTCTGTTGCTGTTGCTTTGCTGTCTAGATTGAAGAGGAAAAGCTAGTAAGGGTCAATATTACCCTGTGGGAAGCCAATATGATCAAGGCCTACAATGCAACACTCACTGGAAATAGCACTGGGGCACCCTTTTTTGTGCACCCTGCAGATGTACCACGAGGACCCTGCTGGGAAACAATGGTGGGACAGGTAATATCACAAAAAGAAGTACATGACAATTAATGGATTAAAAAAGAGCAGAGTCAATAGTTCTTCCATAAGTGTGGCCTAATTTTTTATTGCTTAAACTAATAAAATACAGCTAAGATTTATTGAGTGCTTACGATGTGCTGGCTGTGAATTTCATATACATTATCTCATGCATGCCTCACATCCATCCATTGAAGAAAGTTCTCCTTTTACATCCCTTTTACAGTTGCACATAATGGAAGTATTGTTTTCAAACAAAGTGAGTTGTTTACTACTTATTGTTGTTCCAATAAAGCAACTCTTTTTAATTTATATTACTCAGGTTTAAGTCTTTTCCAGTGTTTTAATTGGCTGTGTATTTTCTCCTGAGGATTTCTTGTTAGCATCATTTGCCAATTCTTTTCCTAATTGAATCATCCATCTATTGTCATACTGATAGTTTTCATGTGTTAGAAAAATAAATCTTCCATCATCTATGCTGCACGTGCCTTTTCTAAGTTTGTCTTTAAACTTTATAAATATTGCTGTTTGCCAGATTAAATTTTAAACTACATGGCCAATATTTTTCTATTTTGGGTTATTGTATGATGCTTATAAAATTTTCTCAATAATAAGACTTTTAATACAGTGATTTTGGAACAGAAAATAGTATTTTTAGATAAATAAAATAAGGTTGAAGCATTTTTCATTTGCTAGACATGCTTAACCAGTTTCTTTATCATTAATTTTAGTTTCCATGCTCATACTGTTTAGAAACATGACAAATTCGCTGTCAACACTAGGATCATTTAAAGACAAAAATGCAAATTGTAATGCAGATAATATCTCCACAGGAATTTGTACGGCTGACTGTTTCTGATGTTTTGACCACTTATGTCACAATCCTTGTTGGGGACTTTCTCCGGGCATGTTTTGTAAGATTTTGCAATTACTGCTGGTGCTGGGATTTAGAATATGGATATGTAAGTATGATACTCATGTATCTCTTATCAGATTATTATTTTGTGGCTCATTGTTTACAAATACTATGCAAGAAGACAATACCTCAGGATTTAGAGGGTGGGATCTACTTTTTATTATTTATTTTATTTTTAAAATATATTTTCATTGATTTCAGAGATGAAGGGGAAGGGAGAGAGAGATAGAAATAGCAATGATGAGAGAGGATCATTGATCAGCTACCTCCCGCACGACACCTACTGGGGATTGCCCGTAACTTGGGCATGTGCCCTTGACCAGAATTGAACCTGAGACTTTTCAGTCCGCAGACTGACCCTCTAATTAACTGAACCAAACCAGCCAGGGCGTGATCTACTTTTTAGATGTCAATACAGTAGTTCCTCCTTATCTGCAGAGTGTACATTCCAAGATTCCCACTGGATGCCTGAAACCACAGATAGCATCGAACCTATATACACTATTTTTCCCTATCTGGACATGCCTTTTACTTAAAGGAAGCACCTTATGGCTTCTTTTTGGCATATTTTACTTGCCAGCATCACTACTTTTGTGTTTTGGGGTCATTATTAAGTAAAAATGTCATTTGAACACAAGCACTGTAATACCAGGACAATTGATGTAATAACCGAGATGGCTACTAAGTGACTAACAGGTGGGGATCATCTGCATATGGTTATACTGGATGAAGTGATGACTCATATCCCAAGCAGGCAGGAGCAGGGGGGTGCAAGATTTCATCACATGTAAAATAGAGGGCGACTTAAAACATACGAATTATTCATTTCTGGGATTTCCCATTTAGTATTTTTGAACAACAGTTGACCATGGATATATGAAACTGTGGAAAGAAAAACTGTGGATAAGGGGAGAACTAGTATAAATAAAGTTCAATGAGTATGGTTTTAATTCAGAGTTGGTCAGACATGAATATCATGGCTCACAATATTCTCATAAATTAGCACAGGATAGCTAAAGCAATGGATGATGAGCTCAGTAAGTCTTGGACCCAGAGTTTGCTCCTTCCCCATGAAGCTTGTGGCATTTCCAGAAACAGGACAGGATGGGTATTGTCAACCTCTTATTCTATTAATCCTTGGAATGCTACTAAATAAACTCCTAGACATGTATCATGGCTAGTCCCTGTGCAGGACATTGGGAAATAGAAGGATTTATTAACTATAGTGCTTACTTCATAAAGCTCACAATTGAACAAGAGCTAAGCAGAGACAAGCAGGGGGCTTTTGAGGAAGTTTAGAGGAAGGCCCAGTGTGCTGACAGGGCTCTGGCAAGTGGTGGAGCTGAATTCCAGTAAGCTGACTTTCTTTCCCATGACAGGTTTCTTTGACTTCTTCACCAGCTCACTGTCTATGCTCAACCCTGAGTCACCACACAAAGTTCGAAGGTGGCAGCAAGCACTTATCACTATTCTGTGGCCTAACACTCCAGCAGCCCACCCTACCTCTTCTGCAAATGAAACAGTCATCTTGGGAAATATGGGGATTGGGACCTGGGGGTTGGTTGTACCCATTTGCTTAAAAATCCCCCAGTAGCTCATTTAAATCCCTATCTAGGCCCTTTAATTCCTTATATTTATTTTCTTTTTCTCTGAGCTCACCTCTTACTACTTTTGCTCTTTCATTGTAAAGTCCACAAACATTGGGATTCTTTCTTATGCTCCAATACAAGATGGTCCTTTCATTGTCATTAGCTGTTCCTCCCTTCAGGGATGCACATTCCCAGAATTTGGCATGGCTCATTCCTTTTTGTCATTAAAGATTCAGATTATGTAATCTCTTTAGAGCTCTTCTCTGACCGCCCATTCTAATGTACCTACCAGACACTCTCAGCACACTGTTTTAGTTTCTTCATATGACATATAACTACTTGACATTTGCCTTTTTAAAAGTATTTATTATGTATCTCCCTTTGTTAGGATGAAAGCTCTTTGACCCAGAAGCCTTGACCTTTATGCTTAGAACTACTAGTGTGCCTGTCACATGGCAAGCATTAGGTGTTGACTGGCTGGTTCAATGTTGAACCTCCTCATTCTAGCACCATCCAGGCAACACCATGCATCTATTGGCGGATTTCTGCTTGCTTCCAGGCATGGAATCAACTCTGGCTTAATGTTTTTGAGCCTACGATGTTTCTCTTCTCACTAGTGAAGTGATATCCTTTACTGCTTGATCTCCCTCATGTCTCATGTACCGAGTCTCAGGGCAAATCCTGCATTCAGAACTGTCTTTAAGACTCTGGGCTAGCTCCTCTGCTTGGCTATCTGACTTTGAAATCATACATTCTCTTAGATCATCTCTATCATCCTCATTGAAAGTGGCTCTCAGACGAGCCAAAAATAGTTAGGTAATGCTCTTTGGTGAACGATAGTGAGGTAATGCTATATAGATCCAGGATGCTGTTGCATTGCTTTCCCGTTCACTGCTATGAGGTATTCAGCTGGCTTGGTTTCATTTCTGTTTTCCTTGCCTGATTCAGCTCTTCTGATGCAGACATAAAAATTGCCCTTTTTGTGTGTGTGTATGTTAGACTATTGCTTAGCTTATGCTTGCTTTTTAGCCCTTTCTTCTTAAGTGCTAGAAAATTTAAAGATGAAGTCAATGCAACATGACCTGGAAGCATAAACAGTGTAATTAAATGATTGATTTATTATTCATTGAGTGCTGATAGTACTCTTGAATTAGTACAAAGTACAGAAAAAAAAAACAATAAGTTCTGTCTTGGGTAATAGAGAAAGAATTTTCTTCCATGTTTCCTTTGGAAAGCAATTCAGAGAGAAGTTCAGCATTAAAACAAGTTTTAAAGCATTAAATTTGGATGATGGATCTCTGATATGGTTTGATTATCATTAGTCCACCAAGTGAATAACTTACACAAGTTGAATGCCTACTCGGTGCAAAACATTATGAGCAAACTCTGGTGCTGGGTGACAAAAAGATGCAGAGATAGAAAATATGTAAGTCTTAAGAGAGGTTGCACACTTGGGCCTGTAAGCTAGATTCAACTTAGAGATGGTTTTTTCCTTTGGTCCGCAGAGTGATTTGTTTGTTTTTAATGCGCTACATTTTAGAACTGGAAGATTTACATTTTAAAAATATGGATTTATTGCTTTCTTAATGTAGTGGAAGGCCTGGAAACTTTAGACTCATATTCCTTCTCCAGGGAAATTGGCTGGAGCTGAAAAACCACTGCCCTCTTCAGTTTTATTCATTCACCAGTTTCTTACATTCATTTCTATTCTCTAATCTTTTATGCTTCCATTGTCAGTATCTAGCAGAAAATGCAAGTGCCATGGGAGAAATCTACTGTGAATGGACTTCCAGAAGGGAAGGAGAGAGTTCAATAGAAATGCAGACCTGACAGGAGGAGGGAAAAGAGGGCATAGAATCAGGGGCATAGAAAGGGAGTGGACTGACAATTCTCAGGGGGAAAGGGGTGAGAGGAGTGCAGGGAGAGACTGGACAAAAATCATACACCTATGAATGAGGACAGTGGTAGGGAGGTAAGGGCAGAGGGTGGGGTGGTAACCGGGTGGAGAAGAGCTATGAGGGGAAAAAAGAGGAACAATTGTAATAATCTGAATGATAAAGATTTATTTAAAAATGTCTTTTATCCATTTGAATAATATATAAAATATACATTTATAATATATATATACATTTTAAATATGTTTATAAAAATCTATAATGAATCTACAGTATTTATTTACTTACATGTAAACAAATGTTAATACTGTATGATTCAAATAATCCAAATAAGTAATGCCATAGTGATGAGATTACTTGTAATTTTTATTTTCATATTTGGAGGCATTTGAGCCAAGTCTTAAAGGATGATCAGAATTTCAAAGGCTTGAGTTAGAAGGAAGCATTCTCAGTGAGGAACAAGGTATAAATCAGGGCCCAGCAGCTGGAAAAAATGGGCAGTGCAGGCAGAGACCAGAACATCTGTAAAATCCACTATTAGTTAAATATGAAAATAAAAATCACAAATAATCTCACCACTATGGCATTGATTATTTGAATTATTTGAATCACATAGTATTAACATTTGTTTACATGTAAGTAAATACTGTAGATTCATTATAGATTTTTACAAACATATTTAAAATGTATATATATTATAAATGTATATTTTTATATATTATTCAATGGATAAAAGACATATTTTAAATAAATCTTTATTGTTCAGATTATTACAATTATTCCTCTTTTTCCCCCCATAGCTCTCCTCCACCCGGTTCCCAAACCACCCTCTGCCCTTACGTACCCCCACTGTCCTCATCCATAGGTGTATGACTTTTGTCCAGTCTCTCCCTGCATCCTCCTCACCCCTTTCCCTCTGAGAATTGTCAGTCCACTCTGTTTCTATGTCCCTGATTCTATTATATTCACCAGTTTATTCTGTTCATCAGATTTTTAATTCACTTAATTTTTAGATTCACTTATTGATAGATATGTATTTGTTGCTCATAATTTTTATCTTTACCTTTTTCTTCTTCTTTCTTTTCTTAAAGGATATCTTTCAGCATTTCATATAATACTAGTTTGGTGTTCATGAACTCCTTTAACTTTTTCTTATCTGTGAAGCTCTTTATCTGCCCTTCAATTCTGAATGATAGCTTTACTGGGTAGAGTAATCTTGGTTGTAGGTTCTTGCTATCCATCACTTTGAATATTTCTTGCCACTCTCATCTGGCCTGCATAGTTTCTGTTGAGAAATCAGCTGACAATCATAATGGGTGCTCCCCTGTAGGTAACTGTTTTTCTCTTGCTACTTGTAATATATTCTCTCTTTGTCTTTTGCTCTTGGCATTTGAATTATGTGTCTTGGTGTGATCCTCTTTGGATTCCTTTTATTTGGGGTTCTCTGCACTTCCTGGATTTGTAAGGCTATTTCTTTTACCAGGTATGGGAAGTTTTCAGTCATTATTTCATCAAAGAGGTTTTCATTATCTTGCTCTCTCTCTTCTTCTGGCACCCCCATAATTTGGATGTTGTTACACTTGAAGTTGTCTGAGAGGCTTCTTACACTATCTTGATATTTTTGGATTCTTTTTTCTTTTTGTTTTTCCAGTTGGGTGTTTTTGCTTTTTTGTATTTCAAATATTTGGCTTGATTCTTGAAATTTTCTAGTCTGCTGTTGGATCTCTGTATAATATTTTTTATTTCAGACAATGTATGCTTAATTTCTAGTTGGTCCTTTTTCATATCCTCAAAGGTCTCACTAAATTTATTGGCTTTTTCTAGAAAATTCTTGAAGAATCTTGTAACTGTGGTTTTGAACTTTATATCCAGTCATTTGCTTTCCTCCATTTCTTTCATTTGTGCCCTGTTTCTTTGTCTCTGCATTTTGGCTGCTTACCTGAGTTGATAGAGTGTCTTTGTGTGCTAGGTATCTTATAGGGCCCAGTGACTCAGCCTCCCCAGTTACCTGAGGTGAACACTAATGGTGCAACCCTTTGTGGGCTGTGTGCACAGTCTTGTAGTTAAGCCTTGATTGTTTTTGGTATCACTGGGAGGAGCTGACCTCCAGGCCAACTGGCTCTGAGGATCAGCTGTGTCTACAATGGGAGAACTTCTGTGATGGAGATTCCCTTATGAGATAAGACTTGCTTCAGTGGGGCTTTGGTGCTCGCTGAGCCTGCCCCCTGAGTGTGTCCCTTATGAATCTGAGGAGTTGTAATCTAGATGGTCCTACACTGACCCCTGGGTACAATGGCTCTTGGATCTCCAAAAAGGTGCTAATTTAGCCTCTGCCTGAGGCCCCCCCCCCCAGCAGGAGCTACAGAGAAATCTGCAGATTCTGCTTCTTGGTTTGGGTTTTAGAGGTGCTCAATGAGGCCCAGCTGTGAAGCAATGCAAGTTGCTGCAGGGCCTTGGGCCTTCTTTTGGATGTTCTAGGGCTCACTGACTCAGCTGTAGTTTATTAGGTAAGTTTAGAATTCAAAGGACCAGGCCATTCATATGGAAAAGCCTCTGTGCTCAGCTTGGATGAGGTGGAGTCTTAGGGCAGAGCAAACAGCAATGGCTTCCCATCAGCCCTGACCTAAGAGGTCCCTGGGTCTCAGTGTTCCGTGATAATGGTAGCAAGCACCTCTGAGAGAAAGGTTTTGCCCACTGCCAGACAGTCCAGTTTCTCCTCGAATGAGTCTGGATCCCCAGAGTCTCACCCAGAACTGGAGTTCAGAACAGTTAGGAGCTTTTATCTCCTTCCCAATTGAGAAAGCCAGCTATGTACTCAGTTGCCAGCTCTCTCTGCGTGCACACCTATGTACCTCTGCTTTCCACAGCTCCTGTGAGTCTCAGTGTGCTTTTCTCTTTCCTTCTAGTTGTAGAATTTCCACTCAGCCAGTCTTCCTGTGGTTCTGGAAGATGTTCGTTTGTCTTTTAGTTATAATTTCAAAATTGTTGTGCGAGGCAGAAGTTTAGGTGCTGCCATCTTGGTTTCTCCCCCCAATTAAAATACATTTTTATTAAAATATATATTTAATGACTAGTCGCCTGCTTTTTTCACCTAACAGTGACCATTTTCCTATGCTGTTAACTCTTCTTTTATGACATCGTTTTTAAATGGTTATGTAATATTCTGTATATGAATATTACCATCATTATATATTAAACTGATCATTGGTAGAACTAAGTCTAGAACCCTGGTCTGATCAACTTCAAAGCTATCAACTAGATTTCCATCATGTCGGTTTTCACTGTAATGCTTAACCTTATACATTTGAAGGAATCCGCCACATGATGACTAATTCATTAGCCAATCTATGGCATTTGCAACTTAAGGTGTTCCCAGGCTTAGACAGGTCACTTGCAGTAGAATAAAGTCTGCAGAAGAGGTTTGGATATAGAAAATAGAATATAAACTGATGTTCTCTAGCTAATAAGAAGCTATTATTTAGCCACCCAGGAAGATGGCATGATAAAGAATCAGTAAGAAGTCATGGGTATCCCATGAAGGGATGAGAACATGGGAAAAGGGACAGCATAGGCTGGATTTGAAGTTCCACTTGAATATTGGACAGTATCTGTGTATAGTCAACCAGGATTGAAATGCAAACCTCAAGGTGTTCAGTCATTCTAGCAAATATGACTAGGATTTGTCCTCAATCAGTGGTTCCCAAATATGAGCGCACTTTAGAATCTCCTGAAGGCAGAATAGGATTTATGATTCAGGAATCTGGTTTGGACCTGAGAATTTACTCTCGAGTTTCCAGGTAAAGCTACTCGCTGGTCTGGGGACCACACTTGAGAGCATTGCCTAAAAGACACAGGCAGGCCAGCCTACATCTCTAAGAGGAGTGTGCCTACATCTCTAAGAGGAGTGGTTCCAACCGTGGGAAATGAGATTTGTGTGAAGAAAGTCAGACAGGTCATTGCAATAATAGAATTCTATCTGAGATCCTGAATTGTACTTCATAGTATTCACAGGTTGATGATCTGCCTCAAATAGTTAAACTTGCAGAGAGAATGGGTTTTCCCAGGCTCTTTAGTCCAATGGTCACCATATGTCTTCCCTCTGTCTAGAAGATTGATTAGCCCATCACAAACAAAGATCCCAATATAAAACAAGATAATTCCAATCCCTTGACTATTATGGACCTTAGCCCAAAACCAAATGGGCTCCTTGGTTGCTGACCCTTGAAAATATTATTAGTGACTTTATTATACATATCCCATTTGAAACATTCATTAGCTCAGATTTCAAAAAAACCTTTTTATTCCCCACACTTCATTTACCTTTAAGCTTTTTAGATTTTAGAGGCAATTAAACACATTGCAAATTGATTTACACTGTTATTAAAATATTGCCTTAAAATTTAAACTAATTTAATATAATCTTATATGTTTAAAAAATCCACTCTAAAAGAATGAGCATTGAATTTTGTGTGTGTGTATGTGTGTGTGTGTGTGTGTGTGTGTGGGTGTGTGTGTGTACATGCAAGGGGTGCCTTCTTGCATTTGTTTTATGTTTAGAGTGGAAGTTTCTGAGCTTATGTCTACAGAATTAAATTAATTTCTAAGGTATTTAGAGAAAAGCAATTCTTTAATAATTGAGCCTAATGTTCAACCAATTGCATATTTTAGATTAGAAAGGATTTTAGAAATTATTTAGAAGTTAGCAAACTTTCTCTATAAATGGCTGGGTAATGTTTTTGCTTCTGCATGTGTGATATAATGAGAAATGTTTACTTTGGTCTTCATTCCAAGCTCCTGGCACATAACTCCTAATACCTTTGTAATTTCATAGCAATAAAAGTGCTAGGGACATCTTTTGTTCTAATATTTGGTCTTTGACCCTGGTTCCTGACACAGAGCTCCTAAATTCCTTGGCATTTCTTTAGTGATAGTAACATTTTTTGTTTTCATGAAGTAAGTTTTGGTGGACTTAGAGAGCTTCAGGATGAGGCCTGGTCATCAGAAAGTCCAAGCCATGATTAGAAGCTTACATTTTTTAAATATATATTTTATTGATTTTTTTATAGAGAGGAAGAGAGAGGCATAGAGAGCCAGAAACATCAATGAGAGAGAAACACCAATCACCTCCTGCACACCCCCCACTGAGGATGTGTCCTCAACCAAGGCACATGCCCTTGAACGGAACTGAACCTGGGACCCTTCAGTCTGCAGGCCAATGCTCTATCCACTGAGCCAAACCGGTTTTGGCAGAAGCTTAAAATTTTAAGCCTCTTCCCTCATCCCCCAGATATGCCTTCTGGACCACAGTGTGCCAACCCCTAATTTAATTCATTTAATAAATTTATCTGTGAGGAAACTGATGCCAGAAGAGACTAGTGACTGGCCCAGTTCACCCGGTTAGGAAATGGTTGGGCAGACTCTCAGGTTTGCATGTCTATTAAGTATCTGTATCACCAAGCCACCTGCGATGGTAGGCCTGCTGTATACTCTTTGTCAATTTATGCATCAAAGCTTCTATTTCTCCAGCTATCCTTGCTGCAAACAGGTACCCTGTGTGTCCTTTGAGCTTTTCTACTCACCTGGTAGCAAAATATTTTATCTCAAATGACCTTTAAGAGGTTTGAGTGCTCGTGAGAATAAAGGGAATGCAGTTCTAAAAGGTTGGAATTTTTTACTCTCTGTGGTGTATTGGGCTAAATCATGACACTATTCTAAGAGGCCAACATTGAAGGTTTGATTTTGTAAGTGACACAGAGCAGAGCTGTGCTAAGTCCACAGATGTCACAGACCACCCAGCTGAGCATTTGTCAAATGTGTTATGTTATCTCTCAGGGCTCCAGGAGAGGAGAATATATGATACAGAGCAAAGTTCTCCTGAGGAAGGAGAAAGACTCAGAATTGATGTTTCTCATGATTAGAAGAAATTTATTTTTCTCCATGAAGGCCATGTTTTTGGTGTTTTTTTTTCTTCATTGTTGATTTTATAACAAAAACTGTCAACAAAGCTTCTTTTTTAGCATCTTATAAATGTTATGGATCTAGATAATTAACAAACATTCTGTATATAATTTAGCAATATCTTGAGTGAATTTGTGCTGAAATCATCCAGGTCATCTTTGTTCTGCCTAGTATAATAGGGCTATATATTGTTTCTTATCCTGTAATTTAATCATTCTTCTTATGTCATTTGCTGTTTAACCTCTGAGTCCATTAACAAGGCACCTTGCTTGTATCTTTCAGTTGACTAGGAGAGTACCACTACCTTTGGGAACGTGATGAAGTTGACCTAGATTCAAGAATTCTTTAGCAAATATCTAAACTATATGTTTGGGTTCTTAGGTTTGGGAATAGCAGACACTTTCAGGTTTTGTGTGTGTGTGTGTGTGTGTGTGTATGTGTACTGGGGAGGGAGTCATTATAAGGATACATATGGCCTGAAGTTACATGTGTGGATGTCAACATCTGGGGCAGTGACAGGACCTGTCATGCTGGTCTCTTGGTCCTATCACTTCTATCTTTTTGCTGTTCTCTTTTGCTCTCACTACCAATTCCTCAGTCTCCTTCCTGTCTATTCTCTATTTTAAATTGAATAGAAGAAGCCCTGCTGTCCTGGCTCAGTGGTTGAGCATCGACCTATGAATTAGGAGGTCACAGTTTGATTCACGGTCAGGGCACATGCCTGGGTTGCGGGCTTCATCCCCAGTGTGGGGCATGCAAGAGACAGCTGATCAATGATTCTTTCTCATTGTCAATGTTTCTATCTCTCTTTCCCTTCCTCTCTGAAATCAATAAGTATATAGTTTTAAAAAATTAAGTAGAAACAAACTTCATTGTCTTTGCTAATTAGCATTTATCCCATTGGTAGAAGCTTCCTTATAGGATGCTCCATATGTCACTAGGAAGCCTTTGGATGGGCCACTCTAGGACAGATACCTATCTCAGTTCCTATCAATGGCCCCTCTACACAAAGAATCGCCTGGTCCTGCCCCCTAAGCAGGATGATATTATCCCAGAGACAAACACTGGACATCTAATTAAATAACTTCTTTAACTTTTATTGTATTTCTCAATATTTATTTTATTATAAAAGAAATTCACATATTTTTATTGAAAAATATTTTATAATATACAAAACTTGAAGAAAATAAAAGCTATAACCCATCCCCAAAATGAAATAACTACTGATTTTGTTGAGTACTTCCAAGTCTTTTCTTTTTATGAAACTTAGTTTCATAAAAAGTTCATAAGATAATGAATGTATAATTTTGTATATTTTTCATTTAATGTTAAAATATAGTTTTCTCTTATGTATATAAATTCTCTTCCAACAATGATGTAACTAATTGTGATATACTGTATATCATATTGTAGATAAACTTCAGTTACTGAACCAATACCAGATATTTAAATGGCTTCATTTCTGCTTGTTTATGTTTTAAAACATTTAAGAAAGCTTTGTTAAGACACATATTCTGAGAAGTATACTTAACAGGGTCAGCAAGAGTGAGGTGTTTAAAGCTTTAAATATGTATCCTTAAATTGTTTTTTGAACATGCTGCTCTGATATTTACTCTCCCCAGTAGTGTATGAAAGCCTGCTTCACCACCCTTTCACAGCACTGAATGACAGCATTTTACAATGAGTTTTACAATGCCAAAAAGGGTGCTTTATTACCTAACTTGTTGCTAATTATTTGTTAGATTGATCATCCTGCTATTGTTGCTGTAAGAAAATAGCTGAGAGTTTAGCCATATCTATGCAGAAGCATAAACCACTTGCCTTTCAATATTTACCCTGTGAGATACTAATTCAATGAATGTCTGTGTCTTTTCTAGCCTTCATACACTGAATTTGACATCAGTGGCAACGTCCTCGCTCTGATCTTCAACCAAGGCATGATCTGGTAGGCCAGCTGTTGGGTAGTCTACCACTTTTTGAAAAGCCTCCAAGATCAATATTGCATAAAACACAGGAGCCCGGTATCAAAGGAGATCACAATTTGTGTCTAAGTCAACATCTGCCTTTGTAGAATGAATGGCTCTGAATAGTTTACTTTTTTTTTTTCAAATCATCAGTCTTGGTCCTCAAAGGTATCTGCCTGTTTTGGCCAGCACCCCTTTATCAAGTGATGGGCATCTGTGTTCTGGTTAGAAAGCGTTTTTCCATCCTGTGACACTAGGATCTAACAATGAAACATTAATGATCACATTACTACATGTTAAGTATTGGATACTTTAATGTGAGATCTTTCTGAGAAACTGATTTTATCTCGTCATCGCTATTGAATACATTTAAAATACAGCTTATAGCTACTGTTAAAAATAGTATCTTACCAAACCCAATAATTTATAGAGATAAAACATATGTTTTAGGAAGGTCAAGTTAAAAATATGATCGTTATTTTGGAAGTTGTTTCACAGGGCCATTTGCACATCAGAATTATTCCTTTTGATGTACAAAGGATTATCATATCTTTTATCAAATGAAAGCATTCTCTCTGAAAACCTTGACAGGTTAAGATGAATTGATATGGTGAAAAGCCATTTTTTTTTTTAGTTTAAAAAATGAATCACAGCATGCAATTCATCTGTGGACCATGTGTCTTATAAATCTGTCACTCAACTAAGAGC
Source organism: Lasiurus cinereus (assembly GCA_011751065.1). Lineage (NCBI taxonomy): Eukaryota > Metazoa > Chordata > Mammalia > Chiroptera > Vespertilionidae > Lasiurus > Lasiurus cinereus. The sequence continues at coordinate 25,989,909 of JAAGEH010000226.1, read as the reverse complement.
ACGCCAACCCACAAGCAGTTACAATTGACCTTCTTTATCCTGCTGATATGTGTCTAATATAATATTGTGCCTCCTATCACACCATTGTCTTATGTACAAGTACTAGTGACTAGTTCAGTTTTTGCACAAGATCTTATGTTACTCAAATCTTTCAACCATAACTGGCCTGAATTATTAAAACCTTTGTGAGACTGGACCTCCTGCAAATGTTGAAATTGTTTTACTTTAACAATATACAGACCGTAGCCAAAGACCCATTCATGCTGCCACGGGGCCTGTCAGATCCCTAGGCCTCATTAGATCAGTCACTGCAAAAAAAGATTATGTTCTCCATTATCAGGTGTATTTTAAATGTACTTCTTGGTTAAATTCGCAAATTATGACTATATGTCCAAAGAGTCATGGAGTGAAATGTTTCCTTTATTATCCATACAGAGGAAGGTCAAGGTGGTCCAACGTATGACTAACAGAGAGTCCAGGTAACAGCTTTTGTGGGTCCTGGATCTTTTCTTTCCTGGAGAGGATTCTGCTGTCTGTAAGCCTAACGTGGCTGATTGAGGGCTCCAACGTTGCTACTGCAGGCATGAGAAAGCACTGTGTTATATCGGTTTTAAAACTCCCTGGCTCTTGCAGAATGCCATAAACCCCTCAGACCCAGGGGATGCCATTTGGGCAGACAGGTGCTGTATGTCTCTTTCTGGTTCTTTCAGAATTTAGACAACATATTTGCCTGGAAATTCTTTTTCATTATTAGAAAAGCTGTTATAATGGCTGCCTGATTGGTTTCACTTGCACTTTCATAACAGTTTCTATATATCGCTATTGTTCATATTAACATTACTAAATATCTAAAAACCTTCTTCCCTCATGGGTAGATCCATTATCAAAATCTCTGCAGTATCATCGCACTATCGCTTTCTATGTATGCATCCTTGAGCTGTTGAGCATGTCTTGCTTCTGATGAGTCTGAGGAGGACTTTAGAAAGTGAATGTGCTTTTTGAGTGGACAAAGATAGGCACACACCAGAGTTCCAGAAACAAAAGAACTGATACTCACCTTCAGGTCAACCCTTTGTACAACTTCTCTTTTTCTAAATCCCAGGAAGTTAGTGAGGGAGGTGTGTGGAGTGTGCAGCCTACTTTTCGCAGGCTCTCCTGCACAGGGGCACTAATACATGGTAATCTATTTCATGAGGCATTAGGATCTGATAATTGGGTTTGACCACTTGTTACAGAAACAATCAAAAGAGCATGGGGATTTTGAATCTAATTTCTTTAGTTTGACTAGAGACATTCAATTATTGCTTTAGGAGTTTCTAAATAGTAGACATTCCTTTCTCTGATGTTATTTAAGTCAAACATTTATAGGTAAAAATCAGTTTGTTATGAATTAACTGAAATGATCAGTAAATCCTTATATTACACATTTATTTTGTAAATTTATCTTTATTATTGGAAGTATTATAGATGTTCCCTTTGTTGCCCCCACTGACTGCCCCCTTCCCGCTTCACCTCCTTCCCTCTTCCCCAGATATTCACAGCACTATTGTCTGTGTCCATGGGTTATGCAAATATGCATATAAGTTCTTCGGTCTATCTCCTACCTCCCCATCCCCCTTCCCTCTGAGATTCCTCATCATTTTTGAAATAGGGAGTCTAGGCTTTTGCAATTATATTTTTAAGTGACAAATGCACAAGTTATCTATATTGTTGCAGGATGCAGAGGTAGCAAATAACATACAGAGAGAAAGAGAATGTTTAGACATTGCTCCAACATTGCCTCATTGTATACCCTCCTGCCAATCTTTCACCTTTCACTACCTCATTTTCTCAGTTGATCACACGTGAATAATTTGCCTGACATGTACCATGTCACTAGAGTAATAAGAAGAGCTAAATAAAAGAAGCTTTCATCTGCTTTGATCTTCTTGGAAGAAAAGCATTTTATTAGGCTAAGGTATTACTGTGATCTTTGCCTGACAGATGATGGGATCAAGTCTGGGTAAGGGACTTAGTGAGCCAAGCTGATTAGTAGTGAGTCATGAACAATGATAGGGTGAGCATTAAGGTTCTGATATCACTGTGCCAGGACCTGTTTTTCTAGATTATGGCTCTGTGCCATTTGTTCAAAATGCCTATGTGATATTCATTTGGAAAAATTTAAATTTGTTTATCTATAGATGTACAAACATATAATAAGTGTACATATATATGCATACAGACAAATGATACATGTTGTAAGAGATCAACCAAAGGACTTGTATGCATGCATATGAGCATAACCAGTGGACACAGACAATAGGGAGATAAAGGCATGTGTTGGTGGGTGGGAGCAGCCAGGGAGAGGTAAAAGGGGGAAAAAGGAGACTTATGTAATAATTATAAATAATAAAGAATTTACATTAATTAAAAATGATGCATATATGTGTATAGGTGCAAATATATGTGACTTTAGACAAGTCTTGGTCTTGAATTATGTACAAAATTGTGCCCAAAGATAGACTAGGTTGATCAGCAATGAAACACAGACCCAAAAATTAGACTCTGTAAGTCTAATGTGGTCTGATGGAGGGCTCCACTCTTATAAGTTATCCTTTCCTGGAGTCTTACACAGGCAGCATTAGGATCCACGTGGAATATGGATGGTCGGAGTAGTAAAGAGAGGAGATCGAAAAACACAGAGGGCTATTAGTGTTTCCACCCAGTGGTGAGACACCTCTTTTTTTTCTTCTTCTCTTTTTTTCTTCTCCCTCCATTGTTTCCCCTACCGCATACATGCCCTCACCCTTCTGGTGTCTGTCCATTGGTTATGCTTATATGCATGCATACAAGTCCTTTGGTTGATCTTTCCCCCTACTCCCACCTTCCCCTATCTTCCCTCTGAAGTTTGATGGTCTGATCAATGCTTCTCTGTCTCTGGATCTGTTTTTGTTCATCAGTTTATGTTGCTCATTATATTCCACAAATGAGTGAGATCATGTGATATTTATCTTTCTCTGACTGGGGATATACCTCTTTTTTATTACTATTTTATTGACCAGGAAAAAAAAGTCACATAGCCAATCCTGACTTTTAGAAGGGCTAGAGCAGTAATTTTCAATCTTTTTCATCTCATGGCACACATAAATAAATTAATTGCTAAAATTCTGCAGCACACCAAAATACATATTATATATTTTTTGCCAATCTAACAATAAAACAAGGTATATTTTGATTAATTCACACTAGATGGCTATTGTTGTGTTAGCTGTTGTCATTTTTTATTTATTTGACAATCTAAGGGAAAAGAGGTCAGAGGTCCTAACTAAATAGTCAGGTATTGCATGTTTTAAAAATTTTTGCGGGACACCGGTTGAAAATCTCTGGGCTAGAGCATCATCCAAAAGCACATTACATTATGAATATTAGCATTTGGGAATATTATCTAGTGCTTTGTAAGACCTGTTTTCACTCACTTGTTCATGCTTTTGTGGGTCTTTTCTTATTATTCTGTAACCAAGATACACTGTGCTTTTCCAAAGTTTTCTCTCTCTCCCTGTTTTGTTTTGTTTTTTAATTAATGGAGTTTATACTTTAGAGACACTTTAAATTTGCAGCAAAAGCAAGTGGAAAGTGCAAAGTCCTTATATCTCCCTTGCCCTTACACAGGCACAGCCTCCCCCATTATCGAATCCACAGACTGGTACATTTGTTACAACTGATGTACATGTTATTATCACCCAAAGTTTGTACCATTTACCAGTAAAAAAATAAAAGTTTAACTTCCTATGAAGTCTCTTGTCAATTCAATGCAGTGTGTTGAAATATCATTCAGACCTGTTGTGTGGAATCCTGGCAAGACAATATGAATTGTGACAAGATTCCACTTTTCAATGAAATTGTTGAATGTTGGGTTGCACAAGTTCAATTATAGTAGAAACTAATTTCTTCATCTAACTCGGCTCCAATCCCCAGATAATATACCAAATTTCTACATTAAAATGATAATCCTAACCTGAAATGTTCAGGTCTTTATTATAGTTTGGACAGTTTTAAAAATAGGACTCTGCTTAAACTTCTAAAATAAGTAACATCTAAAACCTCTTTTTGATGGACTCATTAATTTCTATTAAGATTGTTTTATTGTACTAATGAATTTTCTCATTAAAGAAAATTAAAATTTATTTTGTTGCAATAACCAATGATGTCATAAAGTAAGAATGACCCTAGAGAAGTTTTCTATGTGGTTCTTGTTTAAAATACTTTTTAAAGATCTTATATACAAAGCAGTGGATTTCCAGGACAAGCTAAAGTAAAAATGTAGACAGATAAATGAAATTGAGATGTGTTGAATTTTCATCTCAAAAACACATAAATCTTTGCTATGGGATACCAACAAAACACAGCATATTAGACACAAATACATCATTCCCATCAGCTCTAAAACACCATGCCAGCCACAAATAAAACCAGTCAGTGGAAATGTGTGAGAGCACGTGCGCGCACACACACACACACATCCCTCAAGCATTGGTGTCTTCAAGCATTTTTCCCCCCTTCTTGGTTCCAGAAAAGCTGGGGATCAACACAATGGCACACCACTGAAAGGCATACCTGATTTGCAAAGAGGCCATGTGATATGCTTATATTTTGTGTATACAGTCAAATAAACTACCTCTTCTCATTCATGGCTAACATCAGAAGGTTCCCAGCATTAGTATTTCCTTGTCTACATAATGCAATAATTTCTCTTTCATTAAGTGAAAATTTATTAGCCATGACAAAAGTACTTAATCCAAATGTGCAGTTTATTTGAATGGAATGAGTGCCTATTAAGAGTCAGGTATTAAAAAGTTTATTTTTTGGCTATGTTAATTAATTATATGAGAAATTAAGTTTATTTTGGAAGTAGGAGACAGAAGGAAAACAAATGTCATACATATATAGTTTGCTCTGTTGTAATATAAAGTTACTAATAATAGTAGATATGATTAGTAATCTATATTGTTTCTCTGAAGGAAGTATGTATACAATACCTACCATAATGAATGGGGGAGATGGTAAAAGATATATAGAAGATGGACATACATTATTTATAAAAAGGGCTCGTGTGGTTGAGAGTGGCATTTTTCTGCTTTTGGCAAATAAACATGATGTGAAACACACAGGTGCTGTGTGGCCTTGTTCAGGAATGAAGACCTGAATTGATCTGAGTCCTGTTTTCCTTTCTAGGATGGGCTCTTTCTTTGCTCCCAGCCTCCCAGGCATCAATATCCTTCGACTCCACACATCCATGTACTTCCAGGGCTGGGCCGTGATGTGTTGCAACGTCCCTGAGGCCAGAGTCTTCAAAGCTTCCAGATCCAATAATTTCTACCTGGGCATGCTCTTGCTCATCCTCTTCCTGTCCACCATGCCCGTCCTGTACATGATCGTCTCCCTCCCGCCATCTTTTGACTGTGGCCCCTTCAGGTTCTGTCTTTGAAATTCCATTTGGGCAGAGTTTTCTTTCAGGTTTGGAGATAGGAATGGCCAATCACAAGTATGAGTTATTTTGGTTGTTTTCAAACAATGGCTATGTTAACTAATTAATTATATGTGCACTCACCACTAGAGGGGATTTTGGTATGTAGATCCTTTGGGTATTCTGGCTCATTCTGTGTCATGGAGATTCTTAGGTAAGTTCCATCTATTTTCTCATGTGGGAAACAAAAAAGAAAAATGATTTAACTGCTCCAGGTTCTGCCTGGGTAAAATACGGACAATCAGTCTGAGCTATTTCCATATAAGGAGATAGCAAAGAGCTAGTCTGGAGGTGAAGGTTTTCCTGATGCTAGGCTTTCACATCCAAACAATTGAAGCTATTGCTATATCTCATGTGTACCACCACATTGAAAAAAGAAAATATAACGTAAATAAATATAGCAGACTACCCACATGCCACCTATGACATGGAATCATTATCCTATATAATAAAAGTATAATATGCAAATTGACCAAACAGCAGAATGATCAGTTTCTGTGACATGAACTGACCACCAGGGGGCAGACGCTCAATGCAGAAGCTGTCCCCTGGTGGTCAGTGTGCTCCCACAGTGGGAGCTTCACTCAGCCAGAAGATAAGCTCACAGCTGGTGAGCCCAGTGGTGGTGGTGGGAGCCTCTCCCACCTCTGCTGCAGGAGGGCGGTAAGGAACCAGTGATCGTGGACTGCCAGAGCCCTAGACTGCAAGAGGCCTGGGGGGATTGGGCCTAAGCTGTCAGACAGACATCCCTTGAGGGATCCTGGACTGCAAGAGGGCACAGGCCGGGCTGAGGGACACGCACTCCCTCTTTATCTCCTCCCACCCCTTGTCCACTGGGCCTCTAGTTAGATAATAACATAAAGAGGATCTCACAGTTTATAATCCATGCTACGTGCTCGTAAAATAGTAAAGATGTTTCTCACGTACTTTCTTCTTAAATAACAAAGATAAATCACTCAAGTAGTAATAAAGAGTCAAGTTGCAAATGTACCTTCTAGAGTTTTCTATGACATCTTTTGCTGACACTTATAAGACAGCAACATTTCTAGGATCTGGAAGATTGGACTTCATCCCATAAAGGGATACATCTCCCACAAGTGCCCCCCAAAATCTGCATGTTGAGTCACTGGGCAGCATACATTTGAGTTATTCCTCCTTTTCTGTATGAACGTAAAAAGCCATGTGAATGTCAACCGTGATGCCATAATGGCCACATATAATTTCCCTGTCATGCTGTCAAACCCAAGTTACTAAATTAAAGTCAAAAGGTTTGTTGTCTATCTGCTGAAGTATGAAGGAGGCATTTCACTCTAAAAATAGTTTGAGTTATTGATTTACTGGAAAAGAAAGAAAGAAAATTTTAAACCAGTGGATTGGGCAAAAACAGCTGGAGGTCTGTCAATTCAGGAAGCTGATGTTGACAAGTCCAATTCATTCCTCACCTCCATCCCCCACCCCAGGGGGTTGAAATAAATAATGCAGAGAGTGACATCTGGAGACTGAATATGAAATTGCAGTCTTGAAGGAGAGATTAATCTTAATAAATCCTGGATAAATTTCAGAATACAAAGTTAAACCCATACAAATATTTGTTAACTGCAAATTACCCCACAAGTAAATATATTCAGGATAAGTTTCAGGTGTGCTGCTAATTTTTTAATTGGAAATTGATCCTTTGGAAAGCATATCAAAGGAACTTAACTGCCTATGAGGGAAACCCCACAACATCAACACATAGCAGGGTGGTGGTTATACAGGTATATTCACATTAAAAATATCATTGAGCCAGACACCTAGAGTGACCGAACAATTTTATATTTTTGAGCTCTAACTCCTCTGCCTCTCTTTATATCATGAATTACTATGATTGTAATGAAAAAAATCAGTCTGTGTCTAAGACATAATATATGATTTTGAACAAGTATTTTCTAATTAGAAAACATAGGCAAAATTACTGAATATATATCACTATTTTGAGATCAAGAAAATTTAAATATTTTCAAAAGAGTATTGGAGAAGGGGTTATCTCTATCCTATTTAGATAGTTTTTTTTTCTGCCAGTTTTCTCATTTGGGGGCAAAAGAATATATACTTTAAAAAATATGTTTGGACTTAAAAGTTTTCAGCCTTAGAAATTAGGTGAAAATGAAGGAACCTCATGACTTACCATCCTTAGGGACTCTGAGTTTGAGGCTATTTGCCCAGCCTGCTGAATAAAGGATGTCTGACACTTCCTGGTGCTTGGGCTTGCAGCCAGTTGGCAATATGCATTTGAAGTAGGCTAATCGAGGCACCATCTAGTTGCTCCTACATGCAGGTATATTTTCATGTATAGTGGTTACAATAACTAAGAAGATCCATTCTGCAAAGCAATTTGATGAGATAGTTTAACTTGTTCTGTTTCACAAGACCTGGCTAGAAAGAGTGAATTTCCCTGAAAAATCATTCCAATAGAATATTAAATGGATTTACATTAAACAGTTCAATAATTTAAAAACTATTTCTTTGGTGTTCAGATGAAGAAAAATCTTCTAAATGCTTCCATATTTCCTGACACTTAATATTTCTTCCCAGCCCTCTCATTAATAATCTTGAAAAATTTTGACTTCTCTAAGTTCTCATATCCCTCCCTGCTAACATTATGGCAATTATGTATTTACTAGAGGCCCAGTGCATGAAATTTGTGCATGGGGCAGGGGAGGGGAGTCCCTTAGCCTGGCCTTCACCCTCTTGCAATCCAGGACCCCTCGGGGGATGTCCGACTGCCAGGTTAGGCCCAATCCTTGTGGGATCGGGCCAAAACTGGCATTTGGACATCCCTCTCACAAACTGGGACCACTGGTCCCTAACTGCTTGCCTGCCTGCCTGCCTCATCACCCCTAACTAATTCCCCCTAACCACTCTGCCTTCCTGATTGCCCCTAATTGCTTTTGCCTGCCCCTAACTACTCTGCCTGCTTGCCTGATCACCCCTAACTGCTTACCTGCCTACTTGATTGCCTCTAACCACCTCTGCCTCAGCCTCAGATACTGCGGCTTCATCTGCAAGGATGTCCAGAATGGTGTTCAGAAGGTTGTTTGGCTGTCCAATCTAATTAGCATATTATGCTTTTATTATTATAGATATATTTTCATCTTACTGCAAAGGGGTATGTGTTTATATTAAAAAACCTGGAAATTGTAGAAACATTTTCACACAAAAACAAAACAAAAAGCACAAAACTACTCCAAACTCACAAAGTCCTGACATACCAACTTTTAACAGTTTGGTATTTTGTATTCTGGTTGTCTTTTAATGCAGATTTTAAGAATAAGTGAGATCATACAATATGTTTAGGTTTATACTGTATTGTGACCCTCCTATTACATCACTCATTTGCAATCCTATTATTCTATGTACCTATTTTTCTAAATATTGTAGCTGACTCCCAGAGATGAGGAATGTTTTCATCTCTCTGAGTGTTAGCCAATAGCTTGAATTAATGAATTGTACACTAACCATGAAGCCAGAAGTGGGGTTAACTTGGGCATAGGTTTTCATCCTGCAGAGCTTTCCGTGTGGCTGGAAAGTCAGGTGTGTTCTGTACCAATGCAGTGCTGATGGAGCTATGCACATGGGCAAACTATAGGGTAAATGCAGTAGCATTTCACTTGACTTCACTTGACTTCACAGCAGACTGGAAAGGATTTCTGGGAATATTGTGAAGTGACATATGTTGGCTTACCTGTCAGAAAAAGGTATTGCCAAGAATTTATATATGCTTCTGTAGTTGGTATAAAATTAAGCGATCTCTACTGGTATTCTTGGTAAAAGACATGACCTGGAAAAGTTATCTGAGAATCCCCAGATTTGCCAATAACTTTGCACTTGGGACACACTAGGATGCAAAGAAGACCTTTGTAGGGAGGGAATGTTTTGTATAATTCCAATCCCCGATTCCCATTCTAACCACATTCCAGCCAGACAAGCTGGAAAAGGGAGAGTAGATTGTTTTATCTTCTCTCCTCATTTACCTTTTCACAGTGACTGTATTCCCAATGACTGGGATACAAATATTTGAAGATAATAAACTTTAGTGGAATTAATTGCTATCATCTTAACTTGTCTATAAACTTCATTCTCCTTTATGTACCTTAGGCTTTTCTAATTAGTGTGGAGCTCTATAATTTGTGAAGCAAAATTTATACCTCAGTAGTCCAGCCACACCTGAGAAGATAATTGGAGTCATTCTCAGGTTATTGGAAAATATTATTAGATCAGGAGAAAGAAATTGATCTGCACCTTGTGGGTCATGTTCATTTAGTAATTGAGGATGTTTAAAGATAAAAAATAGTGAAGCTAGGATATTATATTGTGTTACTCCATCCAATATCCTGATGATACATAAAACTTGGTGATAAAAATGCCTGGGATCTTTTCTGAAAATTATATCTTTTCATAGTAAAATCAATATGCATAACAAAAAATAAATTAGCAGGATGGATATTACTTTATAATTTTAATATTATGTACTAAGTTAAGACAGACATCTGTTCTCATTATTCTAGTTTATAGTGTTTTGGTCTCATTTTAATGGGTTGAGAACGAGCCCATTTAGGACCTTTACTTTTAAAGCTCATTTTTCCTTCTCTTTTACCATTTTATGTGCTTGGCAATGGAACTGAGTTGGTACTTTTTTAAGACCTGCCCAGAAGAAATACTGAGAGAGAAAGGACTCATCACTCAGTGTGGTTACCTATTAATAGCTCTCATGAAGGAGGTTTGGTGGAAAATGAGATAGAAGCTATTGCATAGAAAAGATATATTGGATTATTTTTGGATTTGATTCCATTAAGCTATTCCTTATGCTCATCTCCTCAGCAAATTAAAAAACTGAGCACACTGTTTATTCAGCCCAAAGAGAGTGTTCTACAAGGAGAGCTGGCTGAGGGGTAGACTGATAAGCTATTTATAAAACATATTTCAATCAAAATCTTAGACATACAAGCTTTTAAAATTTGTCTCCTGATTCTGTGGTGAATTTTCTACAGGCTTTGATTATGTGTTTATGTTGGGATAAAATTTATCACATCTTATCCATGAGTTATAGCGAAACATCAGATTCCTAACCTTAAAGAATATTTAGGGAGTGTTTGCAAAAGATTTCTAATTTTTCTTATTCTTTTTTTTTTCTGTAACCATGGTTCCCATATGTTTTAAATATACTTATCTCCCTTTTTTTTCCCTCCAGTGGCAAAAATAGAATGTTCGAAGTCATTGGAGAAACACTGGAGCATGATTTCCCAAGCTGGATGGCGAAGATCTTGAGACAGCTTTCTAATCCTGGACTGGTCATCGCTGTGATTTTGGTTATGGTGTAAGTGCTTTCTGTCCGCATAGAAAGAGCCTTTGTCATGTGCTTCCTGGCTTCCTTTCAGTTTCAGCTTTCTTTGCTCTCTCACACTCTCCAAGGGCTGTGCGACAGCCTAACCAGATTCAGTGCTGATTTACATGGTCGTGAGAGGCTAATGTTTGTGAGCCCTATTCAGATCCTCTTGGACATAATTCACAGCTATCTGCATCTGTCTTTGCCTGCCTAGGATTATAAGATTTGTTCCCAAGTAACCAAAATAATTATCGATAAACGGCTAAAAGCAAGGGAAACATAAAGGCTAAATGCTAGATCTAATCAGCACATTGAGCTTCCCCCACCTCTTCTTGTTCCATAAAGCAGATGGCTGTGAGCACACAGAAGTGATGAGCCTCTAAGTTAATATTCCCCTTGGGAATATATATCTGGGATCAGGGCTTAAGGGGTCTTAAAAAATCACTGTGTCCTGGTACCTAGAAAGCCATCAGTAACTGTGTGTCCATAGTCATAGAACCAGAGGACCAGGGGGTCTTAGAAAGGTCACCCAGTCAGTCCCTTCAAAGTCAGAGTTGATACTTAGAGGCAAACTTGGGAGGGGGCTTTTGTTTCTATATTCCGTTCACTGGCTTCTGACTCTTGGCCACCACAGACACATTAAATTCTAAGTAAAAATATACGCTTGCCTCGGGAGAGCTATCGTTATTCCCCAAGACCTTCCTCAATAGAACGTTTGGAGCTGCCACTGCTGTCAGCGAAGGAGGGCACATATGAAACCATCCTCAGGGACACTAGAAACAAAGCTGACACAAGGGTTGGATTTGTTTCAATGAAAGGAAAACTAGGAAATCTTAGCGAGACACCTCCCAATGGTTTAAGGTATATGAGCTGGATCTCAGGCACCTTGTTCCCATTGTCTTATAGTGATGGTCATGGTCGCGGGCCACATCAGTGAAGGCAGCTGTTATATTCTTCAATTGTATAAATTAGAGAGGGGAAGTGATTTTCCCCAGATGAGATCAGAGCAAAATACTAATCATAGGACTTGGACCGTAAATGCAACATTCACCTCTTTACACTATGAGGTCATCTTTACAGGAGAGGTGCTAGCCTGTGGGGATGATTAAGCAGGAAAACAGATTACTATTTTTAGAGACTAATATGTTTCAATTAGGTGAAATTGAGCTCAACTTGTTTCATTTCAATTGGACGCCTGAAACTTTCCTGCAAAATCTCATTCTAATTTTTAAGAAAGGAAGATACTATAGCTTAGATATTTCTTTATTCTTACTGGACAGATGACTATTATCCACTAGAACCTGGGTCACGGGGTGGCATATAGGATCTGATAGTAAGTCTCTAGTGCAGATGTGTTGGAAAATGACAAGCTGGAGGCAGCGACCCTGCTAGCGGTTCTTAAACTATGGGTCACAAACCACAGATTGAGAACCGCTGCTGTAGACCCTAAGACCATCGTAAAACACAGATATTTAATTACAATTCACTAACAATAGCAAAATTGCAGTTATGAAGTAGCAACGAAAATAATTTTATGGTTGGGGGTCACCACAACATGAGGAACTGTACTAAAGGATTGCGGCATTAGAAAGGTTGAGACCCACTGGTCTAGAGGAAAGCAGGCAGGATAGAAGAAGGTCGAATAGAGAGACTGCAAGGTTAATTCCAGTTCTCAGTTTCTCATTTAACAGCCAAATTTCAGTTTTGTTGATGATTTTATTTTTCATATTCTGAGGTCTCTTGTTCCACTTTATGGGGCCCAAACAATTGGGTTGGCTTTTTATTACCTTTAATTAGAGAATGTTACAAGCATTTTGAATTTCCCCAGTGGGTCATATTAAGTCATCTTAGGTCTAAGGTTTTGGGTAACTGAGTAGAGTTTAGGTTAGCTCTCTGCAGGAAGTTTTATTCCTTTGGAGACTAGAAAATGAAAAGAATACACATTTAAGGTATATTACAAGATGGAAAATAAAGCAGAGGATAAACAGAGAAATCCAGAACTGCAAATGACTTGTGAGGTCTCTGAGTTTCCCCTCCTATTCTGGACACTATTTTAAGAAAAGCTTTATACTACTAGAGGTCCAATGCACGAAATGTGTGCAAGAGTAGACCTTTCCAGCCCTCCCTTCATCCAGAAGGTCATCTGGAAGGTCATCCAAAAGAGCGTCCGGACATTCGTTCTGCGATTTGGCCATTCAGTCCATTTGTATATTACATTTTTATTATTATAGATAACACACGCACATGTGCGTACACACACACACACACACACACACACACACATTTGTTGAGCACCTACTTTATGCCAGATACTGTACCTAATGCTTTCATGTATGTAATTTCATTCAAACTCCTGCCACTCACATAAGAGCTAAACAAACTCAGCTAAGCCATATCAGTAATTGTGTTGCCAGCACCAGATGGCTCACAAAGGATATAATCTGGCACATTGGTGAGCAAAGGAAATGTGTTCAGTATCCAGTTATTTGCAACAAAGAGCAATGCCAGTTACTTTTTTTAAAAATTGCATTTTTCTTTCTTTTTGTTTATTTGTTTTGCTTTAAGTAAAGATGAACATATTGATTTTTACAGCCATGTTTGGCTGGAATTTTCTCTTTCTAGAAATGTAAATGTCCCTTAAAGGCAAGAATATTCCTTTATGAAGCATCTTCTTTTTGAAGGAGGGAGAAATGAAAACAATACTTCCTATGGAAAAGAAATTCATGTTAATGAACCACAACTATGAGGATTACATTCTTAGTTATAAAAGCCAAAGGAAGGAATTTAAGGCAGAAAGTCAGTTTCCTTTGTATTTGACACCTTCCCTAAGCTTCAGTAAATAGTCCATTCTCTTGGAGGCCATTGATGTCCATTTAAAATGTTGCTTTCAGTTATAATTTAAACTGATGTTAATATATTCCCAAGAAGAGGCTAACATTAGGCGGTGAGGCATAGTGAACAGAACCCCCGGCTGTGGAGAAAAAGACTCGAGGGCCAACTTCCCAGGTCCACTCCTTCCCAGTCCCCATGTAACTGAGTGCGCTTCTTCAACCTCTCTGCACCTCACCCCATCATTTTTGTTGTTGTTGTTAATCCTCATCCAAAGATATTTTTCCATTGATATTTAGAAAGTATAAGGGAGAGACTGAGAAGTCAGTCACAGGTTCATATCCAGTCAAGAGCATGAACCTTGGTGTCATCAATGTTTCTCTTTCTGTATCTCTCCCTCCCTTATAAGCCAAACTGGCTAGGGCTCACCCAATCTTTTATCTACAAAATAAGAAGTTTAGGGTAGAAAACACCTTAAAGTCTACTCCAGTGCCAACAAAATTCTATGACTGACTGTAAATTTAAGAGGAATACTGAGAAACTGAAAAAAATGCCATGCATGTTATCTTTTTTTAAATTTAGTTTGACCATCTATTATCTGAATGCTACCGCAAAGGGCCAGAAGGCAGCCAACCTGGATCTACAAAAGAAGATGAAACAGGTAGGTTACAATGTATTTCACAGAATTATCCCCTTTATGGAAGTAGTGGAAAACACCAGCAAATTTCATGTTTTTCTTCCTCCGTTTTCCTTGTGTAGCAAGCTCTGGAGAACAAACTACGAAACAAGAAGATGGCAGCGGCTCGAGCAGGTGGGAGATATGTTTATGTTTGCAATTTTCTTCTATGCCTACAAACAGTATGATCTTTTTTCTTTCTTTAAAGGGGGCATTTGCCGCCGAGTGGCATGATTATCCTAACTAAGCAAATCATTCCCCATTCCTGCTGTCCGCCCTCCTCTCCCTTCTCAGGCATCTTCTCCAGGGGTTTGCTTGTCCCAGAGAGAGAAAGAAACATTCAGCAGTAGTGACAGAAAAAGTGATCTTGCAAAATGAAAATAAAAATAATAAAATAAACCCACTCTATAGTCAGATACAAATAGATACAAATGCTGACTCTCTCCTGCCCATTTGAGCCATTTTTGTACCTAGAAAGACACACTGGGAGTATCCCATGAGGGTCCTCTGACACCACCATTGGCTGTCAAAGCGTTTCCTGACTCATTAACCTTCCGTTCTTTCTAATCTTGTTAATTTTTAAAATATTAGAGTCAAGCATATTTCTGTTTGTCAAAATTACTCTACTTTGTGTTCCACATGGAAAAGTGATGCCTCAGAAATGGAGAGAACAGTTTTTCAACGTTTTCCTCCTCTTTTTCCTTCCTATCTAACTCCTACAGTGGTTTAAGCGGAACAAAAGAGAAATGTATTGGTGCCCAGAGATGAATAGGAATATGGCTTCAAGCCACATTGTGCCCCAAGTTTAGAAGCTGTCAAGGCTGAGCTGCATTTTCTTATGGTTCTTTCAACCTGGCTCTCCTTTCCATGGCTGAGCTTCTGGGCCAGGACTGAATGCAGCTGAACCCTTAGTTAAGTTTTTCTTAGATTTTTTTTTCTCACTAAGTCACATTTTTCTTAAGTGTATTACATTTTTTCAGCTTTATTGAGGAATATTTCACAAATAAAATTGTAATGCATATAAAATGTACATGTATTGATTTGATGAGCACATACCTTATGAAAGGATTCTCACCATCGAGTGAATTAACACATCCAGCACCTCCCATATTTACCTTTTTATTTCTTTTGATGAGAATGCTTAAGTTCTATTTTTTTAGAAAATTTCAGTTATACAATACAGTATTATTATATACAGTTACTATGTTGTACATCACAGGCTCAGACCTTATTCATCTTATAACTAAAAATGCATACCCTTTCACCACCCTCTCCTTCTTCCCCTATCCCCCATGCTGCTGACAACCTGTTTCTCTGAGGTCAAGTTTGTTGTTGTCGTTAGATTACACATATAAAAGATACCATGCAGTAGTGTTTGCCTTTCCCTGTCTGGCTTATGTCACTTAGCATAATGTCCCCTCATTTCATTGATATTGTCACAAATGGCAGAATTGCCTTCTTTTATAAGTCTGAATACTATTCCATTGGGACATTGGGATACACACACACACACACACACACACACACAGGGGTGGGCAAAAGTCAGTTTTATAGTTATGAGTACTATAAAACAGTTTATTCTCTATTATTTATTTATTAACTAGAGGTCCGAGGCACAAAATTCGTGCAAGAGTAGGCCTTTCTTCCCCTGGCTGCTGGCACCGGCTTCCCTCCGGTACCCGGGACCCGGGCTTCTTTCTGGCTGTTGGCAGACACCGGGGACCTGGGTTTCCCTGCAACCCTGGCTTTGTCCAGAAGGTCATGTGTATATATATCACATTTTTAATTCATTTATCCATAGAGGGACAAGAAAGACACTTAGGTAGTTTGCATACCTTGGCTATTGTGAGTAATACTACAGAAAATGTGGGGATACTGATTAGTGATTTCATTTTCTTTGGATTTATATCCAGAAGTGAGATTGCTGGATCATATGATAGTCCTATTTTCAATATCTTGAGGAATCCCTATATTGTTTTCTACAGTCACTGCACCAGTTTACATTCTCACCAGCAGTACACAAAGGGTTCTCTTTTCTTGGCATCCTCATCAGCATTTATCTCTTGTCTTTTTAGTAATGGACATTTTAACAGGTATTAAATGGTATCTCATTGCAGTTTTAATTTTCATTTCTGTGATGATTAAATGATATAGAGCACCTTTTCATGTACCTCTTGCCCATTTATATGCATATTTGGAAAAATTTCTATTCAGGTTCTTTGCCCAGTTTTATTTAATTATGTTATTTATTTGCTTTTCAAATCCTTACCTGAGGATTTTTTTATTAACATTTTTAGAGAGAGAGGAAGGGATAGAGAGAGAAACATAGCACAGCTACTATGGAAAACAGTGTGGAGTTTCTTCAAAAAATTAAAAATGAAACTCCCATTTGACCCAGTGATCTCACTTCTATGAATATATCCTAAGAATCCTGAAACGCCAGTCAGAAAAATATATGCATCCCTATGTTCATAATAGCATTATTTATAATAGTTCAGTTCTGGAAACAGCCCAACTGTCTCTCCGTAGATGAATGGATAAAAAAGCTATGGTACATTTATGCAATGGAATACTATGCAGCTGTATAAAAGAAGAACTTATTACCCTTTGAGACAGCATGGGGTGACCTGGAGATTTTTATGTTAAGTGAAATAAGCCAGACAGAAAAAGACAAATATCACACAATCTCACTTATATGTGGAATCTAATTAATAAAATAAACTGATGAATAAAATAGAACCAAAAGCATGGAATATGGAACAGACTGACAAATCTCAGAGGTAAAGGAGTATGAGGGGGGAGAAATTAACCAAAGAACTTGTATGTAAATATATATTACCGATGGACATAGACAAGAGGGTGGTGAAGGCTTGGGGAGGGACAAAAACTGGATAGAGGGAAGCAATAGGGGAGAACAACTGTAATACTCTCAGCAATAAAGATTTTAAAAATAACCTTAAAAAAGGAAACTGGCCTGACTGGTATGGCTCAGTGGTTGAGCATAAACTTATGAACCAGGAGGTCACAGTTCGATTCCTGGTTAGGGCACATGCCTGGGTTGTAATGTAGGCTCAATCCTCAGTAGGGGGCATGCAGGAGTCAGCCCATCATTGATTCTCTCTCATCATTGATATTTCTCTCTCGTTCCCTCTCCTTTCCTCTCTGAAATCAATAAAAGTACATTTTTAAAAATTTTGATTAATTAAAAAAAAGAAACTCAATGTGCAATACATTTGGAAAATATGATTTCAGGATAGCTCATTCAGAATCCTTAAGCACACTGAAAGCAACATCTTTATTTGCTTCCTCCTTATCTTCTCTCTCTCTTATTATTAATTAATTTATTTTTAACAGCTGCAGCTGCTGGTGGCCAGTAACTTTCACAGATATGTTGAGGACCCAGAAGTACTCTTCTCCTTGCTGTTTAAAGGCAATGACTTACGTGAAGGCCCAGGAATAAGCATTGTGGAGTTCCTATGCTACTGTTTTAACCCTGATGGATTATCAAGGTCAGACTGGTGAATAAGTCATCACCAGGCCTACTGAGACAAGAAGGATCTCTACCTTAATCCAAATTAAGGATTTGTTCCTGAACTGCCATTTTCTCCCCTGACCCATTTCCTTGACATTTTTCTCTCTAACAAATTAAATTGAAAAGAGAATGTGGTTCAGCAATATGGGTTAATTTAGAAACCTCATGCTCATTTCACTTTGTACATTTCTTCTGCCTTCATGTTCTTGGCCTGGGAGCAGGACTACTCTACCTTCTTTTTCCAAGTTTAGAAATATATTCATAAAGTACTCATTTTAAGCATTTGTTAACTCACTATTTGAAACCAACACCCTGTTTTCTCTTTTTTATTTTTCCTACTTGTCTCCCAATCCATGACCCACACAAATATACACCCAAGACCTTTTTATTTGCTGCTGGATTTAATATAAAATAAAATGGCTGTGTTTGAAGAACTATCTAAGTGAATTAAGGACCAGATCAGCACAGGGCTGAGGAGATACAAGGGTCTTAGACAACCCAACTTTTATGAGTAAAAAAAAAAAAGAAGATACCACAAATGATTACTATTGTATTACAGTCTGATCATTTGAGCTCCGATGATCTTATCTCCTGAGTTTAGATTCTCATATTGCATAGTTTTGCTTTGCTTTTTGTTAAGGTTAGGAAAACACTTTTATAGGGGGGCAGAGCTTCAGTTTATAGATGTGCTTAAGCATTATTATTTATTTAAAGTTTAACTCGACTTTGAATGCTCTTAGCCGGCCTGTGTGACTTCAATGACACCTCCTAGCTCATGTCCTTTTCCAGAGATAAGCCAATTTGCCTGCCATTCCCTGCAGTTGACTTGCTGGTTTGTATTGCCCTGTCTTTGAATATCTCCTTCTTTTCTATCTTTTACCAGCCATCGAATGATCACCCTGTTCCTCTACCAATCTACATGCTCATTACTTCCATCACACCAAATTCAAGGCTTGCTTCCTTTGGTCAAATTATCCAGATTAGTCTTTTATTCCTAATTGCATCACTCCCTTGATAGTCTTCCTTTGGACTCTTGTGTTTTTAATTCAGATTTTATTAATTTATTGACTTTCCTGTGAATTGTAATGGTTCTTTATTGTTTCTTGTATGTGTGGATCTTTCCTATCCAGATTGTAAGCTTCCAATGAGCAGGGATCTTATCTATCTCTTTTGTATGCCTAGTATAGTGCTGTGCACAGGTAGGCTCTGAATAAATGCTTGTTAATTAAATTGAATCAATTTAACTTACAGCAGTTGCATTGTGAAACAAAAACTTCTGTTATCTGTATGAAAATATTACTATGATGTAAGAAATGAAATTATCTGTTGATATGCTGATTTTATTGTCTCATTAGATTATAATGAAGATGATTTAATAAAGCGAGTGCTTACTTTTACTTGGATCATTTGAGTACTGTGTAGTAATAAGATTAAGGAATTGGTTTATGTGTGTTACCAAATTTACAATCCGAATTACACTCTCTTGATCTAATTTATAAAGAAGATGATGAGAGATAACAAACTGTCCCCCAAGGACTTCATCTCCTAAGAGCAATGTAATTTTTAATCAAGTGCTTACGGTATGCAATTTCCATCTTTCTATAGATTAAAAATAAGTTTGATTTTCATTGCACCTAAATACCCACCTTATTTAAGCATTTTTAGAAAATTATACCCTTTCAATTTCTGGATAGCTGTTGAAAATATTTCCATACTAGTAGTACATAGACAAATATTTGTGAATCTAGATACATCTTTTTAATAAGACCCCCATTATTATAGTCCAGTTGAAGCATCCATCTTATATTAACCCTGCTATTTGGCTTCTGTAAATGCTTGCTTGCTTAAATAATAATGAAAATAAGACTACTCCCAGTTCAGAGAGGCCATTAAACCTTCCCCAGACAAAATTATCAGTGCTGGCACCAGGCCAGGCCTTTGGTTGAGGTCTCAAAACCCCAGCACATAGGGGCTGTTTAAGAACTTGCAAAAGGGGCTGGAAACACCCCATATTTGGGAGACAAAGAAAGTGAAGACATATAAATAGGGAAAATTCCTCCATATTGGGGCCCACAAAATGAGAGACATTTTCCTCTGGACTCGTGCGTAATAAATGTAACTCCATCTCTCTAAGTATTGCTTGGTTCTTCTCCGGTTTTCTGTAACACAGTGATCAACAAACGGTGGCTCACGAGCTGCAGTTTGCGGACCACTGTTATAGTCTATTTTATTAACTGGATTTCTTTTGTAAACAAACATATTCTGCACCAGCTAGCACATTATGCTTAAGTTAAGAGATGAGGAGGAAATGGAAAGAGTAAATTCAAGATCATGTAGTACTTCAGATAGAAAAACATATTCACCAATATGCTGGATAATTATTAATTGGCAGCTATTTTGGATGCTTTGATCTTCAAAGGGAAAGCAAAGTTCTAATTTTATGATTTCCAGTGAGATAGAATATAATTATGCTCCTTTTATATAGAAAAAAATAAATAAAACAAGCACAAATTAAGTGACCTGCCCATTGCAGTAGGTAGAAACACTATAGGTCAGAATTTGCAGGGTTCTGGAAGTTGTTTTGGGAGGGTGAAACTAAGCATTGCACAAAAAGAAGGAACTCCCCAGCTTTATTCTCTGTGCTGTGTGGTTTCTGCTAAAAACAGGAATACAGTGTTTGCAATGAAAAAAGAAAATTGGTTAATACGACCTCTGATAATTTTGCAAAACTTTGGAACTTTTGAAGGTAGATGCTGAATAAACATAGCTAGCTGATTCTAACTTTGCATGGGTTCATACTTATGTATCTGAATGACTCAGCCAGGCTCATGGCTCAGTGCTGGCTTGCAATATTAGTGAGAATATTAGAGCTCCAGAAGGTATATTTTGCTTCCATACTGCAAGTTGGGAGACACCAAAGTGTTATTCATTTTGTTGCTCATAATTTGGAAATTCTGCCTTGATGTTTTGTTTGTTGATCAAATGTTCATCCTCAAAATGGGCAAATATGGACACATGTCATGTGACTTTGAGGAAATTGTTCAACCTCTCAAAATCTCTCATCTCTAAAAATGGGATAATAGGAGTCCTTCTCCACAGAGCTTCTCTATTTGGGATTAAAAGAGATAAAGACTGCATAGAACATAGTACTGTGCCTAGGATGTAGGTAGTACTCAGCAGTAACCATGTTGTCATTCTTGTTTTTATAGAGCTCAAAATATTTGCAGTCATGGTATAATTAATTGTGCTGCTTGATCATCATATAAACTCTGTGAAGCAATTAAGGGCACCGCTGAAATGAGAATTAGCCACATAGAGATAGATTGGAGGGGAAGGTCTTTGGGTTATTGACCTCAGAGTTAATAAATATGTTTGAAATGAAATTTAGAAATGCATAAGTGACCCTGAAATAATTAATCAGCAGATGAAAATCAGCCCACTGCAAAAGGAGCCATGGCTGGAATTTCAACTGATCGCAACTGAATGTGGAGTGAGGTGATTCCATGGGGATTGTTTGACCCCGGTGGAACAATAGATAAGACCCAATGAAAACAGCCTTTTGGACCTTTATCACAAATGGGCCCCAGGTATCTTAACTCAGCAGGCAACTAGATAATTGTAGGGCTGAGTGGTGGAGGAGTGAGGGCCAAAGTTTGAGTTCAAGTGCTGCTCTTGATGTTCCTGACTAAAAGTGTTATTACCCATTGGCCATGTGGTTTTTGTTGTTGTTATCATTATTCGTTTTCTGACTGGGTCTAATCTCCCTGGAGATAACAAGTGGGAATATATAGAACCAACCAGTCTTCAGTATAGGGTGGGAAGCACTATCGTACAAAGTGCATAAATATCTGTGGAGCACTTAGTGTCAGGCACTGTACTAGGCTCTGGAACCCAGCATTGAACACAACAGATCTTTTTTCATAAAGAGGATGCAGACATTAAACCATCATAAAAACAAACTGAATAAAAACATGAGTAAATGTTTAAAAATGAAACAAACAACTTCTGCTCCTGACAATGACTAAGAAAAAGGTAAAATGAGTTAAATGTAATAGAGTGGCTGGGAAGACTACTTTAGCAAGGTAATCAGGGAAGCTTGTCTGAGAAGGTGACACTAGAGTCAAATCAGAAACATAACTGATAAGAAAGGTCAACCAAAGGGCACTGTTTTGAATAGTTTTGATTGCTTAAGACCTTATGGGTGCGTGGGTGGGACTCCATAAAAGGTGTTTAAATCACTATGTATTAGATAGTGAAAGCTCAATCATAATTCCCTTGTTTTAGAGAAATAAACATCACTTTAAAAAAACTGTTGAATATAATCCATACCTGCTCTATTTTTACACTATTTAGTTAAAAGAAAAACAAAAACAAAAACAAAAAAATGTAGGATTGGCTAAATGCAAGACATGATGAGAATTCAAGAATGCAGTGGCTTAATGATATAGACTGTTTTTGCTCAAGGTGGCCCATCCAGGAACTGACAAATCTGGGAACCAGAATACTTTTCCAAACATTTATGTTCTTTTTCAGCATTGGAGCTTTTTTGCTATGTACTTCCTGGATCATGAACCCAGAAGCCAAAGCAGCCAAGAGAGTAATAAGGTACGTGAAGTTGTCTAGTAGAAATGTGGTGAAATGAGAACTGTCCTGGAGCGTGAGCTACTCAGTTCTAGCTAATTATTGCAGACTCAGGGCTCCCAGATCTTCCAATATTTAAAGAGAAACTGGAAACCTGGATTTTTACACCATGTACTAGAATATTTTAAATGTTAATAATTAGTATACATTAACACACACACACAAACACCACAACACACACACACACACACACACACACACACACACACTCCATCTGTCAGCAAGATGCTATCCAAGGGCCACTCTGATATGTCTGATATTCAATGTCCTTCAAATAAACAGCTCTCTTTTGCACATTCTGAAAACATTTTTCAGGGCTTTCCTGGTGTTTTTATCTGAAAATAAAATAAAATAAAATAATAAAATAAAATAAATTCTCTCCTGGGTTGCTCAAACACAAAGAATTTGGATTTGAGTTCCTATCTGAAAATTTATTACCACAAGGGGGCGCTCAAACTTTTTTCTAAAGTTTTACATGACGTTAATAATTCATGCAACAACTGAAGCCATTATCCTCTGACATTTTAGGTTATCTCTTCCTGCTGAGATTGCCGACAAGGCTTGGTTTTGTTAATTGTTTCACTAACTGTAAACCAGACAGCAAATGCCCTAAAATCCAGCATAACAGCCTACCAGGTAGAGAAACAAAAACATATAGTTTGAAGTCCTTGGGGTATTATAGGCTTAGAATTCAAATTTTAAATTTAAAATAGAAAGAAAAGCAGGATTATGAGACAAGAAATACCTTTTCACTTAGATAACAGAAAAACAATGGTTAGTCCCTATAACCAGAGGTATCTAAAGATGCCTTTCCAGCTTAGGACCTAGGTCTCGCTTCGGTTTCCAGCTCTATTTTCTCTACTTCTCTTGGAATCTCTGTGTACCTCTTTCTGAATCCATCAGCCTGCACACCACACCCTGAACTGGGATGTGTTCTGTTTCTTGTTTCATTTCCCAGTTGCTCCTGCTGTTTGAAAAATGCTTTGTTGGCTGCATCTAGAATCTAGCTGTTTTGTTTTTTTTTGTTGTTGTTTGTTTTTCTTTTCTTTTTTTAAATATATTTTATTGATTTTTTACAGAGAGGAAGAGAGAGGGATAGAGAGTTAGAAACATCGATGAGAGAGAAACATAGATCAACCGCCTCCTGCACACTCCCTACTGGGGATATGCCCGCAACCAGGATACATGCCCTTGACCGGAATCAAACCTGGGACCTTTCAGTCCGCAGGCCGACACTCTATCCACTGAGCCAAACCGGTTTCGGCATTTGTTTGTTTTTCAAATAACAACTCTTCTTTCTAGGCTCAGTGGGAACCTAAAGCTATTAAGAAGACTTTCTGATCTTTTTGGTCCCCTTTAATAACCTACTTCTCCCTCGTTATAATTATCCTAACTCAAGCTCTGAGTACCTCGCGTGGCTCTACAGCAGGCTTTGAGGTGGTGCAAGGGGGTGCCTGCCTTGCAGATGTCATGAAGGAGAGAAGCTGCCCCTGCAAGGATAAGGGCATGGGGCCTGGAAGTCTCATCTACGAGGTTATGCCTGGCAGTAGAGCATAGGCTTCACGGCCTTATCTTAGCATTGTGACTTCCCCTTTCCTTCCTCTTTCTCCTCCTCCTGCTCGTCATCATCTCTTAGCTACTTATTTATGTGCCTCTTTCCCCTGTAGACTTTGAGCTCTTGAAGTCCAGAGACCAACACTTGTCACTGCAGCAGCTCCAGGCTGTCCCAACCGCATGGGGAAAGGTGCTGTGGATCCATGAAGAAGACCATGGTATCGAGAGTCCAAGGTCCACGTGGCATTCCAGCTTTGCTATGTGTTCACTTCTGACCCGGGGAAAGCAGACTGTATTGTAGACTTAGTGTCCTCCCCTGTAAAGCCTGGAGAGCAATAGTACTTCCCCCGTGAAGCCTATGAGGGCTGGTTGAGGTGAAGTCTAGGAAGCGCTCCACGCAGGATCTGGCATGTGCAGCTCCTTATGTGCTAGGAATTATTATAGCAGACATGCAAAATGGATGAAGCTTGTTGAAATGAAATTCTTGGGATTCAAACTGTGACGTAGCTCAGTTTTCAAGATGGCTTTAAAAATGTTTTTATTCATTTCAGAGAGAGGAAGGCAGAGGGAGAGAGAGATAGAAACATCAATGATGAGAGAGAATCATTGATCAGCTGCCTCCTGTATACTCCCTCATGGGGATCAAGTCTGCAACCCAGACCCGTGCTCTGACCTGTGATCTCCTGGCTCATAGGTTGACACTCAACCACTGAACAGGCTCAAGATGCTTAGAAAGAAAGAAAAAAAGGAAGGAAGGAAGGAAGGAAGGAAGGAAGGAAGGAAGGAAGGAAGGAAGGAAGGAAGAGAAAAGCCTAGCTCTAACCAGTTTTGCTCAGTAGTTAGAGCATTGGTCTGCAGACTTACAGGTCCCAGATTCAATTCCGGTCAAGGGCATGTACCATGGTTGCAAGCACATCCTTAGTAGGGGGTATGCAGGAGGCAACTGATTGATGTTTCTAACTCTCTATCACTTTCCTTTCCTCTCTGTAAAAAAATCAATGAAATATATATTTTTAAAAAGTTAGCTAAATTGTTAATATTTTACTTTTAATTATCTTTAAAATGTCTAGCTAAATTGTGAATATTTTACTTTCAATTATCTTTAAAATAAAGGAAGTTAAAAATTGGTGAAAGTTAAAAATTGGTGACTAGCAGTGATAACATATACCTTGACTTTGATATATAGTTCTGATCCTGGAAAATACTCAGATGAGTAGTTATATAAAACACACAAAATACATAGATTTTGAATAACTGAATCCCAGTCTCCTAGTTTCAAAATAATTTGCACATTACTCCAGTAAAAAAAAGTGCCCTAGCTCTGGCTGGTTTGGCTCGGTGGATGGAGCATTGGCCTATGGGCTGAGGGGTCCCAGATTCGATTCCAGTTGTGGGCACACTCCAAGTAGGAGGTGTGCAGGAGGCAGCTGAACAATGTTTCTATCTCACTGATGTTTCTAACTCTATCCCTCCCTCTTCCTCTCAGTAAAAAAATCAATAAAATATATTTTAAAAAATAGAAACCAAATATTATCATTTAAAAAGTGCCCTATTAAAGCTGATTCTTTGCTCTCTGATTGGTTTAAATTAAAAAAAATAGTGTGTAGTTATTTTATCAGATTGTATATTTGGGTTGTGATAGGCTATCTAATCTTCAATTACAACATGTTCTTTATGGGAAATGTGATTGGGTTTGCATAACTTTGACTTATGGAAAGTGAGAAGTCCCAAACAAAAGCAAACTCTGTTCTTCTGCAAATTGCATCACCCATTAATTTAACATATGTTTATTGAATACCTACTATGTGTCAGACACTCTTCTAGTTATGGCATGCTTCCCTCTTTGAAAACAAGAGACCATAATACTAATATTTCCTTGCTAGCCAATTGAAATCAAGTGAAATGATGAATAATCAGAACAGGTAAATTAAAGAAGTTAGCAGCTCAAATATCTTAATAGTTTACAAGGAAACTGAAGACGAAGTCTGAAAGGGTCTGACTGTGGGGCCTCTCATGTTCTTTTGCCCTTGTCCCATCTCAGACCTTAGTGCACATGCTTCCTGCCGTCCCCTGGTGGCAGCCCACCACCTCCTCAGGCACTGCTGCGTCTGGCGGATCATGGGCACAGGAGTGACCTCTTGACTTGTTCCCCTGTGCCCATCTGCCCCCTGGTTTTCACCATGTATGGGTTTAGATTATCATGGAGTTTCCAACAGATACCCATCTTTTGAATTAAAGAGCAAAGAATCAGAAATTCCAGAAATTCTCAGGTTCAATCAACTTCAAGAAAGGCCTCAAAATTGGGGGCATTTTCTGGACCAACTTATAGCATGAGACTATCCTGAGAAGCGTTTAAGACACTATTTCTCAATAAACAGGCCACATGTATCATCTTCATCAGATTTACTAGTAGGAACGGGAAGGGTCGTTATAAATGCTCATTAAATATGCAAATTTCTAAATAATAGCCTTTTATTTTTTTCCAATCTTAATTTCTGCTGAATGGAGCCCTAAAATCCATATTTTAAACAAACTTCCTAGGTTTATTTATGCACAATAACATTCAATTACCACTATCTATTCAGACTAACAGGGATCCTGGGTAAAATTAGGTACAGTATCTGGAAAAGGTGTATTCCCCACTATCCCTTCCCAAGAAGCAATGCAGGCAGAGAGAATATTAAGTTTCCTAGATTGTTGAGCACGTGCTAATGATCTCAGGGCTGCCATTGAAACTGTGCCAAATGATCTTCATAATCAGCTCATGAAAAATCCATTTCACCTTATGGGGTATTGCAAGTTTTCTTTTTTGGGAGAAACCACTACATGAGTTCCATGTAGCCATGATTTCAAAGAATGGTGGCTGGGCTTAGCCGGAAGGTCCAACATGGCCTCCCTCTCATGCTGGGGGTGGTCATTGGCTGGGATGTTTAGTAATGTTTTAATGTTTTTAAGTCTCCTTGAGTCGTTATTTTATTGTAATTCCAACTTACTGTTTTTCTTCCTCTCCCTTCTCATTTTTTCCAAAGGCTGTTGCAACATTTACTTACATTAAGCATGTGTATGAAACTTGTAAACATTTTATATATTAAAAGTAATAGGGCCCCTGATATTCATGCTTGCTGTGAGCTAAAACCTGAAAGTAGAATTTGTTCCTAGATTACATCTTCCACAATCTATCCTCTGTTAGATTCCTGCAACTAAATAGGTAGTTGAAGGAAATAAAATCTTAGAAAATGCATCTAATTCTGATGTAAATGTAAGGACAGAAGGCAAAGCAATTTACAAAACCATGCTTTACAAATTTGAGAAGAAACTACAGTTTTGATGCTATTTTCTTCCAATTTTTAATCCATATGTTTCATAATATTGTCATAATTTTCCTGAATGCTGCCTTTAACATAGGTTATGCCATCAAATTTTTTCATAATGTTAACCTTTATTCAAAATGTATTTTTAACGGAGAGTTAATTTTTCACCTAATGAGTGAACTGTAATATATTTTACAATTCCCTGTGGGTAGACATGAAGTTTGTTTCCAATTGTTTTGTTTTGCTTTTTTTTTTTCATTATTACTGAAAGCCAGATTCCTATAAGTGCAGTCAAAGCTTATGAACATATTTATAAGACGTTGCTAACTAGAGCTCCAAAGAGGCACACCAATTTACTTTCCTATCAATAATATATGAGCAGTTTTCTGCTCTGCCTTTGCAGCATTTGCAGGATTCACAAAAATGTTACCCTTTCAGTAATTCCTTCAAAAATATTTATTGAATACTTTACTATGTGTCAGGGCCTAGGTATACAAAGAAGAATGAAGCCCAAAGGAGTTTGTTATTAAGTAGAAGACATAGATACATTTAAAAAAATATATTTCCAGCTCCATTTTATTTAATTAATTTATTTTATATATTATTATTGATTTCAGAGAAGAAGGGAGAGGAGAGAGAGATAGAAACACCAATGATGAGAGAGAATCATTGATTGGCTGCCTTCTGTATGGCTCATACTGGAGATCGGGCCTGTAACCCAGGCCTGTGCCCTGAGTAGGAATTGAACCCGTGACCTTCTAGTTCATAGGTCCAGGCTCAGCCCTTGAGCCACACTGGCTGGGCTCCAGCTCAATTTTAAAAGCCCAGTCACAGATTTTCAATCCAGATGGCACTATATAATTATGACTGCAATGTTCCATCTACTTCAAATATATAAAAATGACAGGTAAAATATGAAAATATAAAAAGTAAAGTGTATGGTTGTATTAAAAGCCAAATGTAGCTGAAGTCACAGGCTTGCTAGGCTTCCGGTAATCAATATCTATGTTGGTGTTGGTATAGGAAGAGATTACTATGTTGACAAATTCTTCTTCCACCCACAATAAATAACACATACTTTTGTCAGTGTGCTCTGTGATCTGACTAGATCTTCCAATACTGTACTGAATAGAACTTAATGAAAGTGGACATTTTTGTTTTTGCCTGATCTTAGAGGAAAATTTTCCATCTTTTGCCATTGATGAAATCTTGTTGCTGTAGGTTTTTTATGTGTGGTATTTATTATATTGAAATGGTTTTCTTCTATCCCCAGTTTGTTGAGTGTTTTTATGTAAAAATGGATTGAATTTTGTTAAACACTCTTCTGAATCAATTGAGATGATCATGTAGCCTTTGTCCTTATGCAGATAACATGGTATATTATATTGAGTTATTTCAGTATGTAGAACTATTCTGGGATTTCAGAAATAAAATTCTGATTGATTATGCTATATAATGCACTTAACATGCTGTTGAATTCAGTTGGCTAGTATTTTCTTGAGGATTTTTGCATCAATTCATCATGGGTATTGACCTGTAATTTTTTTTTTTCATGTAATGTCTTTGTCTAGTCTAAGTAATCTGGTAATACTGGCCTCATAGAATGAGTTTGAAAGGGTTTCCTCCTGTTCAATTTTTTTGAAGAGTTTTAGAAAGATCAATGTTTTGTAGAACTCATCAGTAAAGCAACCTGGTTCTAAGCTTTTATTTGTTGGGAGGTTTTTGATTACAGATTTAAACTCCTTAGTAGTTATAGGTCTATTTAGATTTTTATTCCTTTACTAGAGGCCTGTTGCAGGAAAATTCCTGCAATAGGTTCCTCCCTTCTTTCCTACCCTGCTTGCTTGCTTCTCTACAGTTTTTTCCCTTCTGCAGTGCTTGGCTACTTTCTATGCTGTCTTCAGTCTTCACTCTGTGCCTAGATATGCAAATTAACTGCCAGCTTGCTTGGGTTAATTTGCTTACTCACTCCTGATTGGCTGGTGGGTGTGGCTGGTGGGAATAGTGGAGGTACAGTCAATTGGCATGTTTCTCTTTTATTAGATAGGATGATTTGGTAGGTGTTAAGTTTCTAAAAATATGTTCATTTCATCTAGGTTATCAAATTTGCATACAACTTTTCATAGTACTCTTATAATTCTTTTTACTTCTTTAAATCATTAATAATGTTCCCTCTTTCATTTATGGTTTTAGATGAGTCTTGTCTCTTATTTTCTTTATCTGTACAGCTAAACGTTTGTCAATTTTTAAGAATCTTTTCAAAGAACAACCAACCGTTGGCTTCATTGAATTTCTCTATTATTTTTTATTTATCTAGCATATTGTTTTAAAAAATGCTATAACTAGGTAACCAAAAGATTGTGGAAAGTTTCCCTTGAATACAATTTTCAAGGAAGAGTTAGCAGAGACATGTTACTGCTTTAATATGCATTTCTTTGCTTGATTCTGAAGTTAAACATTTAAAAATCTTTGTTGACCAGTAGTTCAAAGAAGGAGGTGATATTATTTAATTTAATTTTAAATATAACTTTGACAACAATGTACAGAATGGTTTAGAAGAGACTTAGTACAGTATAGAGAGCAGTTTGTAGGATCGTGCCATAAAGCAATTGACAAATGCTTAAACTAAGATAACGACTACAATATTTTTCTAACTTGAAACTTCCTTTTTTAAATTGTGTTTCTTCTTTGAATTGAAAAATTTAAAGCATTTAGCCCGATTGGTGTGGCTCAGTGATTGAACATGAGCCCATGAACGAGGAGCTCAAGGTTTGATTTTTGGTCAAGGCTCGATTCACAGAAGGGGCCAGTGCAAGAGGCAGCAATGATTCTCTTTCATCATTGATGTTTCTATTTCTCTTTTCCTCTCTGAAATCAATAAAATCATATTTTAAAAAAAAGAATTTAAATGTCTATGCAAGCAAGAATGTCAGTTTTTAATTGTAATTTATTTTGTCACTTCCAAAGTATAAAAAAAAATCACTTCTAGTTTCTCCTGTTTCCTTCTATGGTTTTCTAAAAAAAAAAAAAAAGTTAACTTTTTATTCACTGGGTCAGTTTCCTTTATTTTCTGAAATTGAAATTCAGGGTGTTCAGGTCTTGAGACGGAAGTCAGTAAAAAACTGCGCCGCCAGGTTTTTCACACAGGGGAATCTAATACAGGGACTTGGTTACTCCCAGGTAGCTCTGTGCTAAGTGGCTGCTGGGAACCACAACAACCCTCTGATTGAAGGAATAATTGCAGGTGATGAGGGTCACCAGCTCTCAAGCAGGTCAAACTCGCAGCCCGCGGGTTGCATACCTCATTTCTTTGGCCCGAGTTAGCCTTTGAGTTTGACATGGTTGGCCCAGGGTGCTGGAGAAGGGGCCTTTTTGAAACCACTCAGGAAGCACCATCTATCACCAGTGCCGGTACTGCCTCGGGGCGGCTACTCAGCGGATGATAGGACTCAGCCGAGGATGCGGGGAGTGCTAACAGGTGTTGCTGGAGCGCTGGCTACCGGATGCTGAAAACACGCCAAGAGAATTCCGGATGGGGAAGCAAACGCCTGCTCCCAACTTCTGCCTCCCAAACTCCTGCCGGTACTTCCCACTGGTGGAAGCTAACCAGAAGCCTGCTGCCAGGCAATTGAGAAAATGGAATATGCAGGTGCCTGGACTGTTAAAATGCACGGCCGATTACAGAATGGAAGAGTGGAAGCAGAGAGCCACCGGCAAAGGGTCGTTCCAGCCTCCTTCTGGACCTCTGAGTGGGTCAGTCACCGAGGGTCATCTATTTGGCTTTTGGGGTATGTGTATGTTCTTTTTTAAAAAATTTTTCTCTGGAACATAACATTCTGCATCTTTTAAAATTTATTTTAATTAGGTATTATGACACAGATATTACATTAATTTCAGGTATATGGCATAGTAGTTAGACATTTTTATCCTTATGAAGTGATCGCCCCAATAAGTCTGACACTGTACCCACTTGACACCATATAAACTTATTACATTATTATTGACTATATCCCCTATGTCAGTGGTCGGCAAACTGCGGCTTCCAGGCCACATGCGGGTGGAGAGCCGACCACTCTCGATTCCAATAATTACAGGCTGTTGTTGTTCCTTGTGATTAAGCCCCTGTCGGATAGGGCCTATGTGCACTTTACATCCCGTGATTGTTTTTAAAACTGGCAATGTGGACTTCTTAATGTGTCTTCGAGAAAGGAAATAGGTTTAGTGCAGTAGTTCCCAACCTTTCCTTTGCCATGCCCCACCTACGCACCTCTAAAATCCTGATGCCCTCCCTCTTGTGACATATCATTCTTATTCAAAAAGTGAACTCCTATGCACATGGAGGAAGTCTAAAAGGCCATTAACCTGGTCTAAACAAGCTTCTAAAGAACATGGCATCCATGAAAGAGAAAAATAAAAGAACGAAAGGACAGTTGAAGTACTGAGGAATAAATCAATAAGAAATTGTTTAATAATAATAATAATCTAAAGTGATAGGAAAAATAGCAAATAAAGGTTTAAAACATAAAATAGAGAATGAAATGCATGAGTGTCATAATATGTATTTATATGCTATATATGAGGCCCCTGGAACCATAAAAAATGCCAAAAAATCACTGTTAATAACTCATTCTCAAATTGCCCCCCTTAAAAATCAAATCCCCCCTCTTCCCCGTGGAGTGTGTGCCCCACAATGGGAACCACTGATCTGGTTGGTGCCTTTGATCCTCCTTTGGGTTGGTTTATTGCCACAGGTTTCAATATGTCCACCAGGTGGAGTCAGAGACCCGTTTAGCAAAGGGTTAAATTTAGAAAGTAAATCTGGTTGAGGGTTTCCATTTCAGATGTTTCCAAAGGGAAACAAGACTGGGTAAAGGAACTTCTTTCTCCTGATGTTTCCTGCCAGCATGTGACCTTATTATCATAATTTGCTGAGACTGTTCTGTCGGTGTGTGCTCCGTTCTCTGGCTATGACATAGGGCACTCCTATTGCAAAGAATAGAGACTTATTCCAGCTGGCTCGAGAAAAAAGAATTTTACTATAAATATACAAGAAGGAATATGACAGACATTTTTGAAAGAGAAACAAAATACAGCCAGGGCTTATCAGAAGCAGGGGTATGGGGACACAGAGTCACCCTCAAGTCTGCTTCTAATTTATTCATCATTCATTCATGAAATATGCACGAGTCTCTACGAGGTGCTGGGGCCTTGAGATATAGGGGTAGATAAGGCATCCAGTGGTAAGACTAGCTTTCAGTACATAAATACATGCATAAAATTATACATTGCTATTCAGGCTATGCATAAAATGTGCAGCGTTTAAGAAAGTGTAACATGGTAACTTAATTATAATTATAATTATAATTAGAAGGTTAGGGCACTTAAAATCTTTTTAAGTGGCATTTAAGTGTAAAGCTAAAAAGATGACCAGGAGTCAGCCAGTTTAGAGTGGAGCAGGAAGTTTGCTCAGTGATAAAGACTGAATGAGGAAGAATTCAACCGTTTCCTTTGTATCCTTGAGCAATAGGCTTATTTTCATGTGGGGTAAACATAGCCATGGTGCCTGGGGGAAATCCTATCAGAATTAGTGAAATCCCTTAGTTGTGCAATTCTATCAAATATAGTTCTATTCTGCTCAGACTGGTTTTTTATTTTATAACTGCTATTTATGTAGTGTTGAAGATAGAAACCATACATTTGTTACCAGCACAATATTTGCCAATACCTGTTCCTAATGTGATTTAAAAGTGTGTGAAAATGACTTGCCTTGCTCTTTAAGTTGGCCCATCTCCTTGCTTCTTAATATTAAATTAACTAGCAGATCTGGTTCTCTTTCACTCTATTGAAATGACACAGAGGCAAAGTTGGACCAGCCATACAAACCATGTCCGACCTATAAATGGTTTTTCTTTGTAAATCCAGTCATTGAGAGTTCCAAAACACCATCTGACTTGCATCTGTCCAGAGCATATACATACATGACTGTTAGGTCTGACATGCAGTCCTTATCCTCCCTGCCCTCTTATGTAGCAGGCTGATTTGGACCTAGCAAGCTGGCCACCCGGAGACAGGATGTTCCTGGTGGATTCGACTCTGCTCCCCCAGTTCCCAATTGTACAGACAATAATTCATAATGAAATCCATGGACTTCATAAAGTTTCAGAGGCAATTATGATTCCTATATCGATGATCCTGCATGTACTGTACTAACAGATCATAGATACAAAAAAGAGATTGGATAACAAGGAGCAGATCTTAATCGTCTACTGGCCTAAAAGAATGAAAACAATTATTATTCTTTCCTCACGATCTAAGCCTACCAAACAGACTGTTTAAAAATCATGAGTGCAAACCATTCCCCTTAGAATTTGCTGAGAAGCCCTGGGAAATGTAACTAATGTAAATGGGCTTGCATTGCTGGGATGATAGATGGGCAAATCAAAGGGCAACTTTCTGTAACCTTGAGGCTCCCTCACAGGTGTTGATCTAAGGGATGGGGAGGAGGCTTCCAGGTCTGCTTTGTTGTCTGTTGTTAAGTCAACTTCAATAGAAATAAATGGATGTTTGTTTGTTTTTTCTCAGCCAATAACCTTTTATTATCTTTAGGGGTTATTTTGACCTCCGCCCAGTTAGCGATTGGACTGCCAAAAGATATACACTGAGATAAGAAACTTTCTCTGTTGTTCCAAATTAAAATTTGTTTTCTCTAAGTCAGTGGTCGGCAAACTGCGGCTCAAGAGCCACATGCAGCTCTTTGGCCCCTTAAGTTTTTAGTAAAGGCCTGCTTAGGAGTACCCTAATTAAGTTAATAACAATGTACCTACCTATGTAGTTTAAGTTTAAAAAATTTGGCTCTCAAAAAAAATTTCAATTGTTGTACTGTTGATATTTGGCTCTGTTGACTAATGAGTTTGCAGACCATTGCTCTAGGAAGATGGGCAAGATTCCCATAACTGAATCATCCACTAAATTAATTAGACCCTGGGTGGGTAAAATACAAAGGATTGCACTGAACATAAAGTTGTAAGTATTCACGTTCTTATGTTGACAGTCTATCTTTGGTCTTTGGACACGTAAAGAAAAGGAGTGGGCCTCGACAGGCTTTTAAGACGCCTTTCATGTCTCAGGGCATTGGGAACAGGACTGCCAGAGCTCCAGTCCCAGCTCCACCAGTCACTGTTGTGTAGATTTGGGTCAGTGACTAAAGTAAGCTCTTTGTGTCTTAGTCCAGCCTGTTTACATATCCTAAGGTTATGATGAGAACTGTAATTTGAAAATAAAGTTTAAAAAGGAACAAAATGAGACTAGATTTTTAAAGTACTTTGCACATAGTAAGTCCTTATTTAAACGTCAGATAGCATAATTAGCACCCTGAAATTTTATTTGTTTCTGTGTTTATCAGTGCCACATTGTACATCTAGGGCAGTGATTTTTTCTACTGGGGGCCGCCCTTGCCTCCCATCCCCAGGGGACATTTGGCAGTTCTGGAGGCAATTTTGGTTGTCACAACTGGGGAAAGAGAGGGCTATGGGCATTTAGTAGGTAGAATTCAGAGATGCTGGTGAACATCCCATAATGCACAGGGCAGCCCCTACAACAAAGACTTATGCAGAACCAAATGTCCATAGTACCAAGACTGAGAAACTAGGCTGCAGGGGTTAGTGGGTCTCTGAGTTTCTGAGTGTGTGTTGTACAAGAGGCAACTTTTGTCGCCCCCCCCACCCTTCAACTCTCTTTGATGGTGTGCTCCTTAGGGGCACATTGGCAGTCATCTCTACCACGGCCCTGCCTGCAGGGTCCAGCCCCAGGCCCAGCCCAGAGCAAGCTTTGGTAAATGCTTGTTGAAGAATGTTTTCACCCAAAATGCTTTGCAGGAAATCTGTAGTAAAAGCCTAGGCCTGGTGACCATATTTTTTGAGTTAATAAAACTTGGGACAATTTTCTGACAAGGCAGGGGAACGTTTGTAGTGCAGGAATCAGAGCACATATTTTGGAGTTAGAAAGGCCTAAGTTTCATCTCTTAGCTCATGACAAGTTAACAAAAATGGTAGTAGTCATGCATTTATGCTATAGATGCTGCAATTTCATAAGATCATCATGTGAAGTGGCTGGTTCAGGACAATGGTTCCTAGCCACTAGGAAATTCTATGACTTTGGGCAAATTCCCATCCTCACCTTTCATCTCTCAAGTGGAGATAATAACGAATGATGCTATGTTAAATTGTTACAGAGAACCAGAATAATCAAACAATGCTTGAAGAGTTTGGAGTTACATTTATTACGCACAGGTCCAGAGGAAAATGTTTCTCAAATTCTGGGACCCAACATACAGAAATTTTCCCTATTTATATGTTTTTACCTTCTTTGTCTCCCAAATATGGGATGTTTCCCATCCCTTTTTCAAGTTCTTAAAGAGCCTCTATGTGTTGGGCCTTGAGACTTCAACCAAAGTCCTGGACTGGTGCCAGCACTGATAATTTTGTCCGGGGAAGGTTTAATAGCCTCTCTGGAGTGAGAGTAATCTAATTTTCCTTATTATTTAAGCAAGGAAAATATTCCTTATTATTTACAGAAGCCAAATAGCAAGGTTAAAATTTCAAACAGCAGTTTTTATATAAGATGGATGCTTCAAAATGAAACCGTGATGTGCTTAGCAGAATGTAATAGCTAGTAGCTATTATTATTATACCATTTGTATTTCAGTGGCAAAATACTCAAGAGAAGAAATAGTTCTGTCCAGTCCTTTTCACTTGTCCATCCCCACCCTTCATACTCCCTAAGGGAAGGAAACCAAACAAGACAAGGAAACTAAAGAGAGACATTTTAATACCTTTTCACATATTCCAAAGGAGTGAGATGACTGTAAAGCTCTCTTCAAAAGAACTGGACACAGTTGCTCTTGCAGCTACACCAATGGAAAAAGCACCGAGGCCTTTTACTTGTGATCTGGGCCATTCTTCCAAGTGTTGAATTATTCCAGAATGGCTTGTTACTTTTCTGGGACACGTGACAAGGCAAAATAAATTGTGATAATTACTATCACCTGCTGGCCCTGTCCCCCTTCTTTTTAATGCATAGCTGAAACTCCCAAAACATTGAAAAGTGGTATATATCAAACTCATGGCAGTGCAAGGGAGAGATTAAAAGAGACTTTGGAATCTGTATTTCCATATATACAATAAGGGAATATTTCTTTTTTGACTCTGGGGGAGAGAGAGCGAGGGGGGGGAGGGAGAGATTTATCTTTCATTGCAAGTGTCAGAGATGCAACTTAAAAAGAAACTTTATTAGTTCACTTAACCATGCCTTAAGATGAACTGCATTAGGATGAACTTTATTTGGGTTGGATTTTTGTTTTATAGTCACACCTAAGGAAATCTTGCAGAATGAAATATTATTTTTCTCCCAGCGGGAGATCAGTTCACCATTGTTCCCAGAGGGTCATATAATAGGATTACAGACACCCCTCACCCTCTCAAAGAGTTCCCCCAAATTATTTCCTTTCAAATCTTTCTTAATCTTTCCTTCTTTTATTTTCCTTTACAATATTTTATTATTTTATCTTTATTATTATTTTTTACATATTTTATTTTTTTACAAAGAGGAAGGGAGAGGGAAAGTTAGAAACATCTTTGAGAGAGAAACATCAATCAGCTGCCTCCTGTACACCCCCTACTGGGATGTGCCCACAACCAAGGTACATGTCCTTTGACCGAAATCCAACCTGAGACACTTGAGTCCGAAGGCCGACTCTCTATCCACTGAGTCAAACCGGTTAGGACTTATGTTTATTATTGAGAGTATTAAAAATGTCCCCCCCTTTTCTCCTTTGCCTCCTACTACCCAGTGCCCACCTGTCCCAAGCCCTTACCACCGTATTGTTGGTGTCCATAGATTATGAATATCTATAATAATAAAAGCATAAAATGTTAATTAGACTGGATAGCCAAACGTCCTTCCAGACAATCTTCCGGGATGAAGGGCAGAGCCCCTTGCACAAATTTTGTGCATTGGGCCTCTAGTATGCATATAAGTTCTTTGGTTTATCCCTCCTCGGCCCTTCTTGCCCTTTCCTCTGAGATTTATCAGTCTGTTCCATGTTTCCAGGCCCCTGGTTCTATTTTATTCATCAGTTTATTCTGATCATTAGAGTCCACATATAAGGGAGATCATGTGATATTTGTCTTTCTCTGACTGACCTATTTTGCTTTGCGTAATCATCTCCAGGTCTCTCCATGCTGTCTCAAAGGATAATAGAACCTTCGTTTTTACAGCTGCATAGTATAGTATTCCTTTGTGTAAATGCACCACAGCTTTTTTATCCACTCATCTACTGGACTATTTCCAAATCTGTGCTATTATAAATAACACTGCTATGAACATAGGGGTACTTATATTCTTTCTGGTTGGTGTTTTGGGATTCTTAGGATATAATCTTTTCTTCTTTTTTTTTTTTAAATATATTTTATTGATTTTTTACAGAGAGGAAGGGAGAGGGATAGAGTGTCAGAAACATCGATGAGAGAGAGACATCGATCAGCCGCCTCCTGCACATCCCATACTGGAGATGTGCCCGCAACCAAGGTACATGCCCCCGACCCGAATTGAACCTGGGACCCCTCAGTCCGCAGGCTGACGCTCCATCCACTGAGTCAAACCGGTCTCGGCTAATCTTTTCTTCTTAATCTTCCTTCCCTTCCTTGCCCTTTCCTTTCATTCCCCCCCCCCCCCCTTTTTTTTTCTTATTTGGTGTGGTATAAAACCCAGTTTATTATCTCTACTGTGGGACCTATCTTTGCAAGAAATGAAGAATTAACAACATTGTCATCTATTGTGGATATGAGAAACACCTGCTTAGTGTTAAGCTTACTAAATGATGCCACCGAATTGATTTTAGTGATGCTAAAGATTTTTCAGCATCTAAAATAGGGAACATGACTTGAGGACCTGGGATGCCAAGGCAGGCATGACAGTCATAGACCCTTCTGGGAGATATTTTTTAAAGATTCCTTAGGGGGCCTAGAAGCCAGGCTCCAGAATTAGCATTAAGATGTTCACACAAAAGAAAGCAGATCTATATTACTCTTTTTTGGAAATGTTCTCTCATGCTTATCAGATTCTGCTGCACAGAATATGTTCCTAATCCATCATCAGTTGAGTGAAGAAAGATGGGATGAAGCCAGTCAGGGCTCCACTATGAGATCCGGGATTGTTATGCAAGGGATCCTGTCATGCATGGAGTCAGACCACCGGGAAGCTTGTTTAAGGGGGCAAAATAGGAATCAGTCCAGGCCAGAAGTATTCAGCCCTTTCTGCAGTCCTCCTTTCAACTAAACACCTATTTCTGAAACGCACTATGTAAAGATACTGGAGATGATCTGGTCAAAGCTGGAGGGAGCAGGAGGGCCTCTCTGAAGCTGGCCCATTTGTGCCTGGCCCTGCCTCACAACCCCCGGCCCTGCTTCATCAGGAGGGTCATGCGGGTCCGTGTGCACAAGCCAGCACCCAGGCATGACACAGAGAGCTCACATTAAGCAGGTTATTGGTGTGGGGCCACAGCAGTGAGGAAGGGTGGGAGTTGAGGCAGAAGCAGTAAGCAGCTGTGTGGGCATAGGACTGCCTCAGAAAGGCTGTGGAGAAATAAGAGCCAGAGATCTTGCGGGAGAAGTGTCGGTGGTTCCTGGGGCCTCAGCACTTGCTAATGAGTCCTTGAAGGGTGAATACCTCTGACAGGGAACCCAGAGGGAGGATAATAAGAGGCATTTTCTTTGTGTAGGATGCTTCATAAGGAGCCAGCAAAGGGATGGGGTCAGGGGAGGGAGATAAGGAATCCTTGGGAACTGCTGCCAAATATATCTTTAAACTCTGAATACTGATTTCTTTTCTCTATTAATGTTAATGGCAGCTTTATTTATAATATTCCATAACTGGAAATAATTCAATGCCCAACAAGTAAATGGATAACTGAGTTACATCCATATAGTCTAATCCTATTCAACAAATAACAATAACAATTTACTGCAGGAATTACACAGCAGAAATTAATCTCAAAAACATTATATTAATCCAAAGAAGCCCCTCAAAAAGGAAAAGAGTATACACTGATTGATTCCATTTATATGAAACTTAAGAAAGGCAAAATTAAATCGATTTAAAAAGTGAGAGTTTTTAAAAATCTCTGTAAAACCTCTCCCATCCCCTCTCCCTCCCCCCCTTTTCCTCTCCCTCTTCATTTTCCTCCCCCTCTCCATCCCTTTCTCTCTCCACTCCCTCTCCCTTTCAACTTTGGGTAAGATATCTGTGCTGTGATGAAGCTTCACTTGTCTCAGAAAGAATAGATAACCCAGCAGAGATTATCTTGTTATTCTTGTATCTTTCAACACATTGCTGAAATTTTTATTTGCAAAGAATTTACACTTCATGAAAATTCTAAAATATCACTGAGATGCTATTTAGTATTACATGTAATAGTTGTATTCAGTGTTCTTCTGAAAAGACTGTACTAGATCAAAGGAGGGAAATTGCCCTCTAGAGGTTATTTTTGAAATTTGCTGGTGAGGTTTTTTTTTGTTTGTTTGGTCTTTTTAAAAAATTGAATATATTGGGGTGACATTGGTTAATAAAATTATATACGTTTCAGGTGTACAATTATATAATACATAATTTATGTATTGTGTTGTATTTTTACTAACCAAAATCAAATCTCCTTCTGTCCTCATTTATCCCCCCCTTTATCCTCTCCTGCCTCCCCCTATTCCTCTTTCTCTCTGGTAATCATCATGCTGTCTATTACTTAAAAGGCTGATGGTCCTACAAACATCCTAGCTCAGGTGTGTTCCCACAGATAAGACGTCTGACTCTCAGAATGGGATTAAGGCGCTATGACTATGAAGCCAGCAGGGCCTCGTGTCCTTTCCTTCATGAAACAGCTCTGGGTTCTGCAGGCAAACACATTTGGATGAAACAATGGGCTTGATCAGCAACTCGTTAAACAAAATGACTCCATCATATGTGGTCAGGGATTTAGGATAAATAGTCTTCATATAGGAAAAAGGAAAGCAAGGAAAAATTTATCTAAATGCCAATTTTATGAATTTCTCTCTCATTCTTCACAATAGGACTGCCCGTTTGGGGGTCTACCTGGGGAGATCTGTTAGGAGCAGCCCACACCGGGAGCAGGTATGTCAGTAATCACTCCATGTTCTTCACCCCATGTTCCCTTGAGAGTAATCTCAAAATGTCCTTTAGATAGTTATAGTTATTTTTGTCCATTTCTTTATTATCTGATTAGAACGTATGCTGGGTAAGAGCACGGGATTTCTCAATATTCTTTCTTGCTATGATCCCATCACCTTGAGTGGTGACCAGCGAGTGTATTGTTGTGTGTGCTAAGTGTTTTATGTGACCCTGTTTAATCTTCTTAACCCATGGGTTGGGCACCATTTTTATCCCCATTTTGCAAGGGACAGCTTTAAACTTAACTCGGTCAAGGTCCTACCGTGTGAACTGGTGGAGCCACGATGGGAAGTCGGGGCTGCTTGGCTTTATAGGCTTTAGGCTTCCAGTCCTACATTCCCACCAGCAAGTCTCCATTGAATTAAATTGATTTTCTTGCTGAGGAGAATATTCCCAAGCATTTTATTGCCAGTTGGTTTTGTGCTACTGTCTTGTCATAAAACTGCCAGTGGTCACAGTAACTGGGAGCTGGGTGTGGTGTGTGGGTCTGAGTCCTCATTACTCAGAGGGCTGGGCAGGAAGATTCTTTTGAGCTCAGGAGTCCCTCTGGGTGTGGAGGTTTGAATAAGGAGGGGTTAAACAGAGCATTCAGAAGTAGGGTACACAATAAGAGAGAAAAAATGTTGCGTTAACAAATGAACAAGTAAACAAACTCACGAATAAAGAAATGGATGAAGGGTTTGGTGGAGTAAAAGCAGGTAAGGGCAAAGTGACTATATTGCTTCATCCTGGCTGGGTTCTTATTCAGGGCTGTGATGACAGGAGTGGAAAGCCCCAAGCTGCTTGTCCCCTCATTAGTTTTTCTTCAGCTTCATTGAGGTATAACTGACAAAGAGAAATGTATATATTTAAGGTATATAATGAGATGGTCTGTTAATATGTATACACATTCATCATCTCACCTAATTACCTTTTTTTTTTTTTGGTGTAGTGAGAACTCTGAAGGTATATGCTTCTAGCAGATTTCAAGTATATAATACAATATTATTAACTACTGGAGACCCAGTGCATGAAAATTCATGCACTGGAAGGGGGGTCCCTTAGCCTGGCCTGCCCCCTCTCATAGTCCGGGAGCCCTCAGGGATGGGAGGCAACCTGGTGATCAGGAGAAGGCAATGCCCCAATCACACCTCTGCTGCTGCCACTGCCAGTAGCACAAGCCTCGGTTGGCCCTGGTTGCCTGAGCCTCTCATGGCCCTGGGTGGCTGGGCAGCTGCCTCCAAGACTTGCTTGCACCTCAGGCCAGCCCTGGGCAGCTGGGATGGGGCGGGGGGGAGGGGCTGAAGGGACTGGGAGACTCTGGAGGCAGGCATGCGAAGTAGCTGGACTCACCTTGGGGTGGGCCTGGGGGGATTGGGCACCACCATCTTGTGGCTGTGGGTACCACTATTTTTGAGGGTGTGGCAGTCAGTTAACACATTCCCTCCTTATTGACTGTAGGTGCCATCATCTTTGTGAGGGCATGATGATCAATTAGCATATTCCCTCTTTATTAGATAGGATAGTCACATTAACTACATATAGTATATGATAGCTCTAGAACTTATTTATCTTATAACCAGAAGTTTGAACCCTTTGACTCCCATCTTTCCATTTGCCCC
Source organism: Lasiurus cinereus (assembly GCA_011751065.1). NCBI lineage: Eukaryota > Metazoa > Chordata > Mammalia > Chiroptera > Vespertilionidae > Lasiurus > Lasiurus cinereus. Next base: position 25,947,661 of record JAAGEH010000226.1, on the reverse strand, counting down.
ATCCCCTGTCCAGAGCCGCGGTTTGCCGCTCTGTTGACCAATGAGTTTGCTGACCATGGCCCTAGTTTCTGGAACCTACCATTCTACTATCTGGTTCTATGGGTTTTCCCCATTCACTTTGCTTTTTTCTACCATATGTTGGCTGGTATAGACAGAGTAGAATCTACCTGGAATACTTTAAGAGGTTTTGGAGGAGGTCTGTGCACCCCTTTTTTAACCTGATGAGGGGACTCCCTTTGAAGTCATCCCATGAAAGGTTTGAGAATGCCAGCTTCACAACTTAATAGATTTATGACCCTGAAAATACAATTTACCCTTCTGCACTTTAGTGTCTTTCACTACATAATGAAGATTCTTTATTCTCTTGTGATGTTACCAGGATGATAAAAAATTCTGCAGAATACACACACACACACACACACACACACACACACACACAGCCTAGTGTCATACCTATAGCTCAGCAAATACAGCTGTCATTTATTGTGGTGGAAAAGACAAAAAAAATTAGAGGAAAAACATATATCCCAATTGAATTGTCATGATTAATATGATAAATTTGAGCAGACAATTTTTAAAAACCTTTATTGTTGAAAGTGTTAACATCAGTCTTTCTTTTCCCCCCATTAATAGGTAAATAATTTTTAGAGTAGCAGTTTACCTTCCTCTTTCACTAAGATGCTAGTAAGACAATTTTTCAACATCCTGTATTTTTGTACTGAAGGATAGGGCCATGTGGTAGCTTCTATATTTCTTTTACCTTTGGGCTTTTTACAATGTCTTATTTTGATTGATGCCCATTAGATAGTTATAGATACTTCACTTTTTCCTCAATTGCTTTGGAGGATTTATAGAAACTTGTTATTTTGATGTGTTGATGCTGGACACGGGAGTGATTGTTAACAAATATAGATGTTATATTTGGCAGTGAGGTGGCAGACGCGAACAGATGCCTCTGGGGTTAATTGCAGGTTCCATATATCACAGGTGCCAACAACAAGAAGAAATGAACACCTGATAAACTCCATGTTACAGTCACCCAAAGCTTTCCTCCTCTAGCCCTTTTCATAAGAAGTCTATCTGTATGTTGTGGGTTGTGCCTGTCTAGAGTAATGAGAGGATTGGGAAACAGTATACAGAAAAAGTGGCTGAGCTTGTTTAATATTTAGAAAAATGTACACCTTTTATCTGGCTTTGAAATATAATGCATTTTTATGTGATGATGTCAAGGGTTTAAAAAGCCATTACAATTTTTAAAGGTTCTGTAAACCAGATTACATGTGAATTGTGTCACTTTTTGGCTGAGGCAGTACAAAGTTAGTGGGCCTATTCCATCTATCTCTTTCCTTGAAGTGACTATGTTAAAGGCCATGCATTCCAGATGGCATAGAAAAAGATGTAGGAAGACTGCAGTGCCCACATGGACTTTATGTGAGAGTATATAAGCCTCCACTGTGCAAATTCACTGAAATTTGAAATTTTATCTGTTATTGCAGCCCAATATGGCCTATCCTGACTAATTCACAGTGATTAGGGAAAGCCACAAGAGAAGAAAAGGAGATGCAAAAAATAAATCAGAATAAGGTTATCTTTCAGAGATTGACCTGAGTTTGAGTCCAGGCTTAGCCACAGCCTGTGACTTTACATAACACCACTAAACCTGTTATATCATCTGTAAAGTTGTAAGAATAAAGGGTTTTTCATAGTTCCAATCACATAATAAGCACTTAATAAAATATATAACAACATCTTAGAATTTAAAGGATAAAAGAATGTAAAAACTCATCCTCTCTTGTGTAGGATATCACTCAGTATTATGAAAGCCAGTTCAGTCCAAACTATAAAAAAGAGGTTCTTTTTTTTTTTACATAGTTTTATTTAAAAACAGAAGCATACACAAATGTTTCCTAAATATAAAAACTTTATAATATAGACAATGTGAAAGACTTACAATAAAATACCAATTTCTTTGATATATTATAGACAAGAATGCCATTTGGGGGGAATTGGTCTCATGATTTATAAGTATAAAATAATTGACTAGATTTAAGAATTAAAAAATAGCCAAAACCAGTTTGGCTCAGTGGATAGAGTGTAAGCCTATGGACTGAAAGGTCCCAGGTCTGATTCCAGTCAAGGGCATGTATCTTGGTTGTGGGCACATCCCCAGTAGGGGGCGTGCAGAAAGTGGCTAATCAATGTCTCTCTCTTATCGATGTTTCTGACTCTTCCTCTCCCTTTCTCTCTGTAAAAAAAATCAATAAAATATATTAAAAAAAAGAAAAAAAGAATTAAATATCTATACATTATTTCTATAAATAAGGAAATTATTTTTTTAAATCTGTGGTAAGATAACATTTAATAATATTAGAAGTACACTGCATGAAATTCGTGCACTCAGGGGGGTCCCTCAGCCCAGCTTGCACTCTCTCGCAATCTGGAAGCACTAGGGGATGTCTGACTGACAGCTTAGGCCCACTCTTCGTGGGTAGCAGCTCTAAGCCAGCAGTCAGACATCCTTAGCACTGTTGCGAATGTGGGAGAGGTTCCCACCACCGCCGCCGCATTTGCCAGCCTGTGAGCTCAGCTTCTGGCTAAGCAGTGCTCCCCTGGTGGGAGTGCACTGACCACCAGGGGGCAGCTTCTGTATGTATATTTGCCCCCTGGTGGTCAGTGCATGTCATAGCAACTGGTCATTCTGCTGTTTGGTCAATTTGCATATTAGCCTTTTCTTATATATAGGATTGACTTAAATGTGAAATACTTTCTTAGAGAGCTGAAGTTAGATGACAAGAATCACAGAATTGTTGAGCACTTAGAATTATCAGCTGTAGCCCATCATTTAATTGGTGGGGAAAATAAGACTCAATAAAATCATGACTTTATGATAACATAGGTACTCTTGAGTGTCATTATAGGTTGTTTATGTTTTATAAATATTACTGAAGTTGTTTCTAGACCAACTAGATCAGAATCTTTGTGGAGAACTTTAAATCTTCCGTGGATGTGTGTGTGTGTGAGTGTATGTGTACACACAATTCTCCATTCTATCCTCTAGTCACATAAAAAAGAGGTTCTTAAGTTATCAGATCCACAGATCAATTTCTGAGGGTAAATCTCAGGAAGTTGTATGCAAAATTGCCCATATAAATAAATATACGTACTTCTACCTGAATATAGTGACTCCTAGGCAAAAATTTTATTGAGAATCTTACTTGGCATAATGGACCATAGAAACAAGAGAGTTAAGTTTAGATAAAAAGTATTGCGGTGAAAGTATTCAAGAAAATGAAGAGTGCATAAGTTATTATGAAATGCAAGGATTCAAAAATACTTAATCACCTAGGAGACTGCAATGGTCAAAGCTCATAGACTGTTGGCTCTGGTCATTTGCCCAACTTCAGACTGCCTCAGTCCCCATTAATCCCTCCTTAGTCAAAACTGCACACCCAGAGGGACTCACGAGTTCTAAGGAATTACTGCCCAATCTTCTGAGTAATGAGGACTCTAAGCTCACACCACCACACCCAGCTCTTCATCCACGGTGACAACTACCACCAGTTTTATAACAAAATAATGAAATTGGAACCAACCAATAATACAGCACTTGACAATAAGCTCCTTACAAAAAGACTTATTTTATTTCCATTGGAACCTTGGAAATGAGGAAGCAAGCAATGAGAATGCTGGCTCTGAAGTTAGCTTACTTAACTGAAATGTCCCAATGTAGAGCCTGTTCAGGTATGGCTGACACCAAGAGCAAAAATGATAATACAGTGGTACCTCGAGATACGAGTGCCCTAACATACAAGATTTTTGAGATAAGAGCAGTCAAGCGAGCGATTTTTGCTTTGAAATATGAGCAACATTTGAGATAGGAGTAATCGAGCGGATCAGCCGGCTGCACACGACCCACCAGTTTACCGTGACTCCAGCATCTCATAGTTTCCCACGCCTCAAGGTTACAGAACGAATTAAACTCGTATCTCGAGGTACCACTGTATTAGGACTCTGTCTTTTTCCATCTACCAGTTATACTTTCCTTGGAGGGCTGACTTTAATGCTACCTAAGCTCTTGCCATAGAGGACATAATTTCATTTCTAAACAAATAATAGCTTGGGCTATTATTTCAATATCTATATTATATTCAATATCTATTGCATTACGAAAGAGGCACTAAAGCCGTATTTGGAAATTGCAAAGAGTTAACCAAAAATAAATTCTACAGTGATGGAAATCTCTTGCCATTTTCAAAAGGGTTGGCTCATGTGATAGTAAGGAATTGGGAGGAGGATTTATTTGGAGAAAACTGTTTTTGAGGTCTGAGTGGGAGAACTTTAAATATATTACTCCGAGAGCTTCCTATATGCCTTCTGGAGTCAGTTTTCCCTGCAATGGACTCTCTCCTCAGAAATCTAGAGCATGACAGAAAATTGCTAGCTCCCTTAGAAGTAGAGTGAAGGAGAATTGCTACAATGTTAGCACTCCCAAACTTTGACAGTGAGAGTGATGCTTAAGTATTTCCCTTGGGCTGAGCAAACAACAGAAATTTCCTTTCTCATGGTTCTGGAGGCTGAGATCCAGGATCAAGTTGTCAACAGGTTTGCTTCTTTTTTTTTAGGCTTCTCTTTTTGCAGATGGTTACCTTTGTGCCATATCCTTGCAAGGTCTTTCCTCCACGTGTCTCTGTCCTAATCATCTCTTATAAGGACACTGGTTATATTGGTCCACCCTCATCCATAGTGATCTCATTTTAACTTAATTACCTATTTAAAGGCCCTTGATGCAAATACTGTCTCAGTATGAGGTACTAGATGTTGGTACCTCAACACATAAATTGGGGTAGAGGGGGCACAGGTCAGCCCATAACAGAGTGTTTGTGAACAATACTTTTGTCAGGGTAGTAGCTCTCTTGGATTTTCTCAAAAAGAAAGATTGAATTGCAGATATTTTTATGGCTGTGATAAGAATAAAGTTCTAGGATTAATTAAAAAAATATTCATCTGGTTGAAGACATGGATGGTATAAGAACCCCATCAAAGGAGGTTTCCAAAGACCCCCCAAAAATGGTCATAGGAGAAAGTCAGGAACAGAGAGCACAAAGCCAGAACACAGCAGGACCAGGCAAGCAAGGACTTCCCACACCATGCTGCTTCTTCACTCCCTTCACCTCTCCTGACCTCCAGCTCAGATTTGACCTTTGGGGTAAAAAAACTGTTTACCAAGTTGTGGAGGGAGGAGAGAAGGGTGTAAATTGGGAAAAAGAGGAACACTCTTTTCCAGTTTGTAAGTTATTTACCTCCATGGCTCTAGTTAGGGTATGGTAAGCAGTTGTACCTTTGAGGAAAGGTGGGCCTTTCGCCAACAATTGGGTCTTGACATTCTAAATGCTGAATTACTTTTAAAAAATACAAAGAAGCCCTGTACCTCCATTGCAGGCTTGATCACCACCCCAGGTCCATGTTTCTCTCTCCAATCTTTCCCTTTCCCTTCCACTCTCTCTAAAAAATCAATGGAAAAATATACTTGGGTGAATATGAACAAAAAATAAATGTAAAGAACTTTTTATTCCCTGAGAGTGAAAGAAGTTCATCCGTCTCTTGGCATTTTCATGCAGGATCAGAGGAACTTTTCCCATGAAAGGAGACTGTGGGAGATAAAAAATAAAGCTCCAAACCAAGTAGGTCCTCTAAATCTCATTTATTCTATATGCCAGGTGTATTAGTAACCATTCTCTATAATCCCAGGGGTTCTGATTGGCTTCACTGGGGCCATGTGCCTAACTTGACAGCCCAGGAGATCAGAAAGAACTCAGAGTGGCCAGATTTGAGTTAATCACCGTCCCAGAAGTTAGAGGAATTGCCTGGTTCCAACTTCCCCAAACCATTTGGAGGACAGTAGAGCAGAACTGGTTCCCCAGGCACATGCTGAGCTAGCAAAACAACCACCAGCAACACGTGTACTAGAAACTCTCAAGTTACTTTTAAACTGAAGATGCAAATAACTTTGGTTTAGAAAAGTTATAGGTATTATGATCCTGGGACACAGTTGAGTGTACAAATTAGCAATTCTGGATTGTTGTCAAGAGGCTGCCATGAAACCGGCTATATGAGAGCAGCCATCTCATTTAACCCCTTGAAACCTCAATATCTTTATCTAGATAATGACAGGTCTGGGAATAAAATGTATGCTAGGTCCCTCACCATTAAAACCTCATGGCAGGTTTCAGAAAGACATTTTCTGTGTCTAGAAGGAAGAGTTTGACTTCATAGCCATTTTATTCTGACTTCCTCCTCAAATCTGTGGCAATGTCACAGCTGACAAAAGCCCTAGAAAGTTCACTGAAATGTGGACAACTTACAGAAATGCAATTTCAGTGCTTCCTTTTAACTGCGGGGTATAATCATGACATAGCTACCTACCTACTGTTCTTTGGTCTACAAAAAAAAGCTTATAAACCAGGAGATGGAATGAGACATTTATAAGCCCAGCAAAACCACTCTTTTTCTTTAAATTGCACCATCTGTCTTATGGGAAAGTCCTACCTAGTTTTTCCCCTCCAGAATGTGACTCAAAATGATTGGGGAAAAAAAAAAGTGAGAGTGCAACAATGGAGAGAATATCCTGCAATCTTTCAATATCCTCTGTACATTTTCTGCCTATTCTTGCAGTTTGAGATCACAGGATTCTTGACAACCTAATAGCACCGCATGCCAATAAAGTCGAGGCTGCCTTTTTGTTTGATGCTGCTCAGAACATGCAATTATCCCAAGGGCAGGTTGCAGCTAAACATCTTCATGTACCCCAGCCCTTTCTGCCCCAAGAGAAACTACGACAGACCTCTCAGTTTCAGTTCTCCACAAAGGTCTGGGATTTGCAAGGATTGGAGCCTTTATGTTTCAGAATGCTCATTGTTGTAAATCCTGTGTGGGGGAAGGTTTCTGGCTCTTTAATAACGATCATTTTGCTTCCAATACTTGTTTGGATGAAAGACCCGGACATTTCCTTGGTGTCCCGCCTCCATTACCATTCAGACATTCTTTTAGAGCTTTTGTTCATCTTTTCGATTTGAAGGGATCTGTGATAAAATTTTCAGGCCCCACATAGAGAGCAGCACTCTAGGGTGTCCAGATGGCACTCTCTGGCTTGTTCCTTCCATTCTTACACTGTCTCTACCTGCCCCCCCCCCCGCCACTCATTCCCCTCCCCCTGCTCTGCATAGTGTTAAAAATGGTAAGAGAACGTATAAGAGTTCAGGCAGAATTTGAAGGGAAAACAGAACAGCCCTTTGGGAGTGAAGGTATGGGTTCATTATGTCAGTAGCATCGAGACCTGTCTCTCCTATGTGCACCCACTCCCCATGCAGAACTCGCTCCATGCAGCTCTCTTTTGAGATTTATGGGCAATAATAAAGGAGGGTATCACCTTGCCTTAGTGCATAAGAACCACCTTTCTTTCTTTCCTTCCTTTCCCCAACAGGGAAGTAAAGTTCTTTGCCAGGGCTGCTTCTCTGGCAGGCTCTGACGTTAAAAGTATAGTAGAGGAAGAACAATGACCAAGGTTAGGGGGGGAGGTTGTCTAGGAGCCAGAGAGAGAAAATCAAAAGATATCAGCATAATCCTTGTGCCATCATGACTTACCTGTGTGATTCTGAACAAGGATCACTTAGAAGTTACAGTTTCTTATATATCCAGGGGGATATCAATGCCTTCCCAGCTCACCTCATGAGACGTTTCAGGAATCAAACACAATGATGTGTGTGAACGTGCCATAGGAAGTGCAGCAAAAATGTTAACTGTCATGACTGATTGAGCGGCTAATGATTTCACTGCTAATTCTCATGAGCTGCAGACAACGTGCTGAAGACCATGCTAAGTTCGTTAATGATGTGGACTAATTTCCACAGCCCTCTGAAGTGTGTTTGCTCATGTGTCCATTTCACTGATGAAATGGAGAAAGTGTAACCTAGAATAGTTATTCTATGCAAAGTGGCACAATCAGAATGAGGTGCCAGCTCTTTGAAGCGTCTGTGTGATCTCAGTGTCAGTCCTCTTGGACAAAATCTTCACAGTATCTCTTGTAGGAGGAGGTACTTCTGATCTGCTGAGCTTACTCTTCACAGAGCCTGTGCAAAGATGTGCAGGTCTGGTTTCTCTTAGCCCCCATTCCCTGACCATAAGATCCAAACCCTGCCCGTCATCTCCAGAGTTAAGAGGACTGGGAAGAGCAAAGGGCAAAACCCAGAGTTATCACCAATGCAACATACATGTTTTGCATATAAATATATTCTTTGGAAATGTAACCAGAGCTTGCAAAAGAACAAGGTGTCAGAGTGCAAATTTATCCTAAAAGTTTTGTTTCTGAACTCCTCATCAGTGCTGAAGTTTGCACCGGATTGAGGAATGTAAAATAAAAGCACAGCATCAAATCTCAGCTCGTCATTTCTCAGTCTCATGTGAGAATAAGCAAGTAAACAGGGTTAGCGTTGGGAACAATGACTTCTAAGTGAGAGACTGAGTGTGCTCTGGGACGTACAGGACAGGCAACTAACTGGAAGTGTGGAAGAGACTTCTGGGAGGGAGGCTTCTGGGTGAAGGTGACCATTGACTTAAGTCACAAAGAACTTTTGCCAACCTTAACACTATAATAAAATACAGTTCCTCCTCCCATCTCGGCATTCATGCTGGCAATCACCCTGTGCTTTCATTCCTCATTTATCCAAATCTTACCCTAAATTTTCCCTTGGCCACAATTTAACAATAAAAAAATCTTAAGTCTAAGTATTTCCTTCTCTACTATTTTCCTTAAGACTTGATTTACCTAAAAACTGGCATTGCTCTTATTGCTGGAGATGAACTGTAATGAAATTTTTTTCACCTTTGAAAATCAGCTAAGGGTAGCTTAAAGGTCTTGACAAGTTGTAGAAGTACCATAATCGCTTCTCTTGGACACTAGATTTTGGACACTAGATTTGTGGAGACCATTGTTTTGAATGTTACTGGACAGGGGAATATGTGGGTACATATTGGGCTGGTGGGGCCAATGGATAGGAGATGATAGCTTTGCCCTTTTATGACAATGGGCTCTAAGGAGACATGAAAGAACCAACAACTGTGTCTTCAGCGGGGTACTTGCCACCAAGACCAGCGGCTTGTGGACCTTTTTATCAGAAGTCAGTAAAAGCATAACAGCCCTTGCTGAGTGGTCTGGACTTAAATATTAAAAAGAAGAAAAATAACATATATGTGAAATTTGAAAAACCTCAGTGACTTTTCATGCAATATTAATACAAAAGAAAATACATTTCGCTAATCATATTCTGTGGCTTGTGATTGTTTGACTGAGCCTGATACACAGTTAATAGGGTTTATTGGTTAAGAAATGGGGAGAGGGGATAACACAGAGAGGGGTGAGTTAAACTTCGAGACTTTGACTCTTCATGCTACTTATTAGCAGTTTAAAATTTCTGACTCTCAGTTTCCAGGCCTACAAGAAGAGGGAAGCATATGAGTGTTGAGGGGAGGAAGTGAGGTAAGTCAGTAATTGGACCTGGAATAGTGCCTGGAGAACCAGGTGTTCAACAAGGGCGAGGCTGCTGCCCTTGCATGGTGCTTGTGGGGTTCTGTGCAGCTGGCTTTCAGTCTGCAGAGAGGGTGTGGGGTGCTGCTGTGTGCAAGGGTCATCTTAGATTCAGCAGGCGGAGAACGAGCGAGGTTCATGTGGGGTCACCCTAACTTCTGGATGAGAGAGAAACTGGAGAGGGCCAGTCTGTTGGCGGGAGGTAGGGACCCATATGTCCAAAGGTCCCGGAAGTCAAGCCCATGATTTCTGCCTCAGGCTTTTTGGGAAGGACTCATGAATGGAGACGGATGAAGAAGACACGTGGAGTTGAAAACCTCCTGACCCATTTGTGCTTGTCTAAGAGGCATCCTCACTCCCAGGGGACCCTGCACCGTACTTTTCAAGGCTTTGTTTCATTTCTAACCCAGATGCTGAAAGATTTGTTCCTTTTATTTTCTCCAATCTAATTTAGAACTTCAAGGAGATTCAGTTACACTTTCAGAAGTAGGGAAATGAGACATTCAATGTTGCTGCCAACAGACCCTCCTCTTGCTCAGCCACCTCTTCATTGCCATTTTATACTCATATGTGGCTGGGGCACAATAAGACAGTTTAACTCTACTCAGATGTTTCTAAAGAGAAAAACACACACACACCACTATCTCTCAAACTATCTGTCTTAGGACCTGTCAAGACAATTCCTGTTACAAATAGTAAAATGCATCATATATTTTACAGGTATTAGGATTTGGTACAAACAGCAACTTGGGAGACTCTCCAGAGAAGTCTGCTGAGTGATAAAGAAGTCGATCCCAAAAGGTTATACATTGTATGACTCCTGAAAAGGCAAAATTATAGAAATGGAGTAGAGATTGTCAGAGATTAAGGATGAAGTGAAAATGGGAGAGGCAGGGGTGTGACAGCAAAAGAGCAACAGGAGAGATCTAGGTGATAGTGGAACATTCTGTATTTTGGCTGTAATGACCTTGATGTTCTGGTTGTGCTCCTGTACGAGAGTTTTACAAGACGTTAGCACTGGGAACTGGGTAAAGAGCAAATGGGACCTCTTTCTATTACTTCTTACAATTATATGTGAACCTTTACTTACTTGAAAAGTAAGAATCATTGAAAAAACTCAACCTCAACGAATTTACCATTCATTTAAAGATTTCTACTTGTCCTTTGTAAATTGAGTTTATTGGGATGAGTTGGTGAATAAAATGATATAGATTTAAGGCATACCATTCTGTAACACGTCATCTGTGTATTGTATTGTGTTCACCACCTCAAGTCAAGTGTCTTTCCAACACCACTGAGGCCCCCCTTTACCCTCTTCTACCTCCCCCTTTCACCAACTCTATGTCTATGAGTTGTTGATGTTTTTTTTCTTAATCCCTGCACCTTTTTCAGCCAGCCCTGCAATTAAATGTTTATGGCTCAGCTTGGGATTCAAAGTTTCCATGCATGATCTTGCCCCATACTGCCTGCTTAGCTTTATCTCTCAAAAAAAAAAAAAAAGCCAGATCTTCACTGTTGACTATAGTCACCTAGGGCATTCACAGTTTTACTCTTCATTTCCAGGCCAGAACATCATTCCTGCTTCATCTGCACTTGCTCCCATCCTACTCTGTCACTGGCCAATGCTTCCCTCTCCATGAAAGCCACTCCAGGGAGCAACCATTTTCCTCCCTCCAAACAACTCTAGATTTTGCTGCTGTCGGTCTTCCTCATACTTCGTATATCCTATCTTTTATTTCCGAATTTTGGGTATATTTCTCATCTCTTCCATTAGATTTAAGTAGTGTGAAAGTAAGATCTTTCATTTTTATATGAAGCAAATAACCCCTGTAAGGTGCAGAACACAGGACTTAAGACTCATTATCTCTTTGGCAGTTCCTAGTATTTTGTACACAGTAGACTTCTGATAACTGTTGTGTAAATAAATATGAGTTTCAATTTTTGTGGCTAAATTATGACATTCTGCTTTGTCAGTATTTGTAACTAATTTGTATTATTTGAAGGCTTATTTTTAAAAAAAGCTACCACTTAAAAAAGCCTTTTCTTTTATAGATATAAATGAACAAATTCCAATTAAAAAATATACAACCAAATGTAACAGTGGCCGTTATATAATTTCTCTTTCTTTAGATAAAAGAAAAAAATGTAATAAAGTACAACAGTGGATGTTACATATTTCATGAAATATCGATCAAACATCTATAGTGAAACTGGAGACACAGTGACACCAAAGAAGCGGTTAGGACACAGGAGGCATTAGCAAAACTCTGCCAGTGCTGATTTAGTGGCCTTTCAAGTGTCTTGATTTCTTCATGCCACCGAAATGAAGTTACTGGGCTAGAAGAACACTGGCTCTGACATTTTGTGGTTACATGAGTGTGGAATGACTGAACATTGAGCACAAAGGCTAAGCCATGCGCTTTTAAGTTCACTAATCCTCCCCATTGAATTCATGTGGGCTGAGTCCTAATCAGTCACTGGGTGACCCATGTCATTGTGGGCTCCTGTGCTGCATTTGAAACAGCCTTTTCTGTTTGTTGTTCACTTGGTTCCGCTGTCCCTGACTATTAGCTTAAAGATTAATCACGACGATTGGCACCTCGGTGGTGAATGGCAGTGGAGTTCATTTAATTAGAAGTAACTCCACTTTGTATTTAAATTTCTAATCTCAACTCTTAAGTTTTTTTGCTCTTGTCCTTCTCTAGCCTGTTCTTTCTTTGAAGGTAAATTTCAATCTTTATTGACGGAAATTGTTATTTTTTTTAATGATGGAAGGAGGGATAGACAAATCACTATTATGAAGTCCTAAGTGAGATTAACCTACCAACTAAGGCACTGAAAGGAGGAGGAAAAGAACACACAGAAGATACAAAGTCAATGTCATGAGAAAGATACTTTGGAGTCGAAAGAAGCTTTAATTTTTTTTGTTGTTGTTGATATTGTTGTTATTAATGACAAGACATTCATCCCTAGATTATTAACATGTATTAGGCCCTTGTTATATTTTAGGAATCCTACTAAGCATGTTATAAAGACTATTTCACTTAGTAGAATAACCCAATTAGGAAAATACATACTGTTATTAATTTCTTTTTACAGATAAAGAAAATGGAATTTAGGAGGATTGTATATGTCGGCTCAAATCCCAGGGCCAGTGAGTGCAGAGTAGGAATTTGAAACCAGGCTGCTGGGTTCTAGGGGCCCATGTGATTTTGTAGAACATTATATTGCTTCCCAAATATCAATAGCCACCATTCTGGTGAATTGTTGCTAAAAAAGAAAGGTGTAGTAGTTGACCTAATATCAATGAAAGGTGGAAACATAACTTAGCATCTCTTTCACTCCAAAGGTCAAGGTCTTTCTCCTACAATTGTGCTTTGAAAGGAAAGTCATTTAAAATGTTTCCATGTGGCTAAGGGATTTGTAGCTAATTAAAATTATGGTGCCTTTTCAGACATCATCAGAATGTAGGCCACCAGTTATTAAGGAAGAAATTTAAAGAAATAATCTAAGAAGTAAAATTTTTAAAAAAAAGCAATATTGTGATAATAGATGGAACAAGCACTAATATCCTCAAGGGAACATGTAGCTTTTCTTCAAAATTGTCCGAAGGGAGAAAACATTCTCAGTGTATCTAACCAGTCTTTTCTGTTTATCATGGCAGATGGTAATTAATAATCAGATCTTAAAATGAAGTATTCTGTAAAATCATTCAACACCCTTTCCTCTGTTAACTCGGTAACTCTGTGAGTTTTGTGTCCCCTAAGTCTCTCCAGTCTAAGGCAGTAATAACCAACCTGACTAAATATTAAGTGTGTTCATGGGTTACAGTGTCATTATAAAAGATTAGCAAGACAAAAGGAAGCCACGACAAGTAAATGCAGTGCATGATCCTAGATTAAGTTTCAGATGATGGCATGAAGGGACATTAGATGACATTAGTGGGACAATTAGAGAAAAGTATATGTGGATTGTGTATTATATATCAGTATTTTGTCAATGTTAAAGTTCTTGAATTAGATAGTCACACTGTTGTTTTGTGAGAATATTATTTTGTTCCTATAAAAAGATATAGAAGTGTTCTGGTAAAGGTACATGAAGTCCAACAGTTATTCTCAAAAGTCTGTCTTCAAAGGAAAAATCAGTATAAAGAATGGGAGGGATAAAGTCAATGTGAAAAAATGTTAGAAATTAGTGAATAAAATATATGGGGAAAGGGGAGTTTCTTTGCATTGCAAGTACAGCTCCAAATTTTTGAAATTATTTTAAAATAAAAAGTTTTTTAAAAATCAGTTAGCAAACTGAATAAACTGTGTATTTTCATATTTAGCATATTTTTCTAGGCCTGAGGAACATTTACAAAAAGCCAATAAATTGAAATCCTAAAATTCTCTAGGAATCACTTCAGAATAGCACCATGTTCATAGAATAGCATGGTTTCTCTGAACATTTCTAAAAACCTCAGATGTTCACTTCTTTAAAAAACTAAATGCTTATGAAACTAATCACCACTTGGCACTAATCACCACTTGGCACTAAGTAAATGTGCAGAAAACATTATAACTTTGGCATAGATGTTTTACTGGGCAATGATGTTGACTTTCCAGAGATTTTGGAATTATCCTAATGTTTATGGATGTGATTGTTTTTCCCTGGCATAAACAACTATCTGAAATTTAAGGGCCAGTTTAGAAGAGACGTGATCTAGAGCAATCTTAAGTCTCCCCCAAGAATTCTGTAGCTTTGCCTTCAGAGAGAGAGAAATGCTAATCACTCACATTTGTGCCTTCATTCAGGATGACATTTTCCTGAATAGCACAGTCCCAACATGTCACAAGAGTATGTCATGCCCTTCTGGCAATCACTGAATTTTGATATGCACAGAATTTAGCTATCATATCTATTTCTCCTGAATTTTGGGGAAAAATATTTCTTATTGAATTGATTGGGAGTGACATCGGTTAATGAAATTTTCTAGATTTAAAGTGTACAATTCAGTAATGCATCATCTGTACATAGTGCTTAATTTTGGATATTGACACCTTATCCATTGTATCATTGGTGAATATGTTCTCCATTTAGTGGGTGGTTGTATCATTTTGTTGATGGTTTTCCTTTGCTGTGCAAAAACTTCTTACTTTAATGTAATCCCATTTGTTTATTTTTTTCTCTTGTTTCCCTTGCTCAAGGAAATGTATCAGAATAAATAGCAATACTAGAAATGTTGAGATTTTACTGCCTATGATTTCTCCTAGGATTTTTATGGTATTGAGTCTAAGATCTGGTTTTATTTTTTTGCACATATCTGTCCAACTTTCCCAACATTGTTTATTGAATCAACTATCTTTACTCTTGCCTCCTTTGTCAAATATTAATTGACCATAAAGTTGTTGGTTTATTTCTGGTCTCTCCATTCTGTTCCACTGATCAATATGAATGTTTTTAGGCCAGTACCATGCTGTTTTGATTACAGTCGCCTTATAGTATAATTTGAAATCAGATAACGTGATTTCTCCAACTTTGTTCTTGTTTCTTAAGATTGCTGTGGCTATTTGGGGTCTTTTGTGGTTTTATATAAATATTTTTAATATTCTAGTTCTGTGTAATGTGCCATTGGTATCTTGATAGAAATTGCATTGATTTCTATAATGTGCTTTGATTAGTATGGCATTTTAATAATAGTGTTAATTTTTCCTATTCATAAACATAATATATGCTTCCATGTATTTGCATCTTCTTCAATTTCTTTTTTTCAATTTCAATTTCTTTTTTCTGAGTACAGGTCTTTTGTATCCCTGGTTAAATTTAATTCCTAGGCATTTTATTTTATTTGTTGATAATCCTCACCTGAGGCTATTAGTCATCTCTCCCTTCCCCCTGCTTTTCAGAGAGACTGTGAGGAAGGGAGGGATGGGGATAGATAGATAGATAGATAGATAGATAGACAGACAGACAGACAGACAGGGAAATATTAATGTAAGAATCACATCAATTGGTTGCCTCCTACATGCACCCTGATTGGGACCAGGGATCAAACCCACAACCCAGGTATGTACCTTCGACCAAAAATCAAACCCATGACCCTTTAATGTGTGGACCAATGAGCTAATCATTGAATAGCACAAGCCAGGATGGTATTTTATTTTTTTTGATGTGATTGTAAATGGGATTGTTTTCTTAGTTTCCCTGATAGTTCATTATTAGTGTACAGAAATGTCATCGATTTCTGGGT
Organism: Lasiurus cinereus; assembly: GCA_011751065.1. Classification (NCBI taxonomy): domain Eukaryota; kingdom Metazoa; phylum Chordata; class Mammalia; order Chiroptera; family Vespertilionidae; genus Lasiurus; species Lasiurus cinereus. The sequence continues at coordinate 25,931,849 of JAAGEH010000226.1, read as the reverse complement.
GTTAATTTTGTATCCTGCTACCTTGTCAAATTCATTTATCAGTTCTAGTAGATTTTCGTGGTGGAATCTTTAGGGTTTTCTATATATACAGTATTATGTCATCTGCAAACAATGACAATTTTACTTCCTCTCCAACTTGGATGCCTTTTACTTTTTCTTCTTGCTTGATTCCTGTGGCTTGGACTTCCAGTACTATGTTGGAGAAGAGTGGTAAAAGAGGAAATCTCTGTCTTGTTCCTCATCTTAAGGGAAACACTTGTAGTTTTTGTCCTTTGAGTATGAAGTTGGTTGTGGGTTTATCATGTATGGATTTATTATATTGAGGTATGTTCCCTCTATTCCCACTTTGCTGAGAGTTTTTATCATAAATGAATTTTATCAAATGCTTTTTCTGTATCTATTGATAATGCTCATATTATTTTTTATTTTTTATTTTGTTCATGTGGTATATCACATTTATTGATTGCAAATATTGTGCCAACTTTGCATCCCCAGAATAAATTCCACTTGATCATGTTGTATGATCTTTTTAATATATTGCTAAATCTGGTTTGGTAATATTATATTGAAGATTTTGGCATCTATGTTTATCAGGGATATTGGTCTATAATGTTCTTTCTTCATACTGTCTTTATCTGATTTTGGGATTAGAATAATGCTGGCCTCATAAAATGAGCTTGGGAGTCTTCCCTCTTGAATTTTTTTGAGTAGTTTTAGATGGATATGTCTTACTTCTTTGAATTTTTGGTAAAATTCTCCTGTGAGCCATGTGATGTAGGTCTTTTGTTTGTTGGAAATTTTTTTTATTACTGCTTCAATTTCATTAGTTGTAATCTATCCAGATTTTCTCATTCGTTTTGATTATATGAAGATTATATGTTTCTAGAAATTTGTTCATTTTGTCCAGATTGTTCAATTTGTGGGCATATAGTTGTTCATAATATTTTCTTGCAATCCTTTGTATTTCTTTGGTGTCCTATTTCTCCTTGGCTATTTTATTTTTTTAAATATATATTTAAATACATTTTATTGATTTTTTACAGAGAGGAAGAGGGATACAGAACTAGAAACATTGATGAGAGAGAACCATCTATCAGCTGCCTCCTGCACACCCCCCACTGGGGATGTGCCTGCAACGGAGGTACATGTCCTTGACTGGAATCGAACCCAGGACCCTTCAGTCTGCAGGCTGTGCTCTATCCACTGAGCCAAACCAGTTAGGGCTCTCCTTGGCTGTTTTAAAATAAATCTAGAAGCATTTATTCTAAAGCATAGGAAAGGGAGAAAGGACATTGGACGTTTAAGAATCCATGTCTAAATCCTGATATTGTCTCTTTTAAAAAAATATTTTTTAATCGATTTCAGAGAAAGAAAAGAGAAGGAGAGAGAGAGAAATATCAATGAGAGAGAATAATTGATTGGCTGACTCCTGCACTACCCTACTGGGGCATGAGCCTGCAGCCTGGACATGTGCCCTGACTGCCTGGTTCATGGGTTGTTGCTCAACCACTGAGTCACATGGCTGGGCTGATTGCCTCTTAATAAACAATTACTCCAAGTTCTGACAGTTTGATATTCCTAAAAATAAAAAATGTTTTTTACCACGTGGCTATTGAGGACAATATATATTTTTGTATTTTCTGTAGCACATGGACTAATAAGATACCTTTTATCTTTTTTAAGGTTTTAAGAATTATTGCTAGTGTGGCTTTATAAATTGGTAAAAAAAGGAATACAAATAATGTTTGCAGGCTCAGAATGAGCCAATATAAAGCAGATATTTTCTGTTTAATCCTGTAATGTCTTATTTATACAGTGAAGGTTAACTTTTCAAATATTTAAACTTGCTTCTGGCTTTTGTCTTGTTCTGTGTTGAGCCCTCTTTGTTATACATTTTTAGAAATGTTCTGGTGTGATGCCATTACAAGATTAACTTGTCTGCCTATTAATTTATGCATGGTTTTAAACAGATCTTTAAAAAATGTAGACACTGTCTGGTTTTCAGAAAACACAACCATCCTCTGTATTCGGATACTTTCCCCTCTCAATGTCCGAAGATCTTTCAGGTCTCCCTAAGACTCTGATTCTTCCAGTTTTCAAAATGGTAATTATGTCCCCAAATTTACAAGATAGTCAAGAATGCAAATCCTACACAATTTTGAAAAATTTTTTTTCAAAGTTGAAATTATTTAAGGACTAGAAGCTAATGAATTTTATTCATTCACATATGGGTGCACTCTTCTGAGGCAGCTATTATAACGTCCTAAAAATATTGTCCCTGAAGTCCCTATTAATGTGAAAATGATATTATTTACATATTGTTATCCTAAAGATGAGTAGGCTTGAGTTTTAAGCTGGGGAACTAAGAATATTTTAGAATATGCACAGTAATACACCAAAAATTAACTTATTTTGTTTCTTACATGGGAGTATATGCAGAAGCTCTTTATATGAGAGAATAAGTATGTAAGTATGGTCCAGTTAGTTTTATACAGAAGATGCTATTTCTGCTGCTCCCCCTTTGGTCCCTAGATATGTCTTCAGAGCACACACAACACTTGTTGCACAGAACAGCATCTTACAGCATGGGTTTGTTATGAGGATAGAGTGGCAAGTTCTCTGGTTAAATAAATTTTGGGGAAAAATGTATTAGTTTTTTAGGGCTTTTTGGAACTTGGAATATGCCAATGTTCAGTTTGAAACTCTAAGAGGGGAAAATATTAAACATGTTTATAGAATTTTTCAAAAAATGTTTTTCCAATGGAACCTGTCTTGAGAGACTATGTTGTGGGACCTATTTCCGCCTTTTTCACTACAAATCAATCATCAATTACGGTTCATATCCAGTCAAGTTTTCTTCATGAGGTCATTCTCAATTCCTGCAGTCAGAGGTCATTGCTACGCCTTTGGCACATTACAGCACTTTCATGGCTCATTCATTTCTTTCTTCTCTTTCCTCTTCCTCCCTTCCTTTTTGATGGTATTTCTGTTCTTCACTAAATTGAGATCATGGACCATCCACTATTCACCTGTTTTCTATAACACCTAACATAGAATTCTAAGTGTTTTAATCACCTAACTTTGTAGGAACTCAATAAATACTTGCTGAAGGATTGGGACCATCTATCGCAAATGTTTGCTATTAATTTCAACAATTCCTCTGGAAAATGTTTCTTTATCCATTTGAGATTAAGTAGACTAGACTTTCATTTTTAAATGCATCTTTATGCTCAAATGAATACTGATTTAGAGTGACATGTAGAATAATTCACCATAACAAAGACTTCAACTTAAAAAAATTCAAACTTAACCAGAATCATGCAAGATTGTTTTTATTAAGCTCTGTGTTTAGATTACAGCTAAGTATTTCAGGAATTACTTCATTTGAGAAGAAGACATGACATTGTTGGAAAAATTTCAACAAAATCTAAGGACATCACAACTTCTGGGAACAGAATACATTTATCCTACAGTTAACAAGCATGTTAAGCATTTCAAGGGGCTGTTAATGGGAAGAAGCTAAGTGATAACTGGTCCTCTTCTATACAATGATTATCCTGGACAAGTAGCTACAAAGAAAAGCACATGACTATGATGAGCTACAGATATCTTGCGTCTAAATCCATCCTTTTTATTAGAGATAGGACTTGGAGTTCACATGCCAGAAGGCAAATGAGTCAAGATAAACTACACATAAGTATTCTATGTGTCACATCAATGCTAATATGATTAGCTCATTTTTTTTTAAAAAAGTCAAGAAAACAACATTTTTGTATTTAAAACCCACCATAATATATTAGTGACAGCACGAGATGCTTAGCCATTGAGGATTCTTCTCTTTTTCCATGTAGTTTCTTTATGAGTTCTTCTGAGAAATTTTCATTGTGACTGTCTTAACCTCTGTGTATTCATGGAGACCATATTCTCCCCTAGAAAGAGTTGGGGGGAAAACCCACAGAATTTAGCACAGCTCTACAAAATGTAACATAGTCCATGATTTGGTTCCTGCTTATCTCTCTAGGAACAATGGAAAATATTTTCTTTGTACAGAAGCATTTCAAATAGCAGTTAGCCAACCATAAATATGTGGTCTTACAAAAATTTGCTTTTGGGAAAACTTTCAAACAACTTTTTTTTTCTTTTGCATTTTCAATGATCATGTATACTTGGTTGATCATGTATACTCACAGAAATTGTCAATTTTTGACATTGTTCTACTTATCCATAAAAGAGCTCACCACACACAAATTCTAGGTTAGGTCAGAATAAATAAGACACAGTACAAGAGGAGAAATCGTAATATACTGGGTGGGACAAAAGTGGGTTTACAGTTCATATGGAAAATAATGAAATAAGCAATACTGGAATAAACTATTGCGAGTACTCACAACTGTAAACCTACTTTTGCTTCACCCTGTATAATCCATTTGAACAGTATAGAAAGATTACTAGATTCAAGTATAGATTAGCTTAGTTATTCACCACATGTGACTGGCCTAGATGAGGGGGTTAAAAATGACCATGATTCCATCTTCATTCTAACATGCTCTATTTTTTAAAATATATTTTATTGATTTTTTACAGAGAGGAAGGGAGAGGGATAGAAAATCAGAAACACTGATGAGAGAGAAACACTCATCAGTTGCCTCCTCCTGCATGATCCCCACTGGGGACGCGCTCGCGCAACCAAGGTACATGCCCTTGACTGGAATGATGCTCTATCCACTGAGCCAAACTAGTTTTCTGCCTAACATGCTCTATTGAGAGGGCTTGAAACAAAGTATTTTCTGGCTGTAGTTTTAATAATATCTTTTGATTATTAATAGGTAAAAAATGTGACCTATTGTTAGAGGTTTTTCTTTCTTTTCTTTCTTTTTTTTGTTATCTACTTTGTTTTTACAAAGTGGGGAGGGTTGATTGGCCTAAATTCAGACCTTTTGGACTTTTTGTGGTTGTTGGGTTTTTCTAGTCATCCAGCCCTCCCATTTTCTTTTTTTAAACTCTTAAGTACAACCCAAATGATCAGGAATTAGCTTGAGTCAATCAATTGGGACCCGGTATGTTATCAGGTTTATCAAGACCTTCTACCAGTTTTCAAAACTATGATTTGTCCTTTGTTAAATAGATGACTGAAAAGATTAGGCTAAGTTATTCTCTGTATTGTTTTGATCAGAGCATTAAATTACATGTGCTAACAAGTACTCTTAGAATCATATCATAATGCACATGTAGATGTACAGAGGAAAAAGATCTTGATCTTTTTTTTTACCCCTCCCTTCTAGTGATGTAGGCAGGTATGTAGAAGGCATCTTTTTCTCCTAGGTAACCTAATCCTCTTACACTGATTATTTTCTTGGGCCATTAAGCTTCAGAAAATGCCTTCTAAAAGCTTCAGTGAGCATGCTCTTCAAAGTAATTAAAGCGTTTAGCCTCAGTTGTCTGAAACCCATTAAAGGATAGCATTTTGTCGCACAAAGTTAGAGAAATTAATCCATGATTTTTATCAATAGACTTTCCATTGTATTTTGGGTTACAGGACACTCAAACCTGTCAGGAGAGTATTGTGATTGTCATACTCAGGTTGAAGTAACTCCTGCTTCTTAATATATCTATGCATATACTGTGTTTATGATATAACACAAAAACACCTCTTTACTTACTTTATCTTACTCATCTGGGGGTTACTAGTTCTGTGCTTCAATATACCAATAACCTGGTACCTGACTGAATGCTGGTCTGTTTCAGTAGGTCTGGAGAGAGGCCTGAAACTCTGCATTTCCAATAGACTTTCAGGTGATCCCCATGTTTCTCCTCCAGGACCTACACAATAGTCACAAGCTACATCTGTTTATCACTCTGGACCCAGAAATGAGCCAGATACTAATCAAGTAAGGAGGAAATGTTTGCTGACTTAGCAAATATAATCAAGCAAAACAAAATTTATATGAGCTCTCTCTGTAAGCTCAGTAGTTTATACAATTCTCATGTTCCCCTTTTCCAAAAAGGATAGGAGAAAAGACATCTCTTGTGAGGTGCTCAGAGCCAATGAAATTTGAAATTGCAGTTAAGTCTCAGCTTAACAAGTATCAATGAATGCAATTACAAAAGAGGGGAAAATCTGCCATTTAATTAATTCCAATGCCAGCACCATGATTTGGAGTCCAATGAAGGTTCGGTCACTCAGTATCACCACCACATTGGGGTCTACATACCACTAGTTTTAGGTCTTTAAAGACTCTGTTCCCACTGGATGGATTCTGCCTTTCAATCGTTGAGAATAAATTATAATTGAACTTTTAGATGTTGTTTGAAGTGATCGCTTCAATAATTCTCTTTGATCATCTTGTAGAAAATGGCTTGTTTATTAAGGTTGCCAAATTTGGTTTCAGGTGGACATTAGTGGTAGCATCCTCAGCTAGAATTTTTGAAGTAATATTTACCATAAAACTTTTTCATTTGTATTTTAAAGAACATTACCTATGCCAACATTCCAGATTTTCAGAAAATTACTGAGGGTTGGTTCCTGTTTTTTCATCCCTTTCTTCCTCAAACTCCTTATGCCTTCATCAAATCGTATTAAACAAAATTGGCATGTCCTTCAGAATAACCTTTGTTACAGCTTTTTGTACAAAGTAATTACTTTTGCCATAAGACTCTCTAATAATGGATATTATAAAGAAAAAGAGGTCAGAAAGGCAGGCTGCATTAGCTGAGTCCCCACTTCGTGAGAATATCAATGCTAGTGCATGAACATGCAGTAGGGCAGTAGGTCATTTTACTCTCACACTCAACAGGAATGTTAACATCTTCATATTAAATGGGAGAAAACAGAAGCTCAAAAGTTGTACAACTGGGAGCAGGCTGCAAGGCTGGCAAACAGTAGAATCAGAATTCAAATGTAAGTTGGTTAATCTACAATTATGTTTCCTTTACTATGCCATGCATTTTTTAATGGGTTGATCTTTTGCCACACTCTACATCCTCAACAACATTCTAAAGATGTCCATGGCTTTTCACAGCCCCACTAATAATATGGAATCAAATTCTCTTGAATTCAATACTTCTTAATTTATATCCTATTTATGGACTCATACTTCTCAACTACATAAATCTAACCAGCAGCTAACCAACACTAGCCCCTCAACATGCCACATCTAACATTCAGTTCAGAACTACCTCTTCGCCACTTACTGAGTTCCTACACTTATTTCATTCCCTAGTTCTATTTTTCTGAGATCTCCTCTTTTTCTATCACCTATCATTAAGTTTTTATCTACTGAATTTCTACTAGTTACAACCATAGAATTTTAAACATGTAAAAAAGCTCACAGACCTTCTATTTTCTCTCACTCCTATCCCAGCACAAATGCTGTCCCCCTTCTTAGACAGGTTAAAGTTGTTCGATGCCAGAAATGTTATACTCTGGTGGTGCCTCACTGTTCTGTCCTTCAATAATACTGTGCTCTGTACTTTAACTGCTTTACTTCCATTAGGTATGGACTCCCAACCTAATACAATTAATTTCATAGTATATGTAGGCTGTTTTGCACTATATATCTTGTTACACATTCCTCCTGCCACCACAATTACATGAAAGATGGGGCATGGTATCATGTTTCTGGGACTCCCTGGTCCTTATATACATACAAGTACATAATTAATGTGCATTGAGAAGGAGGTGAATAATTTTATCATTTCCTTCTTTCATCAGCCTCGAAAGATGGTTGGTTCTTTGTAATGTTGCTGACTTGTTTAAATAACAAAGTACATGCATTCATGACCTTTAGAAATTGAGATTCACTTTTACTTATAAAATGGGCAACTTTACTATATTTGATTTCATAACGTTTGTACATGATATCTTTTTTCTTTAAGACTTTAAAAACTCATTGCTAAATCTAAAAAATTTTTAAGAAATGAAGTGGTTAAATTGCTTGAACAAAATTAAGCAAACATATTGCCATTATTTTCTATGTGTATGTGTACATTTAAAAAGTTTATATACTTTTTTTAGAAAGTCTACATATTGTTTAAAAAGCAATTAAAGATTCTGAAATGAATTTTTATATATATTCTCAATTTAATCATGACTATAAAACATGTTTTCCTTTGCCCTGGCTGGTGTTCCTAAGTGGTTAGAGAACATCAGCCTCCATACTGTAGGGTCACTGGCTCAATTCCTGGCCATATATAGGGTGAGTGTGGGAGGCAACCAATCAATATGTCTCTCTCACATCCATGTTTCTCCTTTCTCTCCCTCCTACTCTATTTAAAACACAAAATCCAATGGGTAAAATATTCTTACTCCTTGGGTGAGGATTAAGAAAACAAAATTCTTATTTGAATTATCCTTTTTAGTTTAGATTTTAGTACCAAGAAAAGCTCATTCAGATAATTTATAATTTTGAAGTCTACATCAATGATAGTTCAATATTGAAAAAAAATTTTGAAAACTTATTTTTAGACGGAGAAGAAAGGTAAGGGAGAGATAGAAAAATTGATGAGAGAAATATTGATCTGCTGGGGATCCAGTTTGCAATCCAGGCACGTGTCCTGACCAGAAATCAAACCTGTGACCTCGTGGTGCATGGGTTGACTTTCAACTACTGGGCCATACCAGCTGGACTGAAAAGTTTTTTTAGATAAAGGTATCTAACCTACTTAAGAGGTATTTTCAAATAATTACAGTGTTCTTATATTTCAACACTTCTTACAATCAGCAATTTGTAGTTTCCAGCTTCTTTCTGGGAATGTTTTCAATAACCGAAGTTAGTAAACTCCTACTATTTATAGGGGACCTAAGTTATATTTCCCTTCTGTCATTACCTTTTGGTACTTACTGGGTAAACCCAGCTTTTAAAAACTATTTGGCAGTATGAATCTCCAAGAAAAAAACAGAGTCAAGTTTTAATTTAATTAATAGTCTATGGATTAATTCCCTGGGAGTGACAACTATTTTTTATCAAGATAAGTATCTTAATAGAAGGTTATTCTTACAGTTCTCGTCCATTTCCAGACATCTTGAATCCACCAAAGGGACACTGGGCAGACACCATGCTATAGCAATTCACCCTGGAAAGGAAGAAAAAAGTACATTATAGATCATAATGAACCAATGAAATAACCCCTAAATCTGGAATTTTAGAAATTCAGTGAGTTAAGAATTCCATTAATTTCAATATAACATATTCATTGCAATAAGTTAGCAATTTTCATCTCATAGCATACATAAGTTATTAAAATTCTATGGCACACCAAAACAAATAGGTATAATTCACTCACACTGGATGGTTGTTGTGTTGGCTGTAGTCATTTTTCTTTGACAGTCTAAGGGAAAAGAGGTAAGTGCCTCAGACTAGGTATTGCATGTTTTAAAAATTCTTGTGGCACACTGGTTGAAAATCAGTGGTATATGTATATATACAAGGTTACAACTCAGCATATGAATAGCTATTTGGGTAGGACATATGTTTCTCAGAAGTTGTAGTTTGAATTATAAAAGAATAGCTTGTATGCCACAGGACAAAGGCTTGCTAAGAGACTGGAGTTTGTTGGCTGGGTTACTGCTGAAACTCAATAAGCTTTACAATTTTCTTGAGTTATGTGCTTACCTGGCTACAGTCAATTTTCTTTTGCAATGACAATATGTATCATGTTACTCAGTTCACTTTTTTCATTAATTGGTTCAATAACTGCTAAAACTGAGGCTTTGGCAGGATTTGGATGTCATTATTAACTGTTTACTCCTTGCCATATTTCTGAACAAATATAATTACAAAAACATGAGTGATTAGAATTAAAGAAAAATTACGATAAAAGATCAAGAAAAGGGGAAAAGTGGGAATGTCGTTATGCAGGACGTGAGCAAATTGTTTAGCTTTGAATGTCCTAGTGGTCAAAGTGAACAATAAAATTATCGACATGACTCTCATTAAACCTAAGAGGAAAACAATATTACTTAAAGGAGGAACAACGTTCTTTTAAAAAAACTTTTTCCTCTCTTTATGCCATTATGATAGCTAAACAATAGTGTGCAGTTTGAAGAGTTTGGTTATTAATTGATTCTGAGATAATATTTAAGACATTTTGCTATCCATTTTTCAGAGTTATTATCCATCCTCTCTTCCTGGAAGATAGTTCTTTAAATAAACTTATATTTTCAAAAGACAACTTGTCTCAGCTTTGTTTAATTATTCTTTCAACTGCAAAACTGAATCATTAATTTGAAATTATGGGTAAAATCCCCAAAACTCTGGAATTCGGTAATTATCTGGAAAACACCAAGCAGTGACTATTTCTCGGACAAAGCCAGAACATCGTTGTGTTTTAAGATATACAGTAATAAGAATTTAGTCACCTCTGTTTTAAGAGTAAAGAAATTTCTGACTGGGGATTCCCATGCCACTATGTAGAATGATGTCATAATAAGCTTCCCAATCAGACAGGCATATAACATTGTGTGATTTCAAAAACCTGAAACTTGGCCTTTTTAAAAAAGCATTGGAAGTGAAACTATGTTAGTGTTAATAAACAGAGAACTGAAGAATAACGAGTTAGAGAAAATGTAAGTTCAAAATGATCAGCCTTGCCAATTGATTCTCTTTTTAAGATTCCTTCTTGTTATAATGAGAGGTGCTATGCCCACAAACTCTGGTTTTGCCCCTCAGAACCTGAGTAATAGTGGGAAAGTTATCTAGTTTCTCTAAGCATGGTTATATTTAATAGGGTTGTTTCAAGGTGTAAGATGATGTATAGAATTATACTTTATATGGTGCTTGATACATAGTAAGTCTTTAGTAAATGGAGATAATTTACTCACATACACTAGCAATGATGAATTTTATCAATAAATGTATCATGGGATAATTCTACATTTGTCACTAGCCATTATAGAAAGAATCAGACTTTTGAGCAGTGGTCCTCTATCCTGGTTACACATGAGAATCGTGTGAAATCTTTGAAAAGTACTCCTTAAATAAAAGAACTATGCCCACACTTAATCACAGAAAGTGATACAATTGGTAGGTTTAATGCACACACTCCTCACTACAAACAAGTGTCTGTATGTTGAATGTTCCCCAGATGACTCTAATGCACAGCCAAGATAGAGAACCACTGCTTGTAGAGTTTGAAATAGGTCTGAATTTCAGCTATCATTTATTGTGTGATCTTGATCAACTATTTAATCTTGCTAAGCTTTCATTTTTTTTCCTGCTGGTAAATTTAACATACATAAGCAGCTATAATGTAAAATAAGATAATAATGAATATAAGGAATGCAATGCAGTGCCTAGCATCCATACTTGGGGCAAGCAATTTCAGGAGGCGGAAGGAGTTAAAGAAGAAAATATCCTTCCAAAATGGTAGAGAGAGAGAGACAGAGAGAGTGAGTTTGTGTGTGTTTTGTTTTGTTTTTGGTAACAACTATTTTTCCAGCAGGCCATGCGATTACAAACGAAAAGGTTAAAAGTGACCTATTAATATAGTTATCATTGAAAAGCCAGTATTTATAGGTTTTGCTTACCACACTGTTCCGGCCTGCAGAGCAGAGGAGACTGTTATGGCTTTATCAAGGTCTTTGGTGAAGATTCCTGCTGATAAGCCATAGAAAGTATTGTTTGCTCTCTTGATCACATCATCTAAAGATTTAAACTTCATGATTTGCTGTACTGGCCCAAATATCTACACCACAAGAAATGAAAGAAATAAATCAAAGTAATAGATTAAGACTAAGTATTTTAAATAATATTATAATTTTCTGCCTTATACATCATCCTAAATTAAGATTTTGCTTCTCATCATGTGTAAGAATCAAAATGGTAGCTGCTAGAATGCTAGGTTAGAATGTGTTAAGATCTGGAACAAGATTGGATACCAATAAGATATTATTCGTTTTCTAGAATTGGAATTAATCTTCTAAGAACTTAATGATTATGCTTGAAATTATTAACTACAAAATTGCTTTTCCATTTGGGAATGTTTTAAATGTTTTCCTCATCTTCCAAGTAACTACATAAACAACAAACCCAAGAAAGCAATGTTTGTTTTACTGGATACATGAATAGGCAATGATTGATAGTAATGTTTTAAATATCAGTTTAGCATCAATTGAAATATAAACTATTATATTGGTCTTAGATATTTTCATAAACAAGTTAGGTGAAACATGAATTTTTGTTCAGATTCTACACTTCAGCCAAATCTTACTCAACTCACATACCAAACAGAATGATTCATTACTGCCAGACCTTAAATCCGTATCCACTTCGTACTAACCAAAGCATGAATTCATTGATAATGATATTATAATCATAGCACAGGAAACAAATTCAGAATTTGCTCATTCTTGTCTGAACACTTTCACTTTTGCTGAACTCTCTAGTTAATACAGCCCAAACTCAACTCATTCTGTATCTTACCTCCTGATAGGAGAAAAACTGGGGTTTCTCTTGAAAAGTAAACTCCTATATTATTCCATAACACATATATTAAAAGTAAAGAGAGCTCCTCTGAGTGTTACTAGAATTTTCTCAGAAATGGCAATTAGAGAAGGCAAAAATCAGGAAGGATAGTTTTCTGATATTCATCATTGTTCTAAGTGTAAGATGGAGAAGCTATCATTCAGTAGAGGCTGAATATAAATCCAAAGGTTATAAATCTAATGATATTGGCCTGTGAATCAGCTACTGTAGTATCTTATATAATTTTAATTGAACACAGCATATGGCCCCAGGCTCCTACTTTTATATATATTTATTTCAGAGGAAGAGAGAGAGAGAGGTAGAAACATCAGTGATGAGTGAGAATCTTTGATTGGCTGTCTCTTACAGGATTAGGGATCTAGCCCACAACTGGGCATATGCCCTGACTGGGAATTGAACTGTGACCTCCTGGTTCATAGGTTGACACTCAACCACTGAGCACCACGGCCTGGCCAGGCTCCTACTTTGAAGTAACACACAAGCAATTCTACATGAATATTGTAGGAACACAATACATGCTTGAAGTTCATTTTTTTTTCTAGTTCTACCTGCTGTTAACCAAGATGAGCAAGAATGACAGATCTAATAAGACAAATATTTGAAGTCAGCAAGTGCAAGTTATAATTCAGTGGAGGGCTGAACTGATGTGGAGAAAAAAAGTTGTTTGATTATCCATATGCATTTGCTTTTTTTGTTTTTCCTATTTCTTTCCTATTTTCAGATCAGAAATGGTTCCCCCTAATTTGATGACATTTGGGGGAAGAAAATAACCCACTTAGATTCTCTGTCATTTCATAAACTTGAAATAAACATTTATTGAATGAACATAATATGAAAAAAAATTCATAGAAATTGGACCACTCATATATGGCTAATGGGAATGTGAAATCTATTAGCCACTCTGGAAAACAGTTTGGAAATTCCTTAAAAACCTGCATTTATCATATGACTCAGCTATTGTCCTCCTGGGCATTTATACCAGAGAAATGAGGACTTAGTTCACACAAAAACCTATACACCAGTTTATAGCAGCATCATCTATGGGAGTCCCAAACTGGAAACAACCAGTTCTTTAATGGGGGGGGTGGGGAATGGTTAAACAAACTGTGGTACATCATACTATGGACTAATACTCTGCAATAAAAAAATAAAAAGGAAAGGTTATTCTTACATGCAAAAACCTAGATCAGTGGTTCTCAACCTTCCTAATGCCTCGACCCTTTAATACAGTTCCTCATGTTGTGGTGATCCCCCAACGATAAAATTATTTTCATTGCTCCTTCATAACTAATTTTGCTACTGTTAATGTAAATATCTGATATGCAGGATGTATTGTCATTGTTAAAAATTGAACATAAAGCTTAGTGTTTAATCACAAAAATAATATGTAATTATATATTATGAAATATTTATTTCTAATTACAAATAAATGAAATTTTGCCTTGAAGCATGGTGTAGCATGGGTAACAGTCTTAATATAACAACAGTAAACTACATTGCTACATTTTTCTACACCGAGGAGCGGTGTCTCAGTTCCCAAGACCATCAGAAATATGTGTTTTCTGATGGTCTTAGGCGACCCCTGTGAAAGGGGTTGCGACCCACAGGTTAAGAACCGCTGACCTAGATGAATTTATAGAGAGGGAAATGTGTTGAGTGAAAAAAAAAATGAATCCCAAAATTTTACATGAAGTATGATTTCACTTGTTTACCATTCTTATAATGACACAAGTATAGAATTAGGGAATAGATTTGTGGTTGAGGGAAAGCCAAGGTTGGATAGAAGGGACATGGATTAGGCTATTAAATAGAAGCATGAAGGTGTCATGTGGTGATGAAATGTGGTTCTGTGTCTTGACTGTTTCAATGCCTACATACTTGCTATGATATGATCATTTTGTAAGATGTTACATTGAAGGAAACTGGGTAAAGAATACATGGATTTTTCTGTATTCTTCCTTAACTCCAGCAACTAAATCTACAATTATCTCAAAATAGAAAGCTTAAGTAAAAAAACTTGCATATAATTTTATATTTTTAAATTATTTTCAAATATGTTTTTTTCCAAAGGAGAAAAAGCAACATTAAAGAGACAGGTTTTTTTTCTATTATTTTAAGTCTGTGAAGGGAGCACCTAGAAATTGTTCAACATTCTGATCTGTATTTGGCTGGATATTGTTGGCCTGCCCAATGAATTCCTTACTATTTTTAGTCTTGATCACAACTTTAAACCTTTATCAATAACAGAAATAAAAAGTAACATTTACTCAGAAGGATGTTCAAAGAGAGAATTTTTCAAGGGACCCTGTGTACACACAAGCAGACAAAATGTGGCAATAGAGGGAACAGAGCAGAATGAAACCATTTACCTCCTCTTTGGCAATGCGCATCTCATCTGTAACGTTAGAGAAAACCGTGGGCTGGATAAAGTAGCCTTTATTCCCCCAGGGGCCTCCACCACATTCCAGCTTGGCCCCTTCTTTCTTCCCACTCTCGATGAGGTCAAGTATTTTTTCATACTGTTCCTTATCAATCTATTTGAAAAACACCACATGAAAAGGAAAAGAAATTTAACAACTTGTAAAGAAAATACATTGCATGGCCTGTTAAAGAGGGCGTCAGAATGCTATTGTTAAGTCAGACAATCAACACAGCAGACAGAGGCTCAGATTCACTTTTTGGGCATATTTTATTTTCATCTGACTTTCGAAGACATTTTTTGATGATATTTCCATGTACCTTGAAGATAGAGATTTGTATTTAGTTTTTTTTTTTTTTTAAACAGTTGTCTGAGAAAAGCCTATTGGCACTGTAAGCACATGACTCATTTTTTTCACACTGGAAGAAATGCCTGTTAATAATCGAGCACACTGGAAAATATAGTCCTAACTGAAATACAAAGTGATAGTAGAAAAAAGAACTTTGGTACTGGGTTGAATTAGAGATAGCAGTTGGAAAGGAGATGCTATGGTACTTTAGGAAGACTCGTGGACTTCTCTCTGGTACTCCTCATCTCTAGTCATTCCTCATGGCTGGGTCTATGCTGACCACAGCCTGGACATCCTTCCCAGTTCAGGTCCTCTGGGGTAAATGTAAGTCTGGTTTTAATTTCTGGCCTATTCTGATTGTTGTCATCCCACTTCATTAAATGGGCCACATCTAAACATGTAACAAACATCACAGAACTTTAATGGCTTGTTAAATAATATTTTTAATAGCAGAAAAATGAGTGCAAAGTTTTGTCTGGGAACACCAAGAACACATACCTCCCCTTCATACGCCAGAACTGGCGCCACCCGTTGCCTCAATGCCTATGTTGGGACATTGAAGGGTTGGGTGACTCCTGGACTCCAAAGCACTGGTGAAGACTGTTTTGTCTCAGGTGTGGCTGGGGTAAAGTTTTAAAGGGAAATCTTCAGAGATCAAGGAGTTAAGGTGAGTTACCAGGCTAACTTGTCTTTTCTCTTTACTTAAAAAAAAAATAAAATGTTGATCTTTATTTTCTTCTTTGATTCTGAAATCTCCCCCATCTTCCAAGCCCAATAAAAGGTTTTATAAAGTTCTAACTGCACACAACCCAGCAACCACAGCCAATTAGATTAAATGCTATTTGAAAGTGGAAACCATTTTCTAAGATTGGCACAACATTCTGTACAATGTTGCTCAATGTTCCTCAGTGCACAATATTCAATTGAATATTCCAGAAACAAAATGTTTCTTCATTTCCATCAGATAAATGAAGCTATAAGAGGTAATATTTAAATTACTGTATAATGTTTAATACAACCAGGCTAAGTGGTGAGGTTAGTTAGCTCTGCCTGGCGAAGACATTCTGTTAATAGTCAAAGATCCATGCACTTCCATACAAAGCTTCTCTGGCCTATTCCAATACATGAATCTGACTATGCCTCCAAAAATTATTTTTTTAATCTCATGATGTATCTTTGGTGACAATACAATCCCTGCTTATGCACTGGCATGTAGAGGCTAAAAAATTATTTGTTAGAAAATGAATATGGTCACTAACTTCTAAAAATACAGGAATTTATATTTTAATGTATTGTTACTGACAATGTGGTCAGACAACCAGCACTACGTTACAGCAAAATGTGACTCCAAAATAAATACAGAGTATAAAGGGATAATACTAAGTTACTTATTACCTTATTTGACAGTTATTTTCCAGCTTTTATGCCTGAATTTGGCATTGCCTAACTCCTTTAAGATTTTCCTACTGGGACATCTTGCATGAGCAGGAAACTACAAGACAGCCTTTTAACATATCTCAACTATAAATTTTATGAGGTCGGGCAGAATAATCTGTTTCTTTTGGCATTCCCAGGTACCTGTCCCAGGGTTTTGCTGATAAGTCGGGGTTAGTCAAATTTATCTTTGGCTTAGCAAGTCAATAACAGTGTTTCTCCCCCGCCCCCAAATCAACAGTGTGGAACAGTACGTATGAACACTGTGAAAGAATAGAGCCTCTGAGCTTGATGTGTAGTCTCCAGAGCAGGATTTCTCAACAGTGGCCCTACTGACATTTGGGCCGGAAAAATGTGGGGCTCTCCTGTGCATTGTAAGATGTTCAGTAACATCTCTGGCTTCTACCCACAAGAGGACAGTAGAACCACTCCTTGCCTTTAGTTGTGTCAACTGAAAATATCTCAAACAACACTAGTTGTCTCATTGGTGGGGGGAGGGTGGGGGGTGAAATTCTATGTTCTAGATCAAGATCCCAAAGGGCAGGGTTAAGTGTAGAACCAAAGGTCCAGGAACTTCCGTAACAGACAATCAAAGACCTGGGCAAGAAGAGGGAAAAGTCACCTTTGGATAAGAGAAAGTTAAAGAAAGAGACACTCTTATTGGTACTGGTTCTAGGAAGACAGAAGAAAAGGGGAACCCTAGAGCAGTGGTCGGCAAACTGCGGCTTTCGAGCCACAGGTGCTCGCAAGCCATAGTTTGCCGGTCTGTTGACTGAGTTTGCCCACCACTGACCTAGACCCGATTCCAATAATTACAAGCTGTTGTTCTTCCTTGTGATTAAGCCCCTATCCCAGTGGTCGGCAAACTCATTAGTCAACCGAGCAGCAAATCACGGCTTGATAGCTTCATGTAGCTCGCGAGCCAAAGTTTGCCAACCACTCCCTTAGAGGAATGATTGGCTTTGAACTACTAAGATAGGAAGTTTGCTACAAACATAGGAATTCAAGACCGTTTAGGACATTGGTGTCACCATTAGAGCAACTGAAAGCATTGTAGAGGATTTAGAAATGTCCTGGGTGCCTCTCTCTGTGGGATGGAAGTGGATACAAAGGATTGATTCTGAGGAACTAAGTGATATAATTGTTTAAGAAATTCCAAGTAGACAGGACACTGTATATAGAAATCAAGAGGCATGCAGATGGAAGAAAACAAGAAATTTATATCAGTTTGTTATTTTCCCTCATGACATCTTTAATTCCCAACATGACTGTTAAACTTTTAAAAATTGTTGGGAGTTAGATTGTTTTTTTAAAGTCACACCGTTAAAATATTGTCACCTAGGAAGAAACATATCTGGGAAGTAATGCTATTTAATAAAAACGAGGCCTACAGGGGACATTTTATCTTGTTCCCTGAAAAGGCTAATCCTTCATTATATACTCACCTGGGGGCCTTGATTGACTCCTGGGGTCAGAGGATTTCCAAGAACATACTTTTTAGCCCGCTCAACACTTCTTCGAACAAACTCGTCATAAATTGATTCTTCCACAAAAAGCCGGGATGCAGCTATACAACATTGGCCCTGGTGGTAGAATAACCCCCGGTGTGCAAATTCAACAGCATTGTCCACTGCAAAGAAGATATTCATGTTAGAGATCTTTTCTAAAGATCATATATTTTTATGCACATTTCTCAAAGGCAATATGGCATCACAGAAAAATCTTAAGTCATGTAGTCAGATATTGATTCAATCTACTCCACCTCTTACCTGACAGGTGACAAATTAACCTTTCTAATCCTTTCTGATTTTGAAATGACAGCAACAAATAGTAGAATCCAAATAAATGTGGTTGTTGGCCTTAGTCCAATATGTCTGAGGGTATCTCGGACTTCTTAAAGTGATGCTAATATTTAAAGGTATGGAATTTAAAAAACATATTGTGGCTCCTAAATGTAAAACCATTAGTTCATCTGGAGTTCAGCTTGGAGAACAGCAAACTATTCCAAACCAGAAAGAAAGAGTGTCTCTGTTAGACTTACCTAGAGTTATCACGTTAGGACACATTAAGAGATTTTTCAAGAGTAATTCTGGGCTCTGATTAAGGCCTTACACTCTGACGTTAGAAGCAAACCCCTTTGTGAATTTCAAGTTCACAGTATGACATTATCAGACACCAGAAAGGATGGAGAGTGAAAAGTTAACAAGTGGCTTCCACTCACTGTCTGCGTCAGCAAACACAATGCAGGGGCTTTTTCCGCCAAGCTCCAGGGTCACCCTCTTCAGATTGCTTTTCCCTGCAGCTTCTTTGATCATTTTGCCAACCTGAAATGGAGCGTTACAAAAGAGGAGGCTTACCCTGCTCTCATGAAGGCAGGCTTATTTAGCATTTTACATTTATATGGCTGGGGCCCTGTTCTTTAAACTTCTAGAAGGCCCACCTGGAGCCAGAGAGGCAGAAAAGTTAGGCTGGGCCAGCAACCACATCCAGGGAAGCTGAGCTGCTGGCCTTTCAGAATGTTCATGGAAGAGAGAGCCCCAAATAAGGAGCTAAGGGGGAGGCTCTGCTGTTTAAGTTTTATAATCTACAGGGCAAAATCACATGTATTCATACAAATCATGGTAGCCTAATTTATATTTTCTATCGTAAACTGGATGCCACGGTCTAACTGGTCATATTTCTCATCAGGGAAAGGAATGAGTACACTGAAAACAGCTCACTCCAGTCCTTCTGAGCTGGTAACAGGTATTTCGTTTCATCTCAGCCACATCTGCTTATGTTCTATAAACATGCTTGAAGGTTAGAAAAAGGAACAAATCATTAAAAAAAGAACTTTTGTTTTAAGGAAATGTCGGCTTAAAAACAGTTACATAAAACACACTTCTACAGCTGGAGATGCAGGCCTCCTTAACCACTGGCCTAAGGAAATGTTACCTCCGTAGATCCAGTGAAGGCCACTTTATCTACATCCATGTGAGAAGAAATGGCAGCCCCTGCAGTCGGCCCATACCCGGGGACAATATTCACCACTCCAGGAGGAAACCCTGCCTGAAAGGTGGAAAGTAAAACAGTTATGAGAGAAATGAGAAGAACATGGGATCGAAGCTGCCACTCTGGGTTCACTTTATGAGCTTCCATATCAAACAAGGTTCACTTAAGTGGTTTCACTATTATTATTATTATTACTATTATTATTTCATTTGGTAGCCCACTAAAATAACCTCAAGGGTTGGTTGCCTTGTGGAGGGAACATTTCTTCCCAGGGTAAGTCCATGTTTGACTTTTATAGATCATTGCTCCAGTGTTGGCTGTCTCAAATTGCATACTAGCAATTCAAAAGGATAATCTGTATAGAAGTGACTGGTAAATTACTCACATAGAAGGAAAGCAAAAATAAGAAGCTAAAGGGATCCCACATTTTAGTTTCTACCTGTTGATGGCTCAGGGCATAACAACTGGGTTACAAATTCCCATTGGCATTATGTGAACAGTACAATGTTAGATAAGAACTATCATCCATTCATGATTAAGGTTCACAGATTGATTTTATTCCTAGTTAAATAATTACCAGGTAGAAAACAGTGTTGCAACTGACATGGTCACCTTAAAACTTCATGTTATTTATATCACAATACCTCTTTCCCTTTACATTTTATTTTACTTTTCAATTATAATTTACATTCAATATTATTTTGTGTTAGTTTCAAGTGTATAACATAATGGTTAGGTAATCATATACATTACAGAATAACCCTCCCGATATTTCAAGTACCCACAGTGCCATACAATTATTGCAAGATTATTGACTATATCCCCTACGCTGTGCTGTACATTTTTGAGATTGCTTTTCAATTACTAATCTATATTTTTTAATCTCTTCACCTTTTTTTTACCCAGTTCTTCAACCCTCCATCTGCTTTCTCTTTTCACTTTTTAAAATTTTAAGAGTCTTTTTAAAATATGGGTTCAGTATTCCTAAATTTATGTTTCTAGTGACCAAGAAGGTACATTTAGAGGAAACCACAACAGAAAAGAGAATGTCAACAGATCCCCTAGCACAGTGGTCAGCAAACTCATTAGTCAACAGAGCCAAATATCAACAGTACAATGACTGAAATTTCTTTTCCACATTTTTTAAACTTAAACTTCTAATGCCACTTCTTCAAAACAGACTCGCCCTGGCCGTGGTATTTTGTGGAAGAGCCACACTCAAGGGGCCAAAGAGCCGCATGTGGCTCGCAAGACGCAGTTTGCTGACCACTGTCTTAGTGAATAGATGTGTTTAAAAATAATGTGGCTCAACATGATAAGCAAGCGTTTTGGCACAGAGGCCTCCAACCTGTGGATGAGCTATTTATACAATTTGCAGAAACTCCAGACCATTAATGGCAGTTATAAACCAATGTGAGTTTCAACATTTTAATGAGAATTGTATCCATTTTAATTTGAATTTCCATTCATGAGAGTTGGGATAAGAAACAAAAAGGTGTGACCATGAAGCGACTGCTTGACCTGAAGCCTCTGAGTCTGGCTCCCTGTCTCCCTTTGGGCAGTGGTTCATCTTGGTTGTCTGCCCACGGAGCTCCCAGCCAGCGGCCATGCTAAATGTGTCTGCACTGGACAGGAGCCATTGGCAAGTAATGCAGTTTACAGTAGCAGCAAATGAGGTCTTCCGATTGTAAGGCAGGACTCCCGAGTCGTGTGCACATTTTGATTTAGGAAACTTACCTCTTTTATTAAAGATGCCACATGAAGAGCAGTGAGAGGAGTTTGCTCTGCTGGTTTGACAACCACTGTGTTTCCGCAGCTGAGGGCAGGCCCTATTTTCCAAATGAACATAACCAACGGGAAATTCCACTAGAAGGCAATAGGAAACAATAGAGCCTTTCACTTGCTGAAAGTCACACTCACTAATCTGACTTCTACATTATACACTTCCTGTAGATGTTAAATAATAATTGTAGTAGGTTTGTTTAATCATCAGGAGTATTCTAACTAAATTATTTGCTAAAAGCAACTCAAAAAGGCTAAGAAGGTCGGAAGAAACTGGACACAGAAAAGGAGCATGAGGGGGCCACAACATATCAACTGCTGTTATCCTGAACTTTTTCTACCAGGAAAAAAAAATACCAAAAAACACCACTACATGGTTTGGAAATCAAGCATTACAATAAACATATTATAAGTTATATGTGTTTTAAAATGTGATTATTCCTCTGTCTGCAGATCATCTCTTATAATGATTCATCCAATAACATTAATTAGTAGCATTTATTTCTAAGACAAATATCTTGTTCAAGACAAAGAAGTCTAGGGTCTGAAGGCCGAGAGCTTGGTTCACATCTTAGCTCAACCACCAACTGGCCATATGAATTCAGACAAGTTGCATGCTCTTTCAGCATGAGTTCATCATGTATACATGTTGATATACGTCTTCTCTATCTCAGAAAGTTGTCCTAGAGATTCACACAGAAAGTGGGCCAAGTATTTAAAACAGGTTCATCATAGGTGGGCAGTAAATGTTAGCTACTAGTTATATTTGAGATTGTGTTGTTTTATGGATTTTATTGGATTTTTGAACTAAGAAGAAATTTCATTCAAAATGTTGATACGTATACATTTCAATCTCATTGAAGCAGAAGATAAGTCATTGTTGATTGCTCCTCTAGGAACTTGGGGGCATTTTACCATTGCTTTATTTGGCCTTTTAAAATATGACAGTTAAAATGCAATCTAATTAGTTTCCTACTTGTGGGGCTTAAAAGAAAATCTTTATAATTCTGCTTTTAAAATACTACTTTCTCCCTCAGGAATTTGAAGTATCAAAGCTTCTTATGTAAAGTGATGCTATATTCCATATAGTGCTCTGATAGTTTCTTCCATTTTAACTTAAAAAAATTCACTCAGGATTTAAAAAGAGTATATAATGCTGCTCTTTAAAAACAAAGAGTCTCAAAAAGAGTATATAATACAACATTTTAAAAACAAACCATTGAGTAAAAGGTCAAGTTTGTTGATGCTGTAATACTGAAACACACTCAAGAGATATGCAGATATAGATAGGTTTCTGGACTATGTAATTCATTTCCAAGGAATTCAGTCACAAGGATACACAAGTTCAACAGTTACTACATTTGTCACACACTTGGCAAACATCTAAGCATCCATTTGTGCTGGAGAAGGCCTCATTACCAAATGAAATACAATTAGAATTCATTTTCTTTTTAAGATTGAAAATTAAATAGGAGACCAACTTACAGGAATGATTTGGCCACACACACCAATAGGCTCATGTCTTGTGTAAGTAAAAAAGTCTCCATCTAGAAAATAAAGCACATTATCATTTATATGTAATGTGACTAACATTCATGAAATGATAATTTGGGGCTGATGTAGGAGAAGGTAGGTATAAACAGCAATAATAAAACAAGAAGATATCTACAACTATTTGCAAAATAAAAATTTGAGCTATCAAATAGCAATTTTTAAAACTAAATCTTTATTACTGAAAACATTACATATGTCTCTCTTTTCCCCCCAATGACCCCTACTAGCCTGCCCACATCCCCCACCCCAGGCTTTCAAATCCCTATTATCTGTCATACATGCATACGAGTTCTTTGATCTCTTCCCATCTCTACCTTCCTTCTGAGGTTCTACAGTCTGTTCTATGCTTCTATGTCTCAGGATCTATTTTTCTGGCAGTCTATTTTGTACACTAGATTCCACATTTGAGTCTTACATAGCAATTTTAAATGAGAGAAACCATAAAAGTGAATTAGGCCAAAGCCAAAATGCAAAGTTGGAAAAGTTTTGAAAGACACTTAGTTCTTTCTCTTACCATATAGGAGGGCTGTTTTCTAAAGCATACTTATTCTCCAAGTTTCCTTTCTTTCGTAAGAAAGGAAGTAAAAGGCATGTGACTAAGAAAGAACTATTAAAGTTCTGTTTCTGGAAGCTCTAAGTTCTACCAGTAATGATGGAAAAAATTTTATGTAATATAATTTAAACAATAGTAAAATTCAAAAGTAGAGGAATTAAAAAAAAAAATCTCAAGAGCTATAAGTCTTTCCTACTGGCATGTCCTAATTTTTTTTTCCTTACCAAACAATAAAAGCAAACTCTCTTAATCCATGAAAAAAAAATGTCCAAAGTACATTTATTTTCAATCTGGTCTTGACTGCTTCATATGCTTCAGAGTTTGATGTGGTTGTCCTGAGGTTACATGTATTAGCTGTGTATTCTCTGGCCTCGTTCCCACAAAAACTTCCTGGCTATCATAGCAAGAAGACTCCTTATCAAAAGCTATTGGTACTTTAACTGACTTCTCCCATTTTGTCAAAAGGTTAAGTAAGAGTTTCTAAAATAGCCACATTTCTTAGTATCACCAGGCTTTCACTCTCCCCTTTTACCTTCCTGGCTCTCACTTCTAACATGCTGGATGCTCTAATTACATTGGAAATGCCATCAGGGCTAGCCCTGGAGGGCACTGTATTTCTATATGAATATGAATCAACTTCTACCCAAAATGTCTTCCAAAATGATGCTTTTTAAATATTCCTATCCCATCCTGTGCATACTCTACTAAAATATGAACACAAAAAATATTCATTCACACAAATTCTCAAATAAAACAGTGCATGTGTGAACTGGTTTGTTTAATTAACCTGATGTAACTAAGCTAAGTGAGACCAGGCACAGACGATAATAAGTGACTCACACATGATATGCAAAGTGGCTTAAATAATTACAATTTAGAAAGGGTATAAGTGCCTCTAGGAATAAAACCTACATAAATAATTTCAGTGGCCCTCTTTGAAAAGTTTGGACCCTTAGAAAGAAAATTGCCTTAAGTCAGTAATTCAAGTATAATAATGGTTCTCACTTTACTATTTTCTGAAATATCTATAGTGTTATCTTCTGCACAGATTATGCTGAAACAATTTTAAAAGCCAAATGATGAACTGTAGCTGAACTTCCAGGTTCAGAACTGCATTGTCTCAAAGTTGGGAAGACAATAATTTTGCCTTATTTGGTTGACATCTTTAAAGGGGGTGTTTGGAATTATTCAGCTCTACAGTAATCTCCTCGGAGCTACTTACCAATAGGTATTGTGCGGCCCTGGATCTTGTCAGCCCACCCTGCACAGTAGCGCAATGTCTTTATGCAGCCTCCTAAATCCATCAGATACGCATTGGAAAATAGTTTTCCACCATTCATTGCCTCCATTGTCTGGAAAAAAAAAAAAGATCAAACCTCAAATCTAGACTTTTGTAAATTTTTAGATTAAAAGTACATATTTTAAATAATAATGTGCTAATGAATTCTAGAAATAGAAGTCATCTTGTTTACTAGTAACCTCCTTAAAAAGAAGACTGAAAAAGGAGGTAAGATGACTTACTTTGATTTGCTTAAGTCACATAGCAAGATCTAGGTAGAAAGGTTAAAAAGATTCTGGTTTCTAAACCCTAGTGCTCCTTCTGTCCCATTCTGAATGTCCTCCAACTCACCAACTTTCTAAGAGGTGGTCACAATTTGATACACACACAACCAGTCTCCTTAGACAGTTCAGGGTTCCAACAAGATTTCACTTGTATAATACAAATGTGGCTGACAATTTAGTGTTGGTGGTTATTAGTAATGCTTCAATATTTATTTTTAATTTTTGGATTCCATCTGGATAGAAGAAATCAATTCACACAAAGTTAAAGAGGCCCCTGGATCTTTCATCTATGAGTTTTTTCAGAATATTTAATTGTGAAACTCCCAGTTTTCCGCTATAATCATAATTATTTTTTTTGTATGTTTTTGTTGATTTTCAGAGAGAGGAAGGGAGAGGGAGAGAGATGTAGAAACATCAATGATGAGAGAGAATCATCGATTGATTGACTGCCTCCTGCATGCCCAACCTTGGGGATTGAGCCACAATCCGGGCATGTGCCCTGACAAAATTGAACCATGACCTGCTGGTTCCTGGGTCAATGTTCAACCATTGAACCACACTGGCTAGGTTCATAATTATTGTTTTAATGGTCAGGCTGTAAAGTTCAACATTTTCTAGTCTAGTGTCCTAGCATTATGGGATGACCTCTCTTCTCTTTTCCTCCCTTCTTTTGGAATTTAATTTTCTCTGGGGCAGGAAAGTACAGGTGATAAGCTATTAAAGCTTTTCCTCATAAATAATCTATCTCTGCCTTATATTGCACACCATCTCAAAACTCAATTACACATGACTTTTGTATGCCTATTCTATTTCTCCCCTGAAGATCTTATGATGAGGAAAACATTCATCTCTCTATAATCCACATATCAGATAATGTAGAGAAGCCAATTTTGGCAAATTCTTTCCTTCTACAGGACATTTTGGTTAATGTAGTTTTATTTTAGATAGCTTCTAATTGCATAGTTTTATATATTTTGAATCTTTGAGTAATAAATTGTGTTTGAGGAACTCTAATTTCTAATCTTAACTTTTTAAACAAGTGTAGGCTTCTTTGTTACTGTTAGTTAAGAGTTTAAAAGTAATAAATATTTACTCTGGAACCTGATCTTGTATTGGTTTGTGTTAAATTGGCTTCACTGTAACACCCAATTGAGAAGAAAATGAGAAAATAATTGCTGCCATCCATTTTATGTGCTTACTCATCTAACTGTTAAAATGTTTTTTAAAAAGTAGTATACACAAAATAATTTTTATAAACACATGAATAATTGGATTTTTTTCTTTATTCCTCCCCTTTTCACCTGTAAAAATCACATAATTTAATCAAGACCATTGTAAGCACATTCATTTCAGGAAGGGAAAAGGGGGCCATTTATTAGGTGTCTTGGAGGGCTAGATTAAGAAAAAATATGATTTAGAAATATTTTAGGCACCTTTAAAAACTCTAAATGATTTTCTACTTACAAAGGTCAGTGGTCAAATAAGTTAGAGAAATTCAGTATATTTTTCCAAGATATTCACACTACATGATACATTGTTAATCACTCAGAAATTCCAGAGTGAAAAAAAGAAATTTGTTTAATTTGGTTTAACTCAGGGTTTGCCAAAGTTTAGACTGTAAAATCTACTCTTGGAGTAGAAGTTAATATCATCCAGAACCGGATTACAGATTTCTACTTAAAAACAAACAAAATGGTAATGTTTGTATGTGAGAGCTGGTAGATAAAGTCTTTGATTTCTTTGTAGAGAGCATGTAGTGATCACCAAAATCAAAACAACTTGCAATCCAAACAATGAATGCTTTCTAGAGGTTTCACTAGCTGCCTGGTTTGGTTAGTACTCACTGCCAGCAGCAGACGATCTCTTTCAATTAAATCTGCCAATTTGTACAGCAGCCGTCCCCTGTCTGAAGCATCCATAGTACGCCAGGGAGAGCCAATCTGAAAAGCCTGTCGTGCGGCCTTCACTGCTTTGTTAACATCCTCCTGCAAGTCAAAGACAATTCAATTCAGTAGGTTAAACATATTAGCAAATCTGGTGGCAATCCTATCTAATAAAAGAGTAATATGCAAATTAATAATCACTCTGCTATACCAACAAGCCACACCCACCAGCCAATCAAGAACGAATATGCAACTTAACCCCAGCCAAGATGGCTGCGACCACAGCAAGCAGGAGAGAGGCTTGGGTTTCCCTGCCAATGGAAGAAGCCAAGCTTTCCACACACCCTGGTAGGCCCAGGCCTCCACTCAAGGCTACAAAGTTTCAATTACAGAAGATAAATGAATCCAACAAAAATGGCAGCAGCCATGGAGCTGGAGAGGGCAGGAGGCTAGGGTTGCCCTCAGTGATGGAGGAAGCCAAGCTTCTGCAGCCTCTGCTTAAGGCTACAAAGTTTCAATTACAGAAGATAAATAAATCCCAACAGAAATAGCTGCCACCATGGACCAAGCGGGAGGCTTGGCTCTGCTCTAGGCCACAAAGTTTCAATTGTAGAAGTTAAATAAATCCCAAATACCAGGGCCTCCACTTGAGTTGCTGGGGGATGTGGCTGGTCTGCAAACCACCACAGGCTCCTCACCCAGGCTGCCCCACGCCCCAAGGGAACCCCCATTCTGATCCAAGACACCCTTCAGGGCAAACCAGCTGGCCCCCACCCATGTACCAGGCCTCTATCCTATCTAATAAAAGAGTAATATGCAGATTGACCATCAATCCAACACACATAGAAACATGAAACAAGATAGCTGACCCCAGGTAGTCAAAGATCTTGCCCCCATGTGGACACAAGATGGCCACCATAAGATGGCCAGCAGGGGAGGGCAGTTAGGGGTGACCAGGCCTGCAGGGGAGGGCAATTAGGGGCAAACAGGCTGGCAGAGGACCAGTTAGGCATCAATCAGGCTGGCAGGGGAGTGGTTAGGCAGTGATCAGGCTGGCAGGCAGAAGCGGTTAGGCGCAATCAGGAAGGCAGGCAGGCAAGAAGTTAGGAGCCAGCAGTCCTGGATTGTGAGAGGGACATCCAACTGCCCGTTTAGGATCGCACCTAAGTGGGCAGTTGGACATCCCTCAAGAGGTTCCATCTTGGAGAAGGTGCAGGCTGGGCTGAGGGACAACCCCCTGGTCACGAATTTCTTGTACATTATATTCCACATTTGAAAACAAAAGAGTCTCAAAAAGAGTATATAATAAAGCATTTTAAAAACAAACATTGAGTAAAATGATGCTGTAATACTGAAACACACTCAAGAGCTATGCAGATATAGATTTCTGGATTATGTTATTCATTTCCAAGGAATTCAGTCACAGGGAGACACAAGTTCTTTTGTGTTTATATATATAAAAGCCTACTCAACTGTTCATCTGTTCAATTGGTAGCTATGATGCTCACTGACCACCAGGGCATAGACGCTCAACTCACAGGCATGGAAACATGAAACAAACTGATGAATCTCAGAGGGAAGGGAGGAGTGGGGAGGGCAGGAAGAGATTAACCAACGATCTTATATACATACATGAGGCCCAGTGCACGGATTTATGCACCTGTAGGGCTCCTCAGTCTGGCTTGTAGGGATCGGGCCCAAACCGGCAGTCTGACATCCCTTAAGGGGTCCCAGATTGTGAGAGGGTGCCAGGCCAAGGACCCAATTGGTGCATGAATCCATGCAACGGGCCTCTAGTAAGCCTACAAAACAGACTAAGGTGCCTCACAAGCAGCCCCAGAGTGTCTTTATCAACTCAAAGTCTACCACATTGTATCAATGCAACTACTGTACATTAGAATTACACTTGCTGCCTGAATGACGAGTTCCCCACACATAGTTCATCCTTGATTTTGTAGGGCACAAATATTATAATATTTTAAGAGTTGCTCTCATTTGAGTACTTCCCTTATGTCAAGGAAGGTTCTAATTACCTCACACACATTAACTCATTTCATTCTCAATAATTTTATGAAACAAATATGTTCCCCATTTTATAGATGAAGAAACTGAAGCAAAGAGAGAGAGTTGCCCAAAGTGTATAGTTGAAAGTGGCCAAACCGAGTTTTACACAGAGCCTGTCTGACTGTGGAGCCTTTGCTCTTCACAATGTCTTTATAGTGTTCTGGTGACTTGATTACCCAGAGCTCCAGGAAAAGTTCAAGATCTAAAATGGTGATTATCCTCTTTGATCTCTGGGATGCTAGGACTGGCAGTCTCTCAGGAAGAGCCTATTCAACCAAGGTTGGAGAACCTTTTTTCTGCCAGGGGCCATTTGCATATTTATAACATAATTGGCGGGCCATACAAAATTATCAACTTAAAAATGAGCCTGCTATATTTAGTCAAACATTTAACTTTTTTTAAAAACATATTTTATTGATTTTTTTACAGAGAGGAAGGGAGAGGGGTAGAGAGTTAGAAACATCCATGAGAAAGAGACATTGATCAGCTGGGGATGTGCCTACAACCAAGGTACATGCCCTTGACCAGAATCAAACTTGGGACCCTTCAGGCCAAAGGCCGATGCGATGCTCTATCCACTGAGCCAAACCGGTTTTGGCTGGTCAAACATTTAATTAACTCACCCCTAATGCCTTGACAGGGCCAGACCAAATGATTTTGAGGGCCTTAAAGCCCCCGGGCTAGACGTTCCCCAACCCTGTATTGAAGGGTGAATAAGAACTTCCTTTTGCTGTTGAAGAGGAAACTTTACAAACATATTGCTCATTCCTTTTGTGCAGCAGGAAAATGGCATACAAGTATACCGGTATAGAGAGGGTCCGCATATGACAACTGCTCATTTCCCACTCTTATTTCCCAAACTGCGTACAAAAAGAATGTAAGGATGAATCCCTAAGTATGTAAGTAGTCAATTTCTTTTCTTTCTCTTTCTCTTCCCCCCCCTCTCTTTCTCTCCTCACCTCTTTCTTTCTTTCTTTCTTTCTTTCTTTCTTTCTTTCTTTCTTTCTTTTTGAAAACAATACAAAAAATTGCATTACTTCAAGTAAAAGTCAAATAAGTAATGCCACACCCAGTCTAGCCTCCTTACCTTCTCCCACATTGCCTTCATTCTCATTCTTTGTTCTGACCAGGGTTTAATATTCCTGTTTCTTCCTAGTCCACCTCATTACACACTTTTCCATGGCCACTCCATTCCCTACAGATTACAGTTCATACCTCTTCTGAGCTTCTATCAGAATAAACAAATTATAAAAGTCTCCACCTATGCCATTATTACTTCATGTGTTTGTTTTTTTTCTTTTCTCCATCAAACCAGTTGTAAATACCTTAAAAACATAGATTGTTCCTCTCCCCCTTTTTTTGTATACAGGTCTGGCCACTACATGGAGCTACATATGTTCCACAATCATAGCTATGTTTCCAGCCCACAGGTTGCATCTTTCTGCAGGAGGCATAATTTTTTTTTTGAGAATCTGAGGGGGGAAATTATTCTACATTAAAAATCATTAATTTGAGAGAGAGAGAAATAATCAATTTGTTATTTCACTTATTTATGCATTTGGTTGATGGCTGTATATGCCCTGCCTGGGAATTGAACCCACAACCTTCGTGTATAGGGATGATGCTCTCCCCAATTCAGAAACCTGGCCAGGGCCCTATTCTACATTTTTAAAAGTTTCCCACAATTAAATTAAACCTCATTCAAAGATGACATTACCCCCTCGAAAGGCATGGACTTCAAATTAATATCTCCTGCCTTAGGTTATATTCAATTAAGAAACCTAAACTTATAAGCCTGCAAATTAAAATAAAAACAACTATTTTTGCAGTATTTATCGCCACACTAAGATGATTTGGGGTGAGTGGGAAATTTTAGAAGTGTAATCTGGTCTGATTAAGATGATATTTACAGAGTATAAGCAAACATTCTTTCACTATAATACATCATACAGCTGTATATATCACTCTCTAACCTGAGAGAATGATGAGTGTATATAATAAAATATATGCATTACTACTTTCCCTTTCTGAGAATCATATATACCATCATGTTTTAGGTATTCAGTTCATCACAATGATTGCTTATATCTGGACATTGTTCTATGCCATGAACTCTAATCTTTTCAAGTTATATTTGGAGGGCACTGTTGAAAAAGTAAAAAAGAAAACCCTTGCCAGCATGGTATGTGGATACCACAGCTTATAAAATATATGCTGTGATATGTTTAAACATGTTTCTGTGACACAGCTTTCATTTAGACCCTTCTGCTCAGTGTTCTGCCATCAGCCTTAGCCAAATACAGTTTATTGTAGACATTCTGGCCTCTCAGAGGGATATGGAAAAATCTTGCTTTAAGACAAGTAACTCTGCCATAAGGAAAATACATCCCTGGAAAATGCTGCTATAAATAAGGATGTTCTTTTGGTCATGTTCTTTGAATCATGCTCTACTTTTCTCACATCTTATATTTTATCTTGTGGAAAAAGAAATAAAATAATGGTAGTTAATATATAGTGTTGAAACAAAACAACCCATACATGTGAACACTGGTTCCTCATATATTAGCTATGTAAGCTTTGAGTCATTCACCCATCCTCCATCCATCCATCCATCCAATCATATACAGATCTGCTAAATTCTCTATTCTGTAGCATTCTTATCATCAGGTTGCTAATAATAACAGAGTGATGTAAAGAGATTGCTGTTTTGAAAATTTCAACAGACTTGGAGAAATACACAACAAAATAAGCACTGCAAAATATTGCAAAATGTAAAAAATATTCTGAAGTGAAAGGTATGGCAATGTGACTTTTCTATGCTTTAGTTTTCTTATCTTTGAAATAGGGATGTTACCTCATAGAGTTGTTTTGAAGATTAAATAAGATAATACTTGAGTCACATTTTCTATTTAACACACATTATGTTAACAGTTCATTAAATTGTAGCCATTGCTATTGTAGTTGTAGCAATCAAAACAACCTTAAAAGAACTCTCAGCAGTTGTAAGGCATTTTAATCCTTCCTTTCAGTTTTCACCACTCTGTATTATTTTAGGCCATTATTATCTCATATTGTTGCTAGCCTTCACAAATCCATTCATTATCTTCTCTCCCTATACGGCCTTGCCAGTTTCTACCAGGCTAATCTTCTGCAAATATTTTTATCTTATCACTTTCCCTTTCACATATTTGCAACTGCCCCTCTTTTGCCTATAATTCTAATGCCAAACCCAATATTTTGGGCCCCGCCCCCTCAAACCTCCATTTACATTTTTTCTACTCTATCTGGCCCAACTCTTCACCTTGACTTTTGCAATTCTTGCCTAGAATATTCTAACAGCATACCCCTTTTACTTTCAAAGTCTTATATATTCTTTAAGACCCAGCTGAAATATCACAGTCTACTTAAACCCTTGCCAGTCTAATCCAGTTTGATAGTTAACCCGTTGTATGCCATAAGCGTCTATGGATGCAAGAGGACCTTCCCCCCACACCACGAGCGTCTATAGCCGCAAATCTCACCTATCAACCTGGTCGCCCAATTTTAAAATCATACTTGTTAGTGACATCTCTGGGTTTGTAAAGAAAATTATGGTAACTAAATTCGAAAATATCTCAGCGCATATGGAAGAAATGGGAATGGTTTCCATTTGGTACATGTGGCAGTTAACTGGTTAAGAGCCTACTGGGCTCTAGGCACTAATGCTAAATTCATTATTAGCTCACAATTACTGCTGTAGTTAAGCATCATAGACCCTGTTTTACAAGACAGGAAATACAGTATGAAATCCATCCTACAAAATTTGATCCTATCTCTGACTCCTAAATCCAGTTTTATAGCTGTGTAAGACTATGCTGATAATGATCTTTTTTGCAGTGAATATATATATATTTCTGCCTCTGTTATAAGCTACAACACATCCCTTGCTATTCCATGCCTACAATCAGCAGTCAACAAATATTAATAATTTTATAAACTCACTGTTACATTGATTTTTATAAAGATCTCCTTATGTAAATAATTTGCTTATATTGACATATCAATAAGAAATCATATCTTAATTGACTTAATTATATAACAGAACTTTTACATTAAATGAAATTATTAGATATAAAAGTATTCATTTTTTAAATGCCAGGACTAGCATTTCTTATATTTTTATTCTAGGGCTAACATTTTCCAGGGTCATAGTTTTTTAATTAAGCAGAACACAATTTGGTACATGAAAGTCAAATTTGCTACCAGTTTTACTGCACAGGGTTTAAAATGTCCCTTTTTAGAGGTAAGGGACCCAAGCTCAACGTGTAAACATAATGGCAAATGGTGATGAAATATCAAATGCCTTGTAAACACAGTTACAGAAGGATGAAACTCTCAAACTGTGCATTTCTATACTGAATTCATTCAAATTTGGAGAAAAGAGTTACCCGATCAGTTTCACTTTTACACCTGTCATCACACTTATTTTAATGGACGTTTACTTTTATCCCCAGCAATTATTGGTCACGTCACGCTGTAGTATTAAAAGCGGTTTTCAGTATTAGTCAATGTAGCCTAAAAGAGCCACTGAAGGGAAAATAAAACAGTTCCCACCCACTTCTGTGCTTTGCTTTGTAACCTCCATTTGTTCTTGCCCCTCCTCCTTTCTTTATAATACCATTGAAAGGCAGTATATAGTCCATTGTTAATTCCATCCTACTCATCAATTAAGTCCTTAAACCTTCTTGGCTCATTATCTGAAGAGTCAGTTCCAGTCTATTAGGTTTACTCTGAATATGTAATTTAGCAGATTTCTACCTTTGGCTAAGCAATGTTAGGAGTTACTATACATTTTTTTAATCACCAAAATTGTGAAAACAGCAAGAATTACTTAAAAACAAGTGTTAGGAGATCATTCTAAAAGAGAATGCAATGACAAGCGTGCTGGATGTTAAGCGAACAGTTGCCAAGCATGAGCATTTTCTTTCTTAAACAGTTTAACTTGAGTGCCAAGTGTCCAGCCAAACGTGATCAGCATTATGGCCCGATTTGAAGCTTTGCTGGAGGAGAATGAGTGTCCTTGATCTATACTTTTTTTTCTTTTGTTAATATATTCTATTGATTTTTTACAGAGAGGAAGAGAGAGGGATAAAGAGTTAGAAACATCGATGAGAGAGAGACATCGATCAGCTGCCTCCTGCACAAGCCCCTCCGCCCCCTTCGCTGGGGAATGTGCCTCCACTAAGGTATATGCCCTTGACCAGAATCGAATCTGGGACCCCTCAGTCTGCAGGCCAACGCTCTGTCCACTTAGCCAAACCGGTTTCAGCTGATCTACACTTTTCTGCTCTCCTATGAGCAGGAGTAGTTGGCAATGCATACAAAGCAAAGAAGGGACAAATATTTCTGAAGCTTCAGGTATGATCATCAGCTCACCCTCACTGTACTCGAGGAAGACAGTAAATTCCACCCACAATGCCACGAAGACCTCCGATTGCCTGATGAGATCTCTGCTGGCACTCTAGGCTCAGATCCATTTTACAGGTGAAACTAAACCTGAAAGCCAATAAGTGGCAAAGCGAAATGTCCTGGCCCTAGAGCTAAAGCATCAAGATTTTTTTCTTTTGTTACTTGCAACCTGCAAACAGCTCTGCTGTCTCCCTCCTGAGTGGCATTTGTACCTCTAGAGAGAAAGAGTAGGCAGCTGTCAAGGGCTCAGCTGTGCCCTCACCTAGACTTATTACTTTTATCACCTCCCTAGTGCTGACAGAGCCACTCAAGCCACGAGGCAGACATTCTGTGCACATTTCTGGAAATCTCTGATGAAAACTCTTCTTCCTTGTTGAATGTGAAGAATAATATTTTTTTTCCTGATTTCTGGGAATGGCTCACGGGACACACACTTACGGGTCTACTAGAATATGTCACCAGGCATCATCAGAATGCCTGGTCTTATTTCTTAGAGGGGCAAAGCGATTATCACAGCAGTTTCCAATCATCAATTTTCTTACCTGTCAATGTCCATGCATCTTATTAATGTGAACACTTGAGAGGAGATACAACGTGTTATTTAATACCTTAGATCAGGTTCTTAAAGTGTATTCCCCCACCCTGACCCCAACCAGCAACATCAGCATCACCTGAGAAATGGTCAGAAATACCAATTCCCAGGGCAGCAATCTCTTCATTTTATCCCAAAAGGAACAGAAGTTCAAACAAGATAAATATAAAAGTGGAACTTTTTAGTACAGAAGATGATTTAAACTAGGTCCCGAGGACTGCACTGTGCCATAGCACAGAGGCAACAAGCAGCATGTAATGTTCGGGGGTGATATTGAACATGATGAAGTTGAAACTCTTAGGTTAAGGGGGTGACATGGGGGGTGGGCTGGAAGACAGAAACAAGGGTTTGTTTCCACCCTCCTCCCCCAGAGACAGTGAAAAGCCCTTGAAGAATTTATGCATGGATAACTCCAGCATATAGAGAAAGTCAACTCTGAAAGTAGTTGACATGTGTCTCCATTCTATTCTGCTTCTACTTCTTAAGCTGTTGACCCCTCTGACTAAACTCTGCACTCTTGCCCCTAAAGGCATGGGTCTTACCGTGTACTGCTAATACTGCAACCTGAATCCAGGGCCCTCCCTAAATCCAGAGGAGCCCCTCGGGTCTATCACTATCTTGGAATCAGCCTGCAAGATTTAATACCAGGAAATTAGCGATCTCATTGATTGGGAAGAAGGAATGACAGAAAGAAGACTCCACAGGAACAGTGACTAGTACAGCGATTGAACGGAACATGTCATGAATGCTATTATTCTGGGTATTTTTAAAAAGATATATTTTATTGATTTGTTACAGAGAGGAAGGAAGAGGGATAGAGTTAGAAACATTGATGGGAGAGAAACATTGATCAGCTGCCTCCTGCACACCCCCCCACTGGGGATGTGCCCACAACCAAGGCACATGCCTTGACCGGAATTGAACCTAGGACCCTTCAGTCCGCAGGCCAATGCTCCATCCACTGAGCCAAACCGGTTAGGGCTATCCTGGGTTTTTTGCTGACTACATCTCCCGGTGGTCTTTTCATGCAGCAACAAAACATTTTTACTGGTTTATCTCTCACAAGACTGAGATTTAAATTCTGACCACATATGAACAATGCAAGACCAGAAAATCATTTTCTTCTTCTTTATTTTATTTTTTACAATATGCAAAATAAATCTCAGAAAATCATTTCAAATTAGACTGAACACATACACTTTTTAAGGCACATGTTCAGATAAAAAAAATCTGAAGGCTTTTACTCTCTGCACTCCCCAGGCTATTTCATTTACCCTGTGTAATTATTTGTAATAATTACAAGGTAAGGCAGTAGCCTTGCCAGTCACAAGTTCTGGGATCAAAGGACAGCATGTGGATGCTGATTTCATCATTTATGAACAATGTCCCCTTGAGTAACTTATTCAACCTTTATATTTTGCTATTACATCACCATTTGTAAATGTGACTAAAAATAGTACCTTCTCAGAGTCGGCCCCAGAAATCATATTTTCATGACATGTCTACCTGAACTTGAAATGGTGCTTGTGGCTCATGATGGTGAGAAACAAGCCAACAATCTGGCATCAAGTGAAACTAATTTTAGAAAACTCACCTTATCTCCTTCTTCTACTTCACAGAGTTTCTCCTCCGTTGCAGGATTAAAGACAGGAAACTTCTTGCCACTCACTGAATTATGCCATTCATTGTTTATGAAGATCTGTAGAGAGGAAGAGAAAGTAGACAAACAGGCATTGAAATATGGAGCAAATTTGATTTTTTAGAATTAAATATGGTTTTTATTGATTTCAGAGAGAGAAATATCCATGATGACAGAGATTCACTGATCAGCTGCCTCCTGTGTGGGCCCCACTGAGAGGATGGAGCTTACAGTCGGCATGTGTGGTGACCAGAATCCAACTATGACCTCCTGGTTCATAGGCTGATGCTCAATCACTGAGCACCTCAGCTGGACTTAACCTCAGTATTCTTGAATAAATAATTTAAAACTGAATTAAAGAACCTACAAGCCAATAACTACTCATTACTGAGACCTATAATAGTCCATACATGGGTACACTATGATACTTATGCACCCATGTAAAATAAATAAACAAGGGGAAGGAGAAGCATTCTTATTTGCCTATTGACATCAATATAATTTTCATATGACAAAACAGCATCCATCTATGTATTTGGAGGAGTTCAAAAGAATTGTAGTGATAGCCCTGGAATTGACAAAAAAAAAAAGATGTAAGCATGAATACATAAAAGGGGATGGGGATGAAAAGCAGTCCAGATGAACAGACTGGATGTGCAGAGACATATATCTGGAGGTACAGAAAAGATAGATGTATCGAGAAAATTCTTGTTTCTCTGGTAGGGATATGGAATACAGATGAGGACCATGAAATCCCTATTATTCTTCACGAAGAAAAAAAGACATTGGCATCGTATTTCAACTTGAAGCAAAATAAATTTAGATTAAAACACTGACTTGCCCAACGTCATTTTATTTTTTAAATATATTTTATTGATTTCTTACAGAGAGGAAGGGAAAGGGATAGAAAGTTAGAAACATGAATGAGAGAGAGACATCGATCAGCTGCCTCCTGCACACTCCCCACTGGGGATGTGCCCGCAACCAAGGTACATGACCTTGATCGGAATCGAACCCGGGACCCCTCAGTCTGCAAGCCGACGCTCTATCCACTGAGCCAAACCTGTTTTGGCCCAATGTCTTTTAGAATGAATCAGCATTCTAGTTATCAGACACACAGTTTACAGAATCCTGCAATTACTCTTAAAGCATATTTTCTTTTATGCATCTCTAGTCCTTACCTTTGTATTTTCTCCCCAGGGATGGCTTTGGAAAGACCTTAATCAAAGTGTCCCAAATTCAACTCACAACTCCCAGTCATCTCTAGCTTATGCTGCTCTTAACTCAAATTTAAGCTCTAAACTGTGCTCAAGTACATTCCCTCTCCCTCTCTCTCTCTCTCTCCTACACACACCTACCCCTCCCACGCCCCCCCCTCCCCCCCCACACACTTTCCTCTCCTGTTAATGAGAAATGCAATTACTAGTCATCCTTTTGGATGACTTTGATTCTATACTATCATACAGAAACTTACCTGTTCAACCTGCCCACACTTCTGCCTAACTGAAATTTAATTTAATTTTCACCCTGTTATCATAACATTCCTAAATTAGCTTAGGTTCAGATTTTGTTCCCTCCTCAGAACATTTAGGTGGCTCTTGTTCACAGATTCCTTAGTATAATAAGGTGGCTTATAACCTCACTTTTCCAAACCTTTGTCCTATTATTTCCTCAATTTACCTTTGTTTCAACCTCATTCTGCTCTCTCAGGCACCATGCCCTTCAGCTTCACACACCTTTTATGCATGCTGTTTCTCAGAAGGAGTTTTACTCTTTTCTTGTACTCATACTTCAACTTGTCCTTAAAATGTCATCAACTCATGAAGATTTTACCAGTAGCTCCATTTGGATTTAACCTTTTCCCCTCTAACATAGTGTTTTAGTATACTATTAAATTACTTATGTTCTGCTTTGTATTAAAGTTAGAATGTACATATCAGCTCACCTAATTCCAAATAAAAAACTAAAGACATCATGGTACTTGCCTAGATTTTTTTTAGCCAGTCTGCAAAATTTGCATTAGATTCATTCCTAAATTTTTAATTCTCCTTACTTCTACCCTAAAGATAATACGACCTCTTTAGACTTTACAGCTTTAAAACTAAGAGAGCACAAGTCTCACCCTGTCAGAGACATACTCAGAATTCCATCCTTCCACTGTATAATTTCACAAAAAAACAAATAAAAATGAGATATAGAATTAATTATATTTTGTTAGGCCTGTGGTGTGAATGCTTATAAAAACTTTAATATCATCTCTTGTGACCAAATTTAGATGTTTTGCAGCTTGAGCTCTTAAGCTACTCACAGAGTGTAACTTGGCCTTTTGGGGCTCTGAAACTGCCTGGAGTCAGCTTCCAGCCACCAACCCAAGGCTCCCTCCAGCCTCCCCCATCCCCTCCGGCCCCATGCCTCTACTGATTGTACTGTTTGATAAATTGTAATCCTTGCTTCATTATTAAATAATACTGCCTGCACTGTAATTGTGTGATCAAAGAGAGCTCTTTTCTATAAGCCTGGGCCAAAACTAGGACTTGATAAATGCTTA
Source organism: Lasiurus cinereus (assembly GCA_011751065.1). Lineage (NCBI taxonomy): Eukaryota > Metazoa > Chordata > Mammalia > Chiroptera > Vespertilionidae > Lasiurus > Lasiurus cinereus. The sequence goes on along the minus strand of JAAGEH010000226.1, from coordinate 25,892,548 downwards.
ATCATATATTTCCCATTGTTCTCACCTCACAACTTCACTTGCTAGATCACTGAGTCATTGAAAGGCCAGTTGCCCCCACCAATCAGAAAGCACATGATAGAAGTTTATGATCTGATCCCCCTAGCAACCCATCTCTCTGATCATCAGCTTCTTGCAACTTTTGCCTTTATAAACCCTGTTGTATCCCCTCCATTTTAGAACATTTTCTTGGTTCATACCAAGGACTCTGTTTCCCAGATTGCAAATTGTTACCTGAATAAATTCTCTGTACCTTTCTTTAAAAAGATATCTCCAGCCAAAACCGGTTTGGCTCAGTGGATAGAGCATCTGCCTGTGGACTGAATGGTCCCAGGTTTGATTCCAGTCAAGTGCATGTATCCTAGTTGCGGGCACATCCCCCGTGAGGGGTGTGCAAGAGGCGGCTGATCGATGTCTCTCTCTCTCATCAATGTTTCTGGCTCTCTATCCCTCTCCCTTCCTCTCTATAAAAAATCAATAAAGGCAATCACTCTCCTGATATTTAAAAAAAAAAAAAGGTATCTCCAGCCCTAGCCGGTTTGGCTCAGTAGATAGAGTGTCAGCCTGTGGACTGAACGGTCTCCGGTTCAATTGTGGTCAAGGCTACATGCCAGGGTGGTAGGTTCTATCCCCGGTAGGGGGTATGCAGGAGGCAGCTAATCAATGATTCTATCACTGGTGTTTCTCTCTCTCTCTCTCTCCCTCTCCCTTCATCTCTGAAATCAATAAAAGTACTTTTTTTTTTAAAGCTATCTTCAGCCTGGCCAGTGTTGCTCAGTGGTTGAGCATCATGGTTGGATTCCTGGTCAAAGCACATGCCTAAGTTGTGGCTCTGTCCCAATAGGGGGTATGCAGGAGACAGCTGATCAATGATTTTCTCTCAGCATTGATGTTTCTATCACTTACTCCCTCCCCTTTCCTCTCTGAAATCAATAAAAATATTTTTTAAAATGCACTCTCCCTTTAAAAAAAGATATCTACGGGTATCGGTTTACAGATAAAACTTTGCAACTCTTATTTGATTCCCATTAGGTATGTGATAATTTGAAGTTTATCTTGATGTGGTATAGCTTATTTTACTGTTGTATCTAAGCTATATCTGAAAATCCCAATTCAAGTGAAAGTAGGGAATGTTTTATAAATGAGAATTAACCTAAAATAAGAACATAAGTTTATCTAGCAGCCTCAGGCAACTAATGAAACCAGTCAAAGATGACCCCAAATTACTGGCAAATGCTCTGCATTATTTAGTTTTAACCTTTTATATAGGAGGACACTGTGAACTCAACTTTTGTTTAAATTTGGGTTTATATTCACAGAATCCAAATGGTGACTTTTTTTTTTCTTCAGAAAAGTGTTTGTTAAGTACTGACTAAACATCTGTCTCATTATTTGGAAGGAACGAGGGGAAAATAAGAGATGAGTGAGACATGACCCCTGCTCTCAAGGGGCTCGTGATTTATAAAGAGAATGCATTTATATCAAGATCAGCTGGTAAAGAATTGAAGGTTGTGCAATAAAATCACCAAAGCAGTGCTTTAGTTAATAAATTACAGAGTGGAACTCTGGGAAGAGAGGGATGTGGGCTAAAAGAATGCATCCTTGAGGGATAGGATTGGGTTGGTGGAAACAGAGAAACAATGAACAGAGGGAGGGGATGCTGTTGAGATATTTGTAACAGGGAGGAGATTAGCCTGGAACAGGGAGCTCCAGTGGAAACAAGTCAGAGATAAGTTCTGACCATGAAAATGAGGCCAGTTTACAGTGGGTCTTGATCTCCAACGTGAGAATTTGAACTCTATTCTGGATATAATAAAAGAGTGACAGGATCATCTAGTGTTTTCAGGAAAACTGATTTTAATGTCCCCAAGTGGATTTAAAGTAGAGCAACCAGAGTCCAGATATTAGTTGAAATCATTTTAATATTCCAGGCTTAAGGACATGAGGCTTTAGAGTACCATGACACAGTGATAGAGTCTGAAAATTATGAATTATATACATTCTCCCCAAAACAGAGGCCTTTCAGCATAACAACAGAACTCAGCACAAATAATGGCATGATCCGATTGCTATAAAGATCAAGCATCCTTTTCCTTCCTCTGAGCTGTGGAGAATTAATTGGTAGGATCTACCTTAATGATTTGTGCGGGGGGAGGGGAGGAGGAGAGGAGACAATTTTATTGGCTTTACATTTGACATTTGCTTCCATCTAACTGTGATACCAAATGCTTTTTAAATAATCCTCCTTCTTGTGGTTTTATAAAAAGTTACAGTAGTCCCACTTATCTGCAGGGGATAATTTCCAAGACTCCCAGTGGAAGCTTAAAACTATGGAGAGTATCAAATCCTATATATACTATGTTCTTTTCTATACATACATACGTACATACATATATACCCATGATAAAGTTTTATTTATGTTATGCATAGTAAGAGATCAGCAACAACTACTAATAGAATAATAATGTTAACATACTGTAATAAAATATATGTGAATGTGGTAGATTAAGTAGAATAAGGATTACTTGAATACAAGCACTGTGACACTGTAATAGTCGATCTGATAACCCAGTGGGGCCCGTAAGTAACTAATAGGTAGGTGAGCATTTATTAATTGGTGGGGGTTATATAAAGTGTGGAGACGCTGGACAAAGGGATGGTTTGGAATTGGAGTGGGACAGAGAAGGACTCAGAATGTCATGAAATTTAAAAATTATAAATTGTTCACTTCTGGAATTTCCCATTGAATATTTCTGGATATGGTTGACAGAGGGTAACTGAAATTGCAAAAAGGAAATCCATGGATAAAGGAAAAGTACTGTATATGCAAAAATGTAGGCTAACAAGTATTTGTCATAATGATTATGACACTTCTTTAGGCCTGTTGAATGATACTATCATTTCCCTCCCTTTGTTCATTTTCCATTTATTATTCAGAGGAAATGGAATTAGGCTGTAAAAGTAAAAGAAAAAAAATCTTGGGTCCTATTTAACCATTATATTGACCATGTTTTAATTATGAATTTTGGAATCAGGATATATGTGAATAATGTATATAAATATACAATTGAAAGTTCACAATATTGATTGGAAATTATGTCTATGCATTTGTACTCCAAGTGCTTCTTATATGGGAAAAGAATCAATGACAATGTTGAGGCAACTTAAAAATTTATTTTACTGTTACATTTTTTATATGTCCAATTTTAGGGGATATATCATATGACATTAGATTTTCAAAAGTGTCTGTTTTCTGAGTGCATTTTAGTATCCAAATCACACATTAAAAATTATTTTCCAAGGAAAAGTTATTGTCTTAATGCGTTTGAATAAAGCTACAATTCTAAATTAATAGAATTAATCAAAGTATTTCTGCCTTAGATCAAACTAAATTTGACTAACTGGCAAAACAAAACGCATTAGCCTTATATGTTGAGATAAGATTTTGGAACATGTGAGCTTTAAGGGGAGAGAGCCCCTGACTCCCTCCAACAGATATTCGGAATGTCCTATATTCACAGTATCTCTGTTTCTTTTGATTGAATTTATTGGGTTGACATTAATAAAATCATATAGATTTTAGGTGTTCAATTTTATAATACATCATCTGTACATTGTGCTGTATGTTCACCACCCAAGTCAAGTCTCCTCTGTCACCATTTATCTCCCCTTTAACTTCTCCTACCCCCTTTCCGTCTGATAATGACCATCCTTTTTATCTGGATCTATGATTTTTATTTATTTTTATTTTTTGCTTAACCCCTTCACATTTCCCACCTAGCCCTGCAAGTCACAGCATCTCCGAATGAGAGGGGCTGGAACCAAGCCAGTGGCTCTAGATACTCTAAGGGAAGTCAGTCCTTTCTTGGTGGCAGAGAGATTTAACAGATCACATATTAAATACCCAAAGTATTTCTTTTAAGAAATAACAAGGGTGAGAAAGGTGATGCGATTCCCCTTTTTATGTCAACTGTGAAAATATCCAAACCTGAGAGCCCCAGTCACAGCGTGTGGCGTTGTTGTAAATGAATTTTGTAAATGTGTAAACCTTTTTCTCAGCTGTAGGCACCAACTCCCCCCAAAATAACAAAACACAAAACTTTGGAGGGATTGGGGCAGAAAGAATGAGATGCAGGTTGAATAATAAAAGGGACTAAACAAAAGTCAGGTGGGGATGTTAAATATTTTAAAAAATCAAGGCTTCAAAGCTAGATCTCGGGCAACTACTTTCAATCCAAACCCTGAGGCAGCAAAGCAAAATGTTGAGACTCAAGAGTAAAAAAAATCTAAAAGGAAATTAAGGAGGAAATAACAGATGGGAGGAAAATATTTAACTGCAGTAAAAGGAATGAAAACAAAACAAGAAAGTGACCAAAATAGAAGAGAAATACAAGTTTCCTTTGATTTCTGTTTTATATTATAATCTGACTTCAGTGACATTGAGTGTACACTCTTATTTTCTTGTTTGAAAAACCTCTTCAGCCTTTCAACGCAGGGAAAAAGAAAAGCATTTGTTTTGAGCCAAATCTTCATCATCTCCCACAAATGACAAAATCCTTGTCAACAATTTCTGTATATCATATGTTCTCTGTATTAAAGAAGTAAAATATAGAAGCATCAGAAAGCTGTACATTTAATATTTAGCAATATCAAGATCCAATAATAAAATACTTACATTTAAGCCTTCTTCCTGCTAAGGAAAATGCAAAATGTAGAGCCTAATTCAGTTGTTTGTTATTTATATTCCTTTGACTACTAAGAAAGTATTGGGAGAGTATTGCAAATAGTAAGATAATGAGACCTAGGTTGGGAAATACTTTGTTCAGGCAAAGTTTCAAGATCTGTGATAATTGTGCAGATTTCCAGCAAACAAATTTCCTTTAGCAAGTCCGACATTACAATAAAGGTACCAGCTAGAGATATAATATAAAAAATTAAATATCAAAATTCAGTCTATGTAATCAATGCCTCTATTTGTGGGAGCTTTAAATATGCACATGCACACACACATGCTCTTTTCTAATTTGCTTATTAGTAGTGGATTTTAATAAAATATTTAGTTATAAAGCAATTATTACTCATGTTCTTTTGAACTTAGCTCTGTTTGTTGCCACTGACATCTGGTACATGTGTAATGTATCTGGCTGCAATTATAATAGCATCATGAAAACCCAAACCAACACCACTATCACCCAAGCCAGACAATTGCTATTTAGAAACTACTGTGTCATCATTTTATCAATACCTGTATTCTCACGAGATTTTTCTCATGCCGGTGTGTGTTATATCAGCCCTGAGTGTGAGTGAGGTTCTGGCAGAAACAAGAAGTCAGATCTGTAAGGAACTAGATGGTGGTCGCTGTAGATAAAGTTATAAAGTTCACCCAAATATTTTAGAGTGTTGTTGCTGGTCAACATACCTAGCTTGAGTAGCAACAGCAAAGCCTGGAAGTCTTTTAGAAATGCAGAATCTCATATGTATATCAGACCTACAGAATCAATCTGTATTTCAACAAGATTCCTAAGTGATCCACTGGCACATTCAAATACAAGAAGTACATACTACTCTAGAGTAACTTTTCCCTATTGGTTCACCTGTGTAGGGGTGTACCACTAAAGTCATCCCTCTCCCTTATCATCTAAATTTCAGTTCTCTCAATCAGAGTAAAGAAGGCACTGGTTAGAGACAACCCAGTAAGATACAATACTGTTTTTAGTGTTCAAGGGAAATAAAACAAAATCATGTGGGAACATAATGAATCTGAAATGAGAAGATTCAGAATTCAGCTTATTATTCTGTCTCTGTCACTTAAGATCTGTGTGACCTTTAGCAAATCACTTCAGCTCTCTGAGCTCTGGTACCTAAGCTTTAAAATGGGAGACTAGTAACATCTTCCATAGCTTTTTTCCAGTGATTAATTATGAACATCAAATGAGATCAATAGATAGAAGCAGTTTTGAACTGTGCCTAGAAATTCAAGTATTCATTCCACTTATAGTAGGAATGGAATAATTCTGGAATTCTAGGAATCATCTTGGAAAGAAGAGGGTTAAAAAGATCCTGACTAAATAGCTAATGAGTGCTGGGCACTTTACACAAATTGCCTCCCTTAATTCTCACAGCCACTTTCCAAGGCAGTCATCATTATTCCCAATTTACAGACAGGCCAACCGAAACTCAGAGATTAGAAGCCTGGCCAACGTCATATCATAAACAAGTGGAAGAGTTGGAAATCGAAGCTGAGTTTATCTTGTTAAGCCACTATACCTTGCAGCCATCCAGCTATTTGTTCAACTGCTTCCAAATAAAAAGCAAACAAAATATTGCTTCAGTCAGAAGCAAGTAAAAAGGAGTTCTCAAATAAAAACAGGGCCACTGCACAATCAGCTTTGTCTTGAACCTAAGTCCTGTTCTGTTTTAAGTACTCCCCAGTGGTTGCCCTTAAATAAAATCCACCAGGCAATCGGGCCACAGCCTCTGTCCCAGCTCATCCATTCTCTCCTTTCCTCACTTTACTCTGCCACATTAGCCTTTTGATCATCCTTTGAACAGATCAAGCTCCTCTTCACGGGATCTTTGCCTGTGCTGTTAGCTCTAGATCTTCGTTTTCCCTCACCCTCCAGAGCCACCTTATCCTCTGCATCTCTCAGGTTCACCTTACCAGTAACTGTTCTTCCTTTTAGAAGACCTTCTCTAAAACCTCATCCAAAGGAAGCTTTTCTTCTCATTCTCTCAGCTTATTTTCTTCTTTTTAACATTTATAATTTGTGATTAAATTATTCACTAGTTTATTTTCTTCCCTATACTACACCATACACCCTCCAAGAATATAAGCTCCAAGAGGCAAGATCACATTAGTCTTCTTGTACCATAAGACCTAACACAAAGCAGGTCATTCAATGATGTTAAATAAAGGAAAGGGAAAATGGGAGAAATGAGCAAAGAGGAAGGGTATTTAAACATGTATGTGCCAGAATTCCTTTGTTGTAAAAATTTATAAGGAGATAATGGTGCCTAGCTTCATGATATTCAATGATTCATAACTTTTCTCTTTTAAAAATATATCTTTTGGATAAAAGCTCCAGTTTCAAAAACTTCAAATAGACTTAACATTATTTTGCATGTTTTGGGAAAGAAAACATTTATTTCTTCTCCCTGGTGGGCTGAGAACAATTATTTGGAATGTATTAGGAAAGAAGACATTTATTTCTTCCTCCTGGGAACAGCTGAGCAGCAATTGAGAGACTCACGGTCATGTCTCTTTTAGTAGTTCGGGATGAACAAGTGAAGAACAGAACCGGATTCCAACACCTCCATGCCCCAAAGCAGTGATACGGATCTTAGAGAAGGCACTTGGTGTGAGGGCTCAGGCTGTTAGCATTCAACATTTCATTTTAATTCCTGAAATCCTGGATAAATGCTTGGAACTTTGCTCCAATAAGATCCATGTCAGGTGGGGCATGACTGTGCAAGAAAGAGTGACAAAGTAAAAAGACTAGAAGAGAATCAGCTCTAGGAAAGGCTGAGTAAAAGAAAATTCTAGAAAACTGGGAAAAAGTCAGAAAAATAAAGAGGACGAGGGTACCTAATGTTAATTGGTCACTTTCCATGTGCGAGGTCCTATTTCAAGTGGTTTATGTGCATTAAACACATTTAATGCTTTCATCCACCTTAGGAAAGTGGTACCTTTATTATTCCCATTTTACATACAAAGAAACCGAGGCAGAGAGAGGTAATGTAGTTTGCCCAGTGATCAAATAACTTTCAAAGAAAGTCTTCCTTTAAAGGCTCAATAAAACGGGTGAGCTGGCAGACGTATGATTCATTTAGAGTTGGAAAGGGGATAAATGAGGATAGAGATGGGATCCGAGTTTATGTGGATTTATAATGATGTTATTGAGGTTTTAAATTCTAAAAAACCTTTGTATCTTTTTAGAAAGTTATTCTTAACTCTGATCTCTGTTTTATCCACCCCATCAAAAAGCTAATCAGACTGTACTAGAGAATAAGTCATAAAAAAGATATGCAACAATGACTTCTTTTGTTTGGGGAAAAGCAGCCTCAAGCTTGAGAGTATGTCGTCCTATTTCTCCTGTATTTGTAATAATTTTTTGTTATACAACCCTGCTTGTCCATTCCCTCCACCTTGCCCCAGAGACCAATATACGTCTAGTGATAATAAAGAAGGGCATTAACATAATAAGAGCAAAAAATTCAGAGGTTAGGGGCTGTCCACAGAAGGTACTTTCTCAGACACTGTAAAATCCTTGTTTACTTGGTTTGTAACCAGGAAACTTAGTTAATAACCTTCATTTTTCCAACTCCTCTTGCAAGTGCAAATCCAATACAGTTCTTCAGTGGGGCACAGTAAAAAGAAAATGCAAAGGCATTTGAAAAAGCTCACCCATTTAGATTTAATTACATACATAACTGGTGTCCTCCCAAGTGTGAAAATGCTGTAACCAATAAATCAGACAATAAAATGCTATCTGAGCAGAACAGATTTATTGAGGAGATGTGTGAGCAATCAAAATTCACTGACTTGCATTAGGTATTTTTACCCAGAAAAGTTTTTAGATGCAAGAGCAAACCCTGCTCGTTGAATCTTGCCTTCTTTTGAACACGTAGGTCAGTCACGTTCCCTAAAGGGGTGTTCTTGTGCAATGACTTTGAAGAGAACAGATTTCCATCTTAAAAAGTTCTCAGTGTGAAAGAATTACTAGATCTGTGTTTGTATGTTAGATTTTAATGACCATCTCATCCGTCTAATACTGTTTCTTACATGCTTAATTAATAACTACTAACCGCAGCTTCATTTAGTAGAAAGAGTATTTTAGATTAAAGCTTCCTTGAGATGTACAAGGAGGCCCACAAACTTCTGCAAAGCTAAGTTTTTAAAAATGAGACATTCAGACTACCAAATATATCCCCAATTAGCATAATAAAAAGACTCTGTGTAATGTTAGCAGTGGGGTCATTAAAACATTGCCAGTGATTCTGATTTTTATGAAACCCATTTTTTTTTTCAGTGTGCCTTGGATTGAAATTTCTTGTGAATGAACCAATTTGGAGTAAGAAATGTGGGAAGGCTGGAGTCTCAAATCTTGTCATCTTCTGGGCATACTTTGGCGAAGTGTGAATGGTCGGAGGTATGGACTCATCACATTTTAATGGTCCCATTTGGAATAAAATTAAATGGAAAAAAAAGTTTCTCCTTTTAATAAAACCTTGTGAAATTAATACATTAATACACTTTATAGCTGTTAGTCAATCATGTTAAAGGCACAATCTGATCTCTGCAGACATGTTCCTAAGGAAAAGAGTCAGTCAGCTGAGCCACTTCCTCATTTTTTGTACATGTACAAATGAAAATGACCTCAAGATTCACAAAATCATCTATGGTTCCAAGTAAGGAAATAAAACATATAAATATTAGTGAGGACTTTATCATTAAATTATAATGCTCTTGGGTTTGTTTGTTTTCATTGACTGATTCAGAAAGCAAAATGGCTCTGCTTGAGTAGAAATACTTCCTTTCTTCCCATACTTTCTCCATCACAACATCAAGCTAACTTTAAATAATTTTGGTTAGACTGGTATTGTTTTCCTATTTCTTTTATTTGTTTGGGAGTTGTAGGCTCTGACAGGAGAACTGACATATAACTGTGAAACAGGCTAAATTTCTTGACTGACTCAAACAAGATCCATTTCCTTATTCTCCCTAGCTGTGGATTTTTAAGTTTGGATCAGACTCCTGCTCTTGTTTCTCTCTGTATCTATCAGCAAACAATTACACATCTGTTCCAATGGCAACAAACTTTGCTGAAGAAATAAATAAGAATGCTTTCCCCAAATATGCTGAATAATGCAAGTCCATTTGAAGTTTTTGAAAGAGGAGCTTTTATGAAATTTATTCAGTACTCAGATTTAAGGTCCTTCGATTTCTACACTCATTAACCATATAGACAGATCATGTTACTTCAGCAGGCCGTTTCTCCTTTTTGTTTTGTTTTTATAAATCATTTCCCACTGTTTGTCTCCTTTCAGTTTCTCTAGCAACTATATGTTCTCTTATCCTACATGCTGGGCTAGGCTAAAGTTAATAGAACTGCTTAGTAAAGTCACTGTATCCCAACACAAGAACCTTTCACGCAGAAGAGAATGCCTTTCCTTAAAAATCCTTTAAAGAGACACATATATGAAAAGTGGCCCGATGTGATTTGGAATTCAGTATTTGATCAAGACACTGAACTCAGAACTGCATTTTGCAAGCCTTTCATTTTTGTATTTGCCAAGGGCTCTTTACACAAGTTACTTAAATTGACCTTTTATGCTTTAAATTAATGTGGTTTTTAGAAACCCGAGGCAAAGCAGCAAACATAAATTGTACTGACCTTCGTATATTGAAACTTCAAATTGGTGAGTGGGACAGGTAAGTCTGGCATGCCTGAGGACGACATTTCTGGTTCAGCTCCTGAAATACAGGTGACAGGCTCAGCGATTTGGTTCTGATAGAGCAGTTGGCTTTATTTGTTCCTTTTTATCTGCACGGGCTAAGGTTTATTTGCATACTGGGATATGATTGGATGAACAAACCCGGAGCAAAAAGAAAATGACACTACTTATTTGTAACACCTAGTGCAGGAAGCCCTTGACTTTTTAAAGTTAAATCCTTAAGAAACCAGCGCTCCAGCCCTGCAGCCGCATCTGGAGACCCAGCACTATTTGCAGATGAATTAATTTACAAAGCCGAAACCTGTGGGAAGGGTTCTCAGCGCAGCTGTTCTGGCCACTAAGGCCAGTTATTATTTTTTTGGCTTCTCATGCTTTTTATGCTCCTGTGAAACTTTCCGTTCTCTGACAGACTTGGAATCAGAGGATTTGAGAACTGAAGAGTCTAAACCGGCACTTGTTCTTAGCACAAGCTGGTGAGGAGAGGATCCTGGCCAGGTGTCTTCAGGTCATTGTTGTCAGGGAGAACGGGTGCTGTTTGGGGAAAAAATGCCTTCTATGTAGACCTTATCCCAAATCAGCTTAAAAAAATTATACCAATCAAGTATATTTTAACTGCTGGGGAAGTGGACCTACTGTCATTTCAGGAGTTCTAAATTATCTTTATTTTACATATGGGAACAGAAAAATCAGCAGGATTTTTAGGGAACTAGGAGTGCACTGTCATACAAGGTCACCACAGCAGCTATAGGGTCTGTTAAAACTCACTTAAAATGAAAGTAACCTCTGATTCTAGAAGCTGACTGTATTTATCAGTCATTGATCCAAGCAATTGTACAAGGAGTAAATATAAGCAGGACTTTCAAGTAACTCAAGTTCTTAAAATTAATAGTTCAAGCTGGAAACATTAAAAAAGGACATTTTTTTTAAACTGTACTACTCCCATTTTAAGTACAATATTTCATTGTATTGAAGCTCTAGCGAAAGTTACGGTAGGAACAGACAGAAAACTTTGGATGCTCTGAATTCTGATTACTAAGAATTCAGGAGTTTATTTTTCCCAGTGAAAATTGCCAGCTCTCCCAAGTATGGGATTTGGGTAGGGAAACAGGCTCATTGACTAGTTTTTCCCAACCAGGTGCTGCAGCCTTGCTTTTTCTTTTCATCCTTACTTGGTTTTCCATTTTACAGACAGACAGAGTATAACTAGCTTGTTTATGATCACAGATGTAGTAAGGACAAGAATTTTATTTCCAGAGAAATGACTGTGTTGGTTCTCAAAGTGAATAGTCACTCTCACAGGCACTTAAACTTGGCCTTTTATTCATTTAAGACAGGAGCTAGCAAACTTTTTCTGGGAAGGGACAGATAATATACAGTATTTAGCTTCCTAGACAAGATAGTTTCTATATAACTTACTTAGAGTCTGCATGAAAGAAACTATAGACAACAGATACATTAATGGCTGTAGATGTTTTCCAAATACAATTTTATTTACAAAAACGGGAGGCAGGCTGGACCTGGTGCATGGTCTAGCCCCCCAGATTCTAAGGCAACTGTCCACAAGGTTCTTGTCTCCTGTGCCTCATGCCTGAAGACCAGATAGAACCTTCTGTGTTTCAACATTTTTTCTCTCTCTTTCTCCCTCTCTTGCTCTCAATTTCTTTCTTTCTTTTTTGGAAAATTAAATTGTTTTCTCTTTTAAAAATGTGTTTTGAGTTAAATGCACAATTACACAACAGCTGTTACATAACTTGCGGATTGGTGCTTTGGCCATGCCCAGACAGCTGTGTTTTGCTGCTTTCTTCTGCTCTCAGTATAACAGTTGTTTGTGGATTCAAACACTGGTTTATTTGATGTCCAGGCAGTGAAAGCTCAAAGCTTTATAACACACTTGGCATGTCATCTCACTACTCATACGCTCATCCTTGATCATATTTTATTGAATAATTACATAAGAACAGGTCCTTTTATATCAGACACTACTAAACCTAGGTAAAAGGTGCAGCTTTAGGAACAGGTTACAACACCTGCCCATTTAATTTCAACAAATACTTACCAAGTATCTTTCTGTGGGGAATGCATTGTGATTAGAGTATCAGGAACTCTTTAACCTTAATCTTACTTGAAGGGCAGATCTTTCCTGCCCAGAAACCACAGGGCCTGAGATCTCTAATTCTGAGGTAAGTTTTGTCCTGCCCCTAGAACTTGTCTTGAAAGAATAGAATATTCCTGGGAATGCTTGCATGGCTAAAAGCCTTTATCAGACCGCTTCTCACTCTTTCAGAAAGAAAAGGGCTTTGGTGAGAGCACAGGGGCCAAGAAGGCACACCTCAATACTAGGGTTGTGTATTTTGATTGGGGGCCAATATCATGCAGTGGAGGATGAGCTGGAACTATACTTGGGGGTAACAGACAAAGGATGTTTTATCTTCCTTTCCTTCTTAGGAAGTGGGAGCATAGTTTTTTCTTTTCTTGAATATGATTTCTTCCAGTCCTTTGTGAAAACTGTCATTATACATATAAGATAAGTATAGACCATGACTTCAAGCATTGCTGAAACTACTGTCTCATTTTACAATGAATCTCTCCAGAACTCCATTCATATCCCAGTCGCTGAAAGGATAATGGAGCTAACCTGCTCCCACCCATATGAGTAACTGCAATAAAAACCACTCAGATTTGTTAACAAACATAATTGGATGGTGAAATAAAAATAGCTTCTTTCCACATGTTCTATTTTCAAAGTGCAGGATCAATTTGTTGGAGCTAAACCTCTTTTTCTCAGTGATATTCCCCTTCCTGGACTCTTCAATGTTGCCTTAAGCGTGGCTGTGTGAGTCTGCCAGTTGGTTAACTCTTTGCTTTTAATCACTGGAGTTTTTAGCAGATACCACATTGTTCATATGCTTATTTAGGTTTTAATAATTTGGGAAATGTAGGCCTTGTGTGTGGTGAGAGATTATATGCTTGGTTGGAAAGTTAGTGTTACAAATGAAGGAGAAAGGCAGCATCTGAATATATGAACATGTGTCTGTGGGCTAATTTCTATTCATCTGCCATTCTTATCCAATTAACAATATTTTCTCACCACTGATTCTTCTGCTTTTCACATATCCTATCATTGTTTTCTCTTTGTCTTCATTATTTAGATATGTCAAATGCCCCTCTTCTTTGGTACAATCAGGACACTAATTAGTCACTAAAAGAAAGCATAGATTAAAGCCTCTATAAGATAATTAATTTTAGTTTAAATACATTTTGCCAAACTTTATTGACCAAAGCCATTTCTTGGAACTGGGTCTGCTGCAGGAGGTTGAGATGACCTTGCATAAATAGTGTTCATAGTGTATTTCTTTCCTCAAAATTGAGAAACTGAAGACAATAAAGGCATCTTTGAGGCAGTTTGAAATCTTTATGATATTTCCCATATTTTTTAACAATTGTATGCACAGATTACACAGAAGCTTGATGAGATTGAGTGTTTGCATAAGTACTCAGTTCAGTTTTTATAGAAATAACTCTGTTTCTCCTAATAAATTTATAATTTAAATAACATTTAATTAAATCATGCCATTGAAGTACTAGGTTTATGTAAACTACCAAGGTTTGGAGCAAAGACATTTGACTGTTGGTAATCAGAGGAAACTGCCCTAAGCTGAACCAAAGACATAAGTATCAGTAGAACTAATATTTTTTGTTGTTGGCTTTTTACTATTCTTTTATTTTAAAAAAAATTAAAGTCAAATATACCATATTTGGAATACTATTTACATCTCAATAAATAGTTATAAAATAAACAAAAGAAAATAACCATCACTCTGGTCAAAGAATAGAACAATACTAGTACCCCATTAGCCCATTTTGTGTATCCCCCCATCTCTATCTTCTTCTTCCTCACCCTAAATGATCTATATCCTAACTTCGATTGCCACACAATTTTCCCCTGATTTTGAACATAATAAGCAAATCATACAGTCAGGATATTTTTTACAAAGAAAATTCAGAGATGCAAGTTAGTCTGGTAAATAAGTTAGATCATGGGTGAAGGTAAAGCAAGTTTCACAGAGAGTACTCCCTAACCCAGTAAACATAAATAGTAAGTGCAAAATAAGCAGTAATGAGTTAGCATTTTTATGAGTAAAGGGGCACTTTTTCATCCCAACCACACTACATATTAAATTGCAGAGAAATGGCCCTTATCCTACAGTGTTGGTCAGAGCTTAATAGCACTTGGCAAATTATATCAAAATATAAAAAAATGTTCAAACCCTTAATCCAGATATTCTACTTCTAGAAATTAATTTTTAAGAAACAATATGTATAAATTATCTTTAATATAATGTTATTTACAAAATAGAAAAATACCAAATGATTGATAAATCACAATTTAGAAAAAGAATATGTGAATAAATACTTAAGGTAAGCTTTTGTGATATATTGTGAATTATTATTTTTTCAAAAAGTAGCTTATAAAACTGTGTGGAGGCATCCAAATAAACTGTGTTCTAAAATCTGCACTTTGGTTTTGACCTCAGCTTTAGCATTTGGAAAGTGAAATAGCTGAATTTTGATTTCAGTGTCATTTTTGGCATCCTGAATTTATCCATGATCAAAATTCATGCGATAACCTCAATTATCTATCTATCTATCTATCTATCTATCTCTATATATATAAAAGCCTAAGTGACCAGTTGAATGGCTGGCTGTTCGACTCGCCCTCAGATAGCTATGACATGCACTGACCACCCGGGGGCAGAAGCTCAATGCAGGAGCTGCCGAGCTATAGTGACTTGGCAGTTTTGGTTCTTGGGTGATGTACCTGAAAACAGAGAGATTCTGGGGTGTGTCATCTGAGAACTGCCCTCTCACAATCCAGGATCCCTCGAGGGATATTGAGAGAGCTGGTTTTGGCCCAATCCCCACAGGCCAAGGGACCCCACTGGTGCATGAATCCATGCACTGGGCCTCTAGTATTTTATGTAATTTCCCCAGGCTGAATTATGACCCCCAAAGATCCCTGGAACCTATGAATGTTACCTAATATAGCAAAGAAAAGTTAGCAGCTGTGATTAAATTAAGGCATTTGAGGTGAGAGATTATCCTAGATTATCAGGGTGGTCCTTCAATGCTGTCCTAAGCATCCTCCTCAGAGGGAAGCAGAAGAAAATGTGACCCCAGAAGGCCTTAGTTTTGACATGGAGGACAGTGCCACGAGCCAGGGGATGCAAAAAATGCAGCTCTAGAAGCTGGGAAATATAAGGATATGGATTATTCCCTAGACTCTCTGCAGAGAGCAGGCCATGCCCACCACCCCTCTCATACTAGCCAGTGAAACTGACTTCACACCTCACCAAAGATTGGTAGTTACAGAATACTCATGGGGATGAAAAGTACAGCATACATCAAGTCAATAATATGATAACTATGTGTGGTGCACTCTGTAAAGTATATGTTTGCCTAGCTACTATGCTGCACACCTGAACATAATACAAAATAATATTGAATGTAAACTGTCATTGAAAAACTAATTTAAAAAAATGTAAGTAAATAAATATATGCTATTAAACCATACGTTTGTGGTAATTTGCTACAAGAGCCATGAGAACTGAGTACACTAATCAACAAAACTACAACTTCAGAGATATAAAAAAATATATGCTGTCCCTGGCCACACATCATTCATTCTGCATGTTCAAGATTATTGTTAATATTTATACAACCATGTTCAGATCGAGGAAAGACTTTCACCTGCACGTTGGAATAAAACTCCTCAAATACTTGACATCTTGAAAATCTTCTAGTTTCAGTTGCTATATAAATGGATATTTATTCAGTTGCAAAAGTTAACTGCAATAGGTAATGACATTTGTGAATCACTTTTAAAATAATTATTTTATTTGGAAAATATCACTCTTGGTTTTGCTCCCATATTTTAAAGTTACACGTATATACCTGGACCTGTAACCACAATCCAAATTTATCTTCCTGGCCCTGGCTTTACATGTCAGCTGCTTGTGTACCTAAGCTGAATGGCATTCTTAGTCATGTAGCTGGGCTTGCAAACCTGAGAGCCCACATATTTATTTCATATGCACCATGCAGTGTTATATAAAATTAGTGCAATAAAAGAGTAACATGCAAATTGATTGTACCTTCATGATGCCCACCAGCCAGCCAGGATTTTGCAAATTAAACGAACAAAGATGGTGGGTTAATTTGCATCACAGGCACCTAGTGGCTGGGGGCAGGGTGGGACACAGGCATTCTGCACTGTCCCTGCTCCTCCGGGCCTCTGGGCAGCCTGGGAAGGCAGAAAGGTGGCTCTTGGCCAGAGGGAAAAGGTGGCTCCAGCAAGAGTGAAGGCGGTGCAGGCAGACAGGGAAAGAAAGGCCCATTTTTGCATGAATTTTCATGCATCAGGCTTCTAGTATTTACATAAAATCCCAGATTTTTACTTATTAAATATGAGAAGGTCTGATGAATAGTTTTAGCCTTGCCTGCCTATTAAAATCACATAGGGAGTTAAAAACAAGACAGATTCTGATTCAATAAAGAATCGTTTGAGTCCAGGTATTGATAAACATTTAAAACTACTCAGGTAATTCTGGCTCTATTTCCTCACAGTGTAACCAACCAATGCTGAGTAATAGAGTGCTCCAAGTTGGAGCTATGCCCACACCATTTGGAAAGATATTAGATCTGCAAATTCTCAGGACTCCTGCACTATCACAGACCCAAGCTATTTTTGTCATTTAGTTCAGCTGGTTTTCACTTAATTAACAACCTGGTCCCTCAATTTGTATTTTAAGAATCTTAGTGTTTCCTTCATTCTATTTTCTTTAAGTTTGTTCTTCTGCCCTTTTTCTAACTTCTTGATACTTAGATCATTTGATTTTCTATCTTCTTTCATTTAAAGCTCTAACTTTCCCTCCAAGCACGTCTTTAGCATCATTTACAATTTGGATATAGTATTTTCACTTATATTCAATTCAAAATACTTTCTAAATTCATTGTGATATTTTTCCCTGACTCATGAGTTATTTTGATATGTATCTTTAAATTTCTCTATTGGAAGTCAATAAAAAATTCTCAAATAGTTGTAGCCTGCATTAATATGACTATATTTTTATGTGCTTACAATTTTAGCTTTGCTATATTTTCCTAGTGAATTGAGCTTTTATTGTTATTAATTGTCCCTGTTTACATATTTATTGCTTTAAAGTGTCTTTTGTCTAATAAATTATACCTCCAGTAACTTCTTTGTGTTGGGATTTGCATAATATATCTTCTTTCATTTTCTTATTTTCAATCTCTGTATGTATTTCATAATGGCCAATAGTTGGATTTTATTTATTTTTTCAGTCTAACAAATTTTGTCTTTGAAGTGAATTATTTACTTTATTGACATGTCATATAATGAATTGGTCAATTTTTGTATAAAAATTTCACCATCATATTAAATACTTCATTTGTTATACTGGTTCATTTTTTTTCTTGCCTTTTAAAATTAATTTTAGATTAATTAAGATTCTAAAATTAAACTAAATTTTAACTTTGTATGTTGTGTAAATTAATTTTAATTAATTTAAAAATAATTATTTTCTCTCTTAGCCTAGGAATTATATGTTGTCTTTACTATTTTTTAATGGTTATTCTAGAAATTATATGTTGTTTTTTTTTCACTTAAAGAAGTCTAAAATTAATTAGTACTTTTTACGCTTTTTCTCAGCTGATTCAAATACCTTAGAGCACTTTAAACTCCATTTACATTCCTCCCAATTTTCACTGTTAGTAGATGTTTACTTAAATGTTTTTGTGCATGCTAATATTACTGGGTATTCTGCTCGCCACCCCAGATCCATTTCATTTCTTTGCCTCATGACCTGGGCTCTCTAGCTCTTACGCTTCTGGTTTGGTTCAACCAATAAGAAAGGGAGGGAGGTGCTGATAGGAGATTGAAGTGTAAGAGAGAGAAAGACCAGCATACTTCCTCCCTGGCTTCTTTCATGTCTAAATAGCATTCTGGCAGGGTTTTGGCAGCTGCATCTTTCCTCGATGACTGCAGGCCCTGTTAAGTGTTTCTCACTGCAGTGTTGGCTCCTACAACTCAGGTACTCCCTGGACCCTTCAGGCTTTTGGGAATGGTAACTGCTCCTCAGGGAGGCAAGCTCTGGCTTCTTCAGTACCCTCTGTGGCTTGCCAACACTCTATAAAAAGTCCCTTCATTAAATCATCTCAAAATTCCAGCCACGTGCCTTCTGGTTTTCTGTTTTTATTTTTCTGTGTGTGTGTGTGTGTGTGTGTGTGTGTGTGTGTGTGTGTGTTGTTTGTTTTGCTGTGACCTTGATGTTATTCCTTTAGAATTTTATATGCATCTTTTTGGAGGAAGGCATTTTTTGTAATTAGTTATGTATAATAATGTAGTAAGCCCCAGTAAACCACTATGCAAAATGTAATACTTTGAAATTAACCTACATGTATACTTGTGATCCTTCCTCCCATTGCTCCTTTTTCTCTATTTTTTATTATTTTGTCAGTCTAGGTTTCACTATGGGAATTTTCTACTATCCTAATTGACTAATTTTTCCTTTGACTATGTCCAGTTCCTATTAAATCATTCATTCAATTAGCTTGTGCTAGCAGCCAATTTTTAGTTCAAGAATTATTTCTTTGTGTTTTTTAGCTTCCAAATATCTAAGTGTTTCAGTTTTGCCTCTTAAATATAAATAGTTTAAAATATAGATACTTACCCTTTTAAGTATAGATATTTAAAGTCTGATAATTTCAATATCCTAAACCGCTACACTAAGAAATATATTTTATCTGACTTTTGTTCATGCTGTCTGTCTTTCTGACTAGGCTAGACATTATGGACTAGGTACTGGATTTTAAAAATTGTAGAAAATATTGGAGACCTATGATAATGTTAGTTCTTCCAAAGAGCAGGAGCATTTGCTATTGCTAGGCTCCTGGGATCTCCAGGTCCGCCAGAACCACTCTGGACCACGGTATTCTAGGATAAAAGAGGTTTTCATTAAGACTACCCTTCCCTTCTGTGCATGCTCTGGACTAAGGACCATGAAATTGTCAAATGTGTAGGAGAGCGCCTCAGATATGTATATGTCTGCAATCAGAAATTGCCCCCCAAAATGAAGGCTGCCCAAACACTAGGTTTGCTTCCCAGGACCTCCATCCGGCCTCACTATCTGGTTAGCTATTACATGTCTTGAATGGATTGTTTAAATAATATTTTTTTTTCAAATGTTCTAGTTGTTCTTCAATGGAGGGCTCAGTCCAAATTATTTGTTTTGCCATTTCCAGAATCAGAGATGAGGAAACTATCTCAATTTTCTTAATGAAATTTTCTTGATTGAAAATTTAAGCTAAATGATAATTCTATGCTGACAGCTTATTATTTCAGTAGGTCATTTAGAAGTATTCTTTTCTTTCTGCTTTTTTTTCATGATATTCTCATTTTTCTCTGATCTGTCTAAAAGAAAATTTCACTATCCTTTTTGAGATTAATTTTGATACCTAAATATGAATTGTATGGCCTCATTTGCTTTTTGTTTCCTTGTGGTTTTGTGTGTTGTTGTGTTTTTTTAATCCCCAGCTGGAGCATGTATAAGAGACAACTGATCAATGATGTTTCTCACATTGATATGACCTTATTAGTTTTGGATGTTTCTCAGCTTTTATTTCTAGTAGACATGGAATATCTTCTCATTCTAACTTCTGAATTCTTGAACTTCTGTTTTATAATTCCCACATCTTGACTTCTCTGTGTTGCATCCTAGAGGATTTCTTCAAATTGGTACTCTACTTGTTCTCAATTCAGCTATTTTAAATCTGCTGTTTAAACATTAATAGAGTTTTTCATTTCAATGACATTTTTTAGAACTCTGATTCTTTTAAAAATTGTCTTTTTGATAGTGCTGTTTTTTAAATAGGATTTATAGTTTCAAATAATTATTTAACTAAATAATTCAACAGAATCACAGATATATTATATCTTTATGAATAAATAACAAAAAGAAAGCTTAAAGTTCTCCTGGACTATAAAACCTCGGAGTATTTTGCCAACCCAAATAGTATTACTTGGTTAAAACACATATAAGTTTATTGAGGCTGCATTTCACAATAGACAGCAGCAATCTCAAAAATTAGAATGTCTTAAAAGGCTCATTTATATCAATAATACTTCCAAGAATGTGTTATGAAACAGAGTAGAATTATTTATTTTTTATAAAAATCTTAATATTGGAAAGGAAAATCATATTTTCCTTTTTGAGATGTTTTTGAATGTTCTCAATTCACTACTTCAGTAGAACTTAATTTAAGACATAAATGATATCTGCTCCTCTGTACTGAAAGGGGAAGAAGGAACATTTTATTGTTATCTTCCTGATTTTCTTTTCATTAGCATTTTGGAAGGACTACAGTTTCAAGTCTCAGTGATGGAACACAGACTAAGAGTTTAAGCCTATGTTTATGAAATCTTAAGAAAGAAAAAAAATATTTTTGATACAGCCTAAACTAAAGAACTATGACCATGCTGTTGCCTCTCCATCCAGTGACTCAGAGGGCATCTTTTTCTATTGCATTCTTCCATGAGTGTAAGCCATTGCAAATGTGAGATCTCAGTTCCTACTTTTTCAAGCAACCTTGACTGCTCTCCTTCTTCGGTTATTAAAAGCTTTGGCTATCAAGGCTGCAAATTCTCAAGGGCAGAGATAGTTTGTTTACCTCTCACGTTCTAGTTTATTCTCTGTTCTTTTGACTCCTGGAGATTTCTCTTGCTTTCTTACTGGGCCAAGTATGCAGTTGATAGCTACTTATTATACTTGTATCTAATATTTTCAGTTGTGTTTTAAGGAGGAGGATTTCCACATGATGTAGTCTGCTATAATAAGTGAAATGGAAGTATTTTTTCCAAAAAAAAAAAGCACAGTCACATTTTTTCAAAATCTAGATGGTTCATAAGACTGCTAGATATTTATGGTTCGTTCATTTTTAGTTTGCATATCCTTTGAGAAATTTTTTCTTATAAATGCAATCAATATCAGAATATACTTTTACCCTTTTATAGTAATTTAAAAATTGTTACTTATATGCATAGAGGTGTATATGTGTAGAAATATCTTTTTTTGCTTTGGTGCTATTTCAGCTTTTCCCTTTTAGAGAAAGTCTTGATCAATTTATGTTAAGGTTACAAAATAATATCAATTTCTGTGGCTCAAATATTGAGTTTTGTACTTGAATGTAGAGTCCCAGGTTGAGTGTAAATTAAAGCTAAAATCCAATACTGTAGTATTTAGATGTTTTTGGATGTGTCTGGAGGACTTTTGGCCCCTCAGGAGTATTTTTAAAGGAGGGCCTAATATATACTGGAAATAGCACTCTAAGTAAAGATATAACAGACAAGTAAACTTAGATATATAATACTGCTTTGGTTGTCAGTGATAAGGCTTAAATCTGACCATAACTTGCCTTTACTATTGAGATTTGCTTCTGATTCATTACTTCCTGTTCTAGACACTGTGCTATTTCTCCTTATAATGATAGAGACAGTAGGCTGAAATTGATTAATGAAAAAGTCATTAATTAATGAAAAGTCATTCTTCCATATGTATGTAGATATTCTAGGAGTACTTGATTTATCTCTGCTACCCACATAATATAGATAAATGTAAAAGGGAAGAGAGATATATTCTCCCCTAAGTGGATTGGAGGCATTAATGTACACAGAAAATACATTATCACTGGCATTTTTGGACTCCACCCTATCAGCCATGGTAGCAGAGATACAGGGCCCACAGCAATGCCCAAGAAGGTTGCCTTTGACAGCTTAGTGATCACCAAAAAGTGTGGCCTTGACTTTAGTATCACCTTTCTTTGATTGTAAATGGCTCTCAGATGTCTATGGAAAGCAAGAGCCCAGCTAAGAACCCTTACTAAAAGGAATGGGAAGCAGATGACACATAAAGCAGATAGGTGGTTGGTTGCCAGTGCCTGGGGAGAGCAGCAATGGAAAGAAACTGACTAATGGGTAAGAGGTTTTACTTTGGAATGATGGAAATGTTTTGAAATTAGATAAGGTGATGGCTGCCCCATATCATGAATGGACTAAATGCCACTGACCTGTTCACTTTATAGTAAATTTTATGCTATCCAAATTTTACCTCAATAAATTACTCAAAATAAATAAATAAATAAAGGGATAGAATCCTTCCCTGTCCACATGTGATAACCCAAGTACTACCCAAAATAATGAATAATTTTTTTTTTATAAGGGCTCTAGGCTTTGCAACACCACAGATACAAAAAGCCTGAGAAATGTAGATTTTATTGCTTTCTAACTGATCCAAGAATGGTTACCCTGGGGAAATGTGAGTTCCATGCCATTTAAAATATTTTGCTACAGTCTCATTTCAGTCTATTGTGTCAGTCTCATTTCTTAGATATTGTGACAACATAAATAATAATTAGCATGTATTGGGTAACACTTCAAGAATATTGTAAAAGGGTAACTTTTGTATATTTTTCCTGTTGTTTCTGATTATTTTCTGAAAGATAAAGGGCAATTTCTCTCATACTTCCCATCTTTCAAAGAATAGAACAGAGGTAGGTATTAATACAAAACTTTTTGTAAGTCAACCTGATTAGTTTTGGAAAGGGTTTGTACAACATCCTGAGAATCAGGAATTCCTTTCTCTCTGAAGTCAGACTGCTATAGTTTAAAGCCAGGAATAGTGATTTAGAATATGGAGTTTAAATATTTAAAAACAAATGGTGTGTGAACAGAGGAAATAGTTTCCCTCAGGCAGTATAAGTAGTATCATGGTTAGCCCTGGACCCACATTTCAAAACCTCCCTCTAAACTGTTGGGAGATGGGTTTCCCAGAATATAACTTTTCTACGCAAAAAGCAATGGCATATTTATTTCCCTCACATTCCTGTCTAAAACAGATTTCTTAAATAAGTGGGTCATGAATTCTGTGAAAACATACAGGGTGGGGCCAAAGTAGGTTTACAGTTGTTGTATGGCAAGTAATAAATAATTAATAAATAATAACACAAGACTAAACTCTGTGTTTTGCATACTCACAACTGTAAACCTACTTTAGCCATATCCTGTATAATCTTATTACCTTTTCTATAGGCAATCAAAATTGTTTTTTTGAAGAAAATGAACTTTAAAAGTTAAAAGTCCTGGAAGAGTATTGGAAAGTTCATTGTGCATTAACTATTAATTTTCCATGAGAACATTATTTTTCTAAATATGAAGTGAGGTTTTCAATTTAATTCTCAAACTGCAAAATAAAAGCACACAACTAATGCAAAAAACAAAAACAAAAACACATAGTTTCTTTGGTTTTTAAGCAACATCCATATACAGAGATTCCACTCTGTTCCTTAGAATTTAATTATTCATTCCTCACTATTTAACCCAATGATAGCACTGTAATGGAAATTAACATTATATGCAACTATTTTTATTTCAACCATCATTTGAGTGAGGACTGATACTATAGAAATTTTTTATATGCCTGCCTATATGGATTGTCATTGATATGTACACAGACAAATCTTTTCACTTCAGTGCAAAAATACAGAGATTGATAGAATTTGCCCTCAAAAGTATAAAATGGGAAATATATAAAATAGGATAAATAAAATTATTCTTTGTAAATATAGGATCAAGGATGAAAAATCTTAGTACTTCAGAGCCCCTTTTAGGCATCTGGCTTTGGAGAGGTATTTCGCTTGGTAAATCCACACTGAATCCTGTGGCATTCTGGATTCATACCATTGAATAGCCAGTCACTGGTGATACCATTTCACCGGCCTGGAATTCTATACTCCAGCTTTTTCCTCTATTGGAACCCTGTTCATTATTAAAAATCAACTTTCAAAAATTACATTAACAAAAACAACTCAGTTATTTGTAGGTATAATGAACCTGATTCTACACTAAGTGCATTATAAATCTAAATTGAAAGCCTATTTTTTTACCATTGTAAGAGGAGAAAACTGAGGTTTGGTGAGGTTAATAATATCCTTAAAGTCCTACTGTCTTCCTAAACCACCATTCCCAATCAATCTAATCTCTACCTCCTTTGACTTGCCACTCCCAACAGAAAGATGTTAATTTTATCTTGATATCTCTCTTAATCCAGATCCTATATATACCCTTGTTTATCATTCCAGCAACTTCTAATTGAAAAAAAATTGCTTTTCTGCTCAGCTTTGCACCAAATGCAATTTTGAAGGAATATTTTTCATAAATATAATTATGGATGATTCTATTATAAGTTTTATAAAATTATAAATCATTTATTACTTCCAGATTTTCTGAGTGATGGTTCGAATTAGGTTGGCACAGATAAAATATTCATATTATAGCTATGAACCAAGATTCCAAGCCAGTACACCTGGTCCAAAGAATTTAGAAAGTCTTTAGCACCATAGTTTTCATTCATGAAACTGTGGTCAACCTAGTTCAGTGGTCTGTTGACTAATGAGTTTGCTGACCACTGACCTAGTTAATAAAACAAGAGGCCTGATGTTGCTCTTTGGTTAATATACAAGGGTACTTCCCATGAAACTTTATATTTATTTGCCTTGAGAACCAAGGACATCTTGACCATGTCACATGGCCGGTATTCTTAGTTTGTGGCAGCTTTGCATTGCCATTTTTGTTATCTTAGATTGAGTTTTTTTTTTTTTTTGTATTCACATTGTCATTCTGCCAACTTTGTTCTCATAATCCAAATAACTAAATATACAGAGGCTCAGTGACTAAAAAAACATTACATTTCCTCTTCTTATCCTCTAGCAAAAGGGCAAGATGATCTCTGTATAGTTCTCATAATTCATTTTAAAGGAAACCCTGCAAAGTATGTAAAATATCTATGAACCTTTCTTTCAAGCAAATAATAATTTTAGTTATCTTCTCATTTTCATATTTGGAATCATCTTTACATCTCTGTTTAGCAAGGATTGGGCTGGCATTTTTCTGCTAGATAGAAAACTATTAACTCCATGTGATAGACAGACTGCTACTTGTTTACTAAAATCCAGTATCTTTATCTTCCATAATAATAGACTTGAGGCTGATGCAAACAATTCCAGAAGTTATTTGTGCCACACTTGGTCCAGGAATTCAGATATCAAGGATACCTCCTTGATGTTCTCTTTTCCTTTCCCACCAGCATTAAGTTAGATGAGGTGGAAATTCAATTCTGTCCAAACAGTGACAGTGCCTATGGGATGTCATGGTAATGACTTAGAAGGAATCTGGTCTCAGAAGGACCTCAAGAAATAGGGCTTCCCTGAAAACTTAAGATGAACTCAGAGAGATCTTTATGGGAGAGAGACATGGATTACTTTCATCATTAGGCCACTGGATTACTGGAAATCATTTACAGTAGTTAAGTCTTACCCTGACAAATATACCAGGTCCGTGAATGGATACTGTTGTAGATTATTGTCACAACTGTAGGAGTCATAAAAGCATACCCAGAGACTCTAGTAGCAAAACTCAACTTCTCAACATTTTTTCCCTTTTAAATTGGGTTAATGATATCTATATCCTTATAGCATAGGAATTTGTCATTTAAATTGGGTTAATGATATCTATATCCTTATAGCATAGGAATTTGTCATTTCATATGAAATATTTGGTCTCCTGTTCCAGATTCCACTCTGCTTACTAGATATCAGAATCTGCTATATTTAGTCACAACTTGTCAATTTGGCAGCCTACTGGCATGAACATGCTCTGGATCTTGTTATCTTTTAGTTTAGCTCCAACTAGTATGCATAAATTTTGCAATTTCTCTTCATGAGAGTGATCAAGAGTATTTCAATTATTCCATTAAATATATATATTTTAAATTTTACCAAGCACTCTATTTTTTTTAACTTTTCCAAATGTCTTGATTCAAAGGTCACCAAATGTTCTGTAAGGGTGAAAGTATAAATATCTTAGGCTTAGCAGCTATATGGTCTCTGTCACAACTTCTCATCTTTACTGTTGTAGAGCAAAAGCAACCATAAACTATACATAAATGAATGGATGTGACTATGTTTCAATAAAACTTTATTTACAAAAATGGATAGTGGGTGGGATTTGGTTCACAGGTTGTAGTTTGCTAGCCTATGTCTTCGTCAATGTAATAACATAGATACCATGGCTAATTATTTTCACTACACCTTTACCTGAACCCTCCTGAAATTTAATCCCATACATCCTGACAGTTTTTATATCCTGTCTTGATCTGCTTTCTTTACTTTTGTTGTCAAGCTTCTAATCCATCTGGAAATTTTATGTTGATTAGTGCCATTTCACATTTTTATTTTGAATATTTGCTCATTTTTGTGTTTATCACCAGTCAATATTTACTCATTTTTCTTCTAAACCTGTTATTAATCATCCTAGATAATTACCAAATGTCCTCCAAGTGGTTGAACTAATTTACACTTCAGTGAGCAGTGACTGTAATCCTCATTGTTTCACATTTATGCCAATATGGCAGACTTTTGAATTTTTACCAGTTTGGTGGTGGTGAAACAGGGCCAATGTTTACAGCTTTGGGAAGAGGGAAATCATAAGTGCATAACAATGTTATATCATGGAGCTGATTCATACAGCTACATATAGCAAACTTAGTATGAAATATTTCAGTGTAGTTTTAATTTAATATTAATATTAATGCTTATTAATGAGTTTACAAATATTTTCATTTTTTTAATGGATTGCTATATTTCTTCATTTACAAAGTGTATATTCATGACTTTTACCCAATTTTCAGTGCTTGCTGTGGTCTGTACTAGTCCTTTGTCAGCTATATGTGTTACAAATATCCCTCCCAATGAGTGGCTTGTATTTTTCCTCTTCTTAGGTTGTCTTTGATGAAAATAAGTTTCTTATTTTCAAGAAGCCAACTGTACCACTTTTCTTTTTATGGTAAACTAGAGGCTTGGTGCATGTATTTGCGCACCGGTGAGGTTCCTTAGCCTGGCCTGCATCCTCTCGCAATCTAAGACCCCTCGGGGGATGTCAGATAGCTGGTTTCAGCGCAATTCCCGCGGGCCCAATTCAAACAGCGGGGAGTCCGATCCTGTGCATTCAACGTCTATCCCCTGGTGGTCAGTGCGCATCATAGTGACTGTTCAACTGGTCGATTGGCCTTTTGGTCGCTTAGGTTTTTATATATATAGAGGCTTTTAATGTATTTTTTAAGGACTTATTCTTTGTCCTACAGCCAGAAAAATGTTCTCCTAGGATATCTTCAGGAAGTTTGACAGTTTTAATTTCCATATTAAAGTTTTTTATCTACTAGGAATTGATTTTTTATCTATGTGTCATTCAGCATTATTTTTTGAGGTCTTCCTTTGTCCTTTTAATGTCATTAATAAATTAAGGTTCGATATATGCATTACTTTGTTTCTGCTTTCTTTGAGTCAACTCTTTATCCAAATGTATACTTTTGTTCACATAATAAATGTGATTTTTTACTGCTTCTCTATTTTAAAGTTATCTTATTTTCCATATTCCCACACTATTTTATAACTGCAATGATTATGCCTATATAAAGTTTTGCAGCATTTTCATATATACACTCCCTATTATCAATCAGTTAAAACTTTTTCCCCAGTACAGTTGATATTACAGAGAATGCTATAATGCACATTGTCTGCACAGACTTTTTCTTTTGCTGAATAACAGCCTCAGGACATAATCCTAGGAAGAAGAATATTGAGTAAGAGTAAGGATGTTTTATGGTTTTCAATTTCCATAATGGAAAAAAATGAAAAAAATAAAAATCATAAATTAATATTGCCATACTCAATTCCAAAGTGATGATTTCACTGTAACATTTCATTTCCTGTCTCCAGTTTTTAATAATCAAATAATACTTTGGCATACTTTTAATAAACATTAATTTAATTGCCCACAAAGCTAAAGTTTTCTAGAGTCTGCTTATTGTTCATGTCTCTTCATGAGAGGTTCTCCTGCTTATTCTCTCTATGTTGAAGTTTTGGTGTTTTACATGCAGATTTCAGTGGGCTCTTTATAGGTTATGGATTTATACTAGATGCTGCATAACTTGACTTCTTTTAAAGAACTGTCACCTATTTTAAACTCCTGCTTAGCCTTTTTTTCATTATATTGGAAAAAAATCACAAGATTAATCTTGGACTCTTGAATAGAGGCAATGGTGTCCTTTTTTAGCTGCATTCTGGCACAGTTGTGGCATCGTCTCTCTGAAGCCACTATCACTTATACCTCTGGGAATTGGAGATTGAATTACTGCTCTGTTTGGAGCAACCCGCAAAGACCAGCTTCAAAGATGATGGTTTAAGTTTCTATCCCATTCAAAGCAGTGGTAGGCACAGAAGCAAAGCACAGTGAGTCATTCTCATCCTTTTGTGGGCACTCGGCTTAGCTGCATATCACATCTGACAGTGCTCAGCTTTTAGATGAAGGAACACCAAGTGCTATGTTAGGTAATTACAGAAAGTTTGGAACCCGACTCCTAGACTAGCAGAGAGGAGATGAACACACAGCTTGTGTCTTTACATTGGCTATTCACCAGGATGCAATAAACCATAAAGAATTTCTTGGATGGAATCCCAAGGTGAGCTAAAACGTATCCTGCTTCATTCATGCATTCATTCATTTATTGTTGTTGTTGTTGTTGTTGTTGTTGTTGTTAAGAGTGCATCCTTTCACTAGCCTAGATATTGTGGTGGAGAGTGTTTTATAGATATCATTTTTCACTCTTAATTTTCTTTTTTCTCTTCCTCTCTAGTCTAATAAGTCACTTGTTCATTCAGGATTCATATTTTTGGATATATCCTCTCTTCTTTAGTTGCAGGCCCTTATTATCACTCATTTAGATAATTTCAATTTCCTAGAATGTCTTTTTACTCCCTATATTTGTGGGAACATTTCAACTACAAACACAGAAACTCAATTCAAACTATGCTAATAAAACAAACAAAATGATTTTACAGAATCAAAGAACTGAAGAAGAGAGTTAGCTTCAAACATAGCTAGATATATGGATTTAAATAATGCCATCAGGACTATGTCTCCTGCCATCTGTCAGCTTTGCCTTTAACACCATTGGCTTTTTGGGGGCAGATTCTATCCACATTAGATAGAACCCACAGTGACAAAGATGGCCAGGGGTCACAGGCGTATGTGAAGCTTTTAGCCAGAAATCCCAGAGGATAAACAAAAGCATGATGCTCTTCTCTCCTAGTACATATATCACCCACCCATCCCACCCACAATGCCCATGGTAAACTCTCTTCCTGTCCGGGTCTATTCTTGGACCAGTTTGATAAGCAAACCTTTCCCCCATGCCCTACCGCATGGTGGGAAGGTAGAGATCCTTGTTTGCTAGGCTCTTCAGAATCACAAGGAAGAGGCAATATGCAAAACAAGGAGTGGTGGGACCAATAGGAAATAGCATTTCACTTAGTATAGCAATTAGAATGATCTCTTAAAAATAAACTTATAATCATGTATGTAGGTTCCTGTTAAAATGGAAAAAAAGCCTTCAATGACTTCTCATTCCTCGTGGAATGAAGTTCAACCCTCTAGTTTGACAGTAGGTCCAGCAGACTAAGGACTCATCTTGCCTTCCCGTCATCTCCATCCACTTCCCAGTATAGTTCAGGTTCAAAAACATCATTGCCATAGCAATCATCATTAATAGTCTTAACATAATTTACTCTTTTAAGTTTTTGTAATACCATTGTACTCTCTACCATGAAAGTCTTAATCCCTTTTCCCTGAACAGTTTAATGTTGCCTTCGATTCACAGTTTCAATTTCACTTTTTCAAGTCTTTCCAGGACCCACCAGGCAGTTGCTAACCCCTCTATTGCTGCAGCACTTAGCACTGGCCTTGCTTCTACTCTTAATCAGCTTGTTTCATAATTGCCATTATGTGTCTGTTTCCTATCTTAGACTTTGCACAGCTTGAGGATTGAAAACCATTTCTTAATTGTCTTTACTTTCTGCACTACACCTTGTCCTGTAGCTCATAGCAAATGACCAAACTCATGTTGATCGACTGAATGCAGGAATGAAATAAGATCCCGGGTTTTTGTGTTAAAAGGTTATTAAAAGTATAATGTTCCCAACCAAGTGAATCCAGATCCTTAAAAATGATGTGTGTTAAGGGAACTCATCTAATAATGTGGCTCGACAGGGTGGCAGAAATATGTTGGCACAGTAACTTACTTGAAATGCTGAAGACATTCTGTGGTTTGAAAGCTGAAGGCATTGTGTGGTTTGGAAGCATTTTCAAATAGTGGAGTGAAATGTTATATAACAATTGAAGAGATTATAGGCCTGAATAATGCAGTATATTAAAAGTATTTCCTTCAGGGATGTAGATATAGAGTATATTTCTAGCTATTTATGGGTGAAAGGTTGGTTTAAGACTCACATATTTTAGATAAACTTACTAGGGTATTATATGCTCACTAAAAGAATATGTTTGAAATAAAATTCTAATATCTTTCATAATGTTTCCATCATGTAAATATACACAAAATGATTATTAGAAAACAGAAAATGACCATATTATCAAGACTTAAAGTATTATGAATAAGTACATCCAGAAACTTTTTACTGTGTGTCCTCTTTCTCAAACTATCCCCTGCCCCCTCAAGTCCTTACCAAAGTCTCATTATCTCCACTAGAGTCAGAGAATTCTAGTAGTCACTATACACTTACAGAACAGGGCACAGAGTCAGAGAATTCTGAGACACTATTCACTTACAAAACAATGTATTCCCATAGAAAGTGCTTATGTTGACTAGGTTCTGATGTCTATAATTCAAGCCTGAATTAGAGTTTTGGTGCAAACAGCAACACCTACCACAAAAATGCTCTTGCGGGTACCACCACAGCAACCAGATACAAACACAACCTCAGCTATATACACAGGTGTATGCCCTATTGCAAAAGGCCACATATAAGGACCTTTGGGGTTACAGTGAGGTGCAAGGTTATGAGAATTCCCTGGGAAGAGATAAAGATCTAGATTTTATGTTTATAGATTATATAACAGCAAGTGAGAAAATTAGTTTATATTCCTGACCAGCTCAAGATAATGCTGACTCACTGTGCAAGAAATTAAAAGACAAACCCTAACAAAGTAGATTAAATCAAGGGAAAGCTGCATTTTCCCTAGATAAAAGATATGTTTTTTTTTTTGTCCACAAATTTATATGGAGTCAAATGCCATTTGGGACTTTTATGTAACATATGAAATTATTCATCAAGATAGTGATAGCATTCAGACCTCTGTGAGACCTACCTTGTAGTCTCACCTATCAGAAATGCCACAGTTTAAGTGTGTTCTCTACTGTCAAAATCTTTATTTTATATATACATTTTTCATATAAATATATAAATTAACCAAGTGAGTGTATCCTGTCAAAAGGTTTGAATGTGTAAGGTGTTAAGGCTGGAAAGTGCCTTAGAGTTCATTTTGTTTTACTATATTATTTTGCAAGCTAAAGGAGTAGTAAAAGTAAATTCATTAGGTATTACAAACTCTATAAAAATACTGAATACTGTTATTTGGGCCAAGTGGGAACTCAAGAATGGTTTGCCATTGAACCCAGTCCCCCTGCAGTGATAATTATGAGGATTAATGAGCAGTTTTCAGGCCTTCGTTATTTCTCAGTTAACACTTTAAATTTTCTATAGCAGTTATATAATTTTCAGGAATGTGGGACAAATAATCAGCATTCTGTTGGGGGATAAGACAGACCACAGGTATCCAGGATAGGTACAAAATTTGAGTGCCCATATTTTAAAGGTTCATTGTGATTACTACTTTCTTTTCTTTTATTTTCTTCTTCTTTACTTCACTGGGAAGATATTTTGCCCATTTTCTTCTGCCTCCTATCCTAAATTAATCTGAAAGAAGATTTTGATCTACATTTTTGGCTCCTTAATGACTAGATTTCTTGATATGGTCTCAAGTGTTAGTTCTTTGATCTCCCACCGAAGCTTGCTACTCACAGAGAGAGTTATTGTGTGTGCTGGAGTTTGGGGGAAAGTGTGCTTTGAATAACCCTACTTCTGTTCTATGTTACTGCTTAGATCTTTATCTTATGTTCCTTAGTATTTTGTAAACCTGTTTCAGCTGTTGCCAGCATTACTTGCTGCTAGCTAAAATACATTTAGGGAGATGTTTATGAATAATGGAGAGTCTTTTATTCATGTTAAACTTACATACTATGGTAGTCAATAGTAAAGCTAGAAGAGATGGTGGGGGAATTTTCTAATCATGGATACTTTGAAGTTTTTGTACGGAAAAATGTTTAAATCAGATTTAACAAAAATTTTCATCTAGCTATTCATAGTTGAGAAATTAAAATAGCATGTGTGTAATTGTTGTTTTTACCCTTAATTAAACTGTTAATTGAGTACAACATAAAATACCAGAGGATTATTCTGTTTCTTTTTTTAAAACTGTATAAGTACAGCTTTCTGGTACTTATAAAGCACAAAATCATTAATCAGGCTTATAAATCATTTTAGCATGACTTTTTGAAAAAAATATTTTTACTATGGCTTAAAATAGTATTTTTCAAACGATAAATCAAACAATCAAATTAACTGTCAAACTAAAACATAATGCTATCAATTTAGTGTGTTGAGGCCAGCATTTTAAAAATTAAAATGCAGTAGAATGTATTAGAATATAATACATAAGTATATGTAGTAAGAGTCAATGTTATTTGAAAAAAAACGTTCAATTATGCTTTTAAGATATGTGAGATATATTCTACATTAAATGTTATATAAAAACATATCACATCATACATTAGTTCAAGTATTTTCTTAAAAGAAAGTTGACAAAAGTAATTATCTCTGAGAATACTTGGCACAGGGATAGATTATCCTAATACAGTGGTACCTCGAGATACGAGTGCCCTAACATACGAGATTTTTGAGATATGAGCCGTCGAGCGAGCAATTTTTGCTTTGAAATACGAGCAACATTTGAGATAGGAGTAATTGCGCAGATCGGCCAGCTGCACATGACCCACCAGTTTACCACGACTCTAGTGTCTCATAGTTTCCCACGCCTCAAGGTTACGGAACGAATTAAACTCGTATCTCTAGGTACCACTGTAGTAGAATCTTGAAAGAGAAGCAGCATGACTCAGACAAAGGACACATTTTTGGGGAGGAATGACAGGGCATATCATCAGCAGGGTGCTCTTTCTGGGTATCTTTCCAAATCTGATTCCATGGTCATGGTTGGAATATGACCCATTGGGTCCAGCAGTCCATCCACAAAAGCACCACATGTACTGAATTATCATATAATTCCCTCCCAAGTTCAGAATCACAAGCCCTTTGCAGTTCATTACTCTGATGCACTTCTTAGTGAGGTAGTGCAGGATCTAGCCTTATACTTGATGATATATCTTTGCCCCAGGCCCCTGTATGACATTCTGAGACCCACTGGGATATCTTTTGCCCTATGATTTTGGAGACTGTAAACCATAAGGCAAAAGAGCCTGTTCTGAACCAAGTCAACCTACTGAAAGAAAAAGGCTTTGAGAAAAAAATAATACATCCTTAATTTAGATATCTTCTCTGGGTCAGGAAATGACTGACTAGGCAACTTGGGTTAATATATCATGAGTTACCAGTCTGTGAAAGCTAGTCAATGATTATTTAAGAATTATCGAGTGCCCTTGGTTGTCCCGGAACTGTCTCTTGTTTCAACAGTGTTTGGACTAAACAGAGCCAGGGATGCCCCTTCTTCCAGCCTTAGGCCACTCTCCTGCGTGTCATCCAGGCACCACCTTCAGAACCACATCGGAGACCAGCCAACACACTGTGTTTTTCATATCTTCACTCCTCATTGCCCAAATTCCTCAGAGTTATTCCACCCAGGTGGAGGCTGCTGTCAACCGCCTGGCCAGCTGCATCTGTGACCCCACACCTACCTCTCTCTGGGCTTCTGTTTCCAACAGGAAGATGTGGCTCCGGAGGGCGAGTTGGTGGAGAAGTTCGAGGACGCTGAGCTTCTCCTAAAGTTGCAAAACCAGCGCGGTGGCCGCATTCTCTTCCAGGATGCGCTGAAGCCCCCCCAAGACGAGGGGGCAGAACTCAGGACACTATAGGACTGCAGGACCTGGTTCCACCAGCGTGGACCCTCAGCTCTGTGGCTTCCTGGAGAACCACTTCCGGAGGGAGGGAGGGGGCAACTCATCAAGAAGATGGGCCACACCTAGCTCATCGCCGTAGGCTGGTGGCCCCCAGGATGTGCTGGGCGAGCATCTCTTCGAAAGGCTCCCCCTCAAGCGGACTAGGTGCCTGTGGAGCCCACAGGCCTTTGAAGGGGCCCTCTGCATCCCCCTGGTGTCTGGCTTTTACCTGAACTACTAGCCATTCCCTTAACTACCCTGAAGCCCTCTCCCATGCATTGAATGGAAACAATAAAGCTTTTAGCAGCAAAACAAATAAATATCCTCAAAACTTTCCTAAAAAAAAAAAAGTTAATTTGAATATATGTACCTACTAAGAAATACAAAATCATGTGTAGAATTTACATGCCTTTGTGAAATTTTAGCTATTTGCTGGCAGTGAAAAGCAAAAAAGCAGGCTAATAAACTAAAATGTCCCTCATAGAGATTAATGACTCTAATAGGTGATCAAAATTTAAAGTTATTTCTTGCCACTGGCTGTTTTTCCTTCAGTGGCTCACTACCTATTAATCACTTAATTTTGGACAATTTTAACCTACAATTGAGGTGCTGGATTGAGTGAAGAGAGCCCTGATTTGACTTGGGAGTCTAGGGTCCCATTTGCAACCCTTTCAAAAGCAAAGTGAGCTTGGACAGGTGTAGGCACTTGGGCTCTCAGGCCTCTGTGCTGCCAACTGGGAAACAATGCTGCGACTGGATGGGCCTGCCTTTCATGCGTGATTCCACGTGCACTTTATACTCCGAAGCTGCTCATCAGGTTCTTATTTGCCAGGAATGATAAACAATCTGACTCAAATAGCATATCTAAAGAAAGCAAATTAAACATTAACACGGATTTTTCCTATCTTAAAAAAATGAAATTTTGTGTGCAGGTGTTTAAGGAGTAACTGACTGAAGTTTTCTCTTTTGAATATAATGTGAATAGACAAATAGACCCTTATCTCCACACCAGGTTGCAGATACCAGTCACGATGATCAGCCTCTATTTCTAAAAGCAATCGGAGTTTAGGCAGCTTTCAACTTTCCCTGCAGCAAACTTGATTTCCAAGCCAAGATTCACACAGCCTCTTAATTTTTACGTTTGACATGTGGGAAGTAAAGCTGTAGATATTTTTTGCAACGAGGCCTCCCATTAATAACAGTGCATTTTGAGGCATGTAATAGAGGACTGAGTCCATAATGGTAGCAATGTGTGAGAACAAGGAATTGTCACTCGATGTCGAAGTACTTTCTCCTTTATTGGGATAGGACCTCCCCAAAGAGCGTTGCCATTATGTAATGATTTGGGTTAAATTAGTTTGATGCTAAAGTTCAGAGTTAAGATAAAAGTTATTCTTTAAAAGATTTCCTCTCTGGAACCCTGCACTGTGCTCCCCCATCCCAACTCCTATTGAATACTTGGAGATAGCATACTATTGATAGGACTGTGTTTCCAAAGCAAAGCTATTTTAGCCTTAAGGCAAAGTTAAAGATAAGTAATGTACAAGAAAATTGGTTAGAAAAAGAATTCTATTGTTTTTCTATACTCATACAATACTACTACACGATGCAAGAAGAGACCGTTTCAATTAACATGTCATCAGATACTTATTGAGCATCTACAGTGTTCCAGGCACTCTGATGAGGAATCATTTATAATGGCAATAAAATACTGGATGGAATAGGTCACTCAAAGATTGCAACATACTAGAAAAATGATGATTAGATAAATGTTCTCAAGGCAGGGATTAGACCTTAAGACTTTAGTAACTTGCTGGCATATAATTATGAGATAATTCTCTAAGTTGTATTTCTATGGTAATTTATTTGATGAAAAATCCTCATCACAGTTGAATGAATGAGCACGCAAAACATTTCCTCTCTAGGAAGTATCTAGAAATAAATACAGAGAGACAGGGCTAACTCAAAGTTGGTCATTCTGGAGTGTCTTGTCAGTCTTGGCCCTAATGGTCCTTTCTCCACAGAGCCAGACAAACCTTTCTGAAACACAAATCTAGTTGTCACTGTACTGCTAAAACCTGGTCAATGGCTCCCCTTTGCTGCTAGATTCTAAACTTCAAGGTCCTTAGTATAGGGTGTTAGATGTGCTCCAAGGTGTAGATTGTGCTTACTTCCCAGCCTCACCTATCACTTCCCTATCCCAAACATTGAGCTTCATCATATTACTTTATTTCCCTGAACATAACTTGCTTCTGAAAATTAGAATATTAAAATGCTCTAACTTTAAAATTCTCCCTCCCTTCTTTCCTTCCTTTCTTCCTTCCTTCCTCCCTCCCTAAATCTCTCCCTCCCTCCTTCCCTCTCCCCCTCCCCCCACCTCTCTCTCTCACTTGTTTTTCCTCTTTTTCTTTTCTCAGTTAATTACTATCTCAGGTCTTAGCCTTACCATGACTTTATTCTTAGAAACTTTCCCAGACTCCTTAAGACTGTTAGCGCTCGCACAGCACTTAATGCCTTCCAACCACATTAGGGTGTCCATAAATTTGTCACATCCACTCAGTTACAATGGAACTGTGTCTTGCTAGGC
Source organism: Lasiurus cinereus (assembly GCA_011751065.1). Taxonomy (NCBI): domain Eukaryota; kingdom Metazoa; phylum Chordata; class Mammalia; order Chiroptera; family Vespertilionidae; genus Lasiurus; species Lasiurus cinereus. Next base: position 25,855,279 of record JAAGEH010000226.1, on the reverse strand, counting down.
TTATATTGCCAGAAACTAGTATAGCACATGGCCTAAAGTAGATGTATTTTATAAATAATTATTAATTACATGAATAAACATTTATCATGATCTTTGGGGATGATACAAAAAAATCCATTTATGTAGTAGGTACATAACAGGGTTTTTTTTGTTGTTGTTGTTATGAAGACAGAACACACTAAATTCAGAAGCCTAAATGTTCTAAGAGAGCTGTGGCCAGCAAACTCCAGAATGATTTAGAATCTCCCACAGTAGCATTGGGAGCGTAAGGAGATTGTTTAACATAATTATGTAGCATAGGTTCCCTTAGAACATGTCTATAAAAAGTATCTGCTTCCATTTTTAGACACCTAGCTTCAGTCCAGTGTGTTGCCAGGTACATGCTGTCTCTTGCTTTGCAGCCTGAGCTAGAGTTACACCCTCTGCATTACATTTCATACCCTTGATTATTTACATAATCCCTCTGGCTGTGATGACCAATTTACAGACAGGAAGGAATCCCATTATCAGTGTACTAAGCCATATATTTGGCTGCCTCATACAAATGTGTTTTACCTGGATTATGTCTGGCAGTGCTGGTCCCCAAGTGGTAATCATTTCACTGTACTTAACACAAGATTTCCCTAGAAACAGTGGGATATGGGAGGTACAGGGAAATCAGGTCTGGTCAGCATAACCACCCTTAATAACTTGTCTTCTTTCCACAATCTGTGATTTTGGAAATATATTAATGTACAGGGTACTTAAAACTGTGTGTTATAATCAAATTGTTTCAATGCCAGCCCTCTTTGAAAACTTTATACTCATGCCAAACTATTGTACTGTGATAATTTGTGAAATATTAACATTGAGAGGAATGATGGTTCATATTTTCCTCCAAATTATGCAGCTTGTTAGATCTCTAAATATGTTGCAGGATACAATAAGCCACAATATTTAACATTTAAAAACATATAAAATGTAAATACATAGATATTAGCAGAAGTGAATTGGGACAGAAGCTATGAGTAGAGGGATGCAAAGTAAATCTTGGTGAAGATAGTAAAACAATTATGATGGTTCCCATAGTTCATTTATGTTTACAAGCTTGTCCTATCTAATAAAGAGGGAATATGCTAATTGACCATCACTCCATCACAAAGATGGCTGCACCCAGAGCTGAAGCCAAGTTCCCATAAGGAGCCTTAACAAGCAATCAGCAGGGACCTGAGGCTATGCCCTCCCCCACCCCCATAGAGCTTGACAGAGACCTCAGGCCACGCCTCCTGCCCTGGCATCAGGCTGGGGGACCACAGGCCATGCCCCCCACCAGGTAGGGCTTGGCAGGGGACCTCAGGATTTGCCCCCTGCCCCAGCATTGGTCCAGGGGATGTGAGGCTGGGCCCCCTGCCTAGCTGGGCTTGACAGGGGATCTCAGGCCATGTCCCCCACCCCAGCATCAGGCAGGGGGACCTCAAATCTCACCTTCTGCCAGGCAGGGCTTGATTGGGGACCTCAGGTCTTGCCCTCCACCCTGGTGCCAGGCCAGGGGACCTGAGTCCATGCCCCTCCCCTGGCAGGGCTTGATGGGGGACCTCAAGGTGCACTTCCTGTCCTGGTGCTGGGCTACGGGACCTCAGCCTGCTCCCCCAACCCCAGCGCCAGGCCGGGGGCCTCAGGCCATACCCCCCACCAAGTGGGGCTTGACAGGGAACCTCAGGCCACTCTCCCCACCCTGGCACCAGGCCAGGGGAACTCAGGCCACACCCCTGCCCCAGCACTGGGCCAGGGGACCTGAGGCTGCACCCCACTGCATGGTGGGGCTTGACAGGGGACCTCAGGCTGTACCCCCTACCCAGCTGGGCTTGACGGGGGACCTCAAGTGCACCCCCAGTGCTGTGTTGGGGGAACTCATGCTGCACCTCCCGCCCAGGGGGCTTGATGGGGGACCTGAGGCTGTGCCTCCCTGCCAGTGGGGCTTGACAGGGGACCTGAGGCTAATCCCCCCTCCCAGTTCTGGGCCAGGGGACCTGAGGCTGCAGCCCCTTGCCTGAAAGGGCTTGAAGGGGACCTCAGGCCATGCTCCCCACCCAGCGGGGCTTCATAGGCAGGCCTTGTCTCCTAACTGTTGGGGCTTGACAGGGGACCTCAGGGCATGCCTCCCGTCCTGGCACCTGGTCAGGGAACCTAAGGGTACATTCCCTGCCCAGTGGGGCTTGACAAAGGTGGGACTGGCCGGGTCTGGATTTAGCCCAATATGGGGGTGGGGTTGGGGGGGGTGTGGGAGGGGGAGGCTGGGTCTGGGTCTCACACAATTTTGAGGTGCATGTGAGTGGGCAGGGACTTGACTCTGAGTCCCATGGTACACCCCAGACTCTGACAGGAGAAAGGTTTTCATATACATTTTGCTGATTTTCTTTCATCTCTCTCACTTCTATTACAGAGAAAGGGCAAATAGCAATATTAAATTATTTCCTCTAACTAATCCCCTTTTAATATGCACAAATTTCATGCACCAGGCCACTAGTAGGTTCATAAAACAAAGCAGTATTAGAATATTAGCATGCCTTAAAATTGTTAAGAGAACTTATTTCCGTTTTACTGTTGTGCTCTAAATACATTTTCTGATACCAAAATGAAGAGAAGAAAGGTATTAGTACATGATGTGGTTTAATACACAAGAGACTTTTTACTCCTCAAATAGAAGCACTAAGCAGACTTCACAAAGATTTTGTTGCGTATAGCTGATCCTTGAACAACATGGGGGTTAGGAAATTCACATGTAACATTTTCCTTCCCAAAATGTCCAACATTCCTCCCTCAGTATCCATGAGAGATTGGTTCCAGGACCCCCCACAAATACAGAAATCTACAGATGCTCAAGTCCCTTTTTAAAAAATGGTGCAAAATTATGCATACAGTGGGTCATCTGCATCCACAGACACAGAGGGCCCACTGCATATTTATTGGGAAAAAATCCACATATTTAAGTGGATCTGCAGTTCAAACCTGTGTTGTTCAAAGGTCAGCTGTACCTTTAGACATTCAAGTTTTCCCATTTGTAAGAGCATATTGTTAGAAACAGAAACAATTGAGTCTAATCAGAAAGCCATTATTTCCAATATGATCTCCAAGTCAAATAATAGTTAATAAACTGGGCAATCACTTCGTAAGTTATATAAATGTCTAATCAGTATGTTCAATACCTGAAATTAATATAATATTGTATGTCAACTGTAATTGAGAAATAGAAAATCATTTAAAAATAAAAACAAGAATAGTTAATAAAATATTCATTACTCATAATTTCTTTCTTATTAAAATATGAAAATCCATGTTAATTTTTTTTTCAATTTAAGTAAGCATTGGAGAAGTCCCTTTTCAATAATTATTCAAATAGTCTTAAATACAGGTGCAAATGGAAGTGATGTTCACAGATATATCCAGTCTTGGGCAAATGGGTCTGAGCTGGGAGTTAGGCAGGGCACATCTTTTAAGGCTGGTTCTACCCCCAACTATATGACTTTGAGCAATTCTGTGTTGCCTTTCACTACAGAATCACCTGCAAGATTTGTTAGGCACAAATTGCTTCTCCCGAATCCCAGAGTTTCTAATTTAATAGGTCAGGACGTGGCCCCCAAAATTTGCATTTTCTACCAAATTTCCAGGTATTACTAATGCTTCTGGTATGGGACGGGCTTAGAGAACCCATACAATGCACACATCTCCCAATCTGCTTCTCTTGACTTAGGAGGGAAGCAGAGGGGTCACCATGGCATACATCATGGTAATATGTGTTATGGCCTTTAGATGACACTGTAGGAGTAGTATGCATTCATAGGAATGGAAGCAGGAAAGGAGGGAGGAAGAAGCACACCTTTGGATCCAACTCCCAATATTCTCACTTTCATTATTCCATCAACAAAAAGGTGAGCCTAGAATGTGCAGGCAAAAAACCCAGAGTCTACAGAAGAGTTAAGAATGTACCAGAAATGTTCAATATATTCTCTAGCTATCCATCTTTGCCTGTACTATATCCAGGGGCTACAAATTCCAATATTATACACAGTTGTAAAGAGGCAAAACTGATCTGCAGTTATCCTGTTGGTACAAATATGAAGATATTCCTTACATACATAGTGAAAACTCTCAACAGCTTCGTGTTCAGAAAAAAACAAGGTTGGCTGTATTTTCTAAATAAAGAATTATGAAGAATTATTATGCTTTAACTAGAATATTTTGATATTTAAACATGAATAGACATGTTCTTTGTGATACATATGAATGAATACTCACATTTATATGGTTAACTGTGGAATTATACATTGATGAAAAACATTGTCCAGTAGGAATACCTAAATGCAAAAGATTTAGTTAGCTCGTAAATTTGGGAAGAAAATCGGGATGAAGCTTCCTTTTTATATTCTGAAACTCAAACCCCATTATAACTATTGCCATTAAAATAAAAATATGTGAAACAGAATGTTTTTATATACCCTAACTGATGTATTACTTATAACAAGCAGAATTACACGCAATAAAATGCCAGTAAAAAGTTGTCAGGTGCATTAACGAACTTCCTGTCATGGGATTTGTCTTGTAAAAGCTATTTTCTTTTAAAGAGAGGAGGCTGCATGCTTTTCTTATTGGCACATCATTCTCTGAATAGAACACTCCTTTGTTGCTGCAATTCATTGCCTCTTCACGGAGTTACTAGATAGTTCCGCATATTTATAGAGGCATGAGTTACACCGCTGAAATAAATATTACAATGCTTCTCTATTCAAAGGACCTCAGGAGCAGGAATGTAACAAGGCATCTGCTTTCTCTGAAGAAAATTGCATGAGAAGTCTGTAATTTCCAATGGGAGGGAGAACAATTTGTGAACCTAGAACAAGTTTGTTCCATTTTCCCCCATCAAGATAATAAAGGTTATCTCAAAAAAGTGAATATTCTCCAGAAGAGATCCAAAAAATATAAAATAATAGTGCAATAAATTTGCAGCAAAAATTGTGCAGGTTTTTTTTTTAATGCTTTATAGAGCTTTGCAATTTTTATATCATTCCAGGGACTAGGAAAATAAGTAGTTGAATGTGAATATTTAGAATTTTGTTCATAATTCTATTTTCCAAGTTGCAACTTAAAAAAAATATAACGCTGGTTTTCTCCAGATCCTTCCTCTATATTGAAAGCACACTCTTACTAACAATGAAATGAACTGAGTTTTCCCTTTCCTTTCTTGAAAGTAAAAATATACACCTTCTAATCAAGTTGAAAGACACATATACCAGGATACTTTTTATTTTTAATAGAGTCAATTAAATTTGAGTTTTTTATTTTTAAACAGAAATGTATGAATGGGCCCATTGCAGATATAAAAGTCATTTTATGAAAAAACATTGCAATCAACAAACCAACATTCTAACAAAGTAGACATGGATTACTTTACAAAATCTTTTTTTATAAACCTTTGTATTTTGTAAAAATGTTACCTTTTAAAAATTTGATTAATAATTTACTTCTTTATTTGAATATTCTTTTTTTAAGTAGGTTATATATTCAGGTACCATACTTTTAAAATATCCAAAAGCACATCTGATGTTTAATAAACACATACTTAAAAATTTTATAGTAGCTATGTAATATAACCATGCTGCCCAACACAGTAGAGCCACTGGTTACATGTGGCCACCAAGCACTTAAAATATGGCCAGCGTGACTGAAGAATTAGTTTTTAAATTTTAGTGTTAAAAGATGTTAAATATCCTGAGAACAACTTTATCAACTATAAATTTTATAAAATCTAAATACAGATGAAGTATTTCTGAGGAAAATTAAAACCTCTGAATTGAGATTTGTTTGAAGTGTAAGATATATACTGAATTTCAAAGACAGTAAATAAAAAAAGAAAAAATAGAAAAGTAATGATTTTTATGTTGTTTACATGTTGGATTAATACTATTTTGGATATACTGGCTTAAGTAAATTATATTTCTGGAATTTTAAAAATTCACCTGCTTTAATATCTTTAATATGACTAATCAGAAAAAATTTAAATTACATACACAGCTCGCATTAGGTTTTCAATGGAACAGCATTGTTCTACGTAGTAAATAGCAATTAAAACTTAATTTTCGCAGTTTGTAAAGTCTATGATCAATTATTACTACCTGTATTTTTTAAGCAAATCTATTTTGCATAACCACAACTAATCTAACCATATAAGATATATGTTTCCCGTTACTTATAAGGCCATTTCCATTGTTAGTGTTCACAGACCATATTAGGTTAAGTTTTTTAATGAAAATCCAAGTTTTAAAATTAAAGTATATTGCTGGCTCCCAGTGTACAGTGATAAAGGTTGCTGACAACACAAAGGCTCCTAAATAAAAGACTCAGTGTGTACTCCACTCACCAAGCCTTGGCCCTGGCAAGGGCCTACATTTGTCTGGAGAATGCGGCTCCTTTCTAAGTGGTACAGAGACAGCATGAGCTAGCTAGCTCTGTATGTTTGCATCAAAATACCATATTACAATATTATAAAGAGCATTCTCAGAAAATTGTTTCCTGCTCAAATTATATAGTTAGAGTGCATTGATCTTCCTAAGTGATGTGCAAGAAGAATACTGCTATCATCTGACATTCGCCAAAGGTTTTATTATTCTCCCAACTTTCACATATATTCTATCAGTATTTTATAGTAATGCCAGGAGATAACTAAAGCAGGCATTGTCCTCGTTTTACAGCCCCAAAAAGAATGAAATTGAATTTTCTCCTTGGAGTGGTATAGAACACAGAATTACCACATTTTTCCCCTTGCAAAATTATAGCTCTGGTAACTCGTGAGGCAGCCTCACAGACATAAACACTGCAACTAAAATTGAATAGAACACTTATAGGCTAAGAACAGATTATAATGTGAAGAAATAATTCAACCATATTTTTGATTTCTAAAATTCAATCAGAATAAAAAATATTTAATCATGTTTTGTTATTCAATTATATGTTTTGAACGAGCCAAAACCTTAATGGCAATGTAGTTTACCCCCACCAAAATTTAATTTATTTATTATAATTATTAGTCCCATACAACTTATTTTAGTAAGGCTACGAAAAAAAGTTCTCCCTTGAAAATATTCCTTTAAATTAGAACACCTTTGTCAAACAACTTTACATTGCAGTCAATTAAAATCAATTCTTAGTGATGAACACTGTTTTCATGCTATATATTTTACTTAAACATAAGAAAAATCAACTTAGCTAATGCTTTTATAAATCTAGACAGCTCTAAGGAGAATATCTTTAAGGTAATTCCTTAATATCCCTTTTGGAAGAGTATTAGTCATTTCTTATTCAATGTAGATTTCTTAAGTAGCTGACATTTATTTTGTTTCTTACCACCTGATCTTGGTACCTTAAAATCTGTTTTTCATTTGTTTTACATTTATTCATGTTTTAATGACTCCTAGTGATTTTCAACTAGAATTTTCCTAAGGAGTGAGTTTTAAGATCTTTCTACATATTGAGTATTATTTGTATTGATGTTATTTTTTTTAAAAATTCTATTGTTAAACAGTAATGAATCACTGTATTGATTATATTCTTAACTGTTACTAATTTTAACCATTGAATTGGCTTAAAGTTCCCCTGAATACAGTAATTAGTATGTATAATTAATTATAAGAAATATGATGCCTCTCTTTTGATGCTTTTATAAAGAGCATATTTGTTCATTGAAATTAAGGGCAGGCCTACACCACATAGATTTTTTAAAAACCTTTAAATTTTTATTACTTATTATAGTTTACATTCAATATTATTTCATATTAGTTTCAGTTGTATAGCATAGTGTTTAGATATTCATATACTTTACAAAGTGTTTCCCCCAATATTTTAAGGACCTATCTGGCACAATCCATGTTATTACAATATTATTGACTATATTTCCTATACTGCACTTTATGTCCCTGTAACTATTTTGTAATTACCAATTTGTACTTCTTAAACCCTTACCTTTTTCACCCAGTTCTCCCACCCTTTCCCCTCTGGTAACTGGTCAGTTTGTCCTGTGTCTATGAGTCTGTTTTGATTTTATTTGTTTACTTTGTTCTTTAGATTCCACATATAAGTGAAATCATATGCTCTTTGTCTTTCTCTGACTTATTTTACTTAGCATAATAAACCACAAAGATTTGAAGAATGCAATGTTCTACCTTCATAACAAAAGTTGGCATCACTATCTATACTCAAAAACAAAGTTTCCTTTTGGAGTATCAAACCACACCACAACTTCCAGGTTATGAAGGAATTGGAGGTAATGGATTCATAATATTTTATATTTATTTATTCTCATGTTTATCAAATCATTGTGATCATCAAATGAGATTATTCAGGTACACATTCTATCTACATTGATTTGAAGGGCAATTTCAATAAAACATGACAAAAAAGGGAATTTATTTTAAAAGTAACATCACGAATTCTCCCAAAACTATCACACATACTGCTCAGTCTGTAAGTCATATAATGGACATTGTCATTTTGACATGTAAAACATTTCTCTTCTTCCATCACCTTTGAATTAATTGGATTGTAGAGGGTAGGGCAAGGGAAAGAGGGATGGAATTTGGAACATGCAACGACTGCCATTGCTACTTGCATCATTGGAACATTTTGAAGTCAGGTTGATATAAACCTAAACAGGGGAGCCCCACTGACTTTCTGTCTCCTCCAGACAATAAAATAATATAATTGCAACTGCACCTCTCTTTTTAATTGTTCTATAACAAAGATTCAGAACTAAGTACAGATTCTAATTAACTCAAATTAGACTAATGAGAGAGATGATAAGTACCAAAACATGAAGATTTAAAAATGAATCCTAATTTTAAACCTCAACTATATTGGGAACAAGGGAATAGATGTTAAAGGAACAAATTGGGCCACTCACTACAGATGTTAGAAGTTAGCAGTAACCAGTCAATGGATTTAACCAATTTGAAAGCATGCTCCTGACTGTCTGCAAGGAAGGATTTCAGCACCTAAAGGATAAGAGACCACATTTCATTAAATGATATTAAATCCTTTCTTGCCCCTGATTCTACATTTATCATTAGTTTGGGGAAAGGAAGGGTGGAAATGGTAGAAACAGGAAAATCTTTATTGATTTAAACATTTATTGATTTAAAAATTTGCTTGGCATATTTTTGAAAGTTAGTGTTACAACATATTATTAAAGCCATTTTGAAAAATATATAATGAGAACTTTAATATTAATTATATTGTTTGAGAAAACCATTTATTATAGATGTTTATTAGTGAAATTCTTTATTGAAAATGTGCAAATTCTCTATTTTCCATAATTTACATTTTATTAAAATGTTAGTTTTATACTGAATGTTTTACTTTCACAAAAGTGTTGGTTCTAATGTTCACTAATTTCTCTGCATTCTCAGTTGTTAACTATGAAAATAGGCTGTAGATATACTGATCTTCAAACCTCAGAGGGAAGGCAGGAAAAGATGGGAAGAGGGTGTTAAGAGATCAAGGAAAAGATTTGTATGCATGCATATCAGCATCACCGATGGACATAGACAATAGTGGGTGAGGGCCTGTGCTGGGAGGTGGGAGTAGGCTGGGAGAGGTAAATGGGGGGAAAAGGAGAAATATGTAAGACTTTCAACAATAAAGAATTTTAAAAAAGAAAATAGGCTGTAGAGAAAGGTGATCTTTCTTAATGTTGCAGATTCTCCTCTAGCAATCACATTGTTTGAAATCCATTGTATGATAAAGTGATTCATTAGAATTATTTGTAATTCTAATCTTTGTTACATAAAGGATTTAAGATAGCAAAGAAATGAAATAAAAATTCCTCATAACAAAATGTAGAGCAACCTTGGCTGGTATAACTCAATTAGAAAGTCATCTCATACACTGGAAGGTGGAGGGTTTGAGCCCAGTCTGGGTGAGTTCAGGGGATGGGAAGTTCTGGAGGGTGGACCACCAGTGAATGTATCTTTCTCTTTCTCACATCAATGTTTCTCTCTCTCTCTCCCTTCCTTTCTCTAAATATCAATAAAAAATTAAAATATAGAGCAATTTGATTAAAATTTAAAAGTCAAAACCATCTAAAGAAAGAAAAGTAGCCCCAGGCTTAGTGGATAAAGCATAGGCCTGTGGACTGAAGGTCCTGGGTTCATTCTAGTCAAGGGCACATGCACAGGTTGTGGGCTCAACCCACAGAAGGGGGCGTGCAGGGGGCAGCTGATCAATGGTTCTCTCTCATCATTGATATTTCTGTCTCTCCCTCTCCCTTCTTCTTTGAAATCAATAAAAATATTTTTTTACAAAAAGAAAAAGAAAACTAAAATGTTGGCCATATTAAAATGAAGGCTGTATGGGTCAGACCAGGGGACATTTAACGAAATATTATGCTTTGAGTTTTCTGCAAACCAAAGTGAAAAGGGAGATAAAGTGGGCTGCATGACTCTCATTATTAAAAAAGATGGAATCACATTAGTTCCTCAAAAGAAGCAATGTTCTCAAGAAACAAAATTTTTTGAAATTTTTAGATTGGAAATTCATACTGTGGCTCACCAAGTAATAATTACCTCAACAAGTCTGCAGTTTATAGTAGATGTTGGCTACATCTGTAAAAAATTTGGATATCCCAAATAGCACTCAAAAAGAGAGTTTCAGTGCAGTGTCTTAGTCCAATGTGTCCCTCCATTATTATTAGGCTCTTTTTGGTTGGTTTCTAATCCCTGCCTTCCTCTCCCCTTTGCCCACAAAGGTAGCAGTGAGCTCTAGGTCTCTTTTCCAACACACCAAGTGATATGTGACATCAGAAGCCAGCTGCAGATACAGGCCATCATAAACAGATTGATTACCAAGAAGGTAGAAAAACATTCAGGCAACCTGTTCCTTAAATCTGGTGAAATTCTAGCTCTCTAGCCTTCTGGAGGCCCTGAGACAACAGTTTTGAGGATTTTGTTGAAATTAGGTGAGTCCTCTATTTTGCCCAGGGGCTATAGGCAAGAACAAGAGTCCTAGGACTAGGGTACTCCTTTGAAAAACATGGGTGGGGGCACGGCAGGCTCACCAGGTTCTCATATCATCTTTACAATGGGAAAAAGTATGTCAAACATTTCTTCTGTTCTAGCTCAGATAGAGATGGCCATATTAGGAGTCATTGTTATTGAAGTCATATAATATCAATTAGGGTCTTTCTAATGTCATCTATTTACCCTAATTAAAATACTTCCAATAATGCTAATAATCCATTCTAGTAGGTAGATTATAGTTAACGTATCTACCCACATAACACACTATCTATGCTGACGTATTTAAAATTGTAAATAGCATAACAGGAATTGTCACAATATACTAGTACTTATCAGAAGATTCAGGCTTTTCCTAAGATGTCTTTCTCTTGAATATCTGCTAATACAACATTCTTCTTTATTATACACAACAAATACACAGTGAATCTATTGCCTTGGCCGGTGTTGTTCAGTAATTATAGTGTTGGCCTTTGCAGTAGGAGGGTCTCAGTTTCGATTTCTGGCCAAGGGCATGTACTTGGGCTGCAGATTCAATCCCAAGCCAGTTGGGGCATGTGCCGAAGGCAACTAATAAATGTGTCTCCCTCTCTCTCTTTTCCTCCCTTCCTTGCACGCTCTATAAAAATCAATGGGTAAAATATCCTTGGGTCAGGATTAACGACAACAACAAAAATAGGCTAATAGTTGTGAGTATATGAGACAGAGTTTATTCTTATTTATTAATTATTGCATTATTTTCCATTTGAAGAACTCTAAACCTACTTTTGCCCCACCCTATATTCAAGTTGTTATAATAAATATAAGCATTCTTCTCTTTAGTACCTTATGCATAGTGCTTTTGTTTCAAAATTATTTCCCATATATCATTTAATTAATCCTCTGAAACCTTGGAAATTGGAATACAATAGTGACCATTATCTCCATCATACAAAAACAAACAAACAAAAAAAAAAAACAAAAAAAAAAAAAACCAGAGGGCTCACCTTTGTAAAGTGAAGTATTCAGAGTCACACAGTGAGTCTTGGCAGAGCTGGCCTTGCTAGTCTTGTGGTTTTCCATTGTGAAATTTTTCTAAGCAATCTTTTTTAATGTTCCTCCACTGTTTTTCCAGGAAAGTCTACAAGAGAAATGAACTCCTATTCTTTTACCTGTTTCACTTCTTCTAATTATTCAATAAAGTGATTTTAAAACATTCTCTTCGGCTGTGTAGGAGTATGTTTTTAAGTTCTCGGATGATTCCTGAAAAATAAAATAAAAAACATTCCCAACTTCTTCAACATGGAATTTAACTGTAAATTGGACTCTAGTTTTATTTAGCAAAGTTTGAATGGAAGCCTGTGCTTCACATAAATCATAAAATATTTACCACATAATAAGATAATTTATATGTAAATGGAAAATTTTGTCTGCTTATTTAGGAGGAATTAAAAAATAGGAGTATTTCAGACAAAATTCTTAAACGTATTTTTGTTCTTCAGCTAACAATTAGATCAAATATATCTCAATCTATAATTCAGCTCTCCATTATCAATACTTTCTCGGAAACAAAATTAGCTCCTTCTAAGGAAATAATATTGCTTCATGAAAACAGCACTGAATATGAGTCAGACAGAATGAGTTTGTCCTATTTTTGCCCATTGTTTGCTAATTGACTTTGCTTCGTTTCTACCAAATCTGGAATGAAATGTTTGAGGAGGGGCAGTAATCTGAGTGAGAACCTCATAGGGTTTTATGAAAGTATAAAAAAAGGCAAATATGTCAGTGTTTTTGTTTTTCTGACAAATTCTTGCTTCTTTGTGCTTCAAGTCAGGCATTCCTTCCTTTGAACATCCAGCCCTTGCATATACCCTCAGCTCATCTTATTGGAAATACCTTTGTTTTCTCTGTCATTGCATTTACTTTATGTAGCATCTGATTAATTTTATGCCTCTCCCATAACACAGGTAGCCCACGGAGAATAAGGACAATATTTTATTAGTCTTTGCAACCACTAAAAGAGCAGTGCTAGTTACAGGGTAGGTCCTAAAGAAAAGGAAAGGAAAGAAAAGAAAAAGTTAAATAAATGAAGGGAATGCAATGAAATGGAAGAAATATTTACTCATTGATCTTGCCAGGTTGTTGTGAAGATCAAAACTAGTAATGTATGTGATAAGTCAAATTTTTAAAACTTAAGTACTACATGCAGTTTCCCTCAACTTGCATAGCTTTAAGAAATGATGGTGATTTAAAATTAAACTAAACAAAACGTTAAGATATTTGTCATGAATCTGTGCCTGACCAGATGTCTGTAATTGCTGACCTTGTGCAGATTAAATCTAAAAGCCCTGGAGTGATGTTGTCTATCTCACAGTTCACCCTCCTTGCCAAGGCCCTTGCTGAGGTTGAGAACCGAGAGTGTCTTAGACTCCCAGAACCTAAGGAGCTATGACAGGTAACCAGATGGGAAACTGCTGGCTGCCTTGGGCTCACTGAGATGTATGTCTAACAGGGCAGACTTGTCACTAGACCCTTTAGAGGGGAAATGAAGCGATGAACTAATGCTGGGCATAGGAGGCGCCAGGTCCTGACAGGCTAAGGTGTGACCTGCTGAATCCTAACTATCCCAGACATCTTTAGAAGAACAAGTGAGCTGGGCGATGGCCAGGGGCAGGCAGGGTTGCAGGGGAAACGAGCCGTATACAGAGCCCACAGAGAGTAGAAAAAGAAAGGGCAAGTGAGATTACTGGTCATCTGGTGTCTTAGATCCCATGCAAAGCAAACTTCAAGCACAACAGCAAACACAACCTTTGAGCATTACTGTCTCCAAAGAGTATTTACCAAGTGCTGTCTGGCTTGAGCTCCCCGATTTGGTCAAATATGCATTTTGCTAATGTTGTGTTTCTGACTTTCTTTTCCGTTTTTGTTATTGTTGATATTATATCTTAAAAAACAATTAAAACCTTATTTACTCTAACAATATAATTCTGACCCCAAAGAAAGGAAGAAATAAGAGTGAGGAAAATGGAAAAAAATTCCACAAACATTTTGAAAAATATGTTTCAATAGGACAATAATGTAACTTGACATTTATGAGTATAATATATTACTAAATATATCAGATTCTTTGATCAGATTAAATATATACATGTGATTTTGTACATTATTTTCCATTTTAAAACACCAATATTTATAAATTAGCAGGCAATTCATTGTAATCTTGCCATTTTATAAGCTACTTTTATTAAGATAAAAAACAGGATATAAAGACATTTTATTTGTTGACTAAAGGCATACAAACATATCAAAGCATTTAAATATATCATTGTTCTTTATTATATTAACAGGTAATGAAAATGGGAAATTATAAATGAGCTGAAAGATTTTTATGTCTTTTTATGTCCTCTTAATGTGGCCATTTAATCAAATTTTATCACAGTTCTTTGTTTAAGTGGCCAAAACTCCAACTGAATCAAAGATCTAGGAAAATGTTCATCTTGGAATTTTCAGCACCTTATACATTGCTTGGGACATCATAGGTTCTTAATTAAAGATATTTAATGAATAAAAAGGTGAATAGAATTAATACCTCACACATATCATACTTTGTTTCAGCAATATATTTTTAGAATGGTAGAAATTAATTTTTTAAAGCAGACTACACATATCTTACTTTTTACATACTGAAACTAGTCAAAAAGTATAAAATATATGAAAAGGTAGATTCTTTAATGGCTAATCACTAGTAATGAATACTTAACTGATCCCATATTTTCAGCTTTATGAGAGTTAGAAATTAACAAGTTCTCATTCTTAAAATCATTTACATAAGTTGGGCATCATGTTCATAGTATTAGCAATTCATACTCCCTCTCTCTTTTTTTATTACATAATCACAAATACTTTGTAAGGTCTCAGGGATCAACAAATAGCAATACCATGAAAAATTAAAGTGCTTCCTTTAAGTGCTGCCTTTTTTGGGGAAATGCACACACACACATACACACACAATAGTGATTTACTCATAAAATATATAAAGCCGTTCTCTGGATTTATTTTAGGTTGATTGACAAAGATAAAATAACCATTTTTCTATAGTAGAAATTAATGAAGATATTCATCTCCTTGTTTCATTATTTGGTTTTAATTACAATTTTTGGAATAGATTACTTGAGAGGAAATTTGCAAACTTTAAAATCCATCCTTTTAAAGTGTGTGATTCAGTGGTTTTTGGTAGAATCACAGAGTTGTACCACTATCATCACTATCTAATATTAGGAGATTTTTTATCACTACAAAAAAAAAACCTGTATTCATTAACAGTCACTTCCTATTCCCTCTCCCCAGTCCCTAGCAATCACTACACTATTTTTGGTCTCTCTACAGATTTTCCTATTGTGGACATCACAAACAAAGACTATTTATCTTCAAAATACTATTTATTTTAAAAATTAGATGCCAAACAGAACACAACTGAATTGATTTAAGTGATTGGGCTGATTATATTTAGACTACCTCCTCCTCTTCCTCTACCTCTTCTTCCTCCTTTTTATTATGATTAATTTGAGAGAGAAAAAACCCACATCAATTTGTTGTTCTACTTATTCATTGGTTGATTCTTGTAGTGCCCTGATTATGGATTGAACCTCAACCTTGGCATATCAGAATGGTGTTCTAACCAACTGAGTTACATGGCCAGGGCTTGTAGATATTTTTGAACTTAATAAACTAGTATAGTACCCTTAGACTCCTCTGTATCTATACACATCTGTACATGTTTCTGAATTCCCCTAAAGCAAAAGGTATGCTCTTGTCTAGAAGATGATGCAATTGTGTAATAGTTCTTTGCTTTCCCCTCTCTCTGAAAAAAGGGAGACACAGAGTCTCAATAGTGTGTCCATCTCCAGAAAGTCATGGTATCCATCACTGGGTGATGATAATTACTCCTCAAATTTTGTTAGTTTTACCTGGAGATAAACATGAAGTCTACAATTGTAATAGAGTCACCTCCTAATACATCTCATATAAGGATATCCAGTCTGAAGGTGTGCCATTTGTCGTCAGTTGACTGGATGTCTTTAGTGAACTTACCTGAATTTTTGTTTCTGAAGGATCTGAATCCTCAGAAACCTGCCTTTTTATGGTTGCTGAAGTTTTTATGGACTTTTATTTTTGCACATGGAAGTATTAATATGTACTCCGAGAATCCAGTTAGTGTGCTCCCTACCTGTGATCACAGTTTAGAAGTTACTCAAGTGTTATGTGGACAATTGACATTAATTTCCCCACAGAGAACATAAGTTTGCTCCCACACCCCAGAGGTCTGCACTGTGACCCTACTATTGGAGCCTGTGGAGACAACACCATGCACTGTCAGGGATACTAAGGATCTTAGGCTCTGCAGCTGTGGGTCTGCAAGTGGAAGAACACCTTACCCTGCAGCCTGGACTTGCTGCAGAGCCTTCCCTTGCTCTGGTCCCCACTCAAACTTGGGTCATGTTAAGGGTACGTCTGTAAATGGGGGTAGTAGCTGGGAGAGGACGCTGCCTGCTTCATGCTGCTACTACAAAAGGAGTGCTGAAAACAGCTAGTGAGTAAAACAAATTGCGGTTGCCCACAGTATGACAGCCATGGCTGGGATGATGTGACACCCACAGAACCAAACAAATAGAAAGAGCGTGGTCTTCCCCCTGTTTTTGCCTGTCAGTCTCTTGTGGTGCACCTATTGGTGGAATCTAATGGTAATCCAGCTGGAAAAAAACAAAGAGTATTTGCATATCAGCAACCTCAGCACCTCAAAGCAAGGATAGGACAATGGGTTTGGTGATGAATATGGAGTGAGTAGGTTAGTAATCAATCAGCACAGTATGAAATTTATAATCAATTTAATCTACAGAACAATGTATAAAAGCAACTTGAGCCGAAACCGTTTTGGCTCAGTGGATAGAACGTTGGTCTGCAGTATGAAGGGTCCCAGGTTCGATTCTGGTCAAGGGCATGTGCATTGGTTGCGGGCACATCCCCAGTAAGGGGCATGCAGGAGGCGGCTGATGGATGTCTCTCTCATCAATGTTTCTAACTTTCTATCCCTCTCCCTTCCTCTCTGTGAAAAATCAATAAAATATATTTTTAAAAAGCAACTTGAATTGGTTTATTTTCTTTATAATAAAAGAAGTATGTATTTACTGAAAAAATTAGAAAAATAAAAATTACCCATAATCTGACCATTTAAAGAAAAATGTTGTTACTCCTATAGCCTTTATTACACACACATACCTTTATATTAGCAAAAAATGGGACCATGTTCTACATGCAATTTTTAAAACTGACTTTTACACTTAACAATATAATATACTGTTAGCACCTTTACTTGCCTTTAAATAATTCACAACATCAATTGTCCACATGGGATATCAGTGTACTTCTATCACATGTAGTAATACATTAGAAATTATTCCCTCATTTTGGATGTTTTAAATAACTTCTCTTTAGTACTGTAATATCTTCCTTTTTAAATTCTTTATAAAAATTTGTTGATATGCTATATTTTGGAGAAGTGTTCACATTACTTGTGTTTGAATCTTAATAATACTTTGTCTATACATAAGTCCCTGAAAACAGGGTTTGTCACATATAGTAAAGCAATTTCTTGAATGGTAGGTCACATGCAACTCCCTCCCTGCTCTTTCCTCTTGCCCTTCTTCCCTTTCTCCCTGTCTTTTTCTTTCTTCCTTTCTCTCTCTCTTTGGTCAATGGTGTTATGATGTTAGGCTGAGGCTTACTTGGATTACTGCACCTTTAAAAATGCATATAGGAGAGATTTTTTTAGTGGGGGTAATGTTGAGAACAGCTGGGATGGAGACAGAACGAAATGGCAAGGATATTTCACAAAGATATAAATGGAATTGCCTAGCACAAAAAAACTTAGAATGTTTTGTGCTAGGAGAATAAATTGGAATTGAGTGGGTGTTTTTTTTTTCTTTGCAAATATTAAATGCTAAATCTTAAAACCATCTGTGCTCTTTCTGAAAGTTTACATTTTAAATGTAGGTAAGTCAAAGTGAAAAAGTCTAGGGGAGAGGTGTTGTGTTGCTAAGCAACGTTGCTAATCTAAGATCTCTCAAGCAAGTGGCATAAAATTTTGGCCACACTAAGTGTGCCCCCCACAAGCAAGTGAGTCAGCACTAGCTATTTCAGGAAGATATTGTAGGGAGCCTAAAAAAGTCTCCAATAAGGATAAAATTGTCTTCGGGCTATTTTGTCTTTCCTTCAAAATGCAAACCCTTATACCTCAACTCACTGGTGCCCAGATCAGATATAGTCACGGAGCTAACATGTATCCTGTTTCATCCTACGAAAGTACTCATTATGAAATGAGGGAATTGCCTCGATATGCAGATCCTTATTCAGAGGACAGAAGCCCATGGATAGAGTCTCCTAACTGGGAAGCAGGAGTCTCATCCGCATCGCGGTATCAGACAGAAGAGCAGGAAGAGGATGAGACAGCTTGCCTGTGTTCTTGCTCCTGGAAATGTACCATTTAAATCCAGATGATCTCTTTCTTGTTTGCCCAAACATCAGTTCCACCTGAATTTTTTTGTTTGTTTGTTTGCTTTCCCCCAAACTACTGCTTTGGAATGGAGTTTTGTTGAAGATAAGGACTTGTTATTTTCTATGTAATGAGTCTGGAAGCTCTGGCATTTTAAGGAAATGATTCAAAATTATTACCTGGGGTTTCCCGCCATATGAGCTAACGACATTTAAGCCTTGATTTCCCAATGGAGAAAAAAACACACAAAAGAATGTCCTCTTCTCCGACATAAATCTGGCAAGAATGAGAAGCCAAGCATGGGTAATGAAACTCACATCTACGCATTTATTTTTTTCTCCCAAATGCATGCACCTTTTCTAGCTGTTCTTGAGTAAAGATGCAGAACGTGATAATTGTTGGACTGTAAAATTGTGGTTGGATTTAGACCCTGGAGGGAATCTCTGTTACCTAACAAACATTTTTAGTTAAGTTGAGTTAAAGTGGAAAATACTTTGGGGTTTTAGTGTTTGAGGAAGCAGTTCCCTCTCATTTTAATTATTCTTATGTTGATAAATTATGTTATTTGGGTTAGTTATAATAAAGGTGGGTGACTTCAGTAACTACATAGGGTTTGATAGACTGTTACTGTTGTTATTGTTACGGCAAATTATAGAAATAGTATCGTAACTGGAGATATAATTTGGAATGTTTTTGAATGTTATAGAAACATTTCAATGAAAGCACTATGAGATTATTATTTATTTTATTGTGGTGCTGAACTGACTACTGCTATTTAATGCTAAACTAACTGCTCATCTTAAAATCATAAGGATTATGGTTTCAGGTCATATGTTTACTGTTTTGTTTTTGTTTTTTGTTTTTTTTAATTAAATCTTTATTATTCAGATTACTACATTTGTTTCTCTTTTTTCCCCTCCATAGATCCCTCCACCTGGCTCCCACCCCTCCCTCTACTCTTACCTCCACCCCATTGATGAGTCCATAGGTGTGATTTTTGTCCGGTCACTCCCTGTACACCCCTCCCCCCTTCCCCCTGAGAATTATCAGTCCACTCCCTTTCTGTGCTCCTGATTCTATTATATTCACCAGTTTATTCTGTTGATCAAATTTTTAATTCACTTAATTTCTAGATTCACTTGTTGATAGATATGTATTTGTCCATAATTTTTTATCTTTTACCTTTTTCTTCTTCCTCTTCTAAAAGAGTACCTTTCAACATTTCAGATAATACTGGTTTGGAATTGATGAACTCCTTTAGCTTTTTCTTATCTGTGAAGCTCTTTATCTGCCCTTCAATTCTGAATGATAGCTTTGCTGGATAGAGTATTCTTGGTTGTAGGTTCTTGCTATTCATCACGTTGAATATTTTTTGCCACTCCCATCTGGCCTGCATTGTTTCTGTTGAGAAATCAGCTGATAGATGTATGGGTGCTCCCTTGTAGGTAATGAATTGTTTTTCTCTTGCTGCTTTTAATATTCTCTCTTTGTCTTTTGCTCTTGGTATTTTAATTATGATGTGTCTTGGTGTAGTACTCTTTGGATTCCTTTTATATGGGGTTCTGTGTGCTTCCTGGACTTGTAAGTCTATTTCTTTCACCAGATGTGGAAAGTTTTCAGTCATTATTTCTTTAAATCGGTTTTCAGTATCTTGCTCTCTCTCTTCTGCTGGCACCCCCACAATTCTGATGTTGGTACACTTGAGGTTGTCCCAGAGGCTCCTTATATTATCTTCACATTTTTGGATTCTTTTCTCTTCTTGCTTTTCCAGTTGAGTGTTTTCTGAGTCTTTATATTTCAAGTTTTTTACTTGATTCTTGCCTTCCTCTAGTCTGCTGTTAAGTCTCTGTATAACATTTTTTATTTCAGTCAGTCTATGTTTAATTTCTAGTTGGTCCTTTATCACCTCTAGTTGGTCCTTTTCCATCTCTAGTTGGATCTTTTGCATCTCTAGTTGGTCCTTTTTCATCTCCTCTTGGGACTCACTAAATTTATCCATCTTTTCTAGGATATTCTTGAAAAACCTTATAAGCATGGTTTTGAACTCTATATCCAGTCATTTGTTTTCCTCCATTTCTTTTGTTTGTGATCCCTTCCCTTGTCTCAGCATTTTCACTATGCTGGGAGAACTTCTGTGTTGGATTCGACCTTATGATACCAGACTTGAAATACCGCAGAAACCTCTCTGTTGAACTTGGGATGGGTGGAGTCTCAGGGCTTAAGGGACCACCTTGCCTTCCAGTTGGCCCCACACTCCACAGCCCCTGAGTCTCAAGTGACTGGGTAATCACTAGAATGGTCCCTGTGTGCGCGCCCTCACTCTTGCAGTGCCTCTAGACCTCTGCCTTTCCGGCTCCCCTGCGCTCTGGGACCACAGGAGTCTGGGTCCCCAGGATTTTGCCTGAAACTGGGGTTTAGTGGTGTTAGAAGTGGCACAGTTGGGAGGGTCTGTCTCCCGCCCAGTCCCGAAAGCCAGTGGCACAATCAGCAGTCGGTCCTCTGCACACAATGTGGTGTACGCCACCAGACTTCTGATCCTATGCGACTCCCCTAAATTTCCGTGCACTTCTCCCCCTTCACAGTCCAAACTCCCCCCGTATGAGTTTCGGCTGGATCTAAGGTTTAGTGTCGTAGGATAAGGGGTTCAATGCCTTTGAGAGTCTCCATCTCCCTCCTGCCAGAGAAAGCCAGCCAGGTTCGCCATCACCCGCTCTCTCCGCGCGCATGTCTCCATACCTCAGCATTTTTCAGCTCCTCTGGGTCTCTGTGAGCCCCTCTCTTTACTTCTAGTTGTAGAATTTCCACTCAGCCAGCTTTCCTGTGGTTCTGGATAATGTCCGTTCCGTCTTTTAGTTGTAGTTTTGAAATTGTTGTGCGAGGTAGCAGTGTAGGTGTTTACCTATGCCGCCATCTTGGATTCTCCTCATGTTTACTGTTTTAAATTGTTACTGCTCTCCAATAAATAATTATTTTTTTGGTAGAATTTTGTAACATTTTTAAATGATTTAAAAGTAATATTAACTGATTTTAGAAAATATGGAAGCACAAGAAACACTTAAGAAGAGGGAAAAAATCTTCTGCATTCTTAGCATTCAATGGTTAGTTTTCTTCCCCTTTTTAACTCTTGCTAAACATTTTCATCACAATAAAATGTTCTTCTTTGTCCCTTATGGCAGTATTTTTATATCCCCTCTCTTTCATACTCTATGATTACCATATATTTCTATGCAGTATTTTATATACAGTGAATATAACATATATTATATACTACATATTTTAATAATTTGGAAAATAAACTAATTTATGATTTTTTTTAATCCTCACCTGAGGATATGCTCTTTTTAACTGATTTTTTTTTTAGAGATAGAGAGAGGAAGGGATAGGGTGAGAGAGAGAAAAAAACATCGATGTGAGAATTCAACATTCATTTCCTAGAGGACAATGGGAGACAACCAGAGGGGCTGGAGAGTAAGGAAGAAATGCCAAAAAATAGTCAGAGAAGAAAACACCCAATTCTGTGTATAAATCCTGCCCAAGTCTTTGGCTAATTTCTGAACTATGATTATATCGAATAAACCAAAAGGTCACTGAAGTGGGAGCCTACTTGCTGCCCAACACAGGCAAGATAGAGTTCTCAGTTTGAGTCTAATCAAGCTAATTTTCTGATTGTATATAAGCAGCAATGTTCTTCAGGGTGACAGGCTGGGCTAGAATAGCATAGACTACACAGATCTGCATTGCTCCTTTAAAAGGATTATTAAGTCCACGTCTTCATTTTTCTGGTCTTGTACATATTTTCCAAAAGGAAACACAATATTAGGGTGTTTAATGAATTTATACTTTACTATCCGAACTGAATTGTAAGAGACATTTGATGATTAAGGAAATATTGATATTTTTTTAAATAATAAGCTTTTGTCAACACTATTTCTTTGAGGTAGACACTTTATAGAGTCAACAGGAAGCAGAATGATACAAGTGAGTCTGAGAGGGGACCTGTGACCGTCCAACCAAGTGGAATATGGCAGAAGTGATGCTTTGGGATGTCCAAGTTTAGGGCATAAAACACTTACAGTTGGCTCTCTCAGGATCTTTCCCTTTGGGATACAGTCACCATGTAGTGAAGAAGCCCAGATTATATGGAGAAGCCACATAAAGTGTTTTAGTTGAGAGACCCAGATACATCTCAATTTCAGCCATCATCAACCTCTGGAAATGTGCATGAACAAACCTGCAGGTGATTTCAGTCCCAGGCTGTGAGTGTTCCAGACATTATGGAGGAGAGGCAAGCTCTCCCCATTGTGCCCTGACCAGCCTTCTGACAAATAGAAACTAAGAGAGATAAAAAATTAGCATTGTGTGAAGCCACATTGGTGTTTTGGAGAAATCTGCTATGCAATTTTTATACCAGACTTGAACTAGGATCTTAAGAAGAGAGTGATCTGGGTGAAAAAAAAGTTTTCTCGGTGGAATTGGAAGAGATGAAAAATTCTAGTGGGCTGATGAATAAATGAGCATTTAGGTGGGAGAGACAGTGAGCTTAGGTGATTCTTTCAAGAAATCCATTTGTTAGGGAAACAAGATACCCCTACTTCTCACTGCCTACATAGAGAATAGCTGGTAAGAAATCGAGATCTTGGAAAGCATTTTTTTTTTCATAGGAAAGGCTTGATTATGTTGTATGCTGAAATAATAGAGACAGGATAATGTTGAAGGTGTTTGTGTGTGTGTGTATGTGTGTGTGTGTGTGTGTGTGTGTGTGTGTGTGTGTGTGTGTATGAAAGAGAGAGAGAGAGAAAGAGAGAGAGAGAGAGAGAGAGAGAGAGAGAGAGAGAGAGAGAGAAAGAAAGAGATCCCCCAGGAAGATAGAGAAGTAGAGAATCTAAGGCACAGTAGAAACATTAACAACACATACCAGGGGTCCTTGCCAAGTGAGGTAAAATGTTACTAGCTGCAGATTCGCTTGTTGTAGGTGAGCCAAGTAGTCCCCGCCCCCACTGATCCTAATGTTCTTTGTCAAATCTAAGGTCAGTATGTTTGTGAAGAAAAAGAAAATGACAGAACATATTTTGGGGAGTGCGATAAGCAACCTGCTTGGTAAAATAATTAAAAGTTGTGTAAGGCTCAGTATGTGGGATATTTCTTAGGTCTCATTTTAAATTCTCTTATTTCTGTATTTCTGAGCATTTTTCCCTCAATACAACATTTCCAATGTTCTCTCTTCCATATAATTACACAAATTCTATACTTACCTACCTGTAGGTTACTTCATTTGATCAAATTATAAATAATAGTGCTATTAATACATATTCATTATATGTGTGTGATACTTGAAATTTACCAAATTATTTCAAATTCAACACCATTTACTCCAACCAAGAAGTTATATGTCCAATCAATGGTTTAGCATTTCGCTCTGGTCAGCTTTGGCCTGGTGACCAATCGCTGCCTTTATTTTATAAAGTAAAAACTCTTCTTTCAGAAATAGGTACAGAACAGAGACTTCTAAAACCTCCATAACTTGTGCTTTACTGATCCCAAAGCAATTGGGGTGAATCGGGTCTTTATATTCTATGAAGGCAACCCTGTATTACCAAACCGTCTTGAATTAGCCTGAAACCTCAAACACTGCCTACAAGATACAGACACTTCCTTATCACAGCCCCCAGGCTGCACATTACACTTGGCTTCTCCTCATAAATCCATTTTACATGTCATACACTGGAGCAATGGCTACAGCCAATAATTAATGCTGGGGGATTGGCTCTTTCCCAACATTTAGTTGTCTTCTTAGTTGATAACATATAGAGAATTTTGGCAAAATTCCCCAAGAGATGTTTTTTTAGAGGGTATATTTGAGGAACATTATTGAAGGCTGTTGTGTTTTCCAATTCTTATCTGTGATTATAATGGTGAGCACAGGCCAAAGAATGCCATGCATTTTTCAATAAGTGAGGAATTTTATTTATCTGACTTCATAAGTTAATGTGACTTTTCAACTAGGACAAAATGAAAAAAATGATAAATACAAGTATTCACTCTTGAGATTCCATTACAGGCTGGCCAAGGTTGGCCGGCCTGGACACAGACTACCAGACACAGAACTGGGCACAGAGAGCTTTTGTGTGTGTGGACACTCTTCATGTGCACCCCCTCTTCCCTGGGAGGACACTCTGAGAAAAGGAACAGCAGCTTCTGAAAGCCAGGAACTGAGTTGGTGCAGCTAGGAATGGGCCTGCCCTTTCAGCTGTGCCCTTGTATCTTCCTATCAAATGTAAACAATTTCTAACAATGACAAGACCAGACGAGGCCCTGTGACTTTTCTGGATTAAGACAAAAGAATAATGTTCTGTAATTATGTCTTAACAGACAAAAACTAGAAAGTTGTCCAAACAATTAAACACACACACACAAATATCACCTTAATCTGGCTCATAAGAGTAACCACTGCCTTTTTACCAATTACAAGTTTAGCTGTACTCCATTCTTCCCTATCTCCTAGAAAATAATTATTCAGGTTCCCAATCAATGAATTTGCCTCACTTCCTGACAGTAGCAACCAATCCAGAGCAAAAGCCTTGCTTCTTTGAACACTTTCAAGTTGCCAAACATAGATTCAAATCTTGTAAATCCTTTTTCACACCCTTCTACTAGTTTTCCAGAGTGCAGGGTCTCCCTCAATGCAACAAGTCATTAAAAGCAATAGTGTGTTCCAGGAGGTTTTTACCTGGAGAGATTTAACAAATCGGTGACATGAGCATTTGGGGGCCAAAGAAAAGCTGGAGGAACATTTACCAGAAAGACAGACATGTGCAAAAGACAGAGAGGTAAGCTAGTAGCGATAGGAAGTCCTCTAAATGCACAGAAAAGGGAGATTGATATGGGAAAAGGCAGAGAGACAGTGCTAGAAACATTTATGAAGAGAGGACTCCAGGAAACAGGCACAGGTCGAAATGTGTGTTGGAAGCGGGGGCAGAGGGAGAGGAATAATTCACCTAGGCACTCATTCACGTATTCAGTTAGTCAACAAAAATATACTACGTGCCAGCTCTATACGGGGCACTGGAAACAAAGAAAGATACTGCTCTTGCCCTACTACAGTTTAGTGGTTAAGAAGTAGAGGAAACCAGTTTTACTTAAATCATTGCAAGAAAAGAATTGTCAAAGTTACTGGTGCTCTAAGGAAGGCTGTGCAAGGCTATGGGAGACTATGCTAAGGTGGAAGGCCACAGAGGACTTCCTTGAGTAAGTGGCTCTGAGCCAAGATTCGAAGGAAGATTAAGAGCTAACCAGGTAAATAGCCAGGCATAGAGAAGATAGTGTGAATGCCCTATGGTGGGAAAGAATATTATCAGTATAATCAGTATGAAGTTTTATTGGAAAACAGCCGCATGTTTGCTTACATGTTGTCTATGGCTGCTTTTTCATTACAATAACAGTGTTGAAAAGCTGCAACAGAGCCTGTATGGCCCACAGAGCCTAAAATATTTATTTTCTATCCTCTTAGAAGAAAAAAGTTGGCTGAGCTCCTTTACAGGCAATGCTAGGAGTTCTGTTTTTGTTGAAAGAATGCCATCCGTGGCATGGAAAGCATGCCTTTGATTAGAACCTGGTGAACTCATTGAACAGAGTCTTAAGAACATGTGAGTAGAACAACTATGAGACAATAGAGATGAGGGTGGTGGTGGTGAAGATGGAGAGAAGTGTAATGGGCTGAATACATGAAATAAGAGAGAAGGTCATGTCATTTGCTGAGGCAGAGGGTGCTCAAAAGAGGACTAGTGTTTTGTTTTGTTTTCAATATATTTTTATTGATTTCAGAGAGGAAGGGAGAGGGAGAGAAAGATAGAAATATCAATGATAAGAGAATCTTTGACCGCTGCTTCCCGCATGCCCCACACTAGGGGGGGGGGGGGCGGGTAAAGGGAGACGGGGAGGGAGTTGAGCCCACAAGCCACACATGTGTCCTGACCAGGAATTGAACCATGATATCCTGGTTCATAGGTGGACACTCAACCACTGAGCCATGCCAGCCAGGCAGGACTAGTGTTTTGATTATTTTTACCCGAGGAGAAAATTATGAGTTAAGTTTGGGCGTGTCAATTTTGAGTTCATTTTGAGATACCCAAGAGAAGATACACATTAGGCAATTTAGATATACAATGCTGGAGCTCAAAGAAGAATGCTAATTACATGCACAACTTCCCCTATGGTTTATAAACAACCTAAGGAGATAAATGAGGATCCAAGTCCAGGGTCAAGATTATTCTGAAAATACTGGATTTGAAGTACATTGTAGGGCTTCATCTCATTGGGATTTGATCTCCCCAATCTAAGGTGGAGGAAACTAGAGAATGGCAGACACCCCTGACAGGTTGCTATCATATGGACACAAAAGAGCTGTTGGAGGAAAGCATATTCCATTTGGGGACAAACCATTCCAAGAGAAAAAGAATGATAGACAAAGGCAGGGCCATTCATGGACAAGGAATTCAGCATCAATCATCTCATCCAGTAGAGAAACCTGACACTGAAGAACATCAGATTCTCACAAAGTTCACCAATGAGATAAGCTACTCCTTTATCCAAGAGAGAGATGGCCAAGCAGAGAGAGGGACTAGAAGTGTTTTTCCAAAACTGTTCTAAGTCAGAAAGTTCCTTTATGGCAATGTGAGGAGTTCAGGAAGGGAGTGAATAAATATTCCTCTTTAAGAAAAATATCAAAATCATATTAAGGACAAAAAAACTGTAAAGAATTAAAAATTAATTTATGTTTTTTATTTTTTTTAATTGAATGTATTGGGGTGTCATTGGTTAATAAAATTTATATGTTTCACCTGGCCAGTGTGGCCCTGTGGTTGAGTGACGATTCATGAACCATGAAGTGACCGTTTCATTCCTGGTTAGGGCACATGCTGGGTTTTGGGCTCTGTACCAATGGGAGGCATTGTAGGAGGGAGCCAACTGATGATTCTCTCTCAGTGATGTTTCCATTTCTCTCTCCCTCTCTCTGAATTAAATAAAAACACATTTTAAGAAATTACAGGTTTCCGGGGTGCAATTCTGGAATACATCATCTGTATATTGTTTTGTGTTTTCACTACTCTAAACTTTATGTTCTAATTTTAGGGAAGAAGAAACCATGAAGCTAAATTTAAATAAAAGAAATTCACTAATATAATTACATTTCAATAAGCAAAGTGGACAAGGGATTCTCATGGGCCAAGTATTCGTGGAGGGTAAATTTCTGAGCCTGAACTTTGAGCAGCAATAAATCCTAGATGTCTCTGTCTCTTTAAGACATTCACTGTGAATAGTTGATTGATGTAGGAAGTAGCTCACGAAAGTTTTTATTAATTCATATCAAACAAGTCCATTGTTTGTCAGTCATAATTTAATACAGAACTAGCATTAGGACTGAATTTTGAGCTCTTATTACTATGCTGGTTAATCACTAACAGACTATATTTTCAGTGGGAAAATAATGGATGTCTTTGTTTCTTTTTTTATAATTAAGTTCAAAGACCTTTCATAAAGATAATGTGTTTGTTTTTTCTCATAGCTAATGCGGTGTTCCCTTTTATAATTTAAAGTTTTGCCTTTTAAGTGTTCATCCATTCAAAAGTTATGCATGTTTGTTGCAAAAGCTCAACTATTATGGAAAAATTGCAGAATGAAGTGAAAGCCTTCTTGGAAAACGTTTCACCTGCTCCTTTCTCCCTCTCTTCTCATAGTATCATGGTTAGCAATTTCAACTGCATACACTTACAGAACTTTATCCATGAATTTACACATGTGGTTTTCTTTATACAAATGATATTACATATTGTTGTTGTTGTTGTTGTTGTTATGACTGTTATATAACTTGCTTTCTTTGCTTAATTTGAGCCTCTAATTCAACACAGATAAATCTGTTTGAATAATTTTAACAACTGCAAGGTAACAGTACTATGTGTGGACATAAGGTGTTCTATAGTATTCAGAACCTAAAGCAATATTGTTTTAATGATCTTTAGCATAATATCAGACGTGTGAAAAAAAACTATTTTAACTACAGGTTTTACATTATGATCACAAGAGAGACAATGGAACTTCATGGAAGAAGAATTGCACCTGATGAGCCCCTGAAGCAATCAGCTTATCATTTGACCTCTCTGGGATTTGATGCCCTTACCTGTAGACTGAAAGATTTTGGTCTAGATGATTTCCAATATTCCTGCTAGCTCTATTTCATATTTATACATACGTACATATAATTTTATATGTGTACAGGATTGGAACAGTCAGTCTTAGTTAAAAACTTTTCATATGTGGCAACTATTAAATATCTATCTTCACTCAGTACTCTAGATAACCTGATGGGTAAAAATGTATGTACCTGCTGTCCATGTCAGATATCAATTGAAAGATATTTTCTGGCTTGCTTTTGAATTGTTATTTCTAACAATAAGCATTTTCAAAGAGTCTGGGTCCACATTAGCTATCCACTTCTTTAAAAATAGGGAATTAGGACCCAGCCAGCGAGGGTTAGTGATTGAGTGTTGACTTATGAACCAGTAGGTCATGGTTCATTTCCCTGTCAGGGCACATGCCTGGGTTGTGATCTCCATCCCCAGTGTGGAGTATGCAGAGGCAGTCAATCAATGATTCTCTCTCATCATTGTTATTTCTATCTCTCTCTCCCTCTCCTTCCTCTCTGAAATCAATAAAAATATATTTAAAACATAAATGAAAATAGGGCATTAGAAATCTGTGTAGAAATTAAACTATTAGTGGCTAGAGGAGTAGAATGAAGGAAACTAAAATAAAATTTTCTTTTTAAGGAGAAGAAGTAATTTTCCTTTAGTTGTAAAAATACATGCAAAAGAACAAGACAAAAAATAAAACTTTATGGGAACAAATATGGGGGAGAGCAAAATATTGGGGTGGCAACTGTAAGAGAGTGAAAATGTGGTCATTCTGGTTCCTCGAAAAGAGCTGCTGCTCCCCCTTGTGTCAAGTGTGGAAACTTAACCTGATAAAACAAAACTTTTATCCTGGACTGAAAATGATATGAAGATCTATTTGGATGACAATGGCATACTGCGTTCAAGGGGAAAATGAAGGGCATATTCAAATGGACAATTCAAGTAATGATTCTGTTTCAGGTATAGGCTTAATGTCACCAAGATAACGGAGCCAATGATGTGGGCATGTGCCCAGATAAAGCCGCAGAAGCTGACTATAATCAACCCAGGAAATTGGTTGATCAACACTTATTTCACAAGTATGTTTCTATGCCAACCACTTGGTAAGGTACTAAAAAGATTGCAAAGTAATATAGGACAGTCGTCTTTCAAAAGTATGCCTCCACCTGGGAGGATAAAATATGACCACAGGAGACAATTATAAGGTGTTAGATTCTGTGTCCTACTGGGTGACCTAGAACAGAGAGAAAAGAGAAGGGTTTTTGTGCTGGGATCTGAAGGGTTGGGTGCTTCAGAGTGATGTAGAACCTAATAGGAGAATAAAGTAGAAAAGCATGAGGCTATAGTTCTGGAGTTTTGTGTTTATAAATCAAAGGCAAGAAAGATTAAGCAACTCTGGGCTAACTACTTGGGACTATATTCTATTTGTTTTGTAGATGAATAATTATGCAATGTGTTTGAATAGCAATATGCCATAATGTGAAATGTTTCAGGAAGTTTAATCTGGGAAATTATAGGCAATGAGTTTTCTTTAATTGTATGTAAATATAAATACTAAAAAATCATATTAAAATATTCACCTGTCTAATTCATCATTTCATATTCTTTTACTCTTTTTTCTTATGATTTATTACAATCTGACAGTATAGGACTAGGTGTGTGTTTACTTGCTATCTCCTTCACTGGATGCAAATTTCATGCGAGCAGGGACTTTGTCACTTTTGTTCACTGCTGTACTCCCTAATTTCTAAGACTGGTGAGCATTTGATAGGTAGTTGTTGATATTATAAATAAATTTATATTGAAAGGCTTGAGGTAAGGACAGCAATTAAAGTGTTTATACCAATGATAAAACTTGACCTTGAATAGAAGCAGGAGAAGAGAAAAATGGAGATGTTTAATATTTTGAAGAATGAATAAACTAGACTTAATAACTCACTGGATGTGGCTGGTAAGGGAGAAAGAGGAGTCTAAAATTGCTGAGGCTTCAAGGTTATGTGCATGGAAGGATAATGGTAGCATTAAAAAATACGGGGTAGTCAGTTGAAAAGTATGTTTTGGCTAGATAACAGAGCAAGCTCTTGACACAGACTGAGTTGTTGAGGGACAGTTAAAGATTTCTGATTAGAATCCAGGAGGCAGGCCAGGCTTGCAAGTTTAGCTTTATTGTGGAGATGATAGCTGACACAGGAGCTTAGATAAGATTTCTGTAGAGCAAACTCTAGCTACGAGAGAACAAAGGACTGAACCTATAGTTATTTAAGCCATCATCACAAATAACCTAAAGAGATTAGGTTATAATTTATGCACTGTTTATAATTTATGCACTCTTCTTACATGTATCTATTGTGTGCTGACCAACAAGCAAATGAAAACAGTATGATATGAGGATTCTGGGGAACTCACAATCTGGTAAGGGAGACAAAAAGAAAAGTGAATCAGCCATCCCAGCTCCCGCCAACTATGGTTCTGGTGTTGTTAAATCTATTGATCTTTCAAGACAAATGAGGTTTTATGTGAGAATTTCTAATGCCAAAAAATATAGGACATTGATTAAAATATGTGAAGCCAACCAAAACATTTTTGCTGGCTGAATTTAGTTTGTATCCAGCCCTATTGCAATCTCACTCAAGAAGAAATTCCTCTAACTTCCTTAATTGTACAGCAAGCATGTCAGACTTGTGGCTTGCGGGCCACATGTGACCCACCATAAATATTTTTGAGGCCCAGCCAAGTATGTAAGAATTTTTTTTAATAAAAATTTGTAACTTAATTTTTACAATATCCTGTTATACATAATTACAGTGGTACCTTGAGATACGAGTGCCCTAACATAGGAGATTTTTGAGATACGAGCCATCGAGCGAGCCATTTTTGCTTTGAAATACGAGCAACATTTGAGATAGGAGTAATCGCACTGATCGGCCAGCTGCACAGGACCCACCAGTTTACCGAGACTCATAGTTTCCCACACCTCAAGGTTACGGAACGAATTAAACTCGTATCTCGAGGTACCACTGTATTAATAACAAACTACAACATTCGCTAATGACTGATTACTATAATCGTGTTACATTCATTTCCCTCACACATCTTATACTCTGGCTCACCATTTTTCTCCACTAATACTAGCAGCAAATATCTTAGCAGACAATTGCCACGCCGTTAGTCTTGGACTGACTTGTTTGGTGTGCGAAACAGGAAATATTTCACTTTCAGAGAACAAGAAAAATAGATTTATTTGTATTACATTTATTAATTTGTGCAGTTATTCAGTGTCTGGTCAGTTAATATTCAAGGAAAAATATTAATTTTTATTAAAATGTATTATTTTATGTTAACAATTAGTCACTTATTCCAGCCCTTTGTATTCAGCATGTTTCTATTGAAATAAACATACATTTCTATGAAAATTGAAGTTTTTGTTTTTGCACATAAACTTAAACCTGGTTTATTTGGCCTGTGTTAGCCTTTGAGTTTGACATTTTTGCTGTACAGTCCCAGGGGAAGATGCTTTTAGTCATTGGAGAATAAGTTTAAACAATGTTCTTGAGAGAGATGATGTTACAGGAGGGCCATTTTATAATCCTATATAATAAAAGGCTAATATGCAAATTATCCCTACTGGAGGGACTTCCAGTGACTGGGTGTTAGACATGCGCTGACCACCAGAGGACAACGTGGAACATGACAGGCCTTGGCAATACAGCGGGCAGCAGTGGAGGCGCTGCCAGCCCTGATGGACCCCGATGAAAGTAGGACCACAGTAGGATGGTGGAGCAGGTGAGTGGGCAGCGCCAGGCCAAGGCTGGTGCTAAGAGAGGCTCTGGCCCCCTGGCAGCTGGGGGAAGGGAGGCCACAGCTGGCAGCTGTAGGGACCCTACCTGTGCACTGGGCCTCTAGTGAAAGATAGGGTCACTCTTATAGGTTTGTAATATATTTTTTTACTTACTTAACAAATACTTACAGAGTTATACTATGGATTAGGCACTCAGTATGTAACAATGAACAAATTAGACAAATTGACACATTGGTTAGGCAAATTTCATCAGGTGGGAAAGGACTTAAAATAGTTACCAATGGAAGAAAGAAAATTACTAATAGCTGAAATAAAGGGCACCCTGGCATGTTGCTGTAGATGCTTAAATTTGATGAGAAAGCTGAGGGTGCAGGGGAGGTCCTATTCCTAGGTAAAGAATTTATATCTGTACATTACTAGTAGAGACTGTCTAAAAGCCCTTAAAACATCTGGCATGGGCAGGAGAAAAGAAAATTAATGAAGAACAAAATACATCACCATAGTAGAAAATAGAAGGATAAATTGAAATTGAAAACTGATTAAACCAGTAGTTTTTAAGCTTTTTTAAAACTGTGCCATTGTTAAATAAACTATTTTCCCTTTCTACACAGTCCACAAAAGAAACACACACTTAGATATCTTCACACACACACACACTTATACACAAGTTTCACTGATTACAACCTACTAATGAGCTAAACCCACATCTTTGAAAATGCTACATCAAGTAGTCCTTAATTCTTCTCAACAGGCCATAGATTTTTCATTTCTTCAGTGTGGTGAGCAAACGGTGATCTCTGAGATATGGTTCAATTCTATACTATTAAGTTAGTAAATTTAAAGTATTTTACTATGTATTTATTCTATTACATGCATGCTAAGAAGCTATTTTCATTTCAGGGACTTTTTAGTTTTACCAGTGTGATTTTGAAAGAGTATGAAAACTGAAATTCCTAAATAAAGGATAGGATAAATTTAGGTTTCAATTTCTAAAACTTATTTTAAAGATACTAATGACCAAAAAAAAAAAAAAGTCAGTGATAAATCACACTATTATTTAATCATTCAAGTTTCAATTTACATTACTAATATAATAGTGACATTAGAAAAATTAACCCAACATGTGTAGTGTCTTGAAAATATGGAGGCTTATGTGTTAATGTTGATTAATGCAACTATTCTTTCAATTTATTATGATAAAAATTTTGAAATAATTAGAAGAGTAGGATATCACATAGAAATCACCAACTTTGTGCTAAACTTTTAGGAATTGAATTTCTTAGATGCAATGGAGTTTGATCATAGTGTTTAAATTATGTTGTTTAAAAATATACCAATGAACCACAGTGGAATATTCTAAAAAATGGGCATAATTGAAATTGAAATACTGTAGACTCAAACTCACACTTTCATATTGTGTAACAAAATCTTAGGGCAAGAAAACAAGACAGGCACCAAAAAGTAAGTAAGGTAAAAAAGCACAAAACTGATAGTCCAAGACACACAAAATAGACTTTGATAAAGTTTTCTATTGAGCCAGATGTTTGGGTAGCATTTCCCACATAATAGAAAATAAACATGTGCTTTCTATAAATAGTCCTATATTTGGATACCATTTAATTTTCCTGCTCTTACATCTGTTATGTGAAATTCCATAATTATTTATGATGTTATGAATGGAGGTTGAGGACGTAGGCTTTGAGTCTTTGCTCAGGTTTAAATGCTGGCCTCAATGTTAATAAGCTGTGTACTTAGAGAAACAAACTATCATTGGAATTTTCTGGAAAAAATGCATAATCTGAACATAATCATGGGGAAAACTCAGATGAAATTATGTGTATAATGACATCTGAACAAAGAATCAGCCTGTATTCTTCCTCCTCCTCCTCCTCCTTCTTGTTCTTGTTCTTGTTCTTCTGTCTGTATTCTTCTAATGTGTTAAAAGCACAAAAGACAAAGGAAAACTGTGTAACAATTCTATACTGAGGGAGCTTTTAAAAACATAACAACATGCAATGTGTTTTTCTTCTGCTATAAACAATATTATTGGGTAATTTGAATGAGATATTATTGTATCACTGTTAGATTTCCTGACTTTAATTGTACTGTAGTTACGTAAGAAACTCTTTGTTTTTAAGAAATATACTCCAAAATCTCCAGAGGTAAAAGGTTACCAATCATGTCTGCAACTTACTTGTAGAAACTGAGAGAGAATGATAAAGCCAAGGTGATAAATGTCACCATTTTATTCTTGCAAAAAACACCATTGAACCACAGTGGAATATTCTAAAAAATGGGCATAATTATACTGAAGTGAAAAAAAAAAACACAAACAAAAACGAAAGACTTGTATTCAGAATTAAATGAGGTCATTTGTATGAAACTGCAAATAATCCTAAAAAATGTTAGGAACTAGATGTTTCTACAACACAATATATCTTTTCCAGAAATACCCCAATTTCTGCCAAAAGGACAGCACTAGAGCTTATTGCAAAAAGAGAGTTAGCAGCAGACTACTCAAAGGCATTCTTATTTTCAACCAGAGCACTAATAAAAATCAATAAAACCCTAATAAAATCTCAACACCTTACATCGCCATTGGCAATCCACACTTTGCAGCCTTTTACTGTCAGATCAGGATTTTTTTCTCAGGGGGATCTTTAAGGAGAGTCTTTATATTTTAAAAATATCAGTTTCATAAAAAATATATCTGGGATATAGAATTCTTAATCAACCACTTTTTAGCTTTTAAACCACAATAGTAAATATTTTTTTGGATATTTTACATCGACATTTTCAGTTTCACCAAATAGCTAAATGATGTATGGAAGCATAGCCACTAAACTAGCCATTGAAAAGAATATCTCAGAATTTAAGACCCCCCTCCCACTTAGTTCTTCATCTATTGATAATGATGCTCTTTAAGAGAAAAGTTTGCTCCTGCTGACTTCAAAACATTCATACACTGGGGGAAATCACAGACTGAATAACCTGACTTCCTCTTTAAAATAACACAAATCCCCTAATGCAGTGGTCAGCAACCCACAGCTCTCGAGCCACATATGGCTCTTTGGCCCCTTGTGTGACTCTTCCACAAAATACCACGGCCTGGGCAAGTCTGTTTTGAAGAAGTGGCATTAGAAGAAGTTTAAGTTTAAAAAATTTGTCTCTTAAAAGAAATTTCAATTGTTGTGCTGTTGATATTTGGCTCTGTTGACTAATGAGTTTGCTGACCACTGCCCTAACAGATATGAGAATATGAGTACATTTCTTTTATAGAAGCAGGCATTATATGAACAGATTGTATTATTTCCTAAGAAGGAAAAATAAGGGGGAATGAATTTTATAAAGAGCATGTTGTTAAGCATGGGCAATTTGAACCAGGCATAGTATGATTGAGAAATAGAATAGGCTCTACTGAGAGTCTTAGAAAAGTGAATAAAATAACAAAGGGCCATCTTCCTGGAATGGATGGGTCCTTCGTAGAACAGATGAACTAGATACATTCCTGAGTTTGTTTTCAGCCCTCTAAATGGATTCACTGTAATCTCAAGTCAAATCTAGACCTAGTAATACAGTCATAGCTATTACTCTTGGGGGTCAAGTACTCTTTGAAATTATTTTTATAAAGAAAGAGTGGCGTTTATATTTATTTCAGAAAAGTTCAAGGATTCAAGCACTGCAATATTAAAATAAAGGGTAAAAAAATAATCCCAGCTCACTTATCTCTGAAATGGTTAGAAGTGATACATGAATAAAGAATTAAACTAAAAGGCATTTTTAAAAATCAGCACAAGGAAATACTTGAAAGAGAATTCTGACCACATGTTTATTTTTAAAATGTATCTACCATGGCATGAGAATGAGAAATGCATGCTAAATAAGTTGAGTACTACTAATGGAAAAAAAGAAGCCTAATATGTTGAGAATTATAGTTTTTCACCTGAGAATTTTGGTCTTACCTTTTTTATAGTGACACACACACACACACACACACACACACACACTGTATATTACCATTTTAATAATTTTTAAGTGTACAGTTCAGTGATATTAAGTACTAAACAGTAACTTTCCATTCTTTCCCTCCCCAACCCCTAAAAACTACTGTTCTACTTTTTGTTTCTATGAATTTGACTACTCTTGGTACTTAATATAAATGAAATTTTACAATATTTTTTTTCTGTGATTGACTTATTTCACTTAGTATAATGTCCTAAAAATTTATTCATGTTGCAGTATATGTCGTAATTTCTTTCCTTTTTAAAATTAAATAATATTTCATTGCATGTACATATTAGTGATATT
This sequence comes from Lasiurus cinereus, assembly GCA_011751065.1. Taxonomy (NCBI): domain Eukaryota; kingdom Metazoa; phylum Chordata; class Mammalia; order Chiroptera; family Vespertilionidae; genus Lasiurus; species Lasiurus cinereus. Next base: position 25,818,418 of record JAAGEH010000226.1, on the reverse strand, counting down.
AAGCATTTTTTCATGTTTTTTTTTTTTGGCTACTTGTATAGTTTTGAAAATACCTATTCAAGTTCTTTGCCTGTGTTTTTTTCTTATGTTATTGCTGGTCAGTTATAGGAATTTTTTTTTATCACTTCTAGACATTAATCCCTTGTCAGATACATGCTATGCAAATATTTTCTTCCATTTTGTGGTTGCCTTATCATTATCTGTTGACAGTGAGTTTTGCTGTATAAAAGATTTTAATTTTGATGGTTACATATATGGTCAGTTTTTTACTGACAATAACGTTTGATCATTTGGCCATCTATTCTATTCTATTGATCTATGTGTCTTACTTTTGATTCCTATAGTTTTGTAGTAAGTTTTGAAATCAGAAAGTATGAGACCTACAGCTTTGTTTTTCTTCAAGATTGTTTTGATTATTCAGAGCCCCTTGAAATTCCATATACATTTTTAGATGATTTTTTTTCTGCAAAAAAAAAGCCATTGGAATTTTGTTTAATAAACATGAATCAAAATATGAAAGTCTTTCCATTTACTTGTGTTTTATTTGATTTCTTTCAGCAATGTTTTCTAGTTTTCAGTGTATAAGCCTTTTACTTTCTTGGTTAACTTTATTCCTAAATATTTTACTATTTTTGATGATGTTGTTTTGATTAAATTGTTTCTTAAGTTCTTTTACAGATTGTTCATTTTTAATGTATAGAAACCAACTAATTTTTGTGTATTGATTTTATATTCTGCACCTTTAAGTTTCCTAAATATAAGATTACATTGTCTATGACTTTCTTCCTTTCTAATTTGGGTGCCTTTTTTAAATTTTTCTTGTCTAATTGCTCTGGCTAGAACTTAAAGCGCTATGTTGAATACAAATGGGTATCATTGTCCTGTTTTTTTATATTAGAGGAAAAGCTTTGTCTTCCAGCACTGATGGCGATATTAGTTATAGGTTTTTCACATATGAATTTCATTATGTTGATGTAATTTTTATCTAGTCCTAGTTTTTGGAATGTTTTTATCATAAGAAAGTGTTGAATTTTGTCAAATGTTTCTTATGTCAGTTGAGGTAATCTTGTGGTTACCTTGTTAATGTGGTATACATTGACTGATTCAAAACTCTTTAGAGCAACCCAAGTCTCAATGAATTTTTAGAGTTTAAATATTTAGAAATCAAGACATTTTGTGTATATGACACTGTAGCTCAGGGCCTGAAGTTTTATCTTTGAGGAAATACATTAGGTTTAGTATGCACTTTGGGGCTTCCTTTCTTCCCTATTTGAGAACATTCTAATGATAATCATTCTTGGATAGTCCCATTAAAAGATGACCTTGAAACCTCAAATATTTACATGCCAAAGATCCCAAAGCTTAAAAAAAATGGTTGTTATATAATCAGTTGCAGACATCTTGACAGAACACACATCATTTTCCTAGTAACAGGTAGAAAAACTAGCCTTTAGATGAAAAAAGTTCTGTGAGGTAGGTAAGACTATATTCTTAAATCAAAGCTATGAATATCAAACTCAGAAGTTGACTGTTCTAGTTGTATAAATGCAAGTCCGGATGGTGGAGACTCCTGAGGAATCTACAAAATTTACCTGAGAAAAGGAACCTAAGTTTCCTAGATTTTTAAGTTCAGCTAACTCGTAGAGTGCAGTGCATTTTCCTGAAACTCACTATAAAACAATGCCTCTGTACTATTGTCTTTTTCCTTTCTGCTCATTGCTTTCTTACTACCTATCTTTTGCCTTTACGTCTGCTTCTCACCAGCAATTTAAAAAATGACAGCTTTTCCATTCTCCCTTTCCCACCTTGCTTTTTTCCAAGATCAATTTCTAGCTCATCCTCTTCCTCAGAATCCTTTGCTCCATATGTCCCTCTGCCACTAAGACTAGAATCTGACAGCTCCCTGGATTCTGTCCTGGCAAAGAGGCCTCTCCATTCCTCCCTCCAGCTCTCAAATGACTAATCCAGTTCCAAACTCCTCCCCACATGAGTCTAAGGTCCTCTCCTCCTGTTTTCTTCCCAGAATGTTCTCTCCCAGCCTTTCCTGAGGCCTGTTGCTGCTGCTGAAACCAGACTGTTCTGTTTCTCAGGATACCATCAGATTTTCCCAAAGCTTTCTCCGCCATTAGATCTTTCCACTAGATTCCTCACACTGACCTGCAAGATCTCTGGGCACAGGTGAGCCTTCTAAGTGTCACTGTAATTTGGCTAAATAGATTTGTTGATGTCACAGTAGGTTGTTTTTGCTCAAAAAAAAAATGTCCTTTGCTCAGAATGCCCCTTAGTTAAATTAAGGAGCTTTTTAAAAATGCATCTACCTCTAGAGATTGAATTTAATTGGTTGGATATGGACACTGCAATGGTTTAATAGCTTTTGGGGTCAGGTTGGGGTAGGGGGAGGGGAAGAGAGGGAGTCTAAAGTGTGTGTCTAAGCTTGAGAATCAGTACAAACCACCTAACCTATGTATGCTTTTCTTACCTGGGTCATTTCTAGAGTTCCCCTTGAATTTTTGATGATGTAGCAGCATCCCACCCTTAGGGAACCCTTTACTCTCAGTCCTCAGCCCTAATTCACTCCCAAAACAACAGGAACAAAATGTGTCTTCAGAGCTTTCCAAGAAAGTTGCTGGGAAAATTGGCAATGCGTCTGGGCCTGGTAAGCTTCCAAAAAGACTTTAATGAAAGAAGGTAGAAGAGCCCAGACTGAAAAAGAATTCAGGGTGATCACAGTTGTTTACATTTGTTGATGAATGGTAAACTGCCTGGAAACTCTGGCAACATAATATTGCTGCGCAATTAACCCTGTACTCACACTAGTGCTTCTGCCCCATGTTCCCTACAGTTGGCCTTCGAAGTCTTCCAGTCCGAAGTAGTCATTTTATAGATGAGGAGAATGACTAAAAGAGAGATGTAATTTAACAGAAGTCCCACAGCTAAACAGGGGAGGAGTGAAGCAGGAAACTTAGTCATCTTTATGAGGATCCAGAATTTTTCCAGACACACCTACTTCTCACCTCTTTAGTAGTCTGCTTTGGAAATACTACTGATATTTCTCAATGTGCAAACTGGCAGTTTGATGAATGCCCAAGAGAAATTAAATTTTGTAAAAAAGCAAGTGCTAGAAGTAATTGATCATTCATTATTCAGCTAAAAAAAAACACAAGGAAAATAAATGGGAGAAATGACTTTATCTCTCTAAGCTTCTTCATACTCATACAGAAGTATGAGTTTTGAAAGGCAGTGTAGATTTAATGCTGAGTTCTGGGTCTGGCACATGGTAATTGTGTGATACATGGTCATAGTTATTTTTAATGGCAGAGATTTTGCAAAACCAGCACACTGCAAAGCAGAAACAAAACGAAGCTCCTACTCTTTCCTTTCTGAACATAGAGAAAATGAAATTTTTCAAACTGTGGGTGTTGCATTGATTATAGATTCAGATTTGTTTTTGTTGCCTTTTTATTTTTAATTTAAATGAGTATTCAGGTTCTTTTTTCCGTAAAGGAAGTTGACCTCTCACTTTTAACTCCAAAGTTCATTTTTTAGTGATTAGTGCTAATCAAGGTAGTGTAGTTGATTGGCACTGATTAATGAAAAATAAAACCACATTTTATCTATGAACTTGGAAAAGTGAAACAATCAGGTAAGTCAGGTAAAAACAGTTTGCTTGCATGTTCATTTAAATTGTCTAGAAAATCAAGTGAGAATCTGGCATTTACATTGTCTGAGTATATTGCCTATTTGTCTCACAAATCATTTGAGAAATGTGAACAGTTTAGTTATGTATGCTTTTAAGGAAAAAATTTTTATTCCTTCTATATTTACTATAAAATGCAATGGTTAACAAATATATTTTCATATGTATGAAACTTTTTCTTTTATTAGGACCCTCTTTGATGAAGTAATAGAAACAAATTGTAGCTAGTTTAAATAGGAAAGAATTCAGTCCAAGGACAAGATCTCATGAAGGTACAAAAAGTCATGAATGCAATGCGGTCATGAGACCTCCCTCAATCTATATGTAATTCCTTTTCCTTTTTACTCCACTTATTTTTAAGATCTACTTCCAGAGTTTTTCATGTCCTCCTAGTGGGTTAAAGGTCCCCCAATCATATCTAAAGACTTAGACTTAGTAAATAAATAGAGCTGCTCAAAGAGAGGATGATCTTCCACAGTTCCAATTCCATATTTCTATAGAAGGTTCATTTTGGGTCAGTGGCCCATTCTTGGATCAACCACCAGTGGTTACATGGGCAAGTTCTGGAGCAGGAGGATAGCTTCAATAGGCCATGCTTACAAGTGGGCTAGGAAGTCCAAGGACAGGCTAGACAGACAAGAAGATATCTATAAATGCCTATAACTCACTAAGCACTTATTTTTAATAATTATTTAATCTGATTCTCAATCAATGACAGACAACTCTATACTCAACTTTATAGCATTTTATACTTTATAATTTTATTTTTGTTTACTTTCCTCATTAGTCTGTGAAATTTTGTATTTTTAGTGCCTGACATTGGGGGAGGGGGGACGTAGTAGGGTCAATAAATGTATGTTGAAAAAATACATGGGTAGGATACTTTGATAAGAAGCCTGGGACAAACTTAGATTAAGTGACAGGAGAAGATCATCAGCTAATAATGAGCATGAGATCAACTTCTATAGCTTCAAGCCCTTTCCCAACTACCAGGGTGCTTTCTAAAATTGTCCTCTTCTCTTGTCTATCATGTCAATGACTGACATGAAAATATTTGGTCTGGTGTTTAGAATTGTAAAAATAATAGAATTGGAATAAATGTACAATACATTTTATAAGAATTTGATTTTGCCCTCTTACGACATTGTTTAAGAATAGTTTCCAAATAACTACAAAGAGTCTGTATTTTTCATTTAAATGTTTAAAGGGTGAAAGACTCTTAGTCTATTCTTAATATAGAAAAAATAAGGTTTATATTTTTTCTATTTTAGGGTATTTATTTTTGAAAATGATATTGGACAAGGCAATCACTACTGAAGAAGTAACTACTTCTCTCATAATTTTGGTGATAGTTTTTGTTTTTGTGAAAGCACTCATGAATAAGGGGAGAAAGCAGATATCTCCTCCAGGCCCATGGTCCTTCCCCATCATAGGAAATCTTCTTCAGCTTGGAGACCATCCTTATCTTACATTCATAGAGATGAGGAAGAAATATGGAGATGTCTTTCTCATCAAACTTGGCACGGTGCCTGTCGTGGTGGTGAATGGAATGGAAATGGTGAAGCAAGTACTACTCAAGGATGGAGAATATTTTGCAGGCAGACCTAAGATGCATACATTTTCTTTTCTGGCAGAAGGAAAGAGTTTTTCATTTTCAGTCAATTATGGAGAGAGTTGGAAGCTTCATAAGAAAATAGCATCCAATGCTTTACGAACTTTTTCTAAAGCAGAAGCCAAATCCTCCACCTGCTCTTGCTTGCTTGAGGAACATGTCATTGAGGAAGTTTCTGAGTTGGTAAAGGTCTTTGCAGAGTTGACTTCAAAAAAGGGTAGCTTTGATCCCAGAAATGCCATCATATGTGCAGTGGCCAATGTTGTCTGTGCCCTTTGCTTTGGCAAGAGATATGACCATAATGATGAGGAGTTTCTTAGGATAGTTAAAACTAATAATGATCTACTCAAGGCCTCCAGTGCAGCTAATCCTGCTGATTTCATACCATGTTTTCGCTACCTTCCACTGCGGATTATAAATGCTCCTCGAGAATTTTATCAGGCCCTGAATGAGTTTATTTCGCTACATGTACAAGAGCATCTTACTACGTATGATAAGGTAAGAATTTAAATTGATGCTAGAAAAAGAAATTTTTGAGAAGCAAAATTAATGATGAGATGTGTTGAGTACCCAGAAAGCTATATGTAGTCTTCCTTGGCTCTTTTCACTATAATTTTGCTATAATAACCTTTACTAAAACTATTAGGAAATGTGAGTTCCAGTCAGTGAAATTATAGGGCAGCATTATTTAGTTCTCAGGTAGAGACCTTAAGAAGAGTTTTTAGTTCTTTGAGACCTTAGAAATTTCCCTAGTGTGTGGATAAGGTATATACTGGAATTATGAATCTATAGTTGGCTGATGAATGATGAGCATGTAGATGAGTTCCTTGAAGAAATGAACTAATGATTTTGTCTCTTTCATTTTACATTTGAAATTATGAGGTCTTAAAAATATCAGCATTTTTCTTTTAGAGAGTGATTTTAATAATTACAAAGAATATTATATAGAATGCTTCCAATTTACTCTCTTTTTATATTTGAGTCCTTTTACTGTATGGAAATGAACTGAGAACAAACACATGTAGATAAAAAATTTCTTGAGGTGATAGAAATGGACCTTTTGTGAGGCTACTCAATCTTTTTGGCCAAATTTGATGATCCACAGAAGAATAAATTTCTCTCGTGAAATAAGTGTGTATTAGAAAGAATCCTAGCTCTTGGATGTCAATTTGCTGAGATGATCGCATCATGAAAAAAAATTTAAAAAGAAAAGGTTGATAGTTGAGCAAATGAAGAGGTGTAAGGAATTTAGACCCTTCTGGTGAAAAAAGAAAAGGCAGTAAACAATCTGTTTCAAGGTATCTATCAGAATTTTAGGAAAAAATACTGTAAATAAAAAAATTAATAAAGTCATAAATTTTCTTCCTAGTCCCTAACCTACTTCAGCCTCATCTCTTCCTGCATGGCGATTACAGTAAAATTCTTAGAATGGGTGTGGAAACCTCTTATTGTATTCATTGCCTAGCAATGTCCCTATAGTAAGTTAATCTAATTTTTGTAAATGTGCTTCCAACATAAGTGCTTTTGTATTTATTGAAAGAAATTTTAAGAAGAAAACTGTTTAATAACTTTTTAAAAAATTCTACATACTTTCAAAATTGAGCATTACCATTGACAAACAAAATTGCAAGTTTTGAAATGGTCTACTATAGTCTTTATATTCCTAAGTGAATTGAGTTCATTTTACGTTACATGTTACATTAGATTCATATGTGATATGAAATGTAGATAGGGATCAATAACCATACTAAGAATTGTCTCCTCAGGACCATATGCGAGACATTACTGATGCTCTGATTAATACATGCCATAAAAAGCATGCCACTACCAAAACAGCCACCTTAAATGACGATGAAATCATAAGCACTGTGAATGACCTCTTTGGAGCTGGTATGTGAGAGTATTTGTCAATATGTAAGACAAATAAGGTCTAATTGTAATATTTGTGTGTGTTCTACTGCTTACAGTTTAGAGTATTTCTTTCTTTCAATGTAGGCCATTTTGTATAGTTATCTCACTCTGTATACCTAGAAGTGAGGTCCCTGGATCATATGATAATTCCTTTTTTTTTAGTAACCTCCATACTATTTTCCATAGTGACTATACCATTTCACCTTCCAACCAACAGTACATAAGAATTTCAATTTTCCACATTCTCACCAGTACTTACTGTTTTCTATTCTGATAGTGACTATACTAATAGATGAGAGGTTAAGCCTATATTCTAAAAAAAAAAACACACAACAAAACTTTAATGTCTAATAATTACTTTATTGTGAGTTTATTGATTTTCAGTTATATTTAGATTCTTTTCTCTAGATTCATAATATTCAAATATGAAGCAAATTGAAGATATAAATTTTGCTAATAATTTTCTTAATGGCATTTTGTCTCATTCCTTTATCAGGGTTTGAAACTGTATCAACATGTCTATACTGGAGCTTTCTTTATTTGATACACTATCCAGAAATTCAAACCAAAATTCAAGAAGAAATTGGTAACATATTTTCAGATGAAAAAATATAACTATCACAATTGTAATTTTTATTATTAGGTTAAAAAAAACTACCTTTTCTTTCAGATGGAAACATTGGTTTAAAACCACCGAGGTTTGAAGACAGGAAAATGTTACCCTACACAGAAGCTTTCATAAATGAAGTATTCAGACATGCTTCCTTTATTCCTTTTACTATTCCACATTGGTAAGCAAAAGATGGTCTTTTGAAACAGCAACTGATGGCAGATTGAGGGGAATGAGGAATCTAAGGTATTAGAATAGTTTAGGTCCTTTAAAATACATATTATGTTAGGATTATTTTGCTATTCTTTTAAATCTTAATTCTTTTTATTTTAAAATTTCCTAATGAATTTTTTTACATAGAAAAACAGCATATGTTGTGAATGTTTTCATAACTAAACTATGATGTCACTATTTTTCATCTTATATGTGCTATTTAAAGGAAAGAAGGCTATATAAGTTCCAAACAATAGGTAATACAAACATAAAATATGTTTGGACATGAAGTGTCATACAAACTCACTTAACTTCTTCTCTGTGCCGTCTTAGCCACCTGCTGATGTGGCTTCATTTTTAGTAGCTTAGAATTTTGCTGGCCAATGGACTCAGGAAGCCAGTGTTGCCACAGATAAATTAAACAGAGTTTCCGTTTACAGATATTTGAAAGGTTACTGAACCTCCTACCACACTCTCTAGTGCATAAGTGCATGCCAGTATAGATTAAGTAGATAAGCTTTATTAAATAGTAACCAAAGTTGTGGTAGTTTGAACTATCACCATTCTACACAACTAAAAACAAAAATGTAATTCTCAATGCTTTTTTCTCTTCCCATTCTTAAATAGTGAAGAAGTGGAGATGTCTCTCACCCCAGAAAGCTTATGTAGTTATGGTTCTTGGCACAGCAGTAGGTAATGCATTCAGCCTACAGCTGGACCAAGTAGGCTTGCTCATACTTCTCACCTGAATTAGACATACTTTGCCCCTCAGTCTCTGGCAAGGGTGGACAACAGAGGTCTCCCCTGGAAATGCAAAGTCTGCTTCTTCAAGCTCAGGCCATTAGTGATTATAGATGAAATGTACATTCTCTACAGGTCGGTTCATCAGAAGAGAGAACCCAGAAGTAGCTAAGTCAAATGTGTTCAGTATCTCCTCTCAAACTTGTCAAATTGAAATGCCACTGCTGCTCCTCTGGGGCAGAAGTGCTGGGGCCATCTAGGCAGTTAGTGAGTGCCATGTGGAAACATACCATGATTTAATGCCATATGGAAACATGCCATGATCCACGCATAATTACAGAGATATAAAGGAAAAAAGTATATAGTTTGTATAACTGAGTATGGGACTAGAAAATAGGTTATTTGTCTAAAGACAACTTAGAGATCATCCAACACAAATAATAGCATTTCACAGCTGGGAAATGAAACCATAGAGTCGATATGAGATTTTCCCAGTAGTTCCCTGTAAGCAGTGTCTAGAGTTCATATTTCCTAGTTCCAATTCCATTGTTCCTTGGATTTGTTTTCTTAATTTGTTGATAAAAGACAAATCATATTGGATACACAGAAAGTGCTTTATAATTTCCTTTTAGTTCCCTGCTATAATTTCATTGATTTTTTTTTATAGAGAGAGGAAAGGAGAGAGAGAGAGAGAGAGAAACATCCATTGCAAGAGTGTGTCATTGATCAGCTATCTCCTGCGGGTCCCCTAGAGGGGGATTGAGCCCACAATATAGGTATGTGCCCTGAGAATCGAACCAGCAACTTTTTGGTACCCAGGACAAAGCCCAACCAACGAAGCCACACTAACCAGAGCTCCTGATATAATTTAATGTGTCTACATACAAGCAACTTTGTCAGAGAAATACTGAAATAATTTTTATTGAGATTTTAGCTCATAGCAATGCCTTAAATATGTTAAATGCTCAATATGTTTCACAAATACAAGAAAATGAATAAATTACTAATTTAATAATAGATGGAAGATGTATCAATTAATGAAAGAATGAAGATTTATAAAGATTTCATATCATTATAGTTTTTAAAAAGTCAATAAATATAGTCTGTTAATTGTGGGTAGCAGTTTAGGGGGAGTTATTTGAATTACAGGATGTGCTGTAATGATAAGGATGTGTTTTGCTTTCCTAGTACCACAGCAGACACTACTCTGAATGGCTATTTTATTCCCAGGAATACGTGCACCTTTATTAACATGTATCAAGTAAATCATGATGAGTAAGTCACCAAAATTATTTTTGGGGTTAAATTTGTTTGGCTGTTTGTTTGCTATTTATTAATCAGGAAAAGATACACATTTAAGTGATATGTGTTTTTAAAATATGTTTTTATTGATTTCAGAGAGGAAGGGAGAAGGAGAGATAGATACATCAAGGATGAGAGAGAATCATTGATCAGCTGCCTCCTGCATGCCACCCACTGGGGATTGAGCCTGCACCCCATGCATGTGCACTGATTAGGAATTGAACCATAACTTCCTGGCTCATAGATTGACACTCAGCCACTGAGCCACACCAGCCAGGCAGGAAGGATGATATCTTAATACAAATTCATTCAGGGCAAATTCAATTTTAAAAGTGGGCTTACTGGAAAGGTGTGGGCCAAGAACTTCAAGGGCTCATCCTCTGCAAGGTTATGGCCAGCTGATGTTTGAAATGCAGAGTGAAATCCCCCAACAGAACTAGAAAGACCAAACAGGGATTTTTCTGTCTTTGTATGGTTTTCCTCTACCTCAGCACCTAGAGCAATGGCTGGTACATAGTATCCACTCAATAAATATAGATAGGGTCTCATCTATATCAGCTTTAAAAGGGAGAGCAGAGATGAAGATAACTCACACGATTTTAAAAGGAGATGATGGCAGTGGTGTTAGCAGTGATGGGGATGTTAAAGATGGCAGCTAAAATCTATAGGCCCTGCTGCATGTTGAGTACAAAATATTTAAGTAGCTCTTCTGAGCCTCAACAATAACTTCTGCATGGTGCTACTATGATCCCAATTTGACAACTGAAGAAACTCAGGTGAAATGAATTGCCTAAAGTCACATGTGCAGCTAGTAGCAGAAACAGGGCCCACATGCAGTGTGTATATACTGATTAATGGAAATTGGATGCTCCATGTGGTTGGGGCTTAATGTCTCCAGTAAACTGGTAGAGATTGCATCCTTATGCACTCAGTGGGCTGTATACAAAGCACTCTGTACAACTTTGTTGTCTTCACCCAAGATTTCCTCTGACTGATGTCTCATGCTGCAGGCTGTTTGGGAGAGAAGTGATTATCCTGTGTACCTAAAAGCACATTCACTGCTTAGGCTGTCCCAGCACAAAATTTATTGTCAGAAAGGGTGACACCTCCACTCTTCATATCCAATGTTCATGCTAAATAAAAGTAAGCATTTAAAAAACCCAGTATAGAGATTTCAAAATGGCGGCGGAGTAGACGGACGCGTCTGGAGCTTTGTCGCTGGGCAGAGCGAGAGAGAGCGGCTGAGAGTCGCATTGGGAGTGTTTGTTGGCAAGCTAGGAGTCAGCTGTCCTCCAGGGGAAGGCGGGGAACTGCTGGAAGGGGCTCTCCCGGCCAGGCAGCCCCACTGCCACGGGGTTTTTGTCCCCCGGAGCCACCAGCGCGAACGTGGAGCCCGAGCCATCTTGCAGTGGGAGGTGGATGTCTGCCTCGCTGAAGCCTTCGGCTGGGCACCCATCGAGCAGCCAGGAACCCGGGGACCCAGAACTCCGCTCTCCAATCGGCGCAGACACTTGGCGGAATCAGAGATCCACAGAGCACACGGAAAGGTCAGATTGCGCCTGACTTAAGGAGGAGGTGGATGTCTACCGAGGTCTGAGGGCTGCGGCTGACGGAGGCCCCCACAGAGCAGCCAGGACCCAGAGCGTGGCTTCCCAGGCGGCACAGACGCGCAGGCGGAGGATTCAGAGATCCACACTGCGCACGCGCGGAAGGGTCAGACTTAGCCTGGGCCAGGGTGCGGTCTCCTACCCCCGCAGGGCAGAGACGCGCACTGTGGGAGCCGGGCTGCGGGAAAGCTGCCTCTGGAGAGGTCCGAGGAGGTGGTCAGGACGTGATCCCTGAGTGTGAAGGCAGACCCTCTGAGCTGTTGACAGAGGAGAGCTCCAGAAAACGACTCTTTTTTTTTTCTTCTCTTTTTCTCTGGGGCAGAGGGACAACCTGGGAGTTATTGCAGTGTCCAGGCTGCAAAACCCCCACAAACTGGTTTTGGGAACCACAGAGTAGCAGGATCTGAGCACAGCCTAGAGAGGTCCTGTGCTTTGTCTCAGAGATCAATTCCGAAACACTGCCACCCAATGGATGACACACAAATTGACTCTCGCATAACCACAAGAGAATAAAGACATTAAAACACCAAGAGGGGAACACAGGGAACTGCAATACCTCCCCTACTGGGAAACAGGAGTGCCAAGCAGAATTATAGTGGAAGTGAAGGACCATTCTATTTTTCTTCTTCTTTTTTTTTTCCTTTTTTCTTTTTCTTAATTTTTAATTCTTTATTTTTCATTTTCACATATTTTAATTAAAAGAATATTCTTTTCTTTCTGCCTCAATTGATTTTACCTTTATAAATACTACATTTTTGTTTTAAACTAGTATTATTAATTACTACTAGTACTTTACCGTTTTTGGGAAAAAAAAGTGTCATTTTGTTTTCTCTTTATTTTATTTCGGGATTAGAGTTCTACATTCTATTTTCATCTTCCCTTTAGCATAATTTTACTCCAACTCAACTCCACCTTTATGCCAACACTTTCCTCCTAACTTTCCCCATTTTGCTGTCTTGTTCCTCTTTCCCTTTTCCAACTTTAGATTCTCCCTATTTTTCTCTTTACCTGGTTAAAATTTCACCCCATTTATATATCTAATTTCAAATCCCCTACTACAAGTCCACACAAACCTCTCCCCTCTTGTCTTCATTAGCCAAAAAGTTGTTTTTTCTCTATGTCCTTTTGTTGCTATTTGCCTGAAAAGTGATTATATCGATTTTTTGAAAATTTTTTTGAGAGATTGTTTTAGTTTATTCTACTTGTTTTATTTTGCTTTTTGCTTGCTTTGTTTTCTACCTCTCTTTTCCCTCATCTCCCTCGATACCAGTTGCTATTTGCAATTTGCATCAATCTCTAGGTACTGGTTGCTGGCCTTTATTGGGATTAGTGACTGTTCTATTGAACTTCTCTCCTGACATCTATATTTTGTTCCTCTTTTCTCTCTTATCACTTTCTTTTCTCTCTGACTTTTTTCTCTTCCTCTTTCCTTCTCCTTTTTCTCCTTTTTATTTTCTTATTTTATTTTATTTTATTGTTCATTTATTTATCTTTTTTTTTCTCACTCTCCCAATTTGATTTTGGCACTTCTTTTCTTTCTTCCTCATTTTCCTCTTCTGCTTTCTCTATTTACCCCTAATTTGTCCTTCATTGGTGGTCACCTTATTTGTGATTATTAACATCTTGAATACATTTCTACTCAGTGTCTTGTGTGCTGTAGCTGGTCGTGTTGTAGTTTGTGCCTTTCAGTCATCGTAGGAGAGAGCACTACATAACCAGACACCCAGAGAAGAAAGACCATGGTCAGAAAAAGAAACAGCCCACAAAAGACAGAAAGGCAGGTTTCACCAGAAAAGGAAGTAAACGAAATAGAACCACAAATAAGCCTACCAGAGAAAGAGTTCAGAGAAATTATCATAATGTGGTTGAAAAGAATGGAAGACAAATTTGACAATATGAGTAAGAGCCAAGAGGTAAC
>JAAGEH010000226.1:25734285-25798720 GCA_011751065.1 Lasiurus cinereus | reverse complement strand
TTACCATTTGCAGCAACCTGGTTGGAACTGGAGAGCCTTATGCTTAGCAAAATAAGCCAGTCAATGAAGGAGAAGCATCACATGATTGCACTCATTGGGGGATAATAAAGATCATTATAAACTGATGAACAAAAGGATAGATACAGAGACAGTAAAGCTTCAAACAGACTGTGAAATTACAGCAGGAAGATTAAAGTTAGGTGAGGTAGATAAGAGATCAATCAAAGGACTTGTATCTATGCATATAATCATAACCAATGAACATAGACACTGGGGATTTGGGGTATGCCTGGGAGGGAGGGGGGCAATGGGAAGATATGTATAAAAAATTAATAAAAAAAAGAAATTTTATTTCAAAAATAAAAAATAAAATAAAATAAAAATAAATAAAAAACCCAGTATAAGAAAAATACAGTCAATGTAATTTTAATGGCATTTTTTTCTCAGCCCTATCCCAAGTGCCTGAAGTGTTCTAGTATCGTAAGAAACTGTGATTATAGTGAATATTGAGTAATGTTCAAACAAGCTGTGTTAACACAGGTGCTTATAAAGAAATATTGTTTGTATAGAGGCACTTATTGAAACTAAATGAGTATGTAATTCAAGACTGCTATCATGGGGAACTTATTTCTATTTAGCTTAAACAAAGCTCACAAACGTAGGCACCTACTGAGCAGTGGAAAACACCAACAGAGAGAGAAGTGCCCTTTTTGGAGCAGTGAGGAGAGATCGCCTGCTATACGTACCTCATCCAGCTCAGTAAACTGAAGACAAGCAGGATACTGTCCCAGTATTGTCACCTCGTTCAATAAGACAGAACGTGGAAATGGAAATTTTCATGCGGAGTCTTCTGATGTTTAAATGTTCACAGCAATGAATTATTTTTGAAAGATTATGAGAGCAAATGAAATTTATTAGAGGACTGAGTATGACTTGTAGGTCTATGACCTTTGGCGCAGAAAGAAAACAAATTTTCTGCTAGAAAGAGACATCAATACACAAAAAGGCCCATTTCTTGGTAAAGTCAAGTGGGTCCCTGATGTATAGTTTAGGGTGTGTTAGGAAACGTACTAGCAGGAATTGTCATAGTCAAGACAGATGTGGTGCCTGAAACAAGAAGTGAGGGAGAAGAGAGTACCAGATGCACAGCAGTTGGGGACGGTGGGCAACCCTCAGTCAGAGCTGCTGTCAGGTGACCTGGCTGCTCTGTGATGAAGAGCGAAAGGCCTTTTCCTAAACTTACTGGTACCAGAGTGAGAGGTACCACTTAAAGCAAAGGAGACTGAATATTTATTCCTCTTTATTTATATCCAAATTTTGGAATATTCATATGAGAATTTTGTAGAATTCATTTAAAAAAATTAAAATAAATTTCCAGGTATTTTATTCATGATTTAATGAAGCAGAAGTCATTTTTATGAAAACTAAGAAAAATTGTACTAATTCTTCAAGGTAACTAAACTTGTCAATAAGTTTAAAAAGTGTATATACATAAATTCATAATAATGATATACCTCTATAATTATATGTATGTACCTATATGTACCTATGTGTGAATATTTACACATACATTTTATATAAAATTTCTAAAGAATATTCCAAACATTTCATGCAAAACAAAATTATCGTGGGGAAGTTGGCAAGCATGGCAACATGATAAAATGATTCCTTTATAAAATGTAACTTTTGTCTGTTTTATCCAGAACTATCTGGGATAATCCCAGTTTATTTAGTCCTGAGAGGTTTCTAAATGAAAACAGGGAACTGAATAAAAGTCTCGTGGACAAGGTCCTGATATTTGGAATGGGAATCCGGAAGTGTCTGGGGGAAGATGTTGCGCGGAATGAGGTATTCCTTTTCATCACCATGGTTCTGCAACAGCTCAAGCTCAACAAATGCCCCAGGGCCGAGCTGGATCTGACGCCCACGTATGGCTTGGCCATGAAGCCCAAACCGTACCAGCTCCAAGCAGAGCCCCGCTCCACTGGTAGTGCATCCTAGATTCTCAGACTGGTGGCGGCTTTCTGATGTAAGTCAGAAATATTATGTGATTCATATTCATTTGATGAGCAATTTAAAGGTTACACCTTACATTATGCTATTAGTTCAAATCTTTGTCTGTCATCCAAATATAGGCAGTCTTTTTTAGAGAGTGGTGTATCCTCAGTTCTAAGATGAGAGATCAAGTCTCCTAAGGATATTTTAAGATGATAATAAAGTGTCATGTCACTCAGGAATTTTAAACCTATGTCTCATGTGATGATGATCCAGGTGCCACTGTGAACAAAAAGGAAGGAAAAAAATGAGTGTTGGATTGGACAATGAGGTTAGGAGAATCTATCTTCTTTCCTTTACACCAGCTTCAAATAGACGGATATGTTCTTATTAGTTTTAAATATAAGGTTCACAATAAGAACAAGGTTCTGAAGTTCAATATATATTTTCCCAGTGGTCTAGGGAATAGGTGCTCAAGAGGTCTATAAAAGGGAAATAGAGTGGCCTAGAATAGCAGAGAACATTTTGTGGTGGAGACAGATGAGCTCAGCTAATTTTATTTTTTTATTATTTTTTTTAGTAAATCTTTATTATTCAGATTATTACATTTGTTTCTCTTTTTTCCCCTCCATAGCACCCCTCCACCCAGCTCCCACCCTTCCCTCTGCCCTTACCTCCCTCCCGTTGACCTCATCCATATGTGTATGATTTTTGTCCAGTCTCTCCCTGTACATCCTTCACCCCTTTCCCCCTGAGAATTATCAGTCCACTCCCTTTAAGTGCTCCTGATTCTATTATATTCAACAGTTTATTCTGTTGATCAAATTTTTAATTCACTTAATTTCTAGATTCACGTGTTGATAGATAAGTATTTTTTGTTCATAATTTTTTTGGCTTTTACCTTTTTCTTCTTCCTCTTCTAAAAGAGTACCTTTCAGCATTTCATATAATACTGGTTTGGAGTTGATGAACTCCTTTAGCTTTTTCTTATCTGTGAAGCTCTTTATCTGCCCTTCAATTCTGAATGTTAGCTTTGCTGGATAGATTATTCTTGGTTGTAGGTTGTTGCTATTCACCACGTTGAATATTTCTTGCCACTCCCGTCTGGCCTGCATCTTTTCTGTTGAGAAATCAGCTGACAGTCCTATGGGTGTTCCCTTGTAGGTAATGAACTGTTTTTCTCTTGCTGCTTTTAATATACTCTCTTTGTCTTTTGCTCTTGGTATTTTAATTATGATGTGTCTTGGTATGGTCCTCTTTGGATTCCTTTTATATGGGATTCTGTGTGCTTCCTGAACTTTTAGGTCTATTTCTTTTACCAGATGTGGGAAGTTTTCAGTCATTATTTCTTGAAATAGGTTTTCAGTATCTTGCTCTCTCTCTTCTTCTGGCACCCCCACAATTCTGATGTTGGTACGCTTGAAACTGTCCCAGAGGCTTCTTACATTATCTTCACATTTTTGGATTCTTTTCTCTTCTTGCTTTTCCAGTTGAGTTTTCTGATTTTTTATATTTCACATTTTTGACTTGATTCTTGCCTTCCTCTAGTCTGCTGTTAGGACTCTGTATAATATTTTTTATTTCAGTCATTGTCTCTAGTAGGTCCTTTTTCATCTCATCTTGGGTCTCACTAACTTTATCCAACTTTTATAGCATATTCTTGAAAAACCTTATAAGCTTGGTTTTGAACTCTATATCCAGTCATTTTTTTTTCCTCCATTTCTTTTGTTTGTGATCCTTTCCCTTGTCTCGGCATTTTCACTATGCCGGGAGAACTTCTGGGTTGGATTCAGCCTTATGATACCTGATTTGCAAAACCGAAGAAGCCTCTGTTGAGCTTAGGATGGGTGGAGTCTCAGGGCTTAAGGGACCGCCTAGCCTTCCAGTCAGCCCTGCCCTCCACGGCCCCTGAGTCTCACATGACTGGGTAATTGTTGGAGCAGTCCTTGTGCACGCACGCCCGCAGTGCCTCTAGACTGCTGCCTTTCCGGCTCCCCTGCACTCCAGGACCACACGAGTCTAGGTCCCCAGGTTTTCACCCGAAACAGGGGCTTAGTGGAGTCAGAAGTGGCACAAGTTGGGAGGGTCTGTCTCCCGCCCACTCATGAAAGCCAGCAGCACAATCAGCAATATGTCCTCTGCGCAGTGCTGTGCATGCCACCAAACCTCTGATCTTTTGCGACTCCCCTAAATTTCCGTGCACCTCTCCCTTTTCACAGTCCAAACTCCCCCCGTATGAGTTTCGGATGGATCTGGGGTTTAGTGTCGTAAGATAAGGGGTTCAATGCCTTTGAGAGTCTCTCTTTCCTTCCTGCCAGAGAAAACCAGCCAGGTACTCCAGCACCCGCTCTCTTCACACCCGTGTCTTCATATCTCAGCTTTTTGCAGGTCCTCTGAGTCTCCGTGAGCCCCTCTCCTTCTCTCTAGCTGTAGAACTTCCATTCAGCTTTCCTGTGGTTCTGGATGATGTCCGTTCTGTCTTTTAGTTGTAGTTTGGAAATTGTTGTGTGAGGCAGCAGTGTAGGTGTTTACCTATGCCGCCATCTTGGATTCTCTGCTAATTTTATTTTTTTTTATATATTTTTATTTATTTCAGAAAGGAAGGGAGTGAGGGAGGAAGAGAAAGATAAGAGAGAGAGAGAGAGATTGATTGGTTGCCTCCTGCATGCCCCACACTCAGGATCCAGCCCACAGCCCAAGTATTTGCCCTGACCGGGAACCATGACCTCCTGGTTCATAGGTTGATGCTCAACCACTGAGCCATGACAGCTGAGCGAGCTGAGCTAGTTTTAGAGAGTTAGAGAAAAGTATATAAGAAGTAATTTCTTCAAAATGCATTTTTATATCAGCTCTTATGTTTTCTGTATTAAGGATTTAACATCAGAGCAAATTGATGTTTTTATAATGCTATCAGTTGTTGTTTTTTTTTTTTTTTTTTTTTTTTTTTTTGCTACATACTAAATATGTATGTGTATTAGTATGGTAGGGCTGCTATAACAAAATACTACCATTTGAGTGGCTTCAACAACAGAAACTTATTTTCTCACAGTCCTAGAGGTGTTGGCAGGCTTGGTTTCTCTCAAGGCCTCTCTTTTTTTGCAGATGGCCACCTTCTCATCATGTCCTCATGTGGTCTTTCTCTATATGCAAACCCCTCTTGTGTATGTCCTTTATCTTATAAGGACAGCAGTCATATTATATTAGAGCCTCCTCCTATACCCTTATTTGAACTTATCTCTTTAGAGACCTTACATTCAAATACAATTTCATTCTGGGGTACTGAGGGTTGATATTTCAATACATGAATTCTAGGCGGGGACAGGGACACAATGCAGCCCACAATAATATGAAAGAAAAGATAGCAATTATTGTTATTTTTAAAAATATATTTTATTGATTTTTTTTTTTACAGAGAGGAAGGGAGAGGGAGCTAGATTTAGAAACATCGATGAGATCAGCTGCCTCCTGCACGCCCCCTACTGGGTATGTGCCCGCAACCAAGGTACATGCCCTTGACCGGAATCGAACCTGGGACCTTTCAGTCCACAGGCCGCCACTCTATCCACTGAGCCAAACCGGTTTTGGCAGATAGTAATTATTTACAAATATCTTTAGTGTAGTACCCAGCTTATGTGTATGCTTCTTTCATTGAAAATGTTGGGAGCTAAGGCATAGAAGGAGCAGAAACAGTGAAAACCAGAGTAAAGCTGTAAGGGGATTTGCAGGCTAAAGAACTTAGAAATCCGGCTGGTGGAGAAAAGCATGTCTGGGGTCTGATTTAAATGGGAAGCCTTTATGGAGGGACTCGCTCTAGATAATGACCATGCGGACTCAATTGTTGCAAGAGAAGCAAAGTTAAACAATTCGGAGACACTGAGGATTACAGTCAGGACCTAGTCATTCTTTTAAAATAGAAATAAACTCACATTATCCTTGGGAATAAGCAAATTGTGTGTGTGTGTGTGTGTGTGTGTGTGTGTATAAGCTTTTGAAATTATATTATCCTCATGACAGTGTGTCAAACACAAACTATTTTTGTCTTTTTTTTTTCCAGTAAGAAACTGTCAAATCTTCTGTTTATTCAACAATAATGGGATGACTAGAACACTCAAGAATCCTCTGTTTATTTGGTTATTTTCTTTAAAGAACTGGATTTTTCTAATCTCTTATTTTTTGAACAGCAAGCATATATGATTGAGTACTTTTTTTTAAACACACTGTATTGTAAAATGTTAATTTTCACTTTTAAAATGCTGCTGAGGCATAATTAAGTGGTGTACTATTGGGCTTTTTGTACAATTCATAAGTTTGCATTATATGTCTTTTTAGAAATATGGACAAGAATAAAACAGGAAAAGTGTAAAAGCAAAGTACTAATGACTTTGCCATTTAATATGTAAATATAAATTATTTTTAATTATATACATTTGCTTATCCTGAAGTGATAATTTATTTTATGACATATAATTAGGAGCAATGCAGTATACCAAAATATTACATCAAAATAATTTCTATTAACATAAACACTTTAAATTATCAGCTGGAAATGACAAAAAATGCATTGTGACTATAGAGCTTTGATAATATATGGATATGTGCATCAGTGATAAACTAACATGAATTAAGTCCTTCAAGTCATTGTATATGAAGTACAAAAACTAAACAGAGTTATAGGAATTAGGTAGCTTGCTACACACAAGTGGATATGGCTACTTATAACTCAGTGTCCTTGTAGCTACAGTTCCCTGGAGCTCTTGGTAACATCATATAGACAAGGCCAGCCTAGAGACATTACCAGATGAATGATGCAAATGAGAGGCTCTTCAAGAAGAAAACTTGCACCAAAATTTATAAGGGCATTTATGTATTTCCACATTGCAATTCTCTAACTTCTTTCCTGCTAAACCTATGATTCCGGTGTGATATCAATCCACATGAGAGAATAAGAAAGCATAAGCATTTCTGAGAGGCAGAAGAGGTTTTTGGGGATTTTACTATCTACATAATTATTAATTAGACTATAAAATCTGCAGATATTCCAGGCCTCCAGAGGAGTGGGTACATAATATGATTTTTCGTTTTCATATAGCACTTCCCCACAAAATCTAAAATTCATAGTTTAAACAATAAGAAAAAAACCCTGTGTATACTTTGAATTAGAAATAGCTAAAAGAGAGCTGTTTTATGGCTTAACCAGCAATAGAAGCAAATACCCCGTGAGGACTGCATCACTGACTTTCTCTATAGAGATGAATGAAATGCAGGACACAGGCAACTGATTCTCTATGACACATTTTAACACTGAAAAAAACCTAAATAAATAAAAATCATAGAAGTTGATAGGTCTCCTTCCACACTTCATCATGTTGTTGACAAAGAACAGTTTACCATTTACTTGAACTAAGTATGACTATTAGGCCTCACCAACAGTAAACTCCACACGTGTACACAACACTGTCACTTTTATCTGCTCCCCTTATGGACAGAAACACGTTACATGAATGAATTTCCCAGTTACGTGAGACGATTGAGTTCCAACATGCTCATACTAATGGAATGGATCTTAATAAAAGTATTTCTGAGTGGTTGATATTTCCAAATGCCTTTGTTTAACATAATTTTTTTCTTTCTCAGGCTTTATAGTGACATTTGTTTCTAAATTTACTACCGGGACTGTACTCATTGATGGACTCTTGACCACACCCTCCATTCTTATTCCAGTGCCTGGTTTCACTCATACTGCTTTTTGTTGTTGTTGTTTTTTAAAATATATTTTATCGATATTTTACAGAGAGGAAGAGAGAGGGACAGAAAGTTAGAAACATCAATGA
Organism: Lasiurus cinereus; assembly: GCA_011751065.1. Lineage (NCBI taxonomy): Eukaryota > Metazoa > Chordata > Mammalia > Chiroptera > Vespertilionidae > Lasiurus > Lasiurus cinereus. The sequence continues at coordinate 25,790,894 of JAAGEH010000226.1, read as the reverse complement.
GGGAGAGACATCGGTCAGCTGTCTCTTACATGCCCCCTAATGGGGATGTGCCCTCTACCAAGATACATGACCTTGACCGGAATCGAACCTGGGACCTTTCAGTCTGCAGGCTGATGCTCTATCCACTGAGTCAAACCGGTTTCAGCATGGTTTCACTCATACTGTTAATGTAAATGTCCCTATTCCCTGTGAGCTCCACAAATGCAAGGCCAAGTCTGTTCAGCTTCCCAACTATCTCCAGTGTCCAGTACTGTTTCAGGCACATAGCAGAAAATCCATAAATGGTTGTTCAGTAACTGTGGAAATGGATTAGTGATTAAACGAATGGATTTAGTGGAAGGGCAGGAAATCTTCACAAAAGGAAGTGTCTGAGATTTTCTAGTATGGGTAGTATGTGTGGCATCTCTCCTTGTATTTTGACTTTTAGCTTATCTACATGTCGGGCTGAAAATCTGTCCCATCTTCTCATAATTCGTTAAACTGTAACTTCCAGGTCTCAAATCAGCCCTTCATTCTTTTTTTTTTTCCTTAACTGACATTATTATGGCACCAGATTCCAGCTGGAAATTAGCCCCCTAAGTCTCTCTGCAGGACCACTGCCCCAGTGTGTCCTAGGCACTTAGTAAACTTTCCAAGGACAAGATCTCAATTGTGTCCCCAAAAGTCACTGCTTCTCCCAGTTTGACCTCTTCATCTTGCCAACACTCACAGCAGCTGACCTTGTCACTGACTTCACCAGGAACATTTGCTGTCCAATGGCAGCTGTCACTTCTGGCCACTCTGATGGAGAGAAGGGATCCCTTCTTTTACCCTGCAATGTTTACACCCAAGGATGGGTTTCAGGGACTTACCTATTTTTCAATTGTGTCACTGAGAGTAGTAATTTTGAAGAAGGCTTGCTTGAAGGTTTAGGCATATTGGAAAAAACTACACACACACACACAACCCCCCCCCCCCCCCAAAAAAAAAAAATCATGTCCTATCATTTCCTGCCTGGCCCATTGTCCCAGGATCTCATCTGCTCCTTGTGAACAGGTGTGGTTCCTCCATCCTGACCCACAGCACTGTTTCAGTCCCCATTGGAACTGTTCACTCCAGCTTTTGCAAACTCTAAGGCTGGTAAAACAAAAAAACAAATTCACCTTTCTCACAGACGTAGAGAGATTCGGTTTAGCTTCTGACCCTTGCCCCAGGTATAACTCCTGGATGGTCACTTCCTGGTAGGATTCATCTTTACCAAGGATGACAAAATGAGAACTTTAACTTTATTCAGGGATAATCTTAGGACTTAATGGGGAAAAGCCTGATCTTATAACGTAACAGATATTCATTGCTGTTTTCCAAAACCTGGGCTATTTATTCTTCTTTATCTTCCCTGTGTTATGCTAAAATTAGAGAAACAACCATTCATCTTGATTTGTTGTAGTTCTCTCAAGGTATTGCTGTTTCACTGCCAAAGACAAAAGCCATAAAGTCTTCGCATATCTTCAGTGTGTCAGGCAATGTAGTAGGCATTTTGAAATTATTACTTTCCACATAAACCATGGACTAGGGATGAATATCTTTTTACAGAAAAGGAGGCTAAGAAAGAGAAATAATATAGCCAAGATCACTCTGCTGAAAAGAATTTAATCTAGGATGAAAATCTCTATTAAACTTAATTCAGGGCTTGTATAGTTTCCATGATGGCAGTGGCTTCAGAGTCTATCCCTTAATTTAAAGGAAATTTGTGTAGCATTTGAACATGCAAAATTGTTCTCTTAGTTGAAGTAAGGAAGAAGCATTTAGAAGTCTGCCTCTTTATCTGCCCCCCAAATAAAATCTAAAGGCAATATATATCCATCAGCAGAATGGATATATGAAATCAGCTACCTTTAAAAGAAGTAATTGAAATTATATTTCATTCAGCAAATCAATTTCAGATAAATACCTAACTGTGAAAAACAAACGTTGAAATGTTTAGAAGAAAATGTTTAGAGTAGTAAGAAAAGATTTTTAAGCAAACTACAGAACATAACAATTCACAAGAAAAATCTTAACCCATTTTTCTGCATTGAAATTTAAAATTTCTGCTCAATAAAAGACTCAATAAACAAAAGTAAAAACAAGCCACAGAGCAGGAAAAAATACTGGCAAAACCTGTAACAGAAAACAAAGTAGTATCTAGAATTAAAAGAATTTATTCAAATCAACATGAAAAAGGCAGTTCCCTTCTTCAAAACAGGCAAAGTTTATGAATAGGCAGAAACATGAAGAGCCAACTAACATGAAATGTTACCCACCTTAGTAATAAAGTAAGTATTAAATCCAATTAAAACATCATTCACACGTAGGAGACTGGTAACATTTTAAAAATCTGACAATACAAATGCTGGTGAATATTTGGAGAAATGAGAATTTGCAATCACTCTTGTTTGCAGTGTAAGTGGTACAGCCAATATAAAATTTTAAAATATTTAATAAACCATTTGGAAATTTTTATTAAACTTGAAGGTGCACATTCATAAGAAAGCACACATTTTCCACTATCGCTTTTGTGGTGTTATTTTTGGAATACTAAAAATTGGAGACAACTGAATGTTCATAAACAACATACTAGATAAATATAATTATGTTGCAATCATATAATGGAATGTGCTACACTACTGTAAACAAATATACTAGTGTTACATGAATTTACCTTGGTCAAATTCCAAATCATGTTCACTCAAAAAAGAGGAGTGCACATGCTGAAGATATTATTTATATAAAAATTTTTAATAAATGAAAAGTATTACTGTGGATACATGCATATACATATATATGGCTATATTGAACATTGAAACTGGGACTCAAACATTTTTTGTTGTTGTTCTTATAGGTTTATTTCTATCCTGCAGAGGCAAGATGTTTTTAAAGAAAGAATCAGGGGAGAAAAAAAAAAAAACAGATTCAGAGGCAAAGAAGCAGTGAATAGACTGTCATACTACTTTGGGAAGGCAGGGAAGGTTGGGGGAGGGGAGGGGCTGTAAAAGATCAACTGAAAGACTTGTATGCATGTGTATAAGCATAACCAATGGATACAAGACACTGGAGAGGGAGGGAGCCAGGTGAGGGCATGTACTGAGGGTAGAGAAGGCTCAGGGGGAGGCCAATAGAAGGAAAAAAAAAGGAGACATATGTACTATTATATGTAATGCTTTAACCAATAAAAAAATAATTATAATAAAAAAAATAAAGTTCAGAAGTTAATTTGCAGAGCATATTTCTTTTCCAAGTTCAATGCAGACCTCTGCAATAAAAGCTTTAAAAATTTGGAAAAAAAAGGAAAAGTACTACTATGGATACATGCATATACAAATATATGGCTATATATCTTATCTAATAAAAGAGTAATATGCAAATTAACCATCACTTTGCTACACCCACAAGACACACTCACCAGCTAATCAGGAGCAAGTATGCAAATTAACCTCAACCAAGATAGCTGTGGCCACAGAGCAAGCAGGAAGAGGCTTGGGTTTACCCGGTGATGGAGGAAGCCAAGCTTTCACACACTTGGAGGGCCCAGGCCTCCACTCAAGGCTACAAAGTTTCAATTGTAGAAGATAAATAAATCCCAGATACCAGGACCTCCACTTGGATCGCCAGGGGGCATGGCAGGCCTGCAAACCACCACAGGTCTCTCGCCCAGGCCACCCCACATCCCAAGGGAACCTCCACCCTGACTCAGGAAACCCTTCAGGGCAAACCAGCTGGCCCTTCCCATGCACCAGGCCTCTATCCTATCTAATAGAAGAGTAATATGCAGATTGATAATCACTCCAACACACAAGATGGCTGCCTCCATATGGTCAAAGATCCTGCCCCCATGTGGACATAAGATGGCCAGCAGGGGAGGGGAGTTGGGAAGGATCAGGCCTGCAAGGGAGGGCAGTCGGGGGCAGTCAAGCCTGCAGGGGAGGACAGTTAGGAGTGACCAGGTTGGCAGAGGAGGGAAGTTGGGGTGACTGGGCCTGCAGGGGACAACAGTTAAGGGTGATCAAGCCTACAGGGGAGGGCAGTTAGGGGTGACCAGGCCAGCAGAGGAGGGCAGTTAGAGGCAAACAGCTGGCAGGGGAGCAGTTAGACATCAAACAGGCTGGCAGGGGAGTGGTTAGGGGGTGATCAGGATGGCAGGCAGAAGTAGTTAGGGACAATCAGGAAGGCAGGCAGGTGAGCATTTTGGAGCTAGCAGTCCTGGATTGTGGGAGGGATGTCTGATTGCCCACTTAGGCCCCATAGGAAGTAAACGGGCAGTCAGACATCCCTCGAGGGTCCCAGATTTGAGAGGATGTAGGCTGGACTGAAGGACATCCCCCTGCCCCCCTGTGCATGAATTGCATGTACTAGGCTTCTAGTATGTATATAAACATAAACACATATAAACACAAAATTTGGTATTCTGTGAATCATGCATGTACTAGTATGCTTTTATTGATTTTGTTAAAATACTTTTCCAACGTAGACATATAGAAGGCCAAGAGACATATGAAAATATGCAAAATCACTAATCATTCAAGAAATGTAAATCAAAATGACAATGAGGTACCATCTCACACTGACAGAATGGTTATCATCAATAAATCAACAAACAAGGGCTAGCGAGGATGTGTAGAAAAAGGAACCCTTGTGCACTGCTTGTGAGACTTCATATTGGTGTAGCCATTGTGGAAAACTGTATGGAGTTTCCTCAAAAAATTAAAAATGGAACTCCCATTTGACCTGGTAATCCCACTTCTAGGAATATATCCCAAGAACTCAGAAACACCAATCAGAAAGGATATATGCACCCCTATGTTCATAGCAGCACAATTCACAATAGCTAAGATTTGGAAATAGTCTAAGTGCCCATCAGCAGATGAGAGGATTAAAAAGCTGTGGTACAGCTACACAATGAAATACTATGCTGATGTAAAAAGGAACTTTTACCATTCACAACAGCATGGATGGACATGGAGAGCATTATGCTAAGCAAAATAAGTCAGTTGGAGAAAGCTAAATATTACATGATTTTACTCATTTGTGGAATATAATGAATGACTTAAACTGATGAACAAAATAGATCTAGAGATAGAGAAGAATGGAACAGACTGTCAAAGTTTAGAGGGAAGGCAGGGGCGGTGGGCAGGGTAAGTAAAAGATCAATCAAAGGACTTGTATGCATGCATATAAGCATAACCAATGGACATAGACACTAGGGCGGTGAGGGCATGTGCTGGGGATTGGGGTGGCTGGGGAGAGGTCAACTGGGAAAAAAGGGAGATAGGTCATACTTCAAACAATAAAAAATTTATATATATATATATATATAAACATATATATGTGTGTCTACACACACACACACACACACACACACACATATACACACATACATATACACATATATATATATACACTACAGGCATGGTACACGAAATTTGTGCAGGGGGGGTGTCCCTCAGCCCAGCCTGCACCCTCTCCAATCTGGGACCCCTTGAGGGATGTCTGACTGCCCGTTTAGGCCTGATCCCACCAGGATCAGTAAGTTGGGCAGTCAGACATCCCTCTCACAATCCAGGACTGCTAGCTCCCAACCACTTGCTTGCCTCTGCCTAATTACCTCTAACTGCTTCTGCCTGCCAGCCTGATCAACCCTTAACCACTCTCCTGCCAGTCTGATTGATGCCTAATTGCTTTCCTAGCTAGCCTGATTGCCCCTAACTGCCCTCCCCTGCTAGCCTGGTCACACCTAACTGCCCTCCCATACAGGCCTGTCCCTTCCCAAGTGCCCTCTCCTGCAAGCCTGAGTCCCCACCAATTGCCTTCCATTGCTGATCTGGTTTTCCCCAACTGCTGTCCTCTGCTGGCTTGGTCACCCCTAACTGCCCTCCCCTACTGGCCATCTTATGTCCACATGGGGGCAGCCATCTTTGATTACATAGGTACAGCCATCTGTGTCTTGGAGTGATGGTCAATTTGCATATTATTCTTTTATTAGATGAAATATTTAAATGAAAAGTATAAGACATTACATGGAAATGGGATGCTGAGCAAAAATTATTTTTTTTTAATTTTCAGTTTAGGTTTATGTTCGAACTATAATATTGCATTCATTTGAGCTTATAAATGCCTTCTACTTCTGTGAACTCATATAAAGGATGAAGAAAATTTTAAGGATGGCAAGAATCATAAAATTCAGGGGTTTGGCCTAGAGAGAGTGTGAATCTTCAAACTCTTCAACTAGACAAACTGAGTTAAAACATGAGGCATGGAAGTTCTGTATTATTTAGAACATTATTTCTCATGGAAAGTGAAAAAAACTGTATAAAATTTTAAAAGTCTGGGGTTATTCATTGATTGATTAAGAAGCTCTACACACCTACATACTACTTTAATTCATTTTATTGACTGTTTTAGTTGCCTACTCGAAGTCAGGACTTTAGATGCCAAACATAAAAAATGACTAAAATATGACTTCTAACTTTAGAAGCTCTTTAAAGGTAGAGGCAAATAACGGTGTGTGTGTGTGTGTGTGTGTGTGTGTGTGCGCGCGCGTGTGTGTGTGTGTGTGCGCGCGTGTGTGTGTGTGTGTGTGCGTGTGTGTGTGTGTGTGCGTGTGTGTGTGTGTTCGCGCGCGCATGTGTACAAAATGCAGTTTTCTCCGTTTGTGAAACATCTTTAACAGGGTGAATGCTTTTTTTGGAGCAAGTATATCTCTGTGTAGTTCTGCCAGTGCACCTCTGCACAGCTGGTCCTCTCCTAAACAGTTTTATCCATTGACTCTCCTGAGCCAGCTTGGCCTGTTTTGTACTATGTTCTAGCATTCCGTACTCAGTGGTCTTCACAGGTTTCAGGTCTCTCACTGTTCTGCCTGACCTTTTACTTTCAGTGGGTGTCTGAAATTCCCAACGGGTTTCGCCAGCTCAGAGGAGGAGAGAGCAGAGCAGTTTAGAAATTCAGTGCCTTGGGAAGAGAGTTTGACACCAGAGGATAGAAGGTTTCAGCAGTGCTTACTTAGTTTCTGTAGTGTCTGGAATGTAAAGTCATTCAACATGTACTCAGATGACTCATTCCCACTAAAAATATTTATTGGCAATCCACTTCATCAGGCTTCTGTGGGCAATGGAGCAGTGTTATGTATAAAGCCTTTTCCAAAGTTTAAGTTGTTTTGGGCGTTGAAGTGGTTTTACAAGATGATCGCTTTTTAGTTAGTATTTTTATTCTACTTGTGGCAGCAAATTGGGGAAAGGGGTCAAGTATATGAAAACTGTTCTTTGGAACAAGAGCAATAAAGGCTTTGGTTTTGAAATAAGAATCAAAGGAGGTGTTTTTCCCAGGCTGTTGGGCAAGATAGATATGAACCCAATTATTTTAGATATGAACAGCTACTGTTTGCTTTTTAGTTAAAAATTTGTATCAATCTTCCCTCCATAAAGAAAGTTAACTCATTCTCTGCTCCTTCTGCTTTCTGCTCTGTCCTACAGACAAAAGTTTGTGGTGGAACTTTTTATTAAAATATACATAAAGTGCACAAAACAGAAGTTTAAAACGATGAATTTTTATAGACTGAACACCATCAACATCCCATAACCTGCCTACCCCCATCTTTTCATGGCCACTTTCAGTCTCCAATCAGTGCCCCAAGGATGGCTGTTTTTCTGACCTCCGATGCCATAGTTTGGTCTGTTCTGAATTTTAAATAAGGGAATGAAACAGTATGTACTCTTTTGTGCTTGACTTCTTCTGTAACACATTGTACTTATAAGATTGATCCACATTGTGCATAATTATATTTTATTCATTCTCATTGCGCTGCTTATGAACATTCCAGTGCCCTTTTTTGGGGGTGGTGGTGGTGGTGGTGAGTGTATGTCCAACTTTCTGTTAGCCTATAAGTGTCAAACTGGAATCGCTGAGTCATGAAACATTCACACGTTTAACTTTAGAACTTCCAACTAGTTTTTCAGCATTGGCTGTACCATTTGATAGTTTCACAAGCAAGGTAAAAGAGTTCTCTTGTTTTTTCACATCCTTTTCAATAGCTGGTATTTTCTGCATTTTTGTTTTAGCCGCTGTGATGGCAAACATGCCCTCATTAAAGAGACAGATGGTCAGAAACATCCCTGGCCTATTACCTCAAGTGAACTTGGTTTTGGCAATGTTACTTAGCTCATTCACTCCTAAATGAACCTAGGACAGACCCAGTGCATTCGTCCACTAAAGTCCTTCAAAAGTGGATGTTCTCCTAACCTTCTGTACCCTCCCCTCAAATACTACAAATGATCTTACCTCACAGTTACTGTGGCCTCCTGAGAAAGCAGTTTTTGCAAAGACAATCTTTTTCTAATTTCCTGGGGAAGATAACGCTATATAATTTTCCCCATTAATAAAAACAATTTTTGCCTTCAAAATATATCCCAGTTATTAAAATGTATATGTCTTTGTTGATAATTTAGGAGTGATCTAGAAGTGATTATTTATATCTGTTTGTCTTGTGGTGTATGTCTCTTATTTTTATTTTATTTTAAGAATTCAACAGCTTTTCACTACAACAGCTGAGATTAAAAAAACAGGATGTTCTCTCTATTATCACATTTCTAGAATTCCTTCTTGGTCAAAAGTGTCAGTCTCTTGACCCTTCCGAACTTTTGTTTTTCTGAGGAGAAAAGAAAATCTTGGGGAGAACACTTAGCAATCTTATTACTTTCCATTGCTTTTGTGTTTCATTTGCTCTATTTCACTCTATGTATTTTTCAACTAATACCATTTTGTTCATTATTTATTCATATTAAAATAAAGAATTGGAGTAATATTCACAAAGTATTCCTGGCAATAAAAAATCTTAAGTTTTAACAATAAGATTTTTCTAATTTTTTATTGAGAAAGTTTGAAATTCCTCTTTCAGCTGTTATAAACTCCAAAAGTGGATTTTATATACAATGATCCTTTCAAAACTAGTCTCTAAGAAAAATAGAACCTTTTCTACACTTAATTTATAGACACATTTGAATTTATAACTTCATTTTGTTTATAGTATCTTTTGCCATGCGAATATATGTAATTTTTAAGCTGCCAAATATATCTAATTTTTCTTTATGGTTTTTGAGATTCCTGTCATACTTAGGAAAGTCCCACCCTGAATTTCTATAAATAGTCTCTTACATTTTCTTCCAATATCCTATATAATAAAAGGCTAATATGCAAATTGTCCACTCCACTGGGAGTTTGACCTGGAGTTGGACCAGGGAAGGGACCACAGGAGGTTGGCTGGCGGGCCAACCACCTGCAGCCCCTTCCCCTAACTGGCCTGGCACAATAGGCCCTATCAAGGCAGGCTGGCTAGACCCCACCTGTGCACAAATTCATGCACAGGGCCTCTAGTTTTTCTTATAAATATATGATAGAGATCCAATTCCATTTGCTTCTGGATGGATAATCAATCATATCAACACTTTATTAAACTAACCACTTTTTTTTTCACTAAGTTAGATTACATTCCCCCATTGTAATGATCTTTCTGTCGGTGCTCAACCATATGGGACTAATTATTTATCTAGTTCTGTGTCAATATCATACACTGTTGACTATAGTGACTTCATTGTTATTTTACTATTTAGAAGTCTCCTTGATTGTTCTTATTCAATATTCATAAATTTTTGGCTATTCTTAGAGGTTTATATACATTCCAGAATCACTTTATATACTTTGTTTGGGTTTCATAACTTTTATGTCTTATACTACTCTTGCTATATTTTGTTCTCAGAATTGTATTGTTTTATCTCAATTATAGATGGATATGTCCATTCCACTTTAGTTTCAAATTTATTATTATTAGGGTAGAGAAAAAGCTATTGATTTTCAGAAAGTGTCTAGTCAGAGTTAATCTTAGGATTTTTCAGGAGCTACTGAGAAGGAATACTCATCATTTCTCCTATTTCCATTTGATTTAGGTAGATCTTCTTTCTTTTTTTATTTTTTATTAAATAAGATGGATATGGAAATTTGAATTTGGTTCTCTCAGCTAATACTGATGCTGGGAAGCTTCAGAAAAATTCCAGGTAATACTCTGCTACTATCATGAGAAAAAAATTAATGTAGAATTGAACCTAAAAGTGTGCTTAAATGTTATCAAAGATATGTAGGCTGAAACTGGGATTGCTTCATTTAAGAGTTGAGTTTTAAGAGGTACTAATACAATAAAAAATAGGGGGAGTGTAAGTGCAAAGTTGTAAATATAAAGTAATCCAGTTTTGTGAAATGATGATGAAGCATACATATCTTTTATTGCCTATACAATAAAAATTTGATATATTAATATTTCCCTTCTAGCATAGAATTTAGAAATTTACTTGACAATCACAATTTTATTCAAGAAATTTTTATTAACTAAAACTAACACTAATTATAATATCAATACCATAATTATGTTCTTTCACTTAAAGAAAACATTGCCTCAATCCACTAAGGTGTTCTGAGGTTTCTTTTCTATTCATCTTGTTTATTCAGCTGACTTATTTTTTCATTATTGGCTTCCTGGCAAATCATTGCACAACTCATGTTTTGTTTGTGTTTCATTTTTAAAATGGCACTGAGACCGATCCTCAGCTTTCAAATAAATGACTATATTAGAGATTATATTTAGGGGATGCCTTTGCTTTCTGCTGGAAATGATTGAGACTCAAATGGAATTAGGACTTTTTTATCACTCAGGGTTTCAAAACATAATTTCTGTGTCAGCTGGTAATTCCCTTATTTGTTCTTTCATTTTACTTCATACATGTTTAATTATTATTGTGGTCCAGGCACTTCCCAGACACAGCAGATACAATGTCAGAAAAAAATAGCCAAAATCTTGCTCTCATGGAACTTAGATATATGTCTAGTGGTAGTAATAAGAATTAAAGTGCAGTAGAGTAAGGAGGGTGGCAGCTAACACTGGAGAGGGCTGAGGATGCTCTTTTGTATAATATTAAGGAAAGTCCCCCTTGAAAAGGTGACTCTCAAGCAGAGAGTTGTAGTGAAGAAGGGACTAAACAGATATCAAAGGGAAGATTTCAGACAAGTAAAGAGACCTTAAGGCAAGAATATGCTAAGTGTATTAAAGAAGCAGCTAGAAGGTCAGGAGGGCTGAAGTAAAATGAGGATCCAGAAGAGAAAAAGAAAGGTGTTAAGGAACTTGATCATGAGGGATATGATATTTGCTCTAAAAGATAGTGTGTTTGTGTATGATAACAGACTGTAGAAGAGCAAGTACAAAGGTCTATTATGCACTTGCATGGTAACGTTGAATTTTTCAGTGCAGATGTCATTGATGTCTGACAAAATCAGTATAGGAAAAAATAACGATTGCATTTCAACAGACAATTACACATCTTTTCAAGTACACTTTTCTGGTTTTTCGAATTGTAGGGCAAAACCGGAAGAGAGATAATGGTGGTGGACCAGGGAACTTCCAGTGAGAAGGCTTAAACTCCAGATATATTTTGAAAATAGAAGAAAAGAATTTGCTGGATGTGAAATAGATGGCTTGTATCAGTCAATGTCCCCTCAAAAAAGATATGGCACATTAAATTAAGATAATTAGAGGTATTTTTAATAAAATAATTATTTAGAAAGATGTGGGCAAGGTATAAGGAACCACACGCAATAGTACCATGCCCCGAAGGATGAAGAGAAAATGTAGGTATTCAGATTTGGAAGTTGAAAGTTTAGCATATAAAAACAAAAACCTGTGTTCAGTGGAATTAAGACAGCCTTAAGGAAAGCACCCAGTCCAAAGCTACCCTGTAAGGACATAGACAAAGGGATCAATACTTTGACTTCCATCTCCTCCCTCCTCCAATCTTCAGCAAAGGCTCCCCATTAACTGGGACCAACTGCAATACAAAGGACAGGGAGAACTTTAATTTATTGACTACAGATCAGCGTTCATTGTCATGAATCACAGTATAGAAGGGTGAGGACTGGGCCTAGGGGACTCTGGGAGAGATTCAGGATGACTCTATAGCAGCAATTTTTAACTGGTGTGCAGCAAGAATTTGTGAAACGTACAATACCTGATTATTTACTCAGGGGCACTGACCTCTTTTCCTGTAGATTGTCAAATAAAAAAGTGACAACAGCCAACATAACAATAGCCATCCAGTGTGAATGAATCAAAATTATACCTATATTTTTTGTCAGATCAGCAAAAAATATAGAATGTATTCTTTGGTGTCCTGCAGAATTTTAGTAATTAGTTTGTGTGTGCCATGAGATGAAAAGGTTGAAAATCACTGCTCTACAGACTTGGGTTGAATAAATAGAACTGCAAGATGTGTGTGTGTGTGTGTGTGTGTGTGTGTGTGTGTGTGGTGGAGGGAGGGATGCATTTGTGGGTGTGTGTGGGTATAAAAAAGGATAGATTGAAAGAAATCAAAGTTCAGTTTTGGATAACACAGTTATAAAACAGCACATTAACAGTAGATGTGAATTTTTAAAATGTATGTCAAAAGTAGACAGGAGAAAATAAACTGAAGTTATAATATTAGGAATTTTAAGTAGGTAGTTGGTATTTAAGGCCTTGGAACTAGGTGAAATTTTCTAGGCAATGAGTATAGATAGAGAAGAGTTTATTAAAATAATAAAAAATGAATCAGCAAAGGAGACAGCAAAGAATTTTTTTAAAGGAGTCATTAGGTGTGTCAAAGCGTTTAATAATGGTAGCAAGATGATTACTAAGAAATGACATTAAATTTTTCAGTGAAGAAGTCATTCAATAACCTTGAAGAGATTAGTGTAGAAAAAAAATGTGTTTTCAGTAGACAACTGCATTTCCTGACCTTCTGGGTTATCAGATTTTAGTACAGTTAGTTCATTGTCTTTGAGCTATGTTGCAACTCTTTGTAAATGTAGGTAACTAATAAGTAAATTCTGACTTGCCTGGCAGCATTTAATTGACATTTTCTGTCTAGTTTGTTAGTGACTTAGTGGGTTATGAAGAGAAAAAAAAAGTTTTGTCTCCATTGCAATTCATTTTGAAAATGAAAGTTCAACAGGACTTTTCTGAGAAATGAAAGAGAGTTTTATTATAATGATTTGCAAATTGGAGAATGAGTAGCCTTTTTGGCGTGAACCGAAGACTCACTTTAGGGTAGAAAGGATATGGAAAGGGTTTAAAGGCAAGAGTTGTGAGGTGGAGTGGCTGGGAAAACAAGACCATGAACTTGCATTATTCATTGTTCATTGGTGGGAGTAACTGGATTTTGAGGGTTCTGCTGACTCAGTGGTCGGGAACTGGGGTTGTGAGATGAGAACAATGGATAGTTCTATTTGACACCCCGTCAGCTGGTAGAGTCACTGTGAGGATATAGGAGAGGGCTAGGTGGAGAGGGACGGGATTATGGGGGCTGGGAAATGGAGCACTGCAGATGCAGGTCACCACTTGCTGACCACGCCCTGTTCTGAGAAAAACCACAGAGACTAACAAAATGACCTAGAACCGGACCCAGCTGGGTGGGCAGGGGGGAAAGAATGGCAAGTGCTGGAGCCTGGAGCTTTAAAATGAAGGCCGAGGGCAGAGGTGGGCTGCGGTAGGGTCAATGGGGTAAAAAGAGGGATATATAATTCTTTCAACAATAAATATTTTTAAAAAATGAAATAATAAAATGTATGGATGTTACTAAGAGAGGCAGCTAGCAGAGAACTAATCACAAGGCAGTGAGATGTATAACCAATCTCAAGAACATACTAAGGCAGAATTCTCTGAAAGGACCAATCAGGAGCTCTCAAGGCATATATCTACCCTAGATCCTAGACCAAAAAGCATGCTGTTTTTTCTCTCTCCCTCTCTCTGGTACACTGGGTTCTTGGTGGGGAATGTGCTCCCTGCGCCCACTATAGGACTGCACACATGGACTAATGGGCTTTAATTAGCGTGGCTGCTGAACTCCATCGAACTGCAATAGGGAATGGGAGCTCTGAACACTGGCCTGCTCCTGGGACCCCAGCTGCACCTTTGCCAGGACTGGCTTCTCTCACTAAATTTTATCTCCTCCAACCATATTTGTCCTCAAATTCACTGTTTGATTTTGAGAGGTTAGAACTCAGACCCAAACAGAAATTTTGGCATCTACTAGATGTGGCCAACAGTTGAAGTGATAAGACAAGGTCAGAGGGGAAGGGAGATCACAGGCAGGGGCCAATACCTCAGTTTCCCTGGGAGTCTGCAAAATAAACTAGTAAGACAAGTTTTGTAGTGGACAATGCAAAGAATGTAGTTCTTCAGGTAGACAGGGTAAGAGTTCAAATGGTTTAATTTCTAGAGCAGGGTCAGAAACCAGACTGAAGAAGGTCCCATATGTTAGGTCACAAAATTATGATATTAGAATTCTGTATTGCAACATTCCTTTATTCCATAGCAATGTGTGTTTTGGCTTTTCTTTGAACTGGTTATAATATATTCTTGATTCTCTCTGTTTCAGAGAAAACCAGAGACACCCAAATGGTGTCCCTGGTGCTAAAGCCCATGATACTAAAGCTCAATTTAATACCTGAGGCTAATTGCTATTTCTATCCCCAAAATATCATTTAATCAACCATTCTGGCACCTCACCATAGAAAGAAGAGGCAATCTGCATGATAAAAGGTCTTGCCATTCTCTTCGCCTCAAAAGACGTCATGGTCTGAAATAATATTTTATCTTGTCCCATCCTTCTTCCTATAAAAACCTTACATTTTGGACAACTCTTGTGAAAGGTTAACATGGTGGTCCATGGGCAGGCTGATTGCTGTCTCAGACTGTGGATAAAACATTACATTTATTTAAGGAAAGGTGGTGGGGGATGGGATATCCTTTGCCCAGAATCGAGGCAAGGGCACATTGGGTGGATGATGGCAGCACCCAGGAGCTGGAATTTCATCCTTATTTGCAGTCACTAGTGGGAAGCTCTTGTCCTCAGTGGGTCTGGGGGCTGAGTCCAGAGGCTTGGAACTTGGATGGAGTGAGGGTGGAATGAGAATGGGTGAGGATGGAATGCAGCAGTGCCATCAGGTGTCTTCAGGACAGTTTCCATTCCTTATATGGTCTGATTCCTGGTCTCTAGGGAGTTTTTCTGGTCTTTTGTTCTCCTGTGGCAGGAAGCTTACAGATAGCCCTTAGGAACTAACACCTTGGGAATACTCTTCTGGTTGCTGGATTGGAGCTGCCTGATTCATGAGTCCCTTAGGACAGTAAATTAGATCTTTAAATTGCCTCGGTTGAAGCTGTTGTCTAACATTTCATATGAATAAAATGCATTCTTTATCATGTATTCATTTCATATTATATAAGAGTCAAGATTTTACTCTTTTCCTGAAAATTATCTCTCTTTTTTAAAAAATATTTTATTGATTTTTTTACAGAGAGGAGGGGAGAGGGATAGAAAGTTAGAAACATTGATGAGAGAGAAACATCGATTAGCTGCCTCCTGCACACTCCCTACTGGGGATGCGCCTGCAACCAAGGTACATGCCCTTGACTGGAATCGGACCTGGGACCCGTCAGTCCCCAGACCAACCCTCTATCCACTGAACCAAACCACTTTCAGCTGAAAATTATCTTTTAATGTTAGTTTTGGTGTAGGGATGTGGGCAAAAGGCTGACTCAAGTGTGTTTAATGGGAAGCAGGATCAAGATAGACGATCTAGTTTTCAGCAAAATCTTTTTTTTTTTTTGTGAAGCACATTAAAAATGTCAATACGATTTAACAATCATCTTTTTCATGCATGAGAAGCGAGGAGAGGCTTGACAGGATGAGAAAGCAATCCGGAGGGGTGAGTACTACAACCACTCTTGGGGCATGAAACAAAGTCTGAGACCAGAACAGGATGGGAGGGAGGACCCCAGTAGTATAATGCTGGGGTTCTTCAAAGGGCAAACTTCAAGGGAAAGAAAACCTGCCTTTCCTTTAAGAAGGAGATATTGAAAGTACTTGCCTGTTTGGCCTTACCTCTAGTTGAGGCAGAATGAAAGAAGAAAAAGTTAACCACTGAGAATTTCGACCACAAACTACACACACCTTCTTTGCCTAAGGAACTGAAATAAGACAGGTTTGGGGAGCTTAAGGAGTAGGTTCTTATCTCCGTACTTATTTGTCACCTCCTTGTTACCCTGACACAGGAAGTTGCAAATGCTAACTTCTCTATTTCATGGCATTGTTCAGCTATGAGGGTGTTTCTTGATTCACATTGTTAAGAGCCTAAACCTGACTCATTGTTGCAGTGCACACATGCAGGTAACAAAAAGAAAACCCACAGATTCTACTCCTCTCAAATTCCCAGCTCACAAGAATTGGTTTGTTACACAATGATGATACTTACTCAAATTTTTATTTTCTCATTTGATATTCTAGTCCAGGGGTCAGCAAACTCATTGGTCAACAGAGCCAAATATCAACAGTACAACAATTGAAATTTCTTTTGAGAGCCAAATTTTTTTAAACTTAAACTTCTTCTCACGCCACTTCTTCAAAATAGACTCGGCCAAGCCGTGGTATTTTGTGGAAGAGCCACACTCAAGGGGCCAAAGTGCTGCATGTGGCTTTCGAGCCCGTTTGTCGACCACGGCTCTAGTCAGTATGTTTCCCCAGGCAAGAACATTAAAAAAAAAAAAAGAAAAGAAAAGAAAAGAAAAAGAGTTGTTTTTATTTCCTCTCCTCACATTTTTTATTTTCTTAGAAACATTATTTTCCTTTGTTGAGAGGGATAATTAATTACATTAATAATAAATCTCAAAATGGGAAACCAAACTTGAACTAAAATATAAATCTTACTCCATAATCACAAAGAATATTTACTTTAAAAATAAACGTAAATGTTTCTCTGAGGTCCGATCCCATGATAATTCATTCGTAATCTATTTGGGTCCTCTCTCACTCACATCTGTCTTATGAAAAACAAGGCATTCTGGGAAGCCTGTTGATCTTTCCCTCATTAGGTTGGTTACCTCTGAGATGGCCTGTCTTGGCTTCTAAGGGTTACTGAAATCTGAGAGCCTTGGGTTTTTGCTGGGAAATTTCTAGACCTTCCTTCCCATTCCCAATTTCCTGGAGGATGCCTTCTCACCCTCCTCCTCTTTTCCACAAAGTGCTTATCTCCTTTTCTCCTTCCAGGCATAACTCCTTCCAGTAATACCAGGAAAACAATGATCTTTCCTGTCCTACAGCAAAAGCCTCCCGACAGTTAAGTGGGAAAAAGTGCACTGAGGACAAAAGACAAATTAATATCTCAATCCATGATGCTGTCTCACAGCCTTTACAGGAGTACCCTTCCCTCATAACCAGAAATACCTGATGGAGGAGGAAAAGGCCCAGCACTAACAGACCAGCCAGCCAGTTTGTGGGTGACTGAGGCATGCCCTAATCCTTCATCAGTGGCCTAACCTTCATAATCTTATTAGTGTACAATCACAGTGTTTCATTCCTGAAATCTGAAACTGGAAGAAGAAAGGAAATTCAAGTTACAAATGACCCCACACATTTATTTAAAAATTATGCCGTGCTACACATGCAGATGCTTATGTCCCCTGCCAATCTTTCTAAACCCTTCATCCAGCTGTAGCCTTCAGGACATTTAAGAAGTGAAATCATCTCTTTACTTCCAGAGATGGAAAGACCTTGCCAGGAACAATATAGGGAGATGAATGTTGCTTTTGATAAGACACCAATGGAGAGTTATGTTTATTTTTATAAATGTCAGTCAAATTTTTATTTATAATTAAAGTTATTGTACTGGCAATTACAATCATTTCTCAACATACTAGAAAGTCTATTTTGTAGCATCATGGATTACACACAGATGACACTTTAATGAATCAGTGTTTCTTGAAGACTAAACGGGGCAGAAATGAAATGGCTGTTAGTTCTGTCAGGACTTCAGTTTCTTGGGAAGGCATAATTGTGCTAATTAGTTGAGACATGTAAAAGTCAGTTTGTTTTTTTTAACTGTTCATGTTTTGTTTTTAATATGTTTTTATTGATTTTAGAGAGAGGGAATGGGAGAGAAAGGTCATTAGGAAAAGAAATGTCGCCCCCTACTGGGGATCGAGCGGGCAACCCAGGCATGTGCCCTTACCTGGAATGGAACCTGAAACCTCTCCCTACTAAGCATCATCGGCCAAGGCCTGCCTGGGTGTTTTTCACTAAAAGCATATTACATTGACATGCTATTGTTCTCATTTTTGCATGTCAGTCTGAGAAATAGGTTGGGGAAGTGAGCCTCCACACAGCTCCTTTGATGTGGCATTCATTATGTGGAACGGGGACTCTCTTTGCACGTATGAAATGGCCCCGGAAAGGAACTCTCACAAACAGGGACATAAACCTCCTCCGAGGGAAAGTACTGAGAGGATTGTAATGCATGTAGCCATTCTAGCATTTCCTCACAACAGCATTGCATTCCTAACAGACTCTTATTTATACTATGGCTGAAAATATCGTTTAATTTAATGCTCAACTCATAGTATTTGATTGGTTGTGGGTTATTTTTGTTTGGTTTTGTTTTTTGTATGTGAAGAAAAGGGACCCAGTCAACCTTTTCCGTATTAAAATACATATACTCCAGCACCACCTACTGGGAATAAGGTTATAGTGTCCCAAATTACAAGAAATTAAAATACCAATCTGATTCTTTCCCCAAAACTTTCATTTATTTCTTGCTTTTTCTCCTTCTTGTATTATTTTTATTTCCTATTGTTCCTCTATTCATTTTTCTTTCTTTCCTTTTACCTATTAGAAATACTCTGACTTGAATGCCCTCAGTGGTACCAGATTTGTCTCTTGCTTCAACAGTGTTTGGACTGAACAGAACCAGGGACTCCCTTCTTCCAGCCTCCACATTTTACCGAGCCACCTCCTTCTAAACCTCTCTGAGACTGCCAACACACCGTTTTTGGTTTGTTTGTGTTTGTTTGTTTCTCTACCTTAACTCCTTATTTCTGAGCAACTGTGAGCTCCCAAATTCCTCATAGTTATTCCACCCAGGTGGAGGCTGCTGTCAACCGCCTGGCCAGCTGCATCTGTGGCCCCACACCTACCTCTCTCTGGGCTTCTGTTTCCCCCAGGAAGATGTGGCTCCGGAGGGCGAGTTGGTGGAGAAGCGCGAGGGCACTGAGCTTCTCTTAAAGTTGCAAAACCAGCGCGGTGGCCGCATTCTCTTCCAGGACATGCTGAAGCCCCCCAAGATGAAGGGGCAGAACTCGGAATGCCATGGAAGCCATAGGCCCAAGTTCTACCCCTGCGGACCCTCAGCTCTGTGGCTTCCTGGAGAACCACTTCCGGGGTGAGGGGGGAAACTCATCAAGAAGATGGGCCACACCTGGCTCACCTCTGAAGGCTGGCGGCCCCCAGGCTGTGCCAGGCGAGTATCTCTTCAGGAGGCTCCCCCTCAAGTGGACGAGGAGCCTGTGGAGCCCAGAGGCCTTTGAGGGCTCCTCTGCAGCCGCCTGGTGTCTGGCTTTTACCTGCACCTCTCCCCGAAACTACCAGCCATTCTTTTAGCCACCCTGGCACCCTCTCCCATGCATTGGACCAAATGAAACAATAAAACATTTTGCAGCAAAAAATAAAAAAAAGAAAGAAAAGAAAAAATACTCTTTATTTTTCTTTAATATATTTTATTGATTTTTCACAGAGAGGAAGGGAGAGAGATAGTTAAAAACATCGATGAGAGAGAGACATCGATCAGCTGCCTCCTGCACACCCCCATGGAAGTATGCCCGCAACCAAGGTACCTGCCCCTGACTGAATCAAACCCAGGACCTTTCAGTTTGCAGGCTGCTGCTCTATCCACTGAAACAAACTGGTTTCGGCTTGACTTTCACAATATAACTCTCATGAACATTTGTCTAAAATAAGCACTTTATGATATGAAGATAGATTAAAGATAAGAAAAAAGTGATCCATGTCAGATCATATGTCTTCACTTTGCAAAAATATAAGTATAAAGTAATGCCTGAATTTTTAACAAAATTTTAATTAGAAATATGTTTGTTGATTAAGAAAGGCAATAAAATGTTATGAACACATAAACACAATATTGTTAATCTCTGAAAATATATTAAAGCCAACTTTTGACAATTCTTAGAAAGTTTTTACTACAGTTGCAAGATTATATTTAAAATAATAACGCTTATAGCTAAAATATATTGGATGCACACTTTCAATCAGGAGCTCCCCTAAGGTCACTTTATGGGTTATCTTATAGCAACTCTGTGATGTAGGTGTTCTTTTATCCTCATTTTAATATGAGAAGATTATAACTGAAGTGTTAATTAACTCATTCAAAATCACATTAGTAAGTGGGTGAACTGGTTTTCAAAAGCACATTTTAGTTGCAGTGTATATGTGTTTTTATTTTTAAGGCTTAATTTCTAGGTATTTGACAATTAACATAATTGAAATCAAATTTAATCATCCACAGGCATTCCTTTGAAAGGTCCCCTAAGGTCTGATTTGTTCAGTTAGGATAACTCTGCTTTGCTTTTAAGTATTATTGTACTAGAGGTCTGGTGCATGAAAATTCATGCACTGGCAGGGGAAGGGGAGGAGTTTCCCTCAGCCAGGCCTGTACCTTCTTGCAGTCTGGGACTTCTCAGAGGATGTCCACCTGCTGGTTTAGGCCCACTCCCCAGGGGATTGGGCTTAAACTGGCAGTGAGATATCCCTCTGGCAGTCTGGGATCCCTCCAGGGATGTCTGACTGATGGGGAGTGGGCCTAAGCCACAGTAGGATGTCCTTGGCACCACCTTGGAGGCAGGAAAGACGCTCACCACTGTCCCTGTGCTCACAGTGTCCAACTTGTGGCTGAGCAGAGCTCCCCTTGTGGGAGCACACTGACCACCAGGGGTAGCTCTTGTTTGAGTGTCTGCCCCCTGGTGGACAGTGAGTGTCATAGAGACCAATCATTCCTGGTTGTTCTGCTGTTAGGGTCAATTTGCATATTGCCCTTTTATTATATAGGATTCTTACTTTGTTTTCTTTTGTTTTATTTTATCACTGATATCTTAGTTTGCCCATTGACTATATTTCATGCAATAGTCAGAAAGGATAAAGATAAAAAGACTTACTTTTTTTCTTTACCTCAGCTTGGGCCAAATTTATAAAGTGCAGAAAGAGCCTTTGAGAGAGAATGGGTGGGCATGCCCTAATCAAGTGAGCACTTTTAAGGAGGGGCTAGGACTCTCCCTGAAGTCAGACATATTCTCACCCTGGCCTCCAGTATGTGAGTTCCGTATTGTGAGAGGTCTGTAAGAGAGCCATTCAGCAAGGGACTACAGGTAGCCTCTAGTAGTTAAGGTTAGCTCCTGGTTAATAAATAGCCAACAAGAAAATGGACATTAGTCCTACAACCACAATGAACCAATAATTTCTGCCAATAGCCATGTGAATTTGAAAGAGGATTCCAAGCTCTAGAAAGAACCGTGTACTGACCACTATTTTTATTATAACTTTGTAGGATCCTGAGCTGTTGTAACGCAACTTTTATTTCCATGACTATTTTTAGCAAAATATTAATCACCTTTAAAGTATAAAATAGTTAAAGTATTTTTTCAAATTTTATGTTGCTTCTTTTCAGTGGTATAAAAAATTATATTGTGCTAAAATTGCCTGCCTTTTCTATTGTCACAATGGATAATTTTTGAAAATACATATAGATATATGTTGTAACAAATTGTTCAATTGTTTTATTTTAACAGTAGAGAGTCCCAGTGCATGAAATTCATGCATGGTTAGGGTTCCTAGCAGCTGCCTGGGCCTTCCTTCATTCTCTGCTGCTCCCTGGTGGTCAGTGCATGTCATAGCGAGTGATCAAACTCCTGGTGGGTAGAATTCCCAATTCCCGAGGGGACATTTTGCATATTAGGCCTAGATAGATAGATAAATAGGTAGGTATTGATATGCTAATTGTTAACATTTTTCATTAAATAACATTTGCCCATGGATGTTTCCTAAGCTTCAACCATTTAAATTATTCAGGTTCTAGACCTGAGCAGTCCTATATTTAGGTAATTAGAGTTATAATACTAATTCTAAGAACAAGCAGGACCACTAATCTGGCATTAACTATACCCAACTTTAACCACTGAGAGAGAGAGAGAGGGAAAAAAGGAAGGCAGGAAGGAAAATACAAAAACAGACATAAATTTGAAAAAAAAAATCATGACTTTAAAATTAAATATTTATTAAAATATATTAGCGAAAGGGTAGTTTATATATAAATATTTTATATTTAAAGACTAGAGACCGGGTGCATGGATTTGTGCACTGATGGGATCCCTCGGCCTAGCCTGTGTCCTCTCACAATCTGGGACCCCTCAGGGGATGTCAGAAGCCTGGTGTACAGATTCAGTCTGATCCCTGCAGGCCAGGCTGAGGGGCCCCACTAGTGCATGAATCTGTGCACCAGACCTCTAGTATGCTTATGCTAGTAAGATCTTTGGTTACTCTTTTTCTTCCCTCCCCTCTCCCCTCTTTCGTCTGAGATTCATCATTCTGTTCCATGTTTCCATGCCTGTGTTGAGCGTCTGCCCTCTGGTGATCAGTACACATCATAGCTACTGGTCAAATGGTCGAAAGGTCAAATGGTTGCTCAGGCTTTTATATATATATAGATGATAGTGGCCACCCTAACTTCAGTATTTGTTTTTAGGAGGCTTTCAAGATTTGAGATGCCAATTTACCAATACTTTCTTGCCTTTAGCATTTGAAAGATAATTAGCTGCTTTAATTAGAGGCCGATGAGGGACTTATACTATTCAATCCACACAGAAAGCAAACCTATGATTATCCCAATGTTTTAATCAACTGCACTACAGACATAAACTTCAGGTTAATGATGGTAAAGGGCAAAAGAAAAAAAATCTATATTAAAATATCACCATGTTACTTTCATTGTATTACTACACATCTCATTAAATATATTACGTGGGCAATGTTTTCTTCCTACAAAAAATAAGGAAAACATGTCTACTTGATTTGTTTTCTTGCTATAAGTTGAATTTGGATTTGGGAAGGCAAATAACTATACTAAAGGCTGTCTGCACATCTGTTAAATGTTTTCCTGGAGAAATGGTATGGAGTAAGATGAACACTGGAAAACCTTGGGAAGTACGGGAATCCTATCTCACCAGTCACTAGCTATGTAGCTATGGATAATGTCAGAAAAACTCACTGGTGTTCTCAGAATGAAATGAGAGGATTGAACCACATAAGCATTTTGAAAACTGGGTCCTGGAAGAGTTAGGTTTTCCCAAGGTTTTCAAATATTTGTCCCTCGACTTTCAATTCTATCCCAGCATCAACAAAGCCTCTCTGTTTCTCGTTATTGCTTTTGTTTCAATATGTTTTGTATTTTGGGTTTTAGAAATAAGATTTTCCTTGAAGAAGGAAGTCTCTAGTTTCTAAAAGTTTTAAAAACCACTGATCAGAATTAGCACTGATGTTAGCTACTAAAAACAAGGGTCTCAGTTATTACAGTGGTTCTAAATGTTATTACTAAATGTTATTCTTGCTAAATGTTAAAACGTAGCATAGTGTTTTACAGATGCAGCTGTAAACAGGATGAGCTTGACAGGAACTCAAGTGTAAGTGTAAGTATAAGGGGTAAGTGTAGCCAATTGCAAAGAAAAAATCAACCTGTAATTGACCAAATAGTATATACAAGCTTGAATATAAGCATTGGTTAAACCTTTCTTCCAGGAGACAGAGCCTTGGATATGAATTCCTTGCCTCTTTTACTTGCTGCAAGTAAATAAAATTGCCTTGTGACAGGTATGTCTCTTTCTTGAGGAGAGCACCCCACGCTGCAAACCCCTTGAGCTCTGTAACACTGGCACTTTCTAGCCCACAAGTTCTTTGTTCTACTTTATTCTGGTTTAGTGAACCATTGGCTCCACCCACTAGACCAGGCAATAAAAACGATGAGTGGATAAAAATTCTGGCCTTTAATATTTTTACCCACCAAAGTTTTATTTGGAGAATTTAATTGATATTTACCTTGCTTCCTAAAATTTCCAACAACAGATTGATTGTTTTCCTTCAGGGCCATCCACTCTCCTAGGTTTATTATAGGCACCTCTCACCAACACCAGAGTGGTGTTACTGGACAGCCCCCTGAGTCTGTGGAAGAGGGCTGTTCCCAACCTCACCTCAATCCTTGTCTTCTCATATAAATGAATTTATACAAGAGACCTTGGCTGCATTGTGAAAGGCCAATTTATTAAAGCACCTAGAGCACGCACTTTTATTGAAAAAGCAAAGCACAAGTACACCTATACATCTGGCTTATGAAGCACAGATGGGCTCTCAATTAATCTGAAGAGCAAGGAGGGTGGGGGTCTGAGGTGTTATATACACTCCTGTTTATAGGTTTTAAAATTCCTTTGCTGAATATTTTGGTTTGCTGAATATTTTGCTTCAGATTAATTCTCAAGGTTCGTCCTCCCTCCCTCCCTCCCTCCTCCCCTCCCTTCTCTCTCTCTCTCTCTCTCTCTCTCTCTCTCTCTCTCTCTCTCTCTCTCTCTCTCTCTCTCTCTCTCTCTCTCGCCTTCTCTCTCCCTCCCTTCTCTCTCTCACCTTCCCAGAATTCATGAGACACACCTGGCAACTTTATATCTTGCCAAGCCTTGAGACTGCTGGCATCTCTGCCTAGGGAGTAAAATTGTCCTTTTTCCCCTTCCCCCCACCCTTTCTACTTCTCTCATGAGGGAAGCTTGTAACCATTTGCTCACAAGTGTCCTTGGCTGCAGAACATAAGGGCTTGTTAGTTACAAGCTGGCTGGGAACTGCTCACACTGTTTGGCCTTGTTTTAACTTCCCTTATCCTGCAACTTTCCTATTCTGTCTGCTCTGGAATCCTGTAACCAGTTCACCTCCCCTTTGCAAAAATCTCTTTAATCACTCTTTCTCATTTAGATAAGGATGGTTTCATTGAGAAGGCCCTTGCTATGTGTTGCTCCAGCAGTATGGTCTCCTTTCCTCCATTCTGCTAATAACCTGGAAAAAAAATTACAAGGTTAGTTTTAATTTCTAGCTAACAATGTTTTTTGATCTATGAAGCAGAGGCAAACATTTATTAAGAAGCAGCAATTTATTAAGAAGCAGCAATAAAATGTACTTACAAAAAAGAATCATGTATGAAATACCAAATATTTTAAATTCTGATGTGTATTTTAACATGTTTTTTTTTTGTTTTTTTTAGTGTTCTAGAAATGTTGTGGGAAAGGCTTAAAACTAAATTGAGGTATTTGTTGCTGTTGTAGTTGAATCTTTTTGAGTAATTGAGTGCTTATTTAAGGGAGAAAAACAACTTTAAGATTTGTTTTATAAAACATAATATACAGACTTTTTAAAAAGAATATTTGGAAATATGTTCACAGAAAGTTTCTATGTATACTCTAAATGGGCAACAAGCAAATGAGATGAATATAAAAAGAACATTTTATTAACTAAACAACCAACATTAACTTAATAAGTAAATGTGAAATAAATGAATACATAATCATGTGTTGTGTATTAAATATTTAAAATGGCTTTAAAATATTTTGCATTCAGTCATCATTCTAAGACACTCTCCTACTGTATTCTTTCTCTGGATCTTATCTGTAGACAAGTATCATAAAAGCAAATATACACCACATCTACCATTGAGTTATCCATTTACTTCTATATATATAATTATTGTCCCATGGGAAAAAAAAACCCACAATTATTTTAACTAAGGGTCTAATTGTTACAAGAATATCACTATAAATTTATATCACTATAAATTAGATTTTTAATTTAATTTTTTATTATGATGAAAAACATATACCCTTAAGATCTGCAGTAGTAAGATTTTCAGCAATTAATATTACAACTAGTGGTACTCATATTTTTATATATATTCTAAGTCACAATTTACATTTATAGTTGATATTTTTCTTATGCTAAATTCAAATGATTTTAACCAACTGTTCTCATGTTTAATTTGCTATGATGCTATAAATCATTAGTGTTTTTTAAAAAGTGTAGAGAGTATGGGTTGGGGAAGGTAAATGCACAAATGTTCATGCTTGTTTAATTTAATTTTTGTCAGAAGATTAATTAACTCCCAAGATTTACAAAGTCAAAGTTAAGTGATGTTTCTTAGAACATATTTATGGGTTACTTGAGCTTTGAATCCAGCTTAATTCATTAATTTGTAACTCAAGGCCTTTTTAAATATAATTATGGTCTTATTTATTTAAATGTGTTGTTCCTCTGCTGTTTTACCCTTAGATCACATCTGAATCATTATCATCCAAGATAAGCTTTGTCTTAGTTATAACCAGTGATTTGGTAGAATTCTAAATTGGAAGATACATGTCTGGCTATTTCCTCCAAAATTCGGAGAGAGAGAGAATAGATCTCTGCTTTCAAAGACATAGTTTTGAAGATTCTCAAGCTGTGGTGTAATAATGAATCTAGAGAGTATGCTTTACTTAACAGGCAGAACCTATATCTTCACATGACATTGTGAAATGATTTTTCAAAGCTCTTTGTGAGGAGGAAAAAAAAAAACACCTGTGAAAGAAAATGACATATATACATTTGTATATCAATGAGATAAAGACTTTCAAATATATTCCCTATGCATATCAAGCAACATGATGGTTTCAGCCTTATAATACACTGCCTTGTATTATAAATTCAAATATGAGAAGTATATTTGACCAGATTAATGTTGTTATAATTATTTTAGTTATTCCAAAGCCAAGAGAAAGGATTACATTTCCAAACTTGTTTATATTCTTGTTCTGCTTCCACATCCAAATCCAAGAATATCAGTCTCCCTGGGGACCTTGTGGCTTTTGGATGGCCACATCCATGTTTCTAACTAATCTTTCTGGGTTTTTCCCAGATCCACTCTGAATTATTGCAGTTTATGGGCAACTGGAATGAGCAGAACAGGGAAGAACATTACAAGAAATTGTAATTAAAAATCACTGAACATTAATGAAAACATTTAGCACAAACACAATATTGATCAAAAGTATATTTTTATCCATTTGCTTATTCATTGTTTAGCTCATTCATTTGATATCTATAGAATATTTTCTATAGGATGAATGCTTAAATTAGAGCCAAAATATGCAATGAGAATGTGTCTGATAGTGAGGGAGAAAAGAAGTAAATAACTGAACACATACACTAACATAATTGAAGCTTGTAATACATATCAGTAAAGAAGTCGACAGGGGTACCATAGTAATGAATTACTGAGCAGGCTTGATTGGGTAAGGCTGGTTAGGGAAGATTGCTCAGAGGAGGTGGTATTTAAAATGATGAAGAATAAAAAGAAATTGACCATGCTGAGATGGGAAGCTTGAAATTACTAGTACATAAGGGCTTCCTCATATCTCTGTTCCTTGGTTCACGGTTTTCCTTGTGCCTGGCACATCTGCTCCACTTCTACCCCACAGCCTGACTCATACTTTCTTCTGCTTTAGTGCACAGCTCAGGCATCAATCTACTATGAAGTTACTCCCCAGTCTTTATGTTTCTTCTCTGGGATATTAGATATCTTTTTGTCATGCTCTCCTAGTAAACCATAAACATCTCTCTGAACACACTTCCTTTATTGCACGAATACCTCATTCCTCTTCTTAATACTATAATCTAGCTCTTTGTTTCATAAATTGTGGTTGAAAAAAATAAGTGTTATTATTCACAAAAACTATAAATGGAACTTTTGAGTCATGACATAGCAAGGAAATAATAAAAGCCCTATCAGGAACTCTACCAGGTCTAAACTATGAAAAGTACACATTTTTTTCATCTTTCTCTCTCTCTCTCTCTCCCCCCCTCTCTCTCTCGGTGAAGGAGATTTTGCTTTTCTCTCGTAAGTTCATCAGAGCCTAAATACATTGGAAGAAAATAAAGGGAAAAGAGCAGGACAATGAATCGAACCATAATCTCCTCGTTCATAGGTTAACACTCATCCATGCCAGTTGGGCAAAAGTGTGCCTTCCTTACCATCCATATACTCAGCATTTGTCAAGCTTATATATGTGAGTCAGGAGTTAAAACGTGGATAAGTAGCATTTGTGTGTGTTTGTGCATGTGTGGTTGTGTATGTATTTATCTAGATATTGTCCCACTTATAGACTCGCAAAATAAGTTTCTGATTTCAAGATGTATTATAGTTACAGTAATTAATACAGTGAGGTATTGGCAAAAATATAGACATAAATGAAGGAAGCAAATTTTTTAATGCTTTCTGGGGTGGGATCAGCTACATATACTTTCCTCGATACTGTTGGTCAGCAGGGGGAGCTGTCGCCTGCCATTGCAGGCATGCCTTGGGTGCAGAATCATTTTCTGTGAGGACCTGTACCTCAGTGATATGTTGTACTGAAATAAAAACTATAGACTTTGATTGGTAAATATCTCAATAAGCCAGGCAAATTAAGATCTTGAAAGGAGTAACACAAGACACATCATAGTGTATATTACGTTTTTTTTTTAAAAGAAAGCTATAATGATTGATAATAAATTGGATCAGTGGAAAATCATTAACACTTATGTAGTACAGCATTGGTATGGTAAACAATGTTTATCATTCTTCACATTCTCTTCTTTTATCATAAACTCCATTTGCTTGGTTACTTGTTTGTGTTACATTTGGTGCCTGCTTTTGCCATCTGAAATGTTTCAGAGAAAAATAAAAATCAACTTTTAAAAATGTAACAATGTTTTCAGCATTCATGTAAAATTTTTTTAATCATCTACTATGTAAAGGTTCTATATTAAACACTTATTGACATTATCTTATTTCAGTCTCAAAAAATCATCTTCACAACTGGTCTTACTAATCAAATTTTACAGGTATCCTACTCAGAGAAGTTCGGATACTTCTTAAGGCTTATACTACTAATAAGTCATTAAATTGACAATTGAACCCTAGTTTTTTTACTATAATTATCATGTAATTATCTCTTCTCCTATAGTTTCTCCTCTAATCATCTGTTCATCTAATATCTGGTATATGCCAGGTATATGGGATCACTCTCTAGAGATACATTTTCTTTTCCTCTCTCAAGGCCTGTACTTGAGATAAAAATCTTGCTCAATTTCACCAGATGCTATCACTCAAAGAATCTGTTGTCTTTATGTTATGACGTCTAAAGAGACCCTGTGTTCTGCTCTGATCTGATCTGACCCTGGCCTACAGCAAAATGTCCTAGGAACCTGACATTGCCAGTGGTTTGTAACCTGACTGGATATTGGGAAACTGTCATAGGCTAAGAGTTGATTCATCAAGAAGCTGACTATGGAACATTAAACAAAATCTACCCATGTATCTCCACTGTGGTTTTGTTAATGTTATTGTTGCTACATTTACTACAATATTTACCAAAGTGCCTTGTGATTGCATTTGGGGGTTTAAGAAAAGATGTTTTATAATTAAAACTTTTATTAATAAAGTTTACCAGCAACATATGCTATTTAAAAGCTAAGTTGAGTCTTACTTATTAACATTCTTATCAAAATGGAAAGTGATTAAATAATTTCATTTAATTATTGGATACTGCACACAAAATACATTTAATAAGAAGCATAAGTTGTTTAAATGACGTCACTGTTTATAAGGTTGTTTTTTGTGTATATTATATAAATGTTGGCCAAGGACTCACTATTTCATAACAAACTGATCTTAAATATCTACTGTCTATATTGGCAACTCTTGTATTCTGATGTTTATTATAGGTGGATTCTTGTCCTACTTTTAACATGTAATCTCCAAAGTAATATTTTGTTTTGGTCAACGATTCTTGCTTGACCAGACCTACATCATGTCCAACAGGCAGAATGACCGATTCTTTATAATTTTATTATTTATTTAAAACTGCCAAACACATCACACCTCATTCCTGCAGGATTGAATTGCTAGCCTCTCCTTTGACTAGGTATAACACAGAATGGGCAGGGATGTGGGGCTGGGAATTAGAAGAAGGAGGATCTAATCTAACAAATTCTGTCACTGATGTTTTGAAATATCAGATGAGGTGTGAATTGAGATCAGATAATTCCTAGGATCCTACAGAGACTGTGTAGAACACTGTTACAGAGCACAGAGCTCAGAAATGATTGACTTGAGTTTAAATCCCAGCTCCAATACTTACTAGCTCTGTGAACTTGGTCAGGCTGCTTAAACCTTCTCTTTCCTCCCCAATCAAATGGAACTAAAAACAACATCTAATTCATAAGGTTGATAAGTTAAAATAATTAGCATGAATAAGGCACCTATAACTTGTCCTGGCACAAAATAAGAGCTATACTTGTAACATGTGGTTATTATCTAGTTTGACTCAAATATTTACAACTTTGTAAAATTCTGAGTAGCTCATATAGTTACTAAACATTTATGCTTTTAGTCTCAATGACATTCCAGGTGCTTGCTACACTAGATTTGAAGACTATATCCAGTAATAAAACAGACAGGATTTATGCCTTGAATTTTTACTCATGACAATGGTAAATGGGTCGCGTCTACAGTATTCCAATTTATTAAAAAAAAAAGCATTTGCTAGTTCAGGATTTTGACTTTTTAATCTTAGTAACTGATGTGTCTAGTTGCAGAAATTGGTTACATCTCTGAACCCAATGCTCTCCTCATATATTTTTGTCAAGTACAGTGCTAGTAAATGTTAGCTAATGCCATATTTCTTAGCCTAGTACAGTGGTCAGCAAACTCATTAGTCAACAGATCAGCAAACCTAGGCTCGCCTAGTATTTAATCTTTATCCAAGGATTTGTTTTAATTGATTTTAGAGAGAGAGAGAGGGGAAGGGGAAAAGAGAGAGAGGAAAAACATCAATGTGAGAGAGAAACTTCAATCGGTTGCCTCCTATTCTTGCCCTGACCAAGGATTGTCCCGCAACCTAGGTATGTGCCCTGACCAAGAATCAAATTTTTGGTGTATGGGATGATGCTCCAACCAACTGAGATATCTAGCTAGGGCTTCACTATTTTTGTTGGATACATTCTAAAGGTTGAGAAGGAAAATAATACTAGTTAAATAAGTAGGCTTTGAAGTATTATAAACCTGAGTTCCATTCCTAGTCTACAACATTTAATCAGTTTGAGTTTAGGCAAATGATTGCTTCTTTCAGAGCTCATTTTCCCCTTTTGTAAATTGATGAAAGCAACAACCTACTGCCTAGAGCTAATGTGAGGATGAAATGGGCTAAAGTCAAAGTTAAAATATATATAAATTAAAATATATAACATATATACATATATATGTTTATGGCATAGATTTTGTTGATGCTTTCACAAGTATATACTTATCCCCAAATTCATCAAATTGTACTCATTAAATATGTACAGCTTTTTGATGCTAATTTGTGCTGCAATAAAGTGATTAAAAATGAAGAAAATTTATTTTTACCTGATATTTATTAAGCTATTTAATAAAAAGTAAATATTATCACCATCATTATTACCACCATCATCATTATTATCAATAATAGGTAAAAGAATATATGTATTTTTTATAAATTATACTAGAGGCCTGGTGCACAAATTCATGCATGGGTGGGGTCCCTCTGGGTGGTCTGCAGGGATCAGGCAAAACCTGCAGTCCAACACTACCTGCAGCTCCTACCTGCCACTCCCGTTCATCCCATCCCCACTGTACCTGCCTCGGGCTTGTGCCCAATCAGTCCCAATCCGGAGAGGCTCACGTTACCCCAGCAGCAATCACCAGTCATTAACATTGCGTCTGGTGCCCTCCCACAAGGAGTGGCCTGCAGAATCAGCTGAAACTGGCTCTCCGACATCCTTGAGGGGTTCCAGATTGTGAGAGGGCACAGGCCAGGCTGAGGGACGCCATTGATGCATGATTGGGGCCAGGGAGGGACCGTAGAAGGGCTCCAGGGTGTGTCTGGCCCATCTCCCTCAGTACCAATCTGCCAAACCCCAGCAGCAAGCTAACCTATTGGTCGGAGCATGTGCCCTCTAGTGGTCAGTGCATGTCACAGCGAGCAGTTGAGCAACCTTAGCATATCATTAGCATATTATGCTTTAATTGGTTTTTCGGTTATGCCTTTCAGTCTATTACATATTACCCTTTTATTATATAGGATTGTATGTAATTGGCTTACTATATTAGTAGAATACCTCTTTGAATATGATTTGTTCCTATTACCACCTTTAGACTAAATTCTTGCCACATTTTGATTTTATCAATAGAACACCAAAACTGTTTTTTCAATACTTTCTGTAATAAGGAAACTAAACCACATTCTTTAGAGTGTTAGATAGAATTAGTACTAAGAACAGGGTAATTGTATGATATGTATATTGGTTTGGGTGTGTTTTATCAAACTTGTTCTACACAAGTTAATACGAGTTTTTGCATGTTGTGTAATCAGATACCTTTTTCAGTGGGATACTTTTCTCCCATCCGATGAGCCACCTGAAAAAAATCTCAGCCTTCTGTTAATGCCAAGTCTACCCATCCAGGGCACTCCCAGCTCTTCAAAGTCAAGAAACTAGTAAACTCAGGTGGAAAACATTTATGGGAATATATCTGGAAGTGACCAATATCTAACCTCAAACCAACCTGAAATGATAGATGTGGCAATAAATCTCACACAGTAAGGAAGAGAAAATGCTCTTCTAATGAACACTTCCTCATGATGGCCCAGGCTTTTAATGTCTCATATGGAAGATCTCATATCCATTGGACAGGAGCAGACTAGAGCAACTCTACCACAACAACCCATAGAAAAAAGTGCCACTGGACAAAAAGAAGGCTGTTGAAAGCAATAACCTGTTGCATTATTTCAAATGTGCCTGAAGCACATTAGTTAGTAGATAGCATAGGTTATGTTGACTTTATGCCACTTTGCTAAAAACGTCTCAAGGTTCTTCGTCATCTAGATGGAAATATAAAAGTCTGAGTCATGACCCAAACTAAGTTCAATCTGTGCCAAAAGAACTTCCTTTTTGTAAAAATTTTGTTAGACATTTTAGAATTATAAAATACTTTATATTGCCACTGAAGTCTTTCATAATACAGCATCTCCATTGTTACTATCCAAGAGGCAGTTCATTTTGAGAATAAAGAACCTTATTTTTTCAATGGTACAAATATGTGCCAAATTGCTTATATCAAAACTGCTTGTGAAAAGATTTTTATTTTGAGAAGAGAGTGGATGCAAAGGGTAAGTCATGCCTCAGGCCCAGATACATCCTTATCTCATGTTTTCAACCTGGTATTAACCAGTCTAGTTGACAATATCTGAATAGTAAGAATCTTCACAGGAAGGTCATAAAAAGCCAAGAATATTGCTCTTCGTGGGATACCCTTAGAAATCAAATATGACATAGGTAATATTGGATGACACTAAAAACTTTCCTCTATCTTCCCCATGCCTCCACTTTCTATGTTCTAGGCCTCTCCACTTTCTATGTTCTCCTCTCCCTTTGTCATGAGGTGGAAGGGCCCAACTAGTTTTTATCTCATCTCAAGGTCTTGTCACTGGAAACAAGTGGCAGATATTTTTCAATCTTGAGAGACAGTGAAGAAACCAAGAGATGGTAGGCAAGCTGTCACTGATCTGCTGGACACATGCCAACAGATACCCATTTTCAGATTACGTGTTAGGTAAGAAAAGCATCTCTCTCTTGTTAAGCTCCTGTTAGACATATTTTCTGTTATGCCCAAGTAGAAGCATTTCTTGCTTAAATATACATCCTAATCTTAGCCTGTTATTCTGAGAATTTTCATGAAGTGATTGACCATATTGATCTGCCTTTTCTTTTCTTTTTTCTTATTGGTTTAGTATAGCAGAAATGATGTCTGCTTAACTGTATTTTTTTTTCCTTGAAAATTAAAATATCTTGTTAAAAGTCAGAACAGCTTAGGAAGCTGGTCACTAGTTGGACCATTTTAGTATTGTATTACTTTTTAAAAAATATATTTTATTGATTTTTTACAGAGAGGAAGGGAGAGGGATAGAGAGTTAGAAACATCAATGAGCGAGACATTGATCAGCTGCCTCTTGCATGCCCCCCACTGGGATGTACCCACAATCAAGGAACATGCCCTTGACCAGAATCGAACCTGGGACCTTTCAGTCCACAGATCGATGCTCTATCCACTGAGCCAAACCCGTTTTGGCAATATTTTATTACTTTTAGGAAAATCATTTCACATTGAGAAAGGAAATGAGAGAAAGACACACAGAAATTATTCAACCTTTATTGAATCCTCTCTGAAAGAAGGTTTCCATTCATAGCACATAACCCAAGATCAAAAATTCCCTTCACCTTCACTTGCCCCAAAGACCCTCATATCACAGTATAGCATCTTAGTCCCAGCTTTCTCCCTTAGTTTCTTAAATTTTCTTAAATTTCTTCCTTTTACCAAGCCCAATCTATTGCCTGTCCTGTTCCTCTCCTTTCAAACTTTTCTCCTTATAATTTCTGGCCCTGAGCAATGAAAGTTCATCAGATGGGTTTCAGCTCCCTATTCTTACTGTTTTTTTGTTTTGTTTTTGTTTTTCTTTCTTCTTTAATATTCCAGGCTGTGCAACCAAGCCCCAAATTTTGGGGACAAAAAAAACCCCAAAAAACAAAACTCTCCTTGTATGTGAGAAATGTAAGAGGTTCTGAATACTCATGTCTTTTTTATCTGTGTCATCACAAAGGATGACATGTTTAAAAGACTTGTGTATTTAAAAGCAATTAATAAGAAAATATAAATAAGGGAAGAAATATTTTATTATCATCACTCACTTTGAATATGACTGATTTTCCATATTCTTCTATAAGAGAGACCTTTAAGATTTCTCTTTTTATGTTGTTTTGGGTGCTGAAAATCCCTAGGACTGTAGTAGTCCTATACCCTTAAAGTAGCACTTGGACATTTTTTCCTGTTAGTAGCTTTAAAGGAGAGTACTTGAGAGTTTCCTAATTCTCTCTGGTAATCTATGCTTAGCGCTAGCTAACTGCCCATTGCCTCTGATTCATTGCATGAGAGGGAAATAGTGGCTTTCTTACTCATAAACTTGACTTCATTGGTCTTGACTGAAACCAAAGGATTTAAAAATCAAAGCAACATTATAAAAGTACTTCATGGTTTCCCTGACTGCACATTTCCCAGTCATAAGGTTTGGCCCTCCCAGAGGCAAGGATGTCTGTCTCTCATTAAGTAATTTCAAACTATGTATAATTTATATTTAAACTAAAATCTGAAAGGTTATAAAAATAGTTTTATGGCCTTGCTTCTGCTAGGAAAATCTGACATGGGTTGTTTCCAAATTTAAGAATCTTTTATACTTCTGATATTTTAAAACTCTTCTAAAGCCAACACATTAGAACTTATGGACATGGACAAGAATATGGTGATTACCAGAGGGAAAAGAGTGAGGGGAGAAGGTGGAGAAGGAAAAGGGGGGATAAATAATGATGGACAGAGACTTGACTTGGGGTGGTGAACACACAATACAGTGTACAGATGATGTGTTGCAGAAAAAAAGTAGACTTTTGTTAATCAATGTAGCACCAATAAATTCAACAAAAAGGAAAAAAATGATAACAGTGTCTTTTTTATAGTGAGTGAAATTATGAGACAGAAATTCTGTAATCATGCTCAATTAAAAATACAGTTGGAATTATTTTTGAAATGTCAAAATAGACAAGTGGGCCCAGCTGGCATGGCTCAGTGGTTGAACGTTGACTTATGGATCAGGTCACGGTTCAATTCCAGATCAGGGCACATGCCCGGGTTGCAGGCTAGATCCTCAATGTGGGTACGCAGGAGGCAGCCGATCAAGGATTCTCTCATCATTGATGTTTCTATCTCTCTATCCCACTCCCTTTCTCTTTGAAATTAATAAAAATATATTTAAAAAATAGATAACTAGGAAGACCTATTTTAATAAAATAGCTGAGTGCATGAAAGCTTATTATTCTTTACTGTGAGGAAATAGCCACTCTGATCTATTATGAAAATATCTGTTGGCCATCAATTAAAATATTAGCTGGGTTTTTATAGATCCTGAAGGCAAGTAAAACAAAACAAAACCTGATTAAGAGTAAGATAAAAATCTGTTGTCAGGAGAATGAGCTGTCATATGTAAAATGTATCACTGTTTCTAAACTGGACAGACACTTGTCTATCCACATAGCCCGGTGTGTTCTAAGGTTTGTGCCTTAATTAGTACACATGCCCCCTTTGAGCCTCTGTAGTGAAAAGTACAGACAATCCTAGATCTTTTCTTCCCAGACACAGTCACACTGATAACCAAGAATTTCAAGATAGAAATAGCTTGAATAACTGTGATACCACTGTGAAGGGCATTGCTGTAGAGAGAGAGAGAGAGAGCTACCAAATTACAGCAACATAAACTTTGATATATTAAGTGGGTGAAATTTCAGGATCACTTTATTACTACAATATATCTTGACCTATCCTGAATAATATCAGTGGATTGAAAATGTCTTCTGCTTTGCTTTGCTGATCCAAATGACCAAGTCTGTACAAATTCTACCATTTCTATCGTCGAATCACCTTTCAGTTTTGTCAGAAATTATTGCTAGAACTTTGCTTGGTACTGACTCTCAGCTTTCTTGTCACTTCTCTGTTTAATGCTCTTTAATGTTTTGACTTATGTAAGGGAACATGTTCTTCTGTTTGCTGAAGAGAAGCCAGGAAATATAGAAAGTTCTAACTAAATAGTAACATAATTAGCTCAGCAAAACTCATCATGCTAGATAAATATGACAACCTGGGAAAGTTTATACTTGGTCAACTTAGGTTGTTTAATTTCTCTAAAGTAATTGTTATTATTGAGTTGAGAGCTGATGAAATTTTTAGAAAGGTAAAAGAATATATTTGAATCGATTTGAAGGCATGTTAAAACAACAAAGATGTATTTTTTTTTTTCTTATTATGAGCATTGAATACTAGGATTGGTGTACATTTTGAGTTAGTTTCATCACACTAAGTTATTAATCATGGCTTACTCTGTCCATATTCTTCAATGCTTTTAATACCTTTAGTCACACAGGGTGGATAAGTTTGCATTTCATCAGGAACAATTCTGGGCAAGGAAGCATCAAGGGCAATGACTACCTGTTTCATGGCTCTGATGTCAATCCTTTCTAGGTAATCTTAAGATCCTTGAGAGAGTCATTGGATTTCCTGGAGTTACCAAGGTTCTGTGAGAAGATAAAATGTGTAAAGAAAACTAAATGTTTAATTTTGGAGGTTCTTCAGAAATATTCATTTTGATTTTACCTTTATTTTCAATAGTTGTATTAAATTCAGTGAACAGATTCTGAGTTTCTAATATGTTTGAATCATTATGTTAGGCCCTCTGAAGATTGGGGTGAGTAAGATAATAACTTAGTTCTCTTTCCCTTAATGTACTCACATTATTGTTTTTAAATATATTTTTTTCTACCTGTTTTTTTTTCCTGTTAATCCTCACCCAAGAATAATTTTTTCCATTGATTTTTTTGGAGAGAATGGAAGGAAGGGGAAGAGACAGAAACATCAATGCAAGAGGGACGCACCGACTGGTTGCCTCCTGCACATGCCCCTCCTAGGACAGGAAATGGAGCCTGCAACTCAGGTATGTTCCTTTGACCAGAATCAAACCCAACATTCCTCAGTCCACAGGCTAACACTCTTAACTCTGGAGCAAACCAGCTAGGGCTCTTGTTTTTTCTTTTTAATTTTTTTCTTCTTATTTGTTTTATTTGCATTTTATCATATCACTTTTAACTAGATTTAAACAAAGAATTATAAGACCACATTCTTTAGAGCCAGTAAGCAAAACAAGTAGAAATTGTAAATAAAGGAGAGTAAAATAAGAAAGAGAGGAAATGTCAAACTAAAAGAACCCTATTCAGTTGAATACATAGGTTGTACATACTATGTAGTCATCAGGATACAGTAAAAGGAAACATTTCCTTCCCACATTTTCACAAGGAGTGAGTCAGGCCACATAATCTTCCCTCCCTCTCCAGTTGCAGGTCAGAGCAAGGGTGCCCTGTCTTTCTCAGTGTGGAGCCTGCTTTAGCTTTCGAGCTGCACCTTAGTTTGATGACTACTGACTCAGGATGGTCTTGGGACAGAGGGTTAGATAGCCTAAATATATCCTGGTTAATTCCTGATTTTAAATACACCAAGTATTAGATTTCTGAAAATAAATGAGTAGGAAAATAGTTTTTCTGCAACTCACTCAACCAAATAAAGTACAACTCAAGATCCTGTTAACACCAGAGTGGGTTTTCTAACACATCTCTATATCAAAACAAATTACATCCCAAGATTTTCATTTTAACGTAACCGAATCCACAGACACTGTTCATGAGATGGAACCTATTCATAGCTGAAACCTGACTTAGGGTGCATGTGAGACAACTTAGGTGATTTTACACTTTAATGGTCATTACTTCCTACCAATAGAGTAAAGGGACTGTTGCCATTGTGATTTAGAACAAAAAAGAAAGTATTACTTAAATGTTCTCCCTGTGGCCTTAGGTCAGTGAAATCTAAGCTATCGGGAAGTGTGAATGATATTTCATATTTATAAAAATTCCTGAAGGCATGCTGAAGACCATTTTTTGTGGAATGAAGTAGAATACAAATTGGGATGGAGGAATGCGATGTCTAACACAAGGTCATGTGGGTTCTATTCATTCCTTTCCTTTGCTGCTGTGCACCTACCAGGACTTATCCTTGCTGGACATGGGTTGTTTCCCTTTTGACCCCGCTATAGTGATTCTCTCTTCCTGATTTAACCTAATTATTTCCTTGTCTTCTCTGGATTTTTCTCAGGGCACCATGTGACTGCTCAATCCTGGTTTGACTCAACAGTGCCTCCTGCATTTGCATGGGTGAAGTAACATGAATTGCTGGAACCCCATCTTCTATTTCCCAGGCTTGCCATTCCCAGCTTCATACAGACTCTTGCCTGCCTTTGTACTCCAATTATATCCAGCTACATCCACTAATTCTGTCTCCTGGAAGGTTCTTAGAACTTGTTGATGGTCTGCCTCATGCTGGGTCTATTATGACACATGCTATTGAGAGATTAGATAGCTGGCAAATACTAAAGAAGAATCATGTATTTATAAATTCAGTATAGGCAAAGTGTATCTTCTGCACCATTCTGCATCCACTTCCAGTGTTATCTTGACTTTTCTTGTCCCTTTCATATTCTGACATTGAACAAACAACTTTATTTAGGAAATGCATGTCTTTTGGAATCTACACTGACCTAAATCCATTAGGAAGATTAAGATAACCAACTTCCAGTGGCTTGCTCCTGGAAGAATAATGGGTTTTGGAAGATACTTTAGAGCGGCGTAATCTCCAGATTTATCTTAAATTAAGTCAGGACCTCTCTGGTTAAGAAACCAGCCTTGTAGTAAAATATTAGTTGTACTTTCTCACTTTTCTTATCTGCAGAGTTGAAAAGTCAATTCATTCACTTAGTCAATGAATATTTATTCAGTGTGGATACTTTGGAAAAAAAATATGAACCAGGTATGGATTTTTCCCTTAAAGATTTACACTCTACTAGGATAGATAAGGCAGGTACACAATAACAGTGCTAGGAGGTAAAAAGTGATAAAAGACTATGAAAAAAGCAAGAGGAGGGAGAAAAGGCCTTTTCAGCTGAAAGGATTATGAAGAGCCAATTGGAGGAGAGGAGTGTGGATATGGTCCTGTTGGGAGTATTTCAAATAGAAAGAAAATATTGAATCACCTAAAAGAACAGCCAATGAGTTATTTTAAACAGAGTACAGTGTTCAGTACTGAGCATAAAGGGAACTAAAATTAGAAAGGGAAAGGGGATCTAGACAGTGACAGGTCTTAATTTCCTTATTAAGATGTGAACACATTAAGCTGTTTGATCAGAAACCTGAATGCTCCAGAGTTGTTAATGAAGACATTTCATCTGGTGGTGATACATAATATGTGTAAAAGGTGGGGTAAGGTTACATTAGTTATGGGAAAGCCTTTCGGGAAGCTATTGCAAATATAACAAGGCAAACAGTATTAAGATTCAAAATTATGAGGTCCATTGAGAATAGAGAAAGCGATTAGATAATAATAGTAGCTAACCTTTATTGAGCATTTGCTATATGTACATGGTAGAGTGCAGAGAGTTCTACATGGATTATCTCATTTTAACTTCAAAACATGCTTATGATGGAATGTGGGAGAAACAAGCTTTGCATTAGGTTTAGAGTCAGTAAGCAAAGCCAACTTGAACACCAGCCTGAGACAAGCAGCTGCTGAGAACACTCCTTGATAAAGGAAAAGGAGGAAAAGTACTCAGGGTTTATTCCTAAGCTAACAGCACCTTGTGTGCTTGTCAGTGGGTACTGTATTAGTTTGTTAGGATTGCCAAAACTAAGTATCATAGAGTGAGTGGCTTATGAAACAAACATTTTCTTAAAGTTCTGGAGCCTAAGAGCCCTAAATCCTGGGGTTGGTAGGTTTGGTTTCCAACTCAGATTTGTGACCTTTCTGTCCCCAGAACTCTATAGCTGGGTTGATCAAAAGTATCCTCACTTGGATGCTGCCTGATAATGTATTCCTTGATTGGTCTTCTTCCTTACCATTCCCATTTTCCCTCTCTCCTACTGTATTTTTTTTTTGTGTGTGTGTGTGTGGGGGGGGT
Source organism: Lasiurus cinereus (assembly GCA_011751065.1). NCBI lineage: Eukaryota > Metazoa > Chordata > Mammalia > Chiroptera > Vespertilionidae > Lasiurus > Lasiurus cinereus. The sequence continues at coordinate 25,750,201 of JAAGEH010000226.1, read as the reverse complement.
GAGGTGGGAGCACGCAGGACTACATACTAATAAATCACTTACACACAAATTCCCATTGCAGGATCTGTCTTTGTGATACTGTTATGGGTCAAATTGTGTCTTCCAAAAACATATGTTGAAATCATAATATATAAATGTAACCTTAGTTGGGAATAGGGTATTTATAGATGTACTGAAGTTAAGAGAAGGTGGTTTTAAAAAAATATTTATTTATTGACTTCAGAGAGGATGGGAGAAGGGGAGAGAGATAGAAGCATCAATATCTGAGAATCACTGATTGGCTGCTTCCTGCATGCCCCACACTGGGGATTGAGTCAGCAACTTGGGCATGTTCCCTGACCGGAAATTGAACCGTGACCTCCTGGTTCATAGGTTGACGCTCAACCACTGAGTCACACAGGCCAGGCAAGATGAGGTTTTAACTGTATTAGACTGATCCCTAAATGCAATATAAGCAGTGTCCTTAGAAGAAGAGGAAAATTGGAGTACAGAGATAAAGACACATAGGGAGAAGGTCATGTGAATACAGAGGCAGAGACCTATAAGCCAAGGAATGCCCGTGATTGCTGGCAAGAAGCCAGGAGAGGGACATTCTTCCTTGGAATGCCCTAAAAGACAATCTCTGCTGACATTTTGATTTTGGACTCCAGCCTCCAGAAGTGTGAGGCAATAAGTTTCTGCCATCAACTTTGTGATACTTTGTAATGACTGGCTTGGGAAACTAATGCAGGAACCCAACTGACAATCGGTAAATTTCAAAGTGGTTCTAGGAAGCATATTCTTAGGATGTGATTCTGGAATTATGGTATCATTTGACATCTGGATAGCAGTAGAAATCCTATTGTTAGAGTTAAACTATTAGAAAATTCCTTCTTATGATAGCATTATGATTACTATAACTTCCACCACTGGTGAATTGGAATGAAATACAGGTGATAGGAGTTGGAATGACTTGCATGATATTTAGAGCATTTCAGAGATATGGAGGATTTCATACTGACAAGGACTGAGTTGGCTGGTTGTTGCTAAGCACTGCTCTTATTTTGAAGAAGAAAACTGACAAGCTAAATCTGTCAGTTACCAACCTGGGACACTGTATGAAAGTTAGAAGGCTGCTGGAGAATCCAAGATGGCAGCATAGGTAAATACCTACACTGCTACCTCGCACAACAATTTCAAAACTACAACTAAAAGACAGAACGAACATCATCCAGAACCACAGGAAAGCTGGCTGAGTGGAAATTCTACAACTAGAAGGAAAGAGAGGGGCTCACAGAGACCCAGAGGAACTACAAAAAGCTGAGGTACAGAGGTGGAGAGAGTGGGTGCAGGAGAACCTGGCTGGCTTTCTCTCGCAGGAGGGAGACAGAGACTCTCAACGGCATTGAACCCCTTATCCTACGACACTAAACCCCAGATCCAGCGGAAACTCATAAGGGGGGAGTTTGGACTGTGAAAGGGGAGAAGTGCACAGAAATTTAGGGGAGTCGCATAAGATCAGAAGTCTGGTGACACGCATGGCACTGCACACAGAAGACCGACTGCTGATTGTGCCACTGGCTTTCATGAGTGGACGGGAGACAGACTCTCCCAACTGCGCCACTTCTAACTCCACTAAACCCCAGTTTCAGGTGAAACCCTGGTGACCCAGACTCATATGGTCCTGGAGCGCAGGGGAGCCAGAGGAGCAGCAGTCTAGAGGCACTGCAAGAGAGCACCCAGGCACACAGGGACTGCTCCAGCAATTACCCAGTTACGTGAGACTCAGGGGCCATGGAGGGCGGGGTCGACTAGAAGGCAAGGTGGTCCCTTACGCTCTGAGACTCCATCCCTCCCAAGCTCAACAGAGAGGCTTTTGCAGTTTTGCAAGTCTGGTATCATAAGGCTGAATCCAACACAGAAGTTCTCCTGGCCTAATGAAAATGCTGAGACAAGGGAAGGGATCACAAAAAAAAAGAAATGGAGGAAAACAAACAATTGGATATAGAGTTCAAAACCACGCTTATAAGGTTTTTCAAGAATATCCTAGAAAAGTTGGATAAAGTTAGTGAGACCCAAGAGGAGATGTAAAAGAACCAACTAGAGATGCATAAGATCCAACTAGAGATGGAAAATGACCAACTAGAAATTAAACATACACTGACTGAAATAAAAAATATTATACAGAGACCTAACAGCAGACTAGAGGAAGGTAAGAATCAAGTCAAAAATTTGAAATATAAAAAATCAGAAAACACTCAACTGGAAAAGTAAGAAGAAAAAAGAATCCAAAAATGTAAAGATAATGTAAGGAGCCTCTGGGACAGCTTCAAGCATACCTACATCAGAATTGTGGGGGTGCCAGAGGAAGAGAGAGAGCAAGATACTGAAAACCTATTTAAAGAAATAATGACTGAAAAATTCCCACATCTGGTAAAAGAAATAGACTTACAAGTCCAGGAAGCACACAGAACCCCATATAAAAGAAATCCAAAGAGGACTACACCAAGACACATCATAATTAAAATACCAAGAGCAAATGACAAAGAGAGAATATTAAGAGCAGCAAGAGAAAAACAGTTCATTACCTACAAGGGAGCACCCATACGACTGTCAGCTGATTTCTCAACATAAACTATGCAGGCCAGACGGGAGTGGCAAGAAATATTCAACGTGATGATTAGAAAGAACCTACAACCAAGAATACTCTATCCAGCAAAGCTATCATTCAGAATTGAAGGGCAGATAAAGAGCTTCACAGATAAGAAAAAGCTAAAGGAGTTCATCAACTCCAAACCAGTATTATATGAAATGCTGAAGGGTACTCTTTTAGAAGAGAAAGAAGAAAAAGGTAAAAGACAAAAAATTATGAACAACAAATACATATCTATCAACAAGTGAATCTAAAAATTAAGTGAATTAAAAATTTGATCAACAGAATAAACTGGTGAATATAATAGAATCAGAAGCACAGAAAGGGAGTGGACTGATAATTCTCAGGGGAGAAGGGGTGAGGGGTGTACAGGGAGAGACTGGACAAAAATCATACACCTATGGATGAGGTCAATGTGAGGGAGGTAAGGGTAGAGGGAAGGGTGGGAGCCGGGTGGAGGGGAGCTATGGAGGGGAAAAAAGGGAAACGAATGTAATAATCTGAATAATAAAGATTTAATTAAAAAAAAAAGAAAGTTAGAAGGCCTGCAGGAAAGCCTATAAGAGATCCCAAAATTTCTGTAGCTAGAAGGCAGACTGAACTGCAGATTGACAGTTGCAATTTATTGTAAAAATAGTAAAACTACAAGCGGGGCTAAATTCATCATGTTGGCTGGTCTTTTATGCTAAAACCAGAACGCTGATATGGAAGGAGTAGGCATATATTGAATGGGAACACATGGGTGGATATGCTTAGGAACACGGGATCAGCAGAATCCTCTGAACCCAGAAGTCTGCAGGAGTGGCCTATTTGGTTTTGCTACTTCCTCTTGCCAGAAGACCATGCTAAAACCTCACCTGAGATAGATGCCTTGAAGGATAGTAGTTTTCTTCTTCAAGATCAGGCCCCACCTCCTCTCCTGTCTTTTCTAGTTTTGTACTCAGGGTCATGTCTCAGCATGGGCCAGCCAGGGAAGTACTTCCCAGCTACATATAAAAAGGAATTGTTCACCAAAGGAACTTTACAACATGATTAATTGTAGCAAAAGAAACTTGGGAGAGAGTATGCTAAAAAGTAGATGTTGGTAGTGTCTGGGGTGGTGGTGAAATAAGAGATGTTCAATAAAAGGGAATTGGCCAATAAGGAAGCATTTTCCCATGACTGAAAACTTGTTGGCAAGAGCACCTGAAAATGGTCCTATATAGTGGTGGAATTGTTGCTAGAAGCTTTCAGGGAACAAAAGGCTCAGATTAAATTAAATAGAAATGGTAGACCTGCCTTGGCAGCGTTTTGAGGAAGGGATCAAGAGACTTAGAGAAGTGAGCATGCTAGAATGATTCCATTGTATAACATTTGGGATCCTACCAGCTGGCTATGGTTTTGGAAGGACCAGAGAATGCCCTCCTCACTAAGCTTATGAGAAATGCACTGGTGATGGAGGTCCTGGCAAATTGGAGCAGCTCAGTGGTGGCTGCACAAGGCTTGATGAGAACTGGGCTCCCTGTTGCCAGTGGGAATAGCAGAAGTCTAGTTGCAATACTCAACCATTAGGAGCTATTTTCAACCTTTCCAACTCATGGAACACATAAACTAATTATTAAAATTATGCGGCACATCAAAAATATATTTTTTGCCAATCTGACAAAAAATAGGTATAATTTTGATTCATTCACACCAGACAGCTATTGTTATATGAGCTATTATAATTTTTTATTTGACAATCTAAAGGAAAAGAGGTCAGTGCCACTGACTAAATAATCAGGTATTGCATGCTTTAAAAATTCTTGCAGCACACAGGTTAAAAATCGCTCATTTATGAGGATGGCTAATACACCAAAATGCTTATAAGAATAAACAGATGGACAGATGATATGCGCATGGCTTGATATACATAATATGAAATTATTAAACTGGATGAGCAAAACCCTGATTTCATTAGTATCCATGGGATATCACTTCCTTATTTTGTTTAAAAACCTAAGCTAGCCCTATAATGCCACAAGTATATACTGTAGAGATTTCTTTAATTTTACATATCCTATATAATAAAACTCTAATGTGCAAATCGACCAAACAGTGAAATGACCAGCTATGATGCACATTGACCTGCAATGAGCATCTGCGCCCTGAGAGGGAGGCTACTAGCAGAGGTGATCAGGGGCGGGGCTGGCCTGAGAGCACCCGGCCACTGGTCGTCTCCCACAAACATGCAGTTGGACATCCCCTGAGGGCACAGATCGGGCTAAGGGACCTGCCTCCCCTTCCCACCCTTGCATGAATTTCATGCACCGAGCTTCTAGTTTTGCATATAATTTGAAGTTACAATCAGCAAGGCTACTATGCACATCTAACCTGTTTATATTGGCTAATAATGCTTCTTATCTCCTAGAAGATACTTTTGTACCTTCTCTCTCTGAGGGCTACTCTGTTTTAAGGCTTCAGTAAAGCCTCTCCCAATGACTTCCATCTCTTGGTAATGACTCCTTCCTCTAAACACTACCCTATTCATTTAACATTTAGTATATTTGGCCTTGACTGGTTGTCGAAATTTTTATGTATGAAAAAAGTCCATTTTTTTTCCAACTGGATTCTTAGAGTCTTGTTAACAGGATTAATCTTTTACACCAGATCTTATTACAATGCTCTATGTTTAAAAAATTCATAATTATAATTTTTAATTTAGCACTAATTCTTTCCTCTTGAACTAGCAATGGACCTGTTTATCAGTGCTTTAAGGATGTAAATATTATCACACTCATATATTTATCTTTGACTAATTGGCAGAATTACTTGATATTATTGAGATAAACTTAGGACAACTTAATATGGAATGCTTAACTTGGGTATAATGTAAATTAAACTCAGGGTTTTTGTAAAACGGAATTATACATTGAGTGGCCAGATCATGATGATCTCCGAAGGCATAATAATCTGGCCACTCAGTGTGTGTGTGGGGGGGTATGTGTGTGTGTGTGTGTGTGTGTGTGTGTGCATGAATTCGTGCATGGGTGGGGTACACCCAGCCTGACCAGGGGGAGGAGACATGGATGGTTGGCCAACCTGCCTGCTGGTCGAACTCCTGGTTGAGGGGACAATTTGCATATTAACCTTTTATTATATAGAATAAACACTGAGTGGCCAGATTATTATGCATTCAGAGATCATAATGATCTGGCCACTAAGTATAAGTTTCCAACACCAGATAAGTCAAAGGAAAATTAATAGCCACTGTAGAAAAGATAAACAGTCTTACAATTTAGGCCACTTTGTAACTCTGTATTTATTATGTCATACTGACTAAAACCACAATTTCTATCATAAAATCTTTCCATAAATTACCATTCCAAAATGGGAAATATGACTGATTTTACTTGCTAAAAATTATCAAAGTATCTTGGCTCAAGGAGATTTAAAGAAGATACTGGCATTGTCCTATCCAATATCAAAACTTATTATATAACTTTAGAAATTAAGATTCTGTGGTAGATCAAAAGATAGAGGGGACAGAATAGAAAAAATAGGAAGTATTTGTCTATTTATATACCCACATACACATACAAATACACATACACACATATGTATGTAGCTTATAAAAACTTCTTTATAAATAAGTGTTGCAAGAAAAAAATGAAAAGAAAAAGAAAGTGAATGTGTTATTAGCAAAAAATAAAAAATAAAATAAAGAAAAAGGCTTTTGCAGTGCCCTTGGTGGTCCCAGATCTTTCTTTTTGCTTCAACCGTGTTTGGACAGAACTCCCTTTCTTCCAGCCTCCAACCACTCTCCTGCATCTTATACAGTCACCACCTTTAGAACCCCCTCCAAGACCAGGGAACACACTGGTTTGTTTTCTACCTTAACTCCTGATTGCTGAACAACCATGAGCTCCCAAATGTGTCAAAATGATTCCACCCAGGTGGAGGCTGCAGTCAACCTGCATTTGCAGCCACATATACCTACCTCTCTCTGGGCTTCCATTTCCACCATGAAGATGGAATTCTGGAGGGCACCGAGCATTCCTTAAAAAAGCAAAACTAGCACAGTGGCTACATTCTCTTCCAGGACATGCTGAAGCCTTTCCAAGATGAGCGGGCAGAACTCAGGACGCCATGGAAGCCACCCTGGCCTTGGAGAGGAACCTGGACCAGGCCCTTGTGGAGCTGCAGGCCCTGGTTCTACCCTCGCTAAGCCAGCTCTGTGGCTTCCTAAAGAACCACTTCCGGGGTCAGGGGGGGAAACTCATCAAGAAGATGGGCGACACCTGACTCACCTCTGCAGGCTGGCACCCTCCCAGGCTGGGCTGGGTAGCTATCTCTTGGAAAGGCTCACCCTCAAGCGCCACTAGGAGCTTTTGGAGCCCCGAGGCCTTTGAGGGGCCCCTCTGCATTCCCCTGGTGTCTGGCTTTTACCTGAGCCTCTCCCTGAAACTACCAGCCATTCTTTTTTTTTTTTTTAACTATGTGCCTGGCACTCTGCTGTGCTTTTTAAATATATATATATATTTTATTGATTTTTTACAGAGAGAAAGGGTAAGGGATAGAGTTAGAAACATTAATGAGAGAGAAACATCAACCAGTTGCCTCCTGCACACCCCCTACTGGGTATGTGCCCGCAACCAAGGTACATGCCCTTGATTGGAATGCAAAACTGGGATCTTTTAATCTGCAGGCTGACGCTCTATCCACTGAGCCAAACCAGTTAGGGATACCAGCTGTTCTTTTAGCTACCCTGGAGCCCTCTCCCTTGCATTGGACCAAATGAAACAATGAAGCTTGTTGCAGGGGAAAAACATGGCTTTTATATTTTTAACTTTTTCTGCAAGGTAGTGGCATCCCAGCATAAGCCACAAATTTATAAAGACATCATTTATAGGATAAAATCACCCTTTGAAAGATATACTTATCTTCAGTTTCTTGATTCAAATCAGTCTTTCACTTGCCAAGGGCTCTTACTTCCTGTTGCCTTTAGTATTTGCTGATGACTCCAAGGGCGAGGGTGTCAGCAGACAGCCCTCACAACTTTTTTGTTTTGTTCAGTTGGAACACTTGGTTGAACTATGAACATTTCTAAAATTTCAATTCAAATAACAATGCCTTTTGTTTTCCATTTTATCTCCTTTTTAATCCTGAGGCTATTAGAACAAACATACAAAGATCACATCTCTTCTACTTGAATACCCATCTGCTTTGCAGCCTCAAAGTTCTGTGGTATAATTATTTCTATAGCAACCAGCTGGGGAAGTGTCTTGGCAGCACACAGCCTCACACACGCTGTGGCAGGTGCCAAGAGCTCAGCCACAGGGCTCCATATCTCCTTGAGTTTCCAGTATTAAGCAGAGGCCCTTGCTGTTGTCCTCTCCTCCTTGGTTTCTAGTATTGGTAGTATTTCTGATCTTACATCACTGGCACTTTTTTTCTAACATGCTGTTTCTTTTACTTCAGTAGTTTTTATTGGATAGCTTATAACACTACCCCAGTTCCTATTTTATGACATACTAGAGAACAGTGCATGAATTCATACACAGGTGGGGTCACTCCCAGCAGATAGGGGCCATCTCGCAGAGTTCCGATTGGGCCGATTGGGGGTTATGATGGGGGAGGGACCTTAGATGGTTGGCTGGCTGGGGAAGGTTGGCTGTGGGAATGCACTGACTAGCAGAGGAAAGCTCCTGCATTGAGCATCTGCCCCCTGGTGGTCAGTGTGCATCACAGCTACTGGCCAGTTGTGCAGTTGTAACAGTTGCTTAGGCTTTTATACATAGAGTCTTCTGATAATAAAATTATAAACATTTGCTTGTTTTGAATGTCAGCTCATAAACACAATCAGAAGAAATGCAATAATGAATGAATCACTGTTTATATTTCAGCTTCTTAAGACTTCTTTTAATCTACTTTCCTTAGGGACCCATCTCAGGGAAATTGGATCATGTGTCTTTAAAAATGCAGGAAGTTTAGAGAACTTAAAAAAATGCACACACACACAAAAGACTCCATTCTTCAAAATAACTTCATTGTCATTATATAAAAAAAGAAAAATGGTAAAATAATAATTTCCAATAGAAAACACAAGCTCGTTTTATTTTAAAACTCACTTTTACCTTAGAACATTATTTTCCTTAATATGCTCTAATTAAGGTCAAGTTTCATCCTTATTTTTACAGTCTAGTCTGTAGTTTATTTGTTGTAAGGGGAAAAAAGTAAGTATTTATTAAGAAATATCTATGTACTTAGATATTATACTAAGCTTTCTACACAGACTGTCTCATGTGATCCACTAAGAAGTACATGGAATATTAATTACATTGTGCAGATGGAAAATTAAGTCATATATTCAGGACTTGGAACAATGACTGGCTTGATGTTTGTTTGTATTCTGTGTGTGACATAGTTTTTGTCTTGGTTGACTATTATGGCCCCACCCTGATGAGCCAGTTATAGCAAGCCCCATCATTTATATTCAGAATATGTTCTGCTTCTTGCTCACCAAAGCAGCGTTCCTGAGTTCATGACACTTGAGAAAGCTGTCTACAATCTAGATACTTTCAAAACGTACTTCCAGACGATACTCCCTGTGTTTCCACACATGTCCTGACTTGCGCTTGAAGAGGACTTAGGTCATTCTAGCATCAGCCATGCATCATGTGCAACAGCCCAGAATATTTCCTGAAACATTTAATTGCATTGCTCCTCTATTTGAAACCAGTGACCATACTCTTTCAATGACCCATCAGAAGTTTCCAACTCTCTTATCTGAGAGTAAAGAACTCATGGTAGATTGGTTAGTGTTGTTTTCTTTCCTTTCCTTAATTTACTTCTTTAAGAAGACATATAGCATTCCTGAATTTTGTTCCATTCTTTAAAAATATTCCTATAATTTAAGTTCAGGATCTGTAGAAATTATAAGTTTTCTTTTTTTCTTTTGGAGTCATCATCTTGATGATTTTTATTTTATTTTACTTTTTCCATCAACAGTTATCCCCTCTGTGCCCTCTTCCACCTCCACCTACCACCTTCCTCCTCCCCCAATCACCACACTATTGTCCATGTCCATGCCTCTCTTTTTAGTTTCTTTTGTGCTCAATCCAATTAATGGTGTGTTTGTTTGTTTGTTTTAAATGTAAGAGTAGTAGTTTTAGAAATATGACAATCAAATAATTTAGCTTTGCTCTTCAACAATTAGCAAGATCTTTAAGATGGAATTTTTTTATTATTGATTTTTAGAGAGAGAGGAAGGGAGAGGGATAGATATCTAGAACACCAATCAGAGAGAAATATCATCGATCAGCTACCTCTGGAAGCCCCCCACTGGGGATCAAGCCTGCAACCCAGGCATATGCCTTTGACCTGAATCAAAGCCCAGTCCTTCAGTCCGCAAGCCAACACTCTGAAGATCTTAAGTGGACAAAAACTAGGTGTGTATGATGACTGTACACTGCATTCCTTTCATTGTAAAGACAATGAATAAATCAAATTGTCTTATTATTTCATCACTGAGTTTGGTTTCAACTGTCAGGTATAAAAAATTACCGAGAAGCACAAAAGTATCAAAAAGAAAGAAAACTGAAAAGTTATTTGTTCATGAACACACTGTGAGTGCTAACTCCAGAAAAGCTGGTTTTTCAAGAATCATACAGGAAATGGAATAATGATATAGTTGTTAGAAACACAGTGTTCTTTTGAGGTTCCCACACCCTCCCAAAGTAGATACCTGTGATTCTATATCCTCTGAGAATGGGACGATAGATCCAAGAGTTTACTGGGTAACTTTTCAGTACATGTATAAGTTCATAGTCACTAAAGTCATCATATTCTGATCTCATTTTGTATTTTATTGTTAAGCAATAATTTTGCTTCCTATAATGTTTTGTCAGTCCATAATTTAGAATTTTAGATAACTTTAGGTCTCCAAATATTTAAGCTTATGTGGGTACCACGATCTGAAATCAAAGAAGGTAAAAGATTTAAATTCAATTCCCTTATTTATTCATCACCTTTATCTAAGCCTTAACTTCGCTGGGTTTCAGTTTTGAAATATGTACAATGATAATATCACCTGGCCTACCTTTCCCACTTTATTATTCGTGAGGATGGAATAAATACATGTGAAGAAGGTTATAAGCACTAAAGTGTTAAACAAATAGAAGGTTTCCCCATTGACTGATGTAGCAGACAGAATTTCACTTCTATCTGTGGGATTTAAAGGGCTACATAGTTACATGTCTGAGAAGAAAATGCTAGGTACTTTCTATTGCCCTCTGCCCTTGGGATGGCTTTGTCCCAGCTCAAGAATCAGGTAATCAGAAGATAAAGTTCCAGATGATCATTGATGTATTTCATTGGCACAGTGACATAATTCTTGGCATAAGGAAAACTTTATCATCTATACTCAAAAGTAAGCTTACAATTATCTTACCTAATAATAGACAAACATGTAAATTGACCATACCTCCTCTATGCCCATAGCCAACCAAAGTAAGCATGCAAATTAACCCAACAAAGATGGCAGTTAATTTGCATATGCAGGCACCCAGCACCTGGGTTCCAGGAACATTCTGGCACCCAGGCCATGGAGGAAGGTCCTGTGTGGGCCCTGAGCAGCCTGGGAAGGGCCTGAGCCAGGGGGCTCCTGGGCAGGGCCAAGCCTGCCATCAGAGCTGAGGAGGCAGGGGCGGACCTGGCCATCGGAAGGAGCTGGGAGTCCCCTGCCCAGGCCTAAAGCGTTGACCAGAGGCTTTAGGCCTGGGCAGGGGTGGAGCCGGTGATTGGAGGCTGTGGCAATCAGTGTGAACTGCAGAGGAAACACTTTTTCTGACCGCTCATTGGCTAAGCTTCCTGTATGCCACTGGAAATATTCTTATTAACTTGGGTACAAGAATTCAAAAAGGTGATCTAGGGTTTTTCCACCTCACTCCTGAAGAAAAAAACGAAGGGCCGTTGCTGGAGGGCTAACAAATGTCATACCCTGCCCTAGCTGGTTTGGCTCAGTGGATAATGCCTCGGCCTTCAGACCACAAGGCCAGGTTCAATTTTGATCAAGAGCATGTATCTAGATTGCAAGCTCCACCCTGGCTGGGGCCCAGGCTGGGGCTCATGCAGGAGGCAACCAATCAAAGTGTCCCTCTCGTATAGATATTTCTATTTGTCTTTCCCTCTCTCTTCTACACTCTCTAAAAATCAGTGGAAACATATCCTCAGGTAAGGATAAAAAACATAAAAATAAAGAAATGTCATATCCTATGAAAGACACATCTTGAAAATGCCTGAAGAAAGTTGTCATTTTTTCATGGTGAAGGAACTGGAGTCCGTGTTGATGAAAACACCTTGGTGGCTGCAGTGGCTGGCAGTGGCTGCAGCAGCAGGGTGATGGGGCTGGCGCCTTCCCCTGATCAGCCCTGTAGCCTCCAACAAAGGGGAGAGGACGTAAGCCATCAGTAGGACATCCCCTGAGGGCTCTCAGTATGTGAGAGGGGGCAGGTTGGGCTGAAGGACCCCCACCCCCACTTTCAGTGCATGAATTTTGTGCACTGGGCCCCTAGTATATATATAATATACATTCCAGTTAACAACATAATTTGAAGCACTCTTAGATATCTTCTAAATATAGAGAATTAGTAAAAAAATAACTGTTTCTAGTTTTAGTAAGAACAGTACTGGTGTTATATGTTCCATATAAAATGGTCTTCAAATAAATAGTAACCATGATTAGCTATTCCTATCTGAAACATTATTTGATTTCTTTTTCTTTGAAAAACTTACACCATGTTGTTTAGTAAATTGCCAATAATGCTTCTATGGAGAAACTAGAGTAAAATGAATATAAGGTGATATCTGTGGTCCCTTTTGATCCAGATCCAGTAACAGAATCCACTACTCCAATGTTTTTAAGCTTCTCCAAATGAAATACTTCCAATTATTATTTAGTAAAAAAATATTTTAAAAATTTACGTTATTGCTATGTAAGAAACTTGACATTGAGGGAATGTTGAACACACACACACACACACACACACACACACACACACACGCATACTAAAGCAGAACAGAACAAATTCAGTTTTGTAACTTAAATGATTAAACCTGGTTGTAAAAGCGAATGCATTTCTACTACTGCAAGGTAGCTCACTCCATGTAAAAAACTTGGAGCATGACAGCGGCTTATACTCTAAGAGTTATCAAGGACGAGCATGGGGCTGCTGACATTCCTCTTTGCCTGTCTTGGCTTCCATTTGCCTTTTTGAAGAAAGCTCACCTTGCCTTAGGAATCTCAATACGTTGCTGAGTACACTAGGAGGTGGGATCCATTGAATTTCAGTCTTAAATCACAGGAGTCAGCTAGTCGACCATAAATAAACAAAATCACATAATTCCTTGCCACATGCCCGCCTAGGCCTTGCAAAGTTTTACGTGTCAGAGTCATGAGTAAAGACTGTTGACTGATTGGAGAGATACATTATATCAACCGTAGCCAGAGCATTAAAGAAACCAAGCGTGTTAAATCAGGTTTACCATGAAGGACTGAATTCCCTCCTTACTCATTTAATTTCAGAGTTCCACCTTGGTCTCGTAAAGTATTTATTTGCTCAGGAACTTATCAAAATCAGGCAGTGTTAACAGTGCTTCTCTCTGATTTTCTTCCCTTCACCCTTAATATGTTCCTCTCCACCTACCCCACCCCCGCCTTCCAGACCTGTTTTTTAAAATTATAGTCAAATAATACTTATTTTTACTTCCAATGAGTTCATTCTAAATCCCATTCTGGTGACTCCAAATTCTATTAGTTAATAACATGTCTGCAATGGGTTATTAAGCAAGAAAGCCAGTTTTCATTATTGTCACCCTCTCATTAATTATTAGTGAGGGATTTCATTTTGAGATGAAAGGGACAAAGAAGATAGAATGCTGAAACTGGAACTAGTATTAATTTCACAGATATAGTTTCCATATCTCCGCTCAATCACAGGGCTTGTGTAACAGGTCAGTATCAGCTCACCTTTAGCCTGTCCAAGAACCCCTAGTTGATTTCCTCTGAATTACTATAAGAGAACATTGCCAGCTTCCCAATGGTGGAGGTAGGTCAGACTGTCGTATATGATTACTTATTAAAGAATTTCTTGAACAAATGAGCTTATTCTATTAGAGATATCTCCTCATTCATTATTCATTTAACAAGTATTTATTAAGTATCTCCTATGTGTCAGGCACTGTATTAGGAAATGGAACTAATAAGAAATAAATCAAGATACTTACAGGTTTTTTTTCAGGAAGATAGATATCAAACACATATACAGACAACCTCATAAGTCACTATATATTCACACCTAATTCATTAAAAAGTAGTTCAACATAATCAACCTTTTAAGATATAACTATAGGCTTCTAATTTTTCTTCTGATTATGAATAAGAATGTGTGAATAGCAATTAATCTAAACACTTACTATATGTTGACCCCAGTCCTATGAGGTAGATAGATGTGTCATTTATAATATTAAACTGACATGAGTTCAAATATTATCGCTTAATTAATTTTTCCTTTAAGGAAAAAAAATGTCTGAAATTCTGTGAGCTTCATCTCATTTTTATCAACAGAAAAATGGAGATGGATACTTTCTTAATTTTAAATTAAAGAGACATTAAAACACAGTGGATGCTCTAAAAGGCATTTCTAAGACTATGAAACTATTAAGTACTAATACAAACAAGAATATGATCAATTATTTAAAAGACTCAGTTAGAAAGTTAAGGAGTATATGGTACATGTTGTAGCTGGACTTTAAAGGATTCAAAGATTCAAGGGAAATGGGGAAGTGTCTTTACTGAGAACAGGATGAGCAAATGTATACAGAGGACTCAAGATTACTTGAGAAGTGGTAGAAAAATTAGACGTGTTAGGCTTAGGATCATGTGAAGATGAAGGCAAAGAATGAGAGAGGAAAGAGCAAGTGATCATGGTCTTAGTTCTTAACTGTGGATGAGAAGGGAAAATGCAAAACAAAATAAAACAAACAAAATATTTAACTATTGTTATCATCCTATTTTTAGTTTGTTGGTTGTTGTTTTTTCTACATTAAGGCAAGAGATTAAACTCAGATAGTCTTACTATATGAAAACGTGTTCTGTGTTTTTCCACAGAAATTATACTCAGGGATAGTTTCTCCCTGAACCTACAAAATAATATTTCAGTTGAAGGATAGGGCAACAGGCTCTTAATGAACATCATACTATAGTTGTTTAAACTGATCAGTTAGAAATAGTGGTTTTTGCTCTAGCCAGTGTTGCCAAATGGTTAGAGCACATCTCTCCTCCCTTCCCTCCCCCACCTAAGGGTCTCAAGTTTGATTCCTAATCAAGGGCACATACCTGGGTTGCAGGATTGAGCCCCAGCTCAGGTCCAGGTGTATGCAGGAGGCAACCAATTGTTGTGTCTCACATCCATGTTTCTCTCTTCCTCTCCCCCTTCCACTGTCTTTAAAAATCAATGGAAAAAGATATCCTCGGGTGAGGATTATTAAAAAAAAATTAAAGTAGGAATGAAAGCCTGTATTATTTAAGAGTAGACTATTAGGAAATACCATCAGGAGGAAAAAGAGTAAGCTTTCTTTTCAGAGTAGATTCTCTGACATATCATAACTACTCGCATCCTTAGAATGTAGATTCTATGAGGATGGTAGATTTTTTGCCCTGTTTTTCACTGAGTTCCCCAGTGCCCAGAATAGCACTTTTGATTTCTACATCTTTAGGGAAGCTAACACATAGAGACTAGTTAGAGCTGAGTCATTTTGCTAAATAATTGAGTAAATGTTTTGTTTTGTATGTGCATGCCCTGACAATGTGTGCAGCCCTTGGACAGTTTGGATATAACAATGCATCCTGAAGAAGTATCATAGGGGAAGGGGAGAGAGACAATATAAAAATAGGTGTATTAAAATTCAAGTTACTTGAATCTGTGTTCCAGATCCAACCAATGTGCTGTTTGCTTTCCAGAGAAGCCACACCCCTTTCTGTAGAGACTTGAAGTTATGCTGGAGAGCCGTGGTTTTCTTTTTCTTTTTCTTTTTTTTCTGCATGGTCATGGGAATCATATTTTAATAGGAAAATAGACATTGAACAAGATCATTAATTTCAAAACTTCCACACTAGATACTATGGATTATGGAAACTATAAGAGAGCCGCAATTTTCAAACTTTTTATGTCATAGCACACTTCAACTAATTGCTAAAATTCTGCAGCACACCCAAATATATTACATATATATATAATATATAATATATAATATATATAATATATA
>JAAGEH010000226.1:25561012-25734185 GCA_011751065.1 Lasiurus cinereus | reverse complement strand
AAATAGATATAAGTTCAATTCATTCACCCCAGGCAGCATTGTTTTTGTTGTTTGCTGTCTTTTTTTTTTTTTGACAATCTTAGGGAAAAGAGGGCAGTGCCCCCCTGACTAAGTAGATATTGCATGTTTAAAAATGCTGGTGGCATATGGGTGTTCTGAGGCACACTGACTGAAAATATTGCTGTAGAGGATTGGCTTTTAAACTATGAGTAGATTTCAATCAAGAGCCGTTCAGAGTCAGAGAATACCTTGCCCTAGACATCAGTCTTAAAGTCAAACATGTCTAGAGAGCTGAAATAGCTTAATAATTTAATAAGAACAGCAGCATCTTCAAGACACAAGTATTTTAAGCAGCTCTAAGTGCCTTCCAATGGGGAAATCTGTGGCTCTACCACTTCTCCTTAAAGTGAAATAATTTTTTTTTTAAAAGCTTTCTGTGCTGTTGTTTGTTGTTGTTTCACAAGTCACTGTTAAGCGTCTACCCTGTTAAAATGGAACTGCCCATGGTGGGAGAATTATAGCTATTTCAAGAAAAGAAATGGTGGTATCTTCCCTTTACTTAGGTTCTGCAGAGCTCCCTCTTCCTCTTCCTCACTCTGAGGCAAACTTTAAAGTCATGATTCATGAAACCACAGTTAGACATTCTGAAATTGGTAGCTCCTTCCTCAGAGCAAGTTTCTTTACAAAATAAATTCTTCTTCATTTTCTCAGAAAGTCTCTTTCATGGCCGTGACATTCACCATACAATAGTTGTCTTCAATGCAGTACTTGTTTTCACAAAACCCCCATCTATAGAGATTTTTAAAAATATCTCATACTGACATTAAACTTAGTACATTCAAGCTGCATAAAAATGTAACTCAGATGTTTCAGTTTAAAGGAAGTTTAAGCGACACTGCATTTTAAGAAGTCCATGAGACAGTTCTTCTGATCTGCATTCATTTCCATATTGCAAATATCAAATGCTACAAAGAACATTTGCCTAACCCATCATTTCTAATCCTAAAGAGTTTTTGTGTGCTCCCTCTTTCTCCAACTAAGCCCTTTTTCTCTTTACACTTAGAGTATTGTAAACAAATTTACCTGTGTCCAGAGCAAATATAACCCGCTACAGGCAGCTGACTTCTTGTTCAGCCAGATGGAAATTAAACTGAAATGTGCATATTGCAAGCACCTGCCTTAGCCTCATAAAAATGCAAAACTTTATAGGCAACAGTATATAGTTTAAAATATGAGGAAGAGCTGCTGATGAAGCCTAAGGATCTCTAATTCTCTGGGTTGCCACTGTAAATCCATTAGCTAAATTTGAATTTATTGGGGTTCTTCTGAACCCACCTATCACATGGAGAATTTAGAATTGTTTCCTTTTCATATTTTGCTTATTTTATTCTCTCCAAAAGACACCTGGTTATGTAGCAGATTTAGGGGAAATGTTAGAATTTGCATGTTTTGCTTTGATCTTACATATGATCTTGGTTATAAAACATATTGCTTTCTCCCCCTTCCATCCCTCTCCCTTTTTTTTTTTGCTTACATTTTGATGCTTATTTTACGATAGTTTAATGACCTTCCATATTTGGAAGAGTGTATAACAAATCTAAAACATCTAAAAAATTAATAGGATCACTTTATATTCTAGCTACACAGCAGTCACAATTGTACAATTATAGCATTGCAAGACATTTCAAATCATTGTATTTTCAAAATTGGTCTTAAATTGAAAGTCATCATTATTCATGCATAAAAATTGTGGTGTGTTGTTCAAAACCCTGGTTGCATCTGGTCTTGCAAAAGCAGAGATAACCATAGACTCTTGCAAAATATCTTAAAAACTCTTCATAATAATAAACACTTCAGAACATTAAGAGAAAAGATCAGTGAAAGGGTTATCCTCCTATGCAACTATTCTTTATCCAAAATAGTACCAAGCGAATTCATCTTTGCTCTCCATTGCTGAGATACATTTATTTTTTCTGGACCTGCACACAAAGGGATTTGATGATGAGCTTTATCTACAGTTCCACAGGCATGCCAGACAACTGCTTCATGGGGGTGGAAGACATTCTGACCCATTGGTTGCCTCCTGTAAGACAAGGTGAACATCTAGTCCAACCACAATTATATCATGGAGGAAAGGTCCATGGAGAGGAGTAAGTAAGAGGCAAAGAGGAATAGCTTTTGGACATATATAGATTTTTCACACAAATCATACATTATATCTTCTCTCCTTTATAATGTATGTATATTTTATATCTGGAAACTGGACCTACAAAATCAGTGGGAATGATAAAAGACAATAGCCAATAATCACAATTTGCTAATTTATTTCATTCTCTGCAGGGAAATACTAATTATACTAGAGGTCCAAAGCATGAATTTCATGCACAGGGGGATTGGGGGTCACTCAGCCCAACCTGCACTCTCTCCCATCCAGGAGCCCTCAGGGGATGTCTTACTGATGGCTTAGGCCCACTACTCAGGGTTCTCTGCTGTCTGTGGGGGCCCGTTTGGCTGCTCCCGGGTCGCCATGGGTGATGGCCAAGCAGGCACTGCTCTCACGGACTGGAGGACTCCAGTGGGGCTGAGAGGAATGGGTGCTGCCATCTGTGGCAATGGGTGCCACTATCTTTGTGTTGGAGTGATGGTTAATTTGGATATTACTCTTTTATTAGAGAGGATGGGGTGTGTTAGTTGGGCTCTAAGTCCATACAAGGGGATTTAACCAAGGATATTCTTAGTTGATAGTATGTTTGTGTTAGTTGCCTGGGGCTGCCAAGATGACGTACCACAGCCTGGGTGGCTTAATCAATAGAAATTTAATTTCTCACAGTTCTAGGGCTACAAGCCCAAAATCAAAGTCTTGTCAGGGTTGTTGTTTTTTTCTGAGCTTTGTGAGGAAACCTCACCTACTGTAAATGGCCATCCAAAGCTTTGGCAAGCCACTGTGTTCTTCACATCTTCCTTCCTGAAATATTTTTCTGCTGTTGCTTTACCAGGATTACATTCTCTTGGTTTTCTTCTTGCCCCACTGAAATGTCTCTATCCACTTTATTTTCATAGCTGTTGTCAAATTGTGTTAAAAACAATCAAGCACCAGCAATGTATGAGAGGGTCTTTTTCTAAAAATCTTGTCAATTAAGTTGTTAATAGAAAGTTTAAAACGATTACCAGTCTGATGGCTATACAGAGATATCTTTGTTTCTTTAAACAAACTTCCCTCACTCCTATAAAGTTGAACTTTTCCTTTTGTTTGGCCATTCGATTTGCTTCTCTGAATCTTCATATTTTTCACCCATTTTTGTTGTTGTTATTTAGGCTACTTGCTTCTCCCCCATACCCCAAATAATTTATTAAAGCTTCTGCTGTAACACAGAGATCAGCCCTTTGTTAATGCATAAAAATAAATTTTGAACTTTTAGTGAGAACCTACTAATTTTGTTTATATTTTTTTAAACATGATTTTTATTTGTATACTAAAAAAATATCTTTTAATTATGGATAGCAGTCTCTAAACCAAAGATTATATATCTTATTTCTAGAACATTTTAAAGAAGTTTTTCTTGTTTCATATATTAATTTTCATTTAAATTTTAGATCTATCAGCACATATTTTTTATATGGTATAAAATGGAGATGCAGTTTTTCTAATTGTTTCCATTTTAAAAAATATTTTAAATTACGTTTTTAATCGAGTTCAAATAGAAGATGAAAATAACATCATTACTAAAAGTAAGGATGTGGATCTCATTGCTCATGCCATAAACCCTTGAGGGTTAAAAATATTAATGAGGAGTAGCTGTACTTTAAAATACTCATGTGGCTCAATTATATAATACTTTTGAATTAGCCCATCAATCTTAGAAATTACTGAGATTATTTTATTAATATAATTTTTACAGAAAAATTCAGTAGGAAGTACAGAGTTCCCATATATTCCCCCTCTCTCTGACTTCTGATTTCCCAATAACTAATATTTTGAATTGGTGTGATTCATTTGTTATAACTGGTGAACCAATATTGATATGTTATTATTCATTAATGCCATAGTTTATATTATGGCTTACTCTTCACATTTTATAGTTCTGTGGATATTGCCAAATGCATAATGTATATAACATTATATCATCATAGAAAATAATTCTCTGTTTATAAGTCCCCTGTGCTCCAATTATTTATTCCCTCTTCCATTCCCCAAACCCTTAGCAACCACTGATCTTTTAATTCTTTCTAGAGCAGCAATTTTTCAACTTTTTCATCTCCTGATACATATATTAATTAATAAAATTCTGCACACTAAAAAATGTATTACTTTTTTTTTTGATCTGACAAAAAATAGGTATAATTTTGATTCCTTCACATGGCACAGTTATTGTTCTGTCTGTTGTCATTCTTTTATTTGAAAATCTAAATTGTCAGGTGTTTCATGTTTTAAAAATTTTTGCAGCATACCATGTGAAAATCACTGCTCTAGTATATGCCTTTTCCAGAACATTCTATAGTTGAAATCATAGATTATATAGCCTTTTCAGACTTCCTTATTTCACTTAGCAATAGGTTTGTCTGATTCCTCCATGCCCTTTTCTGGTTTGATAGCACATTTCTTTTTATTGTTGAATAAAATCCCATTGTATGGATATGTAGCAATTTGTTTTTGTTTTTGTTTTTTTTAAATATATTTTATTGATTTTTTACAGAGAGGAAGGGAGGGAAATAGACAGTTAGAAACATCGATGAGAGAGAAACATTGATCAGCTGCCTCCTGCACACTCCCCAATAGATATGTGCCCGCAGCCAAGGCACATGCCCTTGACTGGAATCGAACCTGGGACCCTAGAGTCTCCAGGCCGACACTCTATCCACTGAGTCAAAGCGGTTAGGGCACCAACTTGTTTATGCATTTACTTCTTGAAGAACATATCAGTTGCTTCCAATTTTTGGCTAATCCTATCTAATAAAAGAGTAATATGCAAATTAACCACACCTCTGCTACACACAAGCCATGCCCACGAGCCAATCAGGAATGAGTATGCAAATTAACCTAACCAAGATGCTATGTCCACAGAGAGAGCAGGAGGGAGGCTTGGGTTGCCCCGACGATGGAAGAAGCCAAGCTTTTCACACACCCTGGCTGGCCCAGCCCTCTGCTTAAGGCTAAAAAGTTTCAATTATAGAAGATAAGTAAATTCTAACAGAAAGGGCTGCTACCATGGAGCAAGCAGTAGGCTTAGATCCACTCCAGGTACAATGTTTCAATTGTAGAAGATAAATAAATCCCAGATACCAGGGCCTCCACTTGGGTTGCCAGGGGGCATGGCCAGCCTGCAAACCACTACAGGCCCCTCTCCCAGGCCACTCCGAGTCCTAAGGGAACCCCCACCTTGATCTGGGACACCCTTCAGGGCAAACCAGCTGGTACCCACCCATGCACCAGGCCTCTATCCTGTCTAATAAAAGAGTAATATGCAGATTGACCATCACTCCAACACACAAGATGACTGCCCCCATGTAGACACAAGATGGCCAGCAAGGGAGGGTAGTTGGGAGAGATCAGGCCTGCAAGGGAGGGCAGTTGTAGGTGATCAGGCTTGCAGGGAAGGGAAGTTGGAGGGGACCCAGGCCTACAGGGGAGACAGTTGGGGGAGACCAGGTCTGCAGGGGAAGGCAGTTAGGGGCAATCAGGCCTGCCGGGGAGGGCAGTTAGGGGCAAACAAGCTGGCAGGGGAGCAGTTAGACATCAATCAGGCTGGCAGGGGAATGGTTAGTGGGTGATCAGGCTGGCAGGCAGGAGTGGTTAGGGATAATCAGGAAGGCAGGCAGGTGAGCAGTTGGGAGCCAGCAGTCCTGGATTGTGAGAGGAGGTCCAAATGCCTATTTAGGCCTGATCTGATGGCAGTGAGACATCCCTCGAGGAGTCCCAGATTGGAGAGGGTGCAGGCTGGGCTGAAGGATAACCCCCTGTGTGCAAATTTCATGCATTGGTTCTCTAGTTGTAAATAAAGCTGCTATAATCATTTTGTGCAGATTTCTGGATAGTCATAATTTGGCCTACTCCTTTAAGTAAGTAGCTAGAAAGGCAAATGCAGGATTGTACCATAAGACTAAGTTTAATTTTTCTAAGGAACTATGAGGTTATCTCTTAAGCACTGTACAATTTTATATTCCTAATACCAATAAATGTGTTCCTGTCCATTGGGATTTTGAATAAATAATATCTATTACTCAAACAAATATTGTCATGAAATAAGTTTATGTATACACTACAGGTGTATGGATTCAGGCAGCGGTGGGGTCCCTTGGCCTGGCCTGTGCCCTCTTGCAATCTGGGACCCCTCTGAGGATGTCTGATAGCCAGTTTTGGCCTGATCCCTGCAGGTTGATCCAGACAACAGAGAGCCAATATGGTGCATTGAGTGTCTGTCCCCTAGAGGTCAGACTGGTCACTATGTTATTTGATCATTTAGTTGCTTAGGCTTTTATATATATATAGGCTAGAGGCTCAGTGCATGAAAATTCGTGCACTAAGATGCGTTCTCTCAGCCCAGCCTGCACCCTGTTGCAGTCTAGGACCCCTTAGGGGGTGTCCAAATGATGGCTTAGGCCCACTCCCTGGTGGATCAGGCCTAAGCTGGCAGTCAGACATTCTTAGGGTAGCCACAGAGGTGAGAGAGGGTTCTGCCATTGCTACTGCACTGGTCAGCCATGTGCCAGCTTCTGGCTGAGCAGCGCTCTCCCTGTGGAAGCACACTCACCACCAGGGGGAAGCTCTTGCATTGAGCATCTGCCCCTTGGTGGTCAATGTGCATCATAGCAACCAGTCATTCTGTCATTAGGGTCAATTTGGATATTATCCTTTTACTATATAGGATATATACATATTTTTTCTTATCAAAATATTTTGGTACAAGTCAGTTGACATAGAAGTAAAAATCACTGCTAGCACAAATTACTAAGGGTTATAGAAGAATTTGTGTACAGAGGGCATGGTAATTAAACTGGCATTGGGAAACTTGAAATTTCACAACTTTAGATTTAAAGAGCTATTTTGCTTTCCTTGGACCTATAAAGCAGAGTTTGACCTATTGATCTTAATGTACATCTTAATTTTCTTTCCCCAAAACTTCTGGGAAATTTATTGGGATAAAATTAGTTGTAATAGCCAGTGTGACAGTATTATTCTCTCTCTCTCTCTCTCTCTTTCTCTCTCTCTCTCATATAAAGAGGAATGAAGATACCATATTCAAGGATAAAAAAAGACTTGTGAAACACAAAATTACTAATCATAGTGTGATCCTGCTGGTAGGAGTGTAATAATTGACTCACCACACCATTTACTGACTTCCTAAATCACACAGGAATAGACACTAAGCCATAAATGAATCTGAGTTTCTATCTCTTCTAAGATTTCTCACGCATAAAAGTGAGGTAGAGAGATAAGATCTTAGTCGAAACATGTTAGCTGTTTTTATTTGGTAGCTATTGGAATGATAACACTAGGATTGAAGAAGTATAATATTCCTTAAAGTTATACATCAAATTAATATTTACCTCAAAACTCATCCTCTGAGAATAGCAATAAGTTCAATATGAGTGGGTTTTCAGCATTTTTCTCTTATCCTTGGGTCACAGCAAAATACAAGTTTTCAGAAAATCTATAGAAATAGGAAAGGTTCTTAATTCCAATCATCTCAACTGCAGATGGCCAGCTAAGTAGCAGGGACCTGCATCAAGTCCCTAGAGTCTAGACCAGGGCAGCTGGTGATGTCCCATGAAATCAGTCCGTGAAAAATCAGCTTCATTTGTCACCATGCTAAAATGGAGGAATTTGAGCAATTTCAAGTAAACAATGTGCTCTAGCATATGCAAAGCTCTTATTTTCCTTCTAGGACCCATCACTTCTTCAAATCTGGCTAATTATTTTGTGCATGGTATTTGTGAGCACAAGAAAATTTATTTAAATTTAAAACATTTTTTAAAAAATTGTAAGTTTTTCCTGCTTGTCAACATTGTGATAAAAGAATCTAGAACATATAGATTCCTACATATCAATAAGAAATAAGCAGATGACCCATTAGACAAATGGTAAAAAACTAACACTGACAGTCTAAAACAGAAAAAATCAAATGACCAAAATATATGTAAAAAGGTGCTCAACTTCATTGGTCACTGGAAAAAGACAATTATTGCACCAGAATTGTTAAAATGAAAAAAGCAATACCAAATATTGGGAAGGATAAGGAATAACTGGATTTCTCATGCACAGCTGTTTTAGAGTATAATTTGGTACAACTTTGGAAAACTAACTGGCAATTTTGACTAAAGTTGAATGTATGTATATATCCCATGAAAATTAGCAGAAGATATATGTAAGATTGTTTATAGCAGCATAGCTTTGTAATTGCTAGAAATTAGAAACATTTCTAGTATTTGATTAGAAAAAATGAATTAAAATTGTGGTAGCTTATGTAATAAAGGACTAATATGCAAATATACCAAACAGCAGAATGACCGGTTGCTATGATGCACACTGACCACCAGGGGGCAGATGCTCAATGCAGGAGCTGCCTCCTGGTGGTCATTGTGCTCCCACAGGAGGAGCACTGCTCAGCCAGAAGCCAGGCTTATGGCTGGTGAGCACAGCGTCGGTGACAGGAGTCTCTTCCACCTCCACGCAGTGCTATGGATCCCTCCAAGGATGTCTGACTGCGCCTAAGCTGGCAGACAGACATCCCCCAAGGGGTCCTGGACTGTGAGAGGGCACAGGCCAGGCTGAGGGAACCTCCCCAGTGCATGAATGTTGTGCACTGGACTTTTAGTAGTTATATAATTCATAGGAATAATGAGCAATGGGAATGATGAAAAGACAATAATACACAAAATAATAATATACACAATAATATGGATGAAACTCATAAATGTGATATTATATGAAAAAGTCAGATACAATGTCTTATTCCTTTATCAAATACAATTATGACATTTTTTAGAAAAATTACCAAAAAAAGGCCATAATAAATACCTTTGTGTCTAATATTCAAGTTCAACTAAAATTTTTTAAAATAAATTTTAAAAATGTAGGCATGTTTAAAAACCCATACTGTATGCCATTCACTTTTTTTCTCTCCTCAGAGTTAATATTTATCCTTATTTAGTAAGTATTTTTCTCAATCATGCTGGTTGTAATATTATTTCATATGTAAATATTTCTACTATATATCATATTGTTTTGATGTTTAATAATTTTCTTAAGTTGCATCATACTTACCACTGCTTTTGTTGTTCAACATTATATTTTCTTGCATGTATTCTTGTTTATATATCTAATTCATTTCATATTATATCACTTTTTATCTATTCCTTTACTGCTAGATACCTGAGTTGTTTTCAATTTTTAATTATAAAAGTAATAATGCAAGCTTATGTATACATGACTCCTTAAAATACAACTGCATTCTCTAGATTTTATAATTAGGAAGACACAATATTTTCTGTTTGGGGGGGTACATCTACTTTAGTAGTAATCTTCAGTCTTTTATAAACTATTTAAGCACAACATTCAGTTGGTCTACATTTATATCTTTGTATTATATACACACACATATGCACACATATAACACTGTAAGCCAATGTTTCACAAAATAATACTTACCTGCTAATATGTGAAACACTATGATAGTTTCCATGTTCTTCCATTTGATCATATTCCTTTCTATTTAATATTTGTAAACATTGGTCAGACATAGCAAATTGACTCCATAATTCACTAATGTTTATATTTTTTTTAAAAAAATTCACCTGAGGAGATATTTAAAGAGAGGAAGGGGGTGAGAGTGAGAGAGAGAGAGAGAGATCCATGTAAGAGAGAAACAGATCGGTTGTCTCCTGAACATGCCCCAACCAGGTATAGAACCTGCATCCTTTTCGTGTACCAGATTACATGCCAATCAACTGAGCCACCTGGCCTGGGAAAAATTCACTACTTTTTTACCTAAAGGTTGAAACATATTGCTCCAGATGTGTTTGAACCTTCAAAAGCAAAAAATTGTCTTATTGGGCCCCAACCAAAGCGGAAACTTCTATTTTTCTCTGAAAAACCCATAGGGATAAAAAAAATCCCAGTATCAGGGAATTCCAATCTTTGTCTACTCCTTTGGTGGACAGGGTGATATCTTACCCTCTTCTGTGCTGAGTCCATATCAAGGAAACAAGATAATTTATCAAAATGTTGATCTGTCCTTGTCTTAATCCCCTCCTTACCCTGATGTGTTACGAAGATGAAGTTCCTTCCTTTGGCCTTTGCTATCCACTTGACCATTTCATTAACTTCATTGATTTAAAATATATATATATATTTCTCTATGTGATGTTGGGAATAACTGAGCAAAAATAATAATGATAACTATAATACTCTCAGTAATTCAGTGAGTATGTATATATACATGGAAACGGGATAAGTATGTCTAGAGTAAAGGGAAAACTGTTTGGTATTTCTCGAAATGCTTTAACCTGATTCTTTAATATTAGAAATACAAACTAAAACAATGATTTTATTGTCTGTGAAGAGGGGTGTGAAGACAGTTTGGGATTTCAGTGAAATGCAGGTTTTGATGATTCTTAATACACATCTTCCGCTATGTGAAAAATACTTAAATAGAGCCTAACACAAAGGGGTGGGGAAAACACCTTATTAAATCAGATGCTTTGCTGTCTGTCTTATGCAAGGACTTTTTTTTTTTTTTTTGTGAAGATACACAATGTGTGAGAGACTCCATATGTTGCTTACTGATTTGTTTTCTCTTCACTATCAGGTCTGCATTAAAGGAGTAGAAATAAATGGAATGTGAAAATGTAACGTACAGTGATTGCCTTTAACTATCTTTTTTTCTTTCCTTTACTTTCTGTGCTCTCTCTGTATAGTAAGTGGAGCTTATGAGTCATCATCTTGTAGAAACAGCAAGTGGTGAGTCATTTCTTAAGAGTTTTTGGGAGTTGTACGTGGCATTTCAAGCACATGAAGGATTTAACCCATGATTATCCCTTAACTGTTAACAGTAACATATATGATGATTTTTATTGCCACAAATGCATTTAGCATTATTATTGTGTTTGTGTGTGGGGGGAGGGGTCTAACAGATTATTCACAGCAATATTGACACATGATGAGTGATTTTCTTTTCTTTTTATATTTGGGAGTTTCATTTGCCTTCTGAGTTACAACTAGAATTTTGGAAAAAAATATTTTTCTAATTTTTTTTTCCTTAATACTTCCACAAGCACCCTTTTATTGTTGCTATAATAGGTTTGCCAGTGCATTACAAATTCAAATATATAAAGCAATTCCTCTGGGCTTATGCTACTGGTAACCACAAAAACAATACAAAATGAGACTATATATTTCTTACAGGTAGTCAAATTGTTTAAAAGGTACACATTCATGTTCCTTATTTCATAAGAGTGTTCCTGTGTAGAAAGATTCCATTCCATTTCCATTACCCAAGTTACAAATACAAATAGAAAAACAAATTTTGGGTAATTATCTTTTCCCTTCTCAGCTGACAAAATAAATGTGATCTTAGAAGGTTGGTCTACATGTCAAGATTGATTTTTAATTATATCAATCAATTCACTAGTTAGTAACTAATTAATTAGGTGCCCAAAATATAGATAGGCATTTTCTCAAATATTTAGATTAGATAATCATCCTACTTCAAGATATGTTGATTTCTTTGAAGATAGGATTGAGAATTTAGGAAGTGTTATAAAAAACTGACAATCTTGAAAAAGTATTTTCACAGGCTTTTCTAAACCTAACATATAAGTAAGTACCTGAGATCCTTATGAGAAAAAGAAGAAAACACCAAAATGTAGCCTTGCCTGAATCTGAATGCTGCAGAGTTCAGACTTGTGTACAATTTAATGAAAATATCATATAATATTTTGCAAGATTTCATGAAGGGTAAAAATGAATCACCGGTGATGTTACCAGAACTAATTTGCATCAGGTCAGAAATTTCTTATGGTACCTGTTCCATCATGGTTACTAACTAGTCCATTAATCATTTTAATTTGTAGTTCTGGTTTATTGTTCAAATACTCTAAATGTCAAGGATCTGTTTGTATCAAAGTTTAGACAAAATTGTTCCTATATATATGAATTACTGTAAATAGGCCTTCCTGAAATGCCAATACTTACTTTGGACAATTATCACAATTTCTTTGTTTGAAATTATGGTTCATGCTAGAGCTCCATTTCTTTTATATTTCTTATTTATATCAAGAAGCTATATCCAAGCACAAATAGCCTTTTATTCTGAAGGCAGGAAAAATGCTGGTGAAGTATAAATAGAGAATTATTCAGCACTATATACCATAACAGTAGGATTTACAAATATATACTGTCACAAGAATTCCAGTGGGTAGGCAGCCTAGGTAATATTACCCCCATTTTACAAAAGTGGAAATAGGTTCAGAAAAATTAAAATATGTTACCAACGTCACATAGTAACAAGTGATGGAGCTGAGATTCAAATTGAAAGGTATTTAAAAATTTTTTGTTCTCTTTTGTTTTGAAGTTTAAACATTTTTCATTCTAAACCTGTTTAAGGTGTGTGGGGGAAAGGTGTCAATCCTTGGTATCAGGACTGGAGCAGAGAGTACTGCATATTTGAAAATCCTTTGCATACTACTCCCTCTGGAAAAAAAGAAAACTGTGCACACTAAAGAGGAAAAAAAAAATCTGTCCTTCCGTTTCTTTTCCTTTGGTTGTCAGCTATGAGTTGGCTTGGTGAGTAGGTTTGCAAGACTTGTTTCACTTTGTTTTGGGCTGAGACATGTATTTCAAACAAAAGACAGCCAATTACTAACTTCTGGTTGCTGGGTGTGGTCTCCTTTCAAGTTCTATAAAATCAGGAGCCCAAGGCTTCAGTGCCAGTGTGAGACTTTCAGAGAAGAATCTCTCTGTAGTTCTTTGTAAGAAGGCAGAAAACAAAGGTAAGTCTTGGTTTTTCTTTTAGTTAGTTTTGGTTGTTTTGAAAACTCCCATCATGATGTTACATATTACTGCTTCTACAAGATTTATGGCTAATTGTGTTTGATATGTTTTGGTAAATCTTTCCGTAAAATGACACGAGTATTTTTATTTTGGGAATCATAAATTGTAGTGTTTTTTTCTACTTAGTTAAGGAATATAATTTTAAAGTATTACTTTGCTTTATACTGACTTGTTATACTGCTGGTGAGTGAACCATGGGAAAGAAGGAAAGAATGTGTTTTTTGCCTACAAGTTGTTTTTTGCCAAGAGCTTTGTGTGCCCCCCATGGAAATCATCATGTAGCGGGGTGCGTGTGGGGGAGGAAGGAGTCAGGCCAGGGTGGGTTTCAGGGAACTGTTTCTGAAGAGCATGGCTGACATCATTTATTTACTTTTGTAAGGAAAACGTAATAGATTCTGGCCTCATAGTGGTATCATGCCATTTCTAATTAACATTTTGAAATTAGTGTTAGTTTTACTCATGCCATGTAAATACATAATAAGAGGATCTGCTTATTAACCAGGTCTTTTAAAGAGGGTGTGGATGCCTTCTTATTCCTGTAGTATCTGTGTCATAGGCAGGCTTTCAAGTGCTGATCAGGAAACCTCCGGGGAAGGAAACATTTTTTGAGGGTCACGGATAAATCATCCCTTGGGAAAACCAGAGGAGCCATTTAAAGTTATTCTACTTAATAGCATCTTGATTATTGAATGAGATAATGGCCATACCACTCCGTACAAAAGCACAACCTAAATCTAAAGCAGAGTGTTGACTGGTGTTGGATACATTTTCAAAAGGAATAGATTTTTAATCATAACCATATATCTGGCTATTGTTCATTACAAATGTTCCTTCAAGAATTTTTCTCTTAGCCCATTTTGAGTGTTAAATTAAATGCCCCATATTTACTTTTTAATGCTAGTTCATTAAGAAAGGTATTGTTGATTTTTTTTTCTTGACTCATTTATGTCTGAAATTACATATGGACTTTGAAAAAGTAATATTCCCCTCTGCCTGCATGAATGTATTTTTGGTGGCTGGAAGAGAAGGCCCATTGCAAAATGATTCACATGTGGTGAAATGCTAGTTTCATCATTCTGAAATGGCCTCTTCTCTAGAAGTTGGTCAACACCCTAGCCCTGGGTACTAACCACATCTGGCAGCTCCCCAACATTTAACTGATGTTGTCAAAAGAGTCAATCATAATATTATTAAGGAACCAGCTAGAGTCTCATGCTTATTAAATAATTTTTTACTCAAAAGATCTGCAAAGGTTGTAGATGACATAAGCTTGCTGAGCTGATTGCTCTTAATCCTCTCTAGACCCATTAATTTATGGCTTATTTTACAAATCAGCTAAAGCAATGGCCTTATTCTTTTCCAGTGATAAATCAAAAGCAGTTTTTGAAATAAAGGAGTTCATCTTTCTTTAAAATGGAATCAATTTTTATCAGAAAGGTCAGAACAGACACAATTTAAAAAATATCTTCATTAAGCTAATTTTTTCCACTTCCATTCCCTTGAGGTAAAGTTTAAGTTTGGCACTTCAGTGCTATCATGCATTTTAGATACTCCTATGTTTACAAATGAAGACCCCTAGAGACCTTAAATGTTTTCTTGAAGTTCCATAATCAGCTAAGGAGAATCAAAATAGGGTTTAGAACTCCTCTATTCTCATTTTTATATTCTCTAATTATGGGTAGAAATAGTTGTTAAATTAGCATAGGTATGTTTCCTAAATAATTAACACTCATACACTGTTTATTCACTCAATATTGTTTATTAGCATACTAAATACAGTACCAGGCATTATGGCCCAGATTAGAGGGACGGAATCAATAGATTAGCATTGTCTTCATGTAATACTGCTATTAAAAAGATACATAAGTAGGAAGTGATAATATAGAATGGTAGGGGCTCCCATAGGGTAAAAGCAGGATGTTTGGGGAGAGCACAAAAGTAATAAAGGCTTTCTGGAGGAGGTAGTGAGGTCTATTCTGACTCTTGACTTAGAAGTTAGACAAAGGGTGTGGGTGTGGAAGAGAAAACAGCATTCCAAGCAAAGGGAACACCCTACTCCAAGGCCCAGAAGCAAAACATTTGTGAAATTACTTTTCATAAAGTGGTTCTTCATAAGCCATGCTATTGTACGGTGTAATTAGCTTCTCTCACACGGGTAGGTGTGAAAAATAACCCAGCTGTAAATAGTTTAGCACATTTGCTTTGTCATTAATCCTCCCCCTTCCTCCTTCTACCCTCTGTAGATACTTTTATCTGTAACATTTGAGAGAACACTGCAGATATGATATCCCTATGCCTCTAATACTTCTGCCTGGATAAATTTAAAAAATAAGAATACAACCATAGTGCAACTTTTAAAAAAAATCAGGCAATTAACTTCAATGCAACAGTCCTAGTGTTCTCAACCTGTCTAGTGGGTGCGATCACTAATGTACCATTTCTGAAACACCTTTTTCTTACATTTAGTAAGCAAAGATCCCTCTAATACCGTGGGCATACTTTTTGTGCAACTTACCTTCTTTAATTCCCTGCTGAATGAGATGAAGAGAGCTCTCTTTGGACACATGAATATACAAAAAATGCCAATCTCTAGAAAGCTATGCATATTTATGCACAGATAAATGATATTGGTAGATTAGTGTATGATCACTAACCAGATAAATTCAGGAATATTGTTAATTTCCATGTAGGTCAGCCTATGTATAAATGGCCAACTTCATCTTCAAATAAGATGACATTAAGGCCCAAACAGACAGAATGGTCTGGCTAAAGTTTTTGGCCAAAATAGTTTTTGCTGTGGAATTTGTAAGGTATGTTGCCATTGCTATGCATTTACGTTTAAACATGCAGTTGAGTCTACGGCCATACCACCCTGAACGCGCCCGATCTCGTCTGATCTCGGAAGCTAAGCAGAGTCAGGCCTGGTTAGTACTTGGACAGGAGATAAACATGCAGTTGACTTTAAGTATTTAATTAGTAGTACATGGCGATTCCTAACATTCTGTTAGAGCAATTTCTGACATCTTATCAAAATCCTTGTTTCTCTAAGCATAGTTCAGAGTTAGTGGATCTCATTTGACTTAGTTGAGATTCCATTCTTCAATTGCTTTCATGAGATGGTCCTACGTAAGCTGCCTTTCTTTGCAAGGCCATCCAAATCGTTTCACACTGAAGTCTAGAAACTCAGGATATGCTATAAAGCTGTTTCTTCCGTGGACACTCTTATGTCAGATAAGTCATTCAATCCCTTTTCTTATTTTGTGTTATCTAATTAATAGAGCAATAACATTTTCTTATACTTTCTCAAGTTTATATTTTAAAAAAGCGATGCACTATGTAAGCATCATTTTAAAGTGACAATATAATGAGTGAAGTAGGGGAAAGTTCTCATAAAATTCGTTTTCTAGTGTGAGTCTTCCTCTTAAAAATTTTATTTGACAATATCCTTAATTTTTCTTATCTCTCCTGAAGTTTTTATTTTCTAAATGAAAAGAGTAGAAATAGTCAAACATATGTTTCTATAACTGTGGAAAAGTACTTTCTTTTGAGGATTCATGAGTGATACCATCATACATTTTGAGGATTATGCTTTATAAAAGTCTTGGATGAGATGATAAAAATGGAAATTTCAAATACCTGAAACCTTGCCAGAAATTGCTAGATGCTTTTGATGTGCCAATGAAAGGCTAGGAAAAGGAAATTCTGTAAATGCCAATGGCAACGGCACTAGATTATGTAATAGGAATTAAACCCTGGTGCAAAATGTTGTACAACATGACTTTACCTTAGGAAACAACTTCAGATTTATCAATTGCTGAGTGGGGGAGTGGAGAGAGATTAAGTAAGTGCACAATATATAGTTCCTTCTCCCACGGAATAGTAATTTGAACAATCCCGTAATAATTAAAAGGAGATAGTTTCTGTTTTGGCGATTATTTCCCTCATGCATTTAATCTCATTACCTGGAACTGCAATTTTTTTTCCAGCAGGCATGGATTGAAATACTGTCTGAACATGTTGTTAAGGAATCGGGTGACGGTTACACTCCTCATGAGTCATTTAGCTTCATGTGAAGAATTTACAATGGCATAGATTATCCTTCTAGTCTCCCTGACAAATATTCATGGGAGTGTTCTCCTGAGGGATCAACAGAAGGGCATGGAGAGAGATCAGCATAGACCTGAAGCACAGGCTCCAAAAAACTGAAGTCCAGACAGAAAGTATCGCTGGGGGCTTCTTTTGTGGGTAATATGGAAAATACATCAGTCATTCACACACTTCAGGTTTCCAAAATATTCATGGTTGGTTACATAAAAACACTGCTGAAACATGATAGTAATTCCAGAAATTTCCTTTAAGATAGAGTTTCCAGCCATGTTGCAATTTCATTCTCCTGTTAGAGCAAAGTACCTGGTATAAAATAATCCATTTCCCAGTTCTTTGTGTTGGGTGGAAAAACATGTAGGCCTAGTATTTGAACAGCTCCTGAAAAATAGGAAATATTTTTATACCAAGGAATGGGAGAAAATACCGAATCACTTGGGGGAGAGAAATAATACCTGAATATCCTTTTATGGATAGAGTTTTAAGTTTCAATCAACTCCTTTAGATAGCCACAGATTTATTTACCTTTTAAATGTAAATATTATGCTCTTTTTGTTCAGGCTTTCCGGGATCCTACATAGATTCGCCAATGGCCTACTAAATGATCTTTAAAATTTCATCTTGCCCATCTCTTAGCCATTCTCTATGATAGAGGATGAGTAATCTTTTCAAAATATAAAAAGAATCATATTGATTTCTTTTTAAAAACTAATTAATTCCCCCCCTCTCCCCCCGCCCAGAGCTCTGGGATGCATTTAAACTTCTCTGTTGGAGCTTCTGTCAACCTTTCTAGTTCCAGTGAACTTCTTGTAGCTCCTCAAATAGGACAAGTATCTCTCTGTTTTGTTCTCTTTCACTTTTCTGTCAGGTTAATCTCAGTTCATTTCAAGAGAGGCTCAGGTCAGCCAACACGTCTTCTAAAAAGTTTCTTTAGCTTTTGTATTTTTCCCACCGAGATCAATAGGAACTTTAAGTTCATAGAGGCAAGCAATGCTGTTTTGATGTGTTTTTGCACCCCCAGTGCTTGGCAAATAGTTATTGGACTGTAAGTTTAGAACAATGAAGTGAATCACCAGCTCCTCTCTTCAGTCTATATGTTGTTTGCAGTAGTCCTCTGATTCCTAAAAGGCAGGGACTGAATAAGCCAAGAAAGAGCCAAATTTCTGAGCGGAGATGATGGGTGCCTATTCAAGGATAAGATTCTTCTTTTAAAAACTTACACCTAGCATTTTAATTATTCTTCTAAGAGTAATATCCTGGTAAATCAAGTCAAGGCTATTTCAATATGTCTTGTGTATGTAGGGGAATGGAGTGATGTATATGTGTGGTGAATTTGTGATTTGTAAGAGCATGTATTGTTTTCTTTCCAGAAACTTCTTTAAAAATGGCAATGGTATCAGAATTCCTCAAGCAGGCCTGGTTCATTGAAAATGAAGAACAGGAATACATCGTAAGTCAAGTGACAATGAAATAACTTAGTTAAATATTAAAAAGGAAACGAATAGGAGTGAACAGACATTAATTTTCTCTCTCTCATCCACAGAAAACTGTTAAAGGATCCAAAGGTGGTCCTGGGTCAGCAGTGTACCCCTTTCCCAGCTTCAATCCATCCTCCGATGTTGCTGCCTTGGATAAAGCAATGACAGTGAAAGGTAAAATGAATTCTTCCTAAACAGTCCTCTCCTGCACACTTCAGAATGGCTGTCCGAATGGCTGCTGAAAAACAGACATGTGCAGTGGAAAAAGTCTGTTTCATTTTGAAGATAAGACTTCTTTATCAAATGAAGCTATATTTCCTTTCTTATCATTTAAAACAAATGGTTAAATCTGGAGAATCTCCGCTGCCATAACAGATATCCTTACCAGCTCATTTCTAGCATAAACTCCATACTGAAACCAACACCGCTGCTCACATGGAGCGTCCGAATTAAGGTCAAACACTAATGGGGAGGGTCAGGGCCAGAGTCCTCTTTCTTCCTCATTCATCTGAGAAAGCTTCCCTGTGAGGAGCATAGTTGTATCTATACGATAATCCCTTTTTCTTAGTTTGTTAAGAACTTCATTTGGAGCACCTTGATAATTAATCACTTAATGTCGGTTATTAATGAGGAACAAAATTGATTTTAAAAGGCAAGCCACCCTTTATTTCCAGGTGTGGATGAAGCAACCATCATTGACATTCTAACAAAGAGAACCAATGCACAGCGCCAACAGATCAAAGCAGCTTACCTCCAGGAAAAAGGAAAGGTGGGTTGGAGTGGTAAATTTAGATACTTAATTTCAGTTGCATTTGTGTTAAACATGGGTTTTGAAAGACAGTTACCTGGTTCCTTTTACAACTACTATGGCTGGGATTGCAGTATTTATCCACTTGATTGCAATCAAATCAATTCCGGTAAATTTATTGATTTCATACTTTTGTCCGAGTGGCGTAGGTTCTTTGCAGATGTGTTCTGTATTGGTGACAAGTCTTTAATTTCAACATAACAAACATTAAAATTACTATGGGCAGCAAGGAATAGGTTCTGATTGAAATGTGTATTTTGCTAAAATTTTATGAGTTAATGCCTAAGTATAAAGTTTATACATATAATGCTATTGTTGATGTAAGAAACATCTAAACCTGTAGAGAATTTTCTAAATTTTCTATATTTGAGCCAAAGTAATGACAATTGCCAGGAAGTAAAATGTGAAGTTTTGCAGCTTATTTATACATTAGAATCTAACAAGGAGACATAAGGAGAATACATGAATTTCATTATTTTTAGATTAAGGGGACAGGATAAAGCAAAAACTGGGAATTCTCTGGGATTGGATTAAAAGTAAAATGGAGAGACACATTCTTGTTTAAGGTAGGTACAGGATAGTTAACAGTTACAGCACATAGCGATGATTTGTGAGGGTTTCATGATCTCTAGGGATCTGGTGGTGGTGGTGGGTGTGCCCTGATGGGTCTGGAAAAGGTAATTACTCTGACATTTTAGATGCAAAAAACATTTGACTGGCTCCCTTCAGGTCAAGAATGACCTTTGTTAAGGAAGCTGACTACCTGCCACAACCTGCTTTCAGTGAGGAAATCTATGTTCATGCTATCCTATGTGGTTACTTTCTGTCTCTTGAGTTTGTAAGGCTCTCCATTCAGGCTTCTCCTGAGCTTATCAGGTTTAGTATGTGGCCCCTTTTTTGCCCACACTACTTTAAAAGTAAGCTTTGTATTTTTTACACCAAACAAGGGCAGTGTTTCTTAAGGAATGCACTTAGGAAACTAAATGTCAGTGTCTGATTATAGTGCTTCTCTGAGCAGTGCAAACCTCAAAGTTTGGAAAAATTGTTAATACATTATATATATTTTTAAGAATTCTTACTACAGTTTCAGTTAATACACAAACCTATGCTTTGAGCTTTGTGGTTTCATCCCTGTATAAAAGATTGAGAACTCTATAAAGAGGATAAATCATAATGGAAGGAAACTTGATTTGGGGTGGCGAACATACCACATTACAATAGATAGATGATGTATTATAGAATTGTACACCAGAAACCTATGTAATTTTATTAACCAATATCACCACAATAAATTCAATAAACTTCACAGCTAAGAAGTAAAAAAAAAACCTGAAAAATTTTAAAAAATAAGTCATCAACAAATTTAGTAAAATTTTATTCTAATCACTCTAAAAGATTAAGATAACATTCTAAAAATCTGATGCCTTCTGTATGTAAAGGGAAGAGCTCTAAATATGGTTGAGTTTAGGAATCAGCAATAAAATTGTCACAAGGTCAGATAATCCTACATTGCTGTGTAATTTAGCACTCTTACTTTTTGTAAGCCTGATTCTAATCTCTTTCTTATAGCCCTTGGATGAAGCTCTGAGGAAAGCTCTTACAGGTCACCTTGAGGAAGTTGCTTTGGCTCTATTAAAAACTCCAGCCCAGTTTGATGCGGAAGAACTTCGTGCTGCCATGAAGGTAAATGCCTGATTTAGGAAAAAACAACAATAAAACTTCTTTCCTGAGAAGAATGTGTAGGTCAAATCTACTTAGGCCTCTTATTGAATCTTCGATATCTAGTATAGGGCCTATCAGTTAAGGGAATAAAATAATTAATTAAAATTGTCATTAATTGCTGTGTTAGTTCCATGCTCAACATGTCACTCTATAGTCATACATCTCACCTTTTATCTCTGTCCAAAACAGTGGTTCTCAACCTGTGGGTCGCGACCCCTTTGGGGGGTCGAATGACCCTTTCACAGGGGTCACCTAAGATCATTGGAAAATGCAGGTATTTACATTACGATGCATAACAGTAGCAAAATTTCATGGTTGGGGGTCACCACCACATGAGACACTGTATGCAAGGGTTGTGGCGTTAGGAAGGTTGAGAATCACTGGTCTAAAATATTGGTTTTAAAGCCATTTTGTTTCTAGAGCAGTATACTAGATAGAACTAATTGTAATTACTAAATATTGTGGGAAATGTACTAAATGCCAGATTCAAACAAATTTCAGGACACAAAAAACTAGTGGATGCTCTCCAGTGAAGATTTTCCTACATCTCCGCTTCTCTTTTAATTCAGGGCCTTGGAACTGATGAAGACACTCTGAATGAAATTTTGGCATCAAGAACTAACAGAGAAATCAGAGAAATTAACAGAGTCTATAGAGAAGGTAAGTTTTAATGTCCAACAGTCCAAGTGCCTTAGTTGAAAAAGGAAATGTGATATACTTTTCTTAAAATTGAGTGTGGGTGTTAATTAGGAGGACTTTGACACTCTATATACTAATTTTTTTTTTATTGCTTTCACATGTCTACTGTAATCACACAAACTGTACCTGGATAGCATTCAATTTGTTGGGGTGCTGAAGTGAGAAAATGTTTGCACTTTTAATAAAGTGCCCCTCTAAGACAAATAATATTGTAATACTATAGTATTGTAATGGAAGTCAATTCAAAGCATTAAGTTCAAATAATTTTCTAAGTGGAGATGATGAGATTTGTTTTGGAAAAAATAACAATAAAAATAAAATCTCAAAAAATAAATACTCTCTATTTGTCCTTGGAAAGGTAAAGAGCTAGGTACTTACAATCCTGTGATGGAAACTCTTACCATTATGAACTTTAGCATTGTGCACATAAATAATTTGCTTATTCTTTATGTATAGTTGAATTCATAGGGATGAAAGAACAAGCCATTGCTCCTTTATTCTATTCAGTGAAACATCTCATTTAAATGATATCCTCATTGTTGTAAATACCGTAGCTGAGCAACGCTGGGTTCTTCCTATTTTCTGTTTCTAGTTCCCCAAACCAATATGCAGCACCTGGACTTTTCATCCCGGACACAGAGAATACAATGGCCCTTGCATTTTGTTTTTGGAGCAATTTAATAAAAGGATCAGAATAAGGAAGATTTCAACCTAATTTTCAGCATTTATCTCATTATCAATATTGATCTTAATTTATAAGTGATAATAATCAAGAGGGGCATTAGTTTTAGTTTTTTTTTCCCCAGTAAAACATAGTTTACAAAGGGAAATAGCTATATTTTCCCATTATACCCAAGATATAGTCTAGTGATAGCTCATTAAGTTGTTCCATCTTCTGGTTAATTATAAATTCAGTTATTTTTTTCCCTAATACAGCATTATTTTGCAAAGTTAAGCAAGAGTGTTTATAAAATAAAAATGTTAAATTTATATACATACATAACTAAACAATATTATATACACTTATAATTAAAATAAATGAATAATCTGTGTTAAAGCAAGCACTTCTGATTTATTCTTTTAAATAACTGTTCTATTCCATTACATTGCTTAAATTCTGGCATGTTTATTTCAGAAATAACTATTTAATACCTATGCAATTCATATTAGCAAAAGCTTTGTGACTGTAGGTTTTTATTCACAGTATTATCTAAATTGCTTTTATTGCCTTAGAGCAGTGGTCAGAAACTGCGGTTTGCCGCTCTGTAGACTAATGAGTTTGCCGACCATTGCCTTAGAGGATATAAATTTGATGATCCAAAGTTTTACTTGGTCCATTATCTCTATTTTTATTTTTTAAAAATTTTATTTTGAAAGCATTCCATAAGTCATTGAACATTTGGCATTGCCATTTTTAAGCCAATATAGAGATGTCTGGTATTATAAACATCACCGTTATTTATCATTAATTTACTATAAAACATACCTCTCTTCTTTTTCAGAATTGAAGAGAGACCTGGCTAAAGACATCACCTCAGATACCTCTGGAGATTACCGGAAGGTTTTGCTTACTTTAATTAAGGTATAATTCACATGGTTTAGGGAAGGCCTCTTCTTTTATGAAGAGTAAAATTTTAGATTTCATCTCATTCTAGAAATGAGCAATTGACTCTCTTTTTTCTCAAATAACATTATTTATTTGATTTTAAGGGAATTAAATGAATTATGTGATTCCATGCTAGTAAACAACTTAGCAAGAGAATGGGATTTTTTTTTTCAGGGTGACCGAGCTGAGGACTTTTCCTTAAATGAGGACATGGCTGATTCAGATGCCAGGGTAAGCAATACTTCCTACCTCAAATGGTTCCTGTCTTAAGTAAGATGACACCGGATGACCTCCACATGAAAGCAAGCCTCAACAGGCCAAGGGCACCTAATGTTCATTCCCTGAATGATGGGCGCTGTTCTGTGCATGAGCAATCCAAGAAAAAGAAATGCAGTCTTGATGTTTTCAATAGATCTTATTATTCATAAAGTAGGAATGGGTTGAAAAGGAACAATAAGAATTTGATTGGTTGTTCCACAGAATTGTCATATTAAGAAAACTCTGATTTTTATTTTATCAGGCATAAGTTTTTATTAAGTGAAGTGGAAAGAGTAAGCACCTCTAACATTCTTTTAATAATGAACTTGGAATGGCTTGTAAATATAAGCTTATATTGTAAAAATATTATAGTAATGATATTATAATTATAAAACAATTATAATAACGTGTTTATATACTTTGAAATGTATTGTTATATAATCATTTCAATGAGGTTGCTAGTTATTAATATGCCAGTCCATTGGTAACATTAGAAAATGGTACTATTTTAGGGTTTGGGATTTCTGTTAAAAAAATAAAACTATTATTTGCATATGCCTTCCTCTTGGGTTAACATTGTCTCTATAAATTCATCACAGTGAGACAGTAAGAATAGAAAATTATTTCTCCACTCCCACTCCCTTCACAGTAACAGTACATTATCTTGCACATAATAGGCATTCATTAACTTTTTGTGGAATAAGTACATACATATCAGATCAGTTTTGTATTTTTGACTTTTCAGGCAAACTGATCTGATATGTATGTACTTATTCCACAAAAAGTTAATGAATGCCTATTATGTGCAAGATAATGTACTGTTATTGTGAAAGGAGTGTGAGTGGAGAAATAATTTTCTATTCTTACTGTCACACTGTGATGAATTTATAGAGACAATGTTATCCCAAGAGGAATAATAGAAATTGTGTTAGAACTGAAGTTAGTATTTGAATAATTATCTATACTAAAAAATATTATTTGCTTATGATATTTTTAAATTTGCTTTCCATTTTAAGACTATCAGAGTTCTAAGATGTATATTTATGGCAGCTACTTGGATTACTGTGTTCCAAGAGAATGATGACAATTAATATTTTAAAGTTAACAATGTGTGATAATAAGGGGGATTATCTTTTTCATTTACAAAAGAGGAAAACCTATACTTTAATAAGGCTAAATTATTTACCTAAGATTACAGAGTTATTAAGTTACGGAGTCAAAATCTGAATCTAGAAATTCTAACATCAAAATTCAAGACCTAGGTTATTTATGGTTGAATTGTTGATTTTTTAGTACCATTTGCCGATAATTAAAAATTAGAGAAGTCCTTGGAGGTATCTTAATATAGAATGTAATTTTAAAGCAACTTAATTTATCAAACGTGTCTTCTCAAACATATATGCAGTCTTTAATGTTTGCAAGGCATCTTGAGAGATACTTTGGAAGATACTCTCAATCTTAGCATCCTGTATTCTGATCCTTTTGGATACAAAGCAGATGCCTAGAAAATCTTAACATTCTCGTGCAAATATTAAGTCAGCTGATG
Source organism: Lasiurus cinereus (assembly GCA_011751065.1). Taxonomy (NCBI): domain Eukaryota; kingdom Metazoa; phylum Chordata; class Mammalia; order Chiroptera; family Vespertilionidae; genus Lasiurus; species Lasiurus cinereus. Next base: position 25,708,916 of record JAAGEH010000226.1, on the reverse strand, counting down.
GTCAAGCGCCCATTTTTGTGTTTCTTGACAGGCATTATATGAAGCAGGAGAAAAGAGAAAAGGGACAGATGTGAACGTGTTCACTACCATTCTTACCAGCAGAAGCTTTGCCCACCTTCGCAGAGGTAAGAAGAAAAAAAAGGGTTCCCAAAATCTGTTTATAGCACACAAATTTTTTTTTGAGGACAAATAAGAAAAAGGAAAACAAAAAGTCTTAATCAGCAGCATCACTCATACACCCAATGAATATTGTATAAGGCTTCTGACCACTTATTGATCTTTGTGCATTTAACTTTGTATAGGGATCATTTTATAATATTTGAAACATCTTTTGTGACTTTGGCATTAGAGCATTATTTCTTTATTTTCACTATTTCTATTCCCCCAGATATTTGGAGCAGATGTGACAAAATATATACATACAACAGAACACATGAAATTACAATAAAGAAAAACAAAAAACTCAGGACTAAGTTAAAAAAAAAGTGCATATAGATGCTCCAGAAACAAAAAACAAAAGTAGTTTTTCCCTTTGAGCACAAGATTTTGCTGCACCTAGTGAAAGCCATAGCAAAGAGAATGTCATAATAATTACCTAAAGTTTAATATCTAACAACTAGGATTGGGCCTAAATGGGCAGTTGGATATCCCTCTCACAATCCAGGACTGCTGGCTCCCAACTACTCACCTGCCTGCCAGCCTGATCACCCCTAACCACTACCCTGCCAGCCTAATTGATGCCTAACTGCTCCCCTGCCAGCCTAATTGCCCTAACTGTCTTCCTCTGCTGGCCTGGTCACCCCCAACTGCCCTCCCTTGCAGGCCTGGTCCCTTCCAAGTTCCCTCCCCTGCTGGCCATCTTGTGGTGGCCATCTTGTGTCCACACAGGGGCAGCCAACTTTGACCACATGGGGGCAGCCTTCTTGTGATGGTCAATTTGCATATTATTCTTTTATTTATTATTCTTTGATTTCTAATGCCAAAATTAAGTGAAATTTACTATACAGATTTTTATATAAGCAAAGATCCATTTATTATGGCACTTAGCCCTGATGTAGCAAATGTTATGATTGTCAATCACATGCCATTTCTAATAAATGTCAACACTTGCAAAAATTTCCCCCCAATATACAAGAACAGCAAAATAGCCATGTGACTTACATTCCTACGGCAAGATGAAGTATCCAAAATATACTCAGTTCAGAAATTTGCTTTAAAATATGTTGTGAAATGTAGTCATCCCAAGGAGTGTTTTGAGTCAGTTGCCCCAATTTTGCTAAAGTTTGCTAAAGAATGGTGTTTTCTACATCTCTTAGTTTAAATGTCATATTCAGTGTTTCAGAAGTACACCAAGTACAGTCAGCATGACATGACCAAAGTTCTGGACCTGGAGATGAAAGGTGACATCGAGAAATGCTTCACAACTATCGGTACGTAGTCCTGGAGGGGAGAAGAATTTTCTAAGTGAAAATGGAGACATCGTTGCTGTCCCATAACTAAAAAAAAAAAAAAAAAAAACCAGAGCAAAAACTAAAGCAAAATAACACAGATATAGTTCATCTAAGCTTCAGAGAGAGGCAACATGTAAGCTAATGGCAATGCATAGTTAGCTAAATGTATACAACGGCCTTCTTAATAATAACAGATATCATTCCCTTTAGAAAAAACAGATATGCAGGTGGAAAATACTTCCTGAGCCCCCACTTAGGCCACACGATGCTCCAGGCTGGATGTAGCACAGAGGAAAGTCAGAATAGTCATTGAGATGGAATTTGGAATTAGATAATAGATTCAAATCCTGGTCTGTCATTTGCCAACTGAATACTCCCAGGCAAGCCCAGAGGTTTTGATTCAGTTCTCTGGTAGCTTCTGACAAGGTTTTTAAAAGAAAAAGACATTCAAGTTCTCTCATGTTATTCAGCTGACCGTGTAGGACTGAGAGTCTGTGTTCTAAAGCAGCTTCTCGAACATAAATGTGCACTGGAATCCCCTGGAAATGTTGTCAAAGCACAGATTCTCGTCTTACTAGGTCTGGTGTGGGGCCTGGGATTCTACATTTCTAATAAACTCTTAGGTGATACCAATTATTTTGGTCCAAGGATAACATTTTGAGTAGCAAACTAGATCATCTTATTAACTGACACATCTGTTAGGGTTTTATTTGGCAGCTGCTTTTTACAGCCTGTCCTTTTCACTTTTTTTCTTATTATGACATGAAAAAAGTATGTACTATTATATGCCAATATGGCTTTTAACACCAACTTGTTTCCACATTTCTAAGAAGAGTATGCTCAGAATAGCATGAAGCTGTTATTGTTTGTCTTTAAGATAATAGGAGAGAGGTGATGGTGTTATGAGGATAGAATATTAAAAACCAACATGTAGAGAATAGCCTCTCATAAATCAAGTATCCCATATTGAGAAGCAAAGTGAGAAATAGGAGTGAATAGAATATTGCTTGTTGCAAAACCCTGTATCTTCTATTTCTTTCATATGCATCTTTCTTCTTTTGGGGTATATAAATATGTCAACTAAAATGTGCTTCTCTTGCAGTGAAGTGTGCCACAAACAAACCAATGTTCTTTGCTGAGAAGCTTCATCAGGCCATGAAGGTAAGATTCTACTTAGATGATTTGCTTAGGAGAAAATTATTGTTAATGGGGAGAACACAGAATCTTTGATTGTTTGAAAACCACACATTTTTGTAAATATATTTTCATTGATTTCAGAGAGGAAGGGAGAGGGGACAGAGAGATAGAAACACCAATGATGAAAGGGAATCATTGATTGGCTCCTTCCTGCACATTCCCTACTGGGGATTGAGCCTGCAACCTGGGCATGTGCCCTAGACTGGAATCAGACCCGGGACCTTTGGTTCCATAGGCCGATGCTTTAGGGCAGTGGTCTGCAAACTCATTAGTCAACAGAGGCAAATATCAACAGTACAACGATTGACATTTCTTTTGAGAGCCACATTTTTTTAAAACTTAAACTTCTTCTAACACCACTTCTTCAAAATAGACTCGCTCAGTCCGTGGTATTTTATGGAAGAGCCACACTCAAGGGGCAGTTTGCCGACCACGGCTTTAGGGCATAAAAACCCTAAATATTTTAATATTTTCCTATTAAAAAGAATTACGGTTCCATCCAATGCAAGAGATAATACACTTCCTTATTAGAAGAAAATGGTTAGATTTGTGGTATTTTTTATAGGTAAGATAAGCTTGTAGGTAATTTGTGAGTTACTCATGCTTTACAGAAAAGCAGAGTCAGCATAGGAAGGCTGATATAATTTTGCTTTTAATGTGTGATTTTAGTAACCTACATCTGCTAAGGTTGTGAGTTTTACAACCTCTCCTTTTCTAAATTTAATTTGTTTTTTATTAGTCTGTCTTCCATGCCATGGGTTAATATGTCATTCTAAGCTTTTAAAATGTGCTACGATTACTGAAGTAGAAGGCATTATTAAGATGTATTGAGATGCATTTCAATCACTTTAACTCTATTCTCCTGCTTGCATCATAGTATATAGGATGCCACCTGTATACTTATACTGTGAAAAATTATAAAGTTCTCTTTTTTTTCTTTAAAAATTCCAAAAGAAGGAAGTGGAGAGAGAGAGAGAGAGCGAGGGTGAGAGCGAGAGAGAGAGAGAGATTGAGAGAAAGGGAGAGAGAGAGAGATTGAGAGAAAGGGAGAGAGATCTAACCATTCAATTAATAGGAAAGAGTCCTTATGAAATGACAGGCATTGTGCCATTATGTGGTAGGCAGTACAGTCTTTGAGCCCACGTCCGCTATATTTAATGGGCTAATCCGATGGGCAATGATATTGTAGAAGAGGAGAAGAGTGTCCTCTATTTCTAGACTTTGGATTTCAATGTAGTCTTGTTCTCAGCTAAACTAAGATCTAATAGTGAACAAGAATTAGCCAGATGTGAACAGCAGTAGAAGAGATGGAGAGATACAGTATGGTTAGTCCATGAGGAGGAGGTAGCATTACCCTTTCAAAATAATAAATACAGTTAGAGTGATGGTGCATAATGGAAGGAGAGATTGTAGGATTAGGCAGGGCATTGCAAGACCAGATAAAATGCTTGGTTTTTATCCTACAAGAAAAAGACCACTGAAGGATTTTAAGTAAGTGAATTAGATGACCAGATTTGCAATTTACAAATTTGTATTTGTAATTATTGAACAGTTTAGAGAAAGGAAAGACTGGATGGTGGAAGGCCAGTTAGGAGGTTGCAAAAGCTCTTAACATTCTGCTGATGTAGCAGTTGGGTTCTTGTCATTTTATTACCACTCGTGTAAAGTGTGAAAGTGTATGTGTGTGTGTGTGTGTGTGTGTGTGTGTGTGAGAGAGAGAGAGAGTTTCAATGTAGAGATACTTTGTCTATAGAACTATATGAGTTAACAAAAGAGCTTTATATTCAAACCCATATCCTGCTTTATTATGAGTATGCTCCGAATATGAGACACTTAACCCTCACTTGTTTTGGACAGGGTGTTGGAACACGTCATAAGATATTGACCAGGATTATGGTTTCCCGCTCTGAAATCGACATGAATGACATCAAAGCATACTATCAGAAGTTGTATGGTGTCTCTCTCTGCCAAGCCATCCTGGTATGTTGTGATTTTCATAATGTTACCCCCACAAATTATAATTATTTTTGAAAGAGAAAGGCTGACTTATTATATCTATAAATTTTATATGTAAGATGAACTTATTATATTAAGATATATAATTTATAAGTAAATTTAACTTTCGCTGGTAAAATCTATTATAAGTTCTGTACTGAAAAAATGTTCAACATTTTCAGCATCATAGAACATTTAGTTTCTCATACATAAATTTAGCAACCAAATATTTTTGGTAAAGAGATATAATTATTTATTTTGCAATAAATATTGATCAGAGGGTTAGAGACTTATTATTCTAGGTTTTTCTTTAATTTTTGTCATATATAATATGTATAAAATACATGTTCATGTGATCTCATTATAATGTTAAGAAATAAAATAGAATGCTAACAAGTAAAGGCAAGTCAAGGGTTTTGAAGTTATTGAAAGATAGGTGACTATTTAAATTCAATTTGTAACATATAATGAATAACTATAATCTACCTAGAAAATCACAAGCTTATAATTTTCTCTGGTGAATGAGTCAAATATTCCTTAAGATCTGAAATGATTGTTATGTTTTATTTATTCAATTCTGCATGACATCTTATTCTTGTAAAATAATAGTTCTAATACATGGCATACTCAAGTCAGAGAAGTTCACAATCTGAATCTTGACAGGTATTGCTTTTGCATAATAACCCACTAACAAATATTAGTTATTTGCTCTAAGAATTATGTTATTTAATTAAATAAATAATATTCTTATCAAGGATCCTAGATAATTGGTATGCTGTGAAATATGTTCTACTACTTTTCAGCCTAGTAAGATTATAATTACTTTTATTTAAAAATACTTTGTATTGATTATGGTTTCAGGTAGCATTAAGTAATATTCTATTTTTAATCAACAGGATGAAACCAAAGGAGATTATGAAAAAATCCTGGTGGCTCTCTGTGGAGGACAGTAAACATTCCTTTGACGATTTCAAGCTTTTTGATCAGAAGATTTTTAAATCATATCTTTTCATGCCATGCTATAGATTTAAATAGGAAAGTTTCTTTAGCAGGATTAGTCTAGCTAACTGCTTTCTGAAAACTATAGCCTATAAATCATTTTTATATCATAACTCTGTATAATAGAGATAAGTTTTTAAAAAAATATATTTGCCCCAAACTGTAAAACCCCATAACAGGTTGTTCTGTTAACATTACCTGAGAAAGATGTTTATATAACAGAAAATAAAATGATTTTACAGGACAAATAGTGTGTTACTGTTTCTTCTCTTCCGATTTTCTTCTGTGTGTAATGTAGTGGTTTAATTTAATATCAGGGGATAGGAGCCTACATACTAAAATATAATTATTTAATAAAATAGATATTATATATTAAATTAAAGAAAATACAGAGTTAGAAAATAGATTACTTATATTTTATCACCTTGGTACAGATTATCAAGAGTGTTTCTGTCTAATAATGGACTTACTGCATCAGTGATTGTAACAATTGGACATTCTGCTATTTTTGTGAATCAGTGTAAAGAAAAAATGGCAACAGCAACACAAATTTCTCAGTTAAAAAATGATAGTTGCATGTTCAGTTTTCTAAGAAAATGCCAAACTGTTTTGAGTGGCTGAATCATTTTACTTTTTCACATAAGCATACAAGTGATCTAGTTTCTCCACAGCTTTACCAGCATTTGGTATTGTTGCTATTTTGCATTTTTGCATTGTTGTCTTTTTTGTTGATTTTTGAGAATTCTTTATGTAGTCTAGATTCCAGTGCCTTGTCAAATATGTGGATTTCAAAAGTTTTCTTTCAGTATATAGCTTATCTTTTTATCTTAATAGTCTTTTTCAGAGTAGTATATTAGATTTTAATGAGGTCCAGGTTTTCAATCTTTTTTATTTTATTGATTGTGTTTTTGGTGTCATCTATACAGACTCTTTAGATCCTGAAAATTTTCTTCTGTTTTTTTCCCCCCTAGAAATGTTATAGTTCCATTTTACAGCTAAGTTTGTAATCCATTTTGAACTATGTCCTCTCTCCATTTCACTCACTCTAAAAATCAATGAGGAAAAATATATCCTCCAATGAGGATTAATAAACAAACAATCAAAAAGAACAAAATATCTAAACAGGCACCTCACCAGAGATATTAAGGTGGTAAGTAAGCATATGACAGGATACACAACATCATATGTCCTTAGGGAATTAAAATTAAAACAACAATGAGATACTGCTACACACCTGTTAGGATGGCTAAAATTCATCCCATGTAGGAGCAATAGGAACTCACAAATATCACTCATAGGATGTAAAATGTTACAGCCATTTGTAAAGACAGGCAGTTTCTTACAAAATTTAAGTGTCATAAAATTCAGCAATCACACTGCTAGGTAGTTACCCAAATGAGCTGAAAAGTTATAGCCACACAAAACCTTGCACAGAAATGATCATACCACATTAATCATATGCAAACTTTGGAAGCAATCAAGATAAAAAGATAAATGGTGGTACATACACACAATGGAATATTTATTATTCAGTGATAAAAAGAAATGATGTAACAAGACATGGAGGAACATTAAGTGCATATTGCTGAATTAAAGGAGTCAATATGAAAAGGCCACATATTGTATGATTCCAACTATAAAACATTCCGAAATAGGCAATAATATGGAGACAGCAAAAAGATAAGCAGTTGCCAGGGGTTCAGGGAAGGGAGAAGGGATGATGAATAAGTGAAGCATGGGACATTTTTAGGTTAAATTATTTTGTAAATATTGTGGTGGTGGATACATGCATTATGTAAACCTATACAAATACAAAGAGTGAACCCTTATATAAATTATAAATTTTAGTTAATAATAATGTATTATTATTGGTTCATCATTATTTCTGCCCTGCCACATTATTTTGGTTACAAGCACGGTACAAGAATGCTCAGATTTAAGAGGAGGGTAATTAAATTTCACTCCTTAAAGGAGAAGTGGCATGGTCTTAGATGATTTGGGGAAGAATGGAAATATTATGACCACCATTTTTGTAATAGATAATATGCCATATGTAGGATGATAGCATGCCATTACATTCCCATGTACCATCATTTGCAATATCTTTCATGAACTGTCTATGCAAACTTACACATTGTCATTGCGTTTAAAGCAGAAAGTCATGGTTCTCATTATTTTAATGCAAGAAATAGATAAGTACTTTGGAACAAGTTTTTGTGGGGTGCTGAAAAGTTATGTCCAATTTATTGGCATACCTACATCATAGTTCAATAGGTCACACTCAGTAAATGAGGGTTGAGACATGGGGCATTTTTTTCTTTTCTTTGTGGAAGTCATGGAATATTGCTAGCAAAGAGCAAGAACAAAAGACATTTGTGAATATTTGCTAAAGGTTTATTATTATATAGGAGCAGAGAGGTACAGAGGGTTGTGACTTGGAGTCTGAGGGATCTAAGTTTTAATCAAGCCTCTACCACTTACTAAGTGACCCTGACCATAGTAATTACCTTTTCTAAGCTATAATTTTTAAGCAGCGTAATACTACTACTGTTACTACTGTTACTACTACAACCATCAACACCTTCCTCAAAGAGTTACTATAACACTAGAATTAAGGGAGGTAAAGTAACTGACACTATGGACATAAGAAATTAAAGGGGAAGCTAAACATGAAATCGCCTAAAAGAAAATGAAAAAATATTATTGTATCATTGCTTTCAAATGCTAAGATATTTGGTAACGATATACCAATCAGCCAATATAATTGAATGGATTTTTTTTTTTTTTACCCATCTCTTTTGCTATGGATTGTGGGAACCTCTTTCCACGTCCCGCGTGGTTCAGGGTTCCTGGTTCAGGGTTCAGGTTCTGGAAGAGGCTGCACGCAAATGAAATGAGAGACTAGAAAATATTAATTTGGCGATACTGGGGGGCCAGGCGGGAGCCTTTCTCTAGTGGAAAGGACTGCCACTTGCTCTGGCCTTTTTCTCCCTTTTATTAAGGCTTTGGGACACACCCCTAGCCTTTAGGCAGGAAATAACAAAACAGAAATTAACATGAAACAAACAGGTAGAGGTTGCTTCAGCCAACAATGTTTCAACTAAACAGTGAGTAATTAGCTCTGATCTTTCAGAGCAGTTAAGGTTGTCCAGCCTTCTGGCCTCCTGTTTACATCGGTTTAGTAAGAACAATGTTTGGTTTCTGACAATGGATGACATAGACCTTGTGATGATTAGGCTTAGATCAAGCTAATTCTTAGCTCCAAATTTAAGTGACTTTAAAAAATAGAATGATATGAAAAATTTTTTTTCTTGCACTGGGGTTTGTGCCACTACTTGAGGCCAAGCTAGAAATGCAGGAAGAGAAAGCGCTGTCAGTGTCCTGAAACTCAATATGCAGCCATGTGGAAATGATCCTTTCTTTGGGACACTGACTCAGAAGCCAGGGCAGCTCACCTTCCAAATCCTTCCTTTAGCTTCGATGGGCACACAGTGTACCTTTGTGCCATTATTACCGCTGTTTATCCCATGACTTTGAAGAATGACTCAGAGAAGGTGAGCGCACCTTCTTCACCATAATTAAGAGTCAGGCTGCCTGTTTTAAATCTAGGCCCTGCCACTCGCTGACCACGGGGTGCGGCTGTCTTACCTTCCCCTGCCTCTTCACCCTGCTCATTATAAAATGCAGATAGTGATGGCTGCGTGGGAAAGGAGAGTTTGCCATCTCAAAATATGTCTTTGGGGAATATTATGTTTGAGCAGGTTATTTTTAAGAAAATGAAATAAAAGCCAGGAAGAACCTGTGGCCTCCCTTCAACCTGCCCACAAGATTTAGATAGAGGAGCCGCTCCAGGAAGAGAAATACCGTCACAGAGAACTGTGGTTTACTATGAACTGGAAGAGGCAGAACCTAGCAAGTCTGACCTCCACGCTGTGACCCACGCGGTGGCCCAGCAAGAATGTATTTATCAGATGTTCGCTCCTTCTCACCCACCTGTGAATGCTGACCTTCCATTTGTAGTCTAGACCGCCACTCTCCCCTTTCTTCTTAGCTGAAAATGGCATATAAGCGTCAAATACCTGATTTGTGGTTGGGCCCCCTATTCTTACAGAACCCCTCTGTGGACATACATCATTAAATTTGGATAGTTTGTCCCGTTAATCTGTCTCATGTCAATTTGATTATCAGAAGAACTAAACGGAAAAGGGGTACACTTTCTTGTCCCCCACAGTTGTGATGAAAATGAAATGAGTACTAAGCATCTAGCACATGGAAACAACAACAACAAACTCAATAAATATTAATTAACTAGAGGCCCAGAGCATGAGATTCGTGGACAGGAGTGTGTGTCCCTCAGCCCAGCCTGCACCCTCTCCAATCTGGGACCCCTACCGGGATTGGGCCTAAATGGACAGTCAAACATCCCTCTCACAACTCAGGATTGCTGGCTCCCAACTGCTCACTTGCCTGCCTTCCTGATTGCCCCTAACTGCTTCTGCCTGCTAGCCTGATCACACCCTAACAACTCCCCTGCAGGCCTGATTGATGCCTAATTGCTCCCCTGCCAACCTGATTGCCCCTAACTGCCTTCCTCTTCAGGTCTAAGCTCCCCAATTGCCTTGCCCTGCAGGCCTGGTCACCCCCAACTGCCCTTCCTTGCAGGCCTGATCTCTCCCAACTGGTCTCCCCTGCTGGCCAACTGTGGTGGTCATCTTATGTCCACATGGGAGCAGCCATCTTTGACCACATGGGGGCAGCCATCTTGTGTGTTGGAGTGACAGTCAATTTGCATATTACTCTTTTATTAGATAGGATAGTAGCTGTTGCTACTCTGAGGAGCTTGCAATGCCTTTCTACCAAAGAAACCTGACTTTGATATGATCATGCATTATGAAATGTCCCATAATATCAGAAATATCCAATCATTTCTAGCTATGGCAAAGGTAAATGGAATGAGATTTCTTGCATGTCATAAACGGTTATAGGTTATGTTCTTTAGATTCTTGTCTCCCTGCAGATTATTAAATTCAATAGTGTCAGCCTTATGAGAGTTTACTTATTGATTATTTTATCCTATAAAGGGATAGGAAACTACAAAGGAATCCAATGTAAAGGTAAGGAAAACACCTGTGAAAAGGAGCAAAAAATTAGATATGAGATAAAAGAAATGAAAATGACTTAAATATAACTGTTCATTAAGGATTTCATTGTGTGTGTGTGTTTGTGTGTATTTTATTTTATTTTGGTTAATCCTCACCCAAGGATATTTTTCCACTGATTTTCAGAGAGTGGAAAAGAGGGGCAGAGTGAGAAACATCCATGTGAGAGAGACACATCCAATGGTAGCCTTTCACATGCTCCCAACCAGGGTGGGAAGGGGGTGGGACCAAGCCTGCAACCTAGGTATGTGCCTTTGACTGAAATCAAACCCGGGGCCCTTCAGTTCATAGGCCAGCGCTCTACCCACTGAGCCAAATCAAGGCTGTGTGTGTTTATTTTAGGCCTGTAAACAAAAGAAATTTTCATGGCAAGCTTTTCTAAAACAAAGGGTTTGCTGAGACCTGGATGAAATCTAAACCATAGCAACAGGGCCAAGGAGGAAAAGACAAACACACCCACTGTCCTGGAGTTGATGGCACATTTATACATTATGTTTTGGGAAAGAAAGATGTGAGTTGTTCTGAAAGAATTTACCTGAGCTACAGATAATTGGGGGCAGGGAAAGTGCATCTGAGGTAGTTTCTTGATAGAAACACAGTCTGTTAGTAAGAATTATTTACTACTTGTGAGTGGTTACAGGCAACAATCCCGACAGTTCCTGCATGGGAGGGGAGGAATGTCGTGGTGTCGAGTAGTCACTCCAGAAAGCGATGGGAAGCTCTAACATACTATATGCAGGAATAGAGGCAGTTTACTGTTTGCTGCCTCACAGCTCTTAATCGGTTCAAGACTCTAGTCCCTTCCTCTCACTCTCCTGCCCCCTCCAGTATAAGTTAATTTAGGACAGCTCAGAATTTTTCTTCTGTCAGGCTCCACCACAGGAGTTCATAGAAATCCAGGCGCGGTCCCAAGCTGAGTCATCCACCAAGCAGCCCGTGCGGAAAGAAGACTGCTTTGTCTTGGCCAGTCTAATGGAAATAAATGTCTAGTTTCTTGCTTCTAACTGGAAACAATTATTGTCATTCTGTTTCCATGAAGATTGTGACCGCTGGAATGTTTGTGTTGTCAGCATGAAGCCAACTATTGATTTCCAATGCCTCGACTTTTATACTTGAAATATCTAGTGTCTGTGTATCTTATTTTTAAATGTTCTGTGTTCATATTTCTAGTTTAGTCTTCCTAAAACTATTACCATGGTGGGGGGGGGGATCAGAAAAAAACACACAAAACTTCTATACATAGTCATATAGCAAAAACCATCTTCTACATTAATTTTCAAATGAAGAAGAAAGAGAAAAAGCAAAAGCTTATTGCCTTGTCTCTAGTAGGATTAAGAAAATAAAGTTGCCAAGACCGGTTTGGCTCAGTGGATAGAGCATCGGCCTGTGGACTGAAAGATCCCAGGTTTGATTCCGGTCAGGGGCATGTACCTTGCTTGCGGGCACAACTCTAGTAAGGGGCGTGCAGGAGGCAGCTGATCGATGTCTCTCTCTCATCAATGTTTCTGACTTTCTATCCCTCTCCCTTCCTCTCTGTAAAATATCAATAAAATATATTTAAAAAAAAGAAAAAGAAAATAAAGTTATGTGATAACTTGAAGATGCTGTGAACATATAGCCAAGCCTAGCTGCCTGGCAAAACCAAAATGTGGGCTCCTTGAATGAAAGCTACCCTGTTTCCCCGAAAATAAGACAGTGTCTTATATTAATTTTTGTTCCCAAAGATGCCCTAGGTCTTATTTTCAGGGGATGTCTTATTTTTCCATAAAGAAGAATACGGTACACATTAATTGTTGAACAACAAAAAAACAAACAAACAAACAAAAAAAGGAAATTTATTGCCTGTATGCGATAGTAACTGTCATCACAAACCAGCTCACTGATTGGCCACAGTGCAACCAGAGCTGTTCAGGCAGTGCGAGGTCTCTTTAAATCAGGAGTCAGATACCTTACGGTAGCTTTGGGCGCCTTATATTCCTGGGAGACCTCATGTTCGGGGAAGGCCTTATTATCGGGGAGATCTTATTTTCGGGGGGGTGCCTTATACAGCGAGAGGCAAAAATGGAAATAGGTCTTATTTTGGGGGTGTGTCTTACTTTCGGGGAAACAGAGTATTGAGAATTTCAGGAGTGTGAGAACAGACCATCTAACTGAACATGAGGGTTTTCTGGACAAGGGGCAATACTACATAGGTTGTGTACCATGGAGCGGACCCTGAATGTAACTCCTTTAGATTGTCTAAAAATAATCCATTCCTCTTGATAAGCCCTCAGATTCAGTTTAAGGAGAGGAAAAATAAACTTCTAGTGCCATCTGGTGTGAATTTTAGTCTGATTTAAAAATCTACTTTTAGATACTCTATATGTCTAGGAACCAAAAGCTTAGTTTCTCAGTTTCTCTTCTACTTCCTTCTCTGGCCACAGTCTAAAAATATTGGGAGTATTGCCCTAATTGGTTTGACTCAGTGGATAGAGCATTGGCCTAAGTACTGAAGGGTCCTGGGTTTGATTCCGGTCAAGGACACATGCCTGGATTGTGGGCTCAATCCCCAGGAGGGGGTGTATAGGAGGCAGCCAATCAATTATTCTCTCTCATTATTGATGTTTTTCTCTCTCTCTCCTCTCCCTTCCTCTCTGAAAACAATGAAAATATATTCACAACAGTATGTATGGTTTTCTGGCTCAGTATCCCCTGGCACTGTTGTTTGCTGGTTAACATTTCTTTTCTACCTGGGGGAACCTGACACTAGAGGTTAGAGGTGAACGTGGGGTGTGAAAGTCTGGCTATTTGGTCTAAAGAGGAGCTGTCATTATTGGATTTTAAATGAGGTAGCATTCAGAGTTGATTTTTCTGCCAGTGTTTGGGAACTTGGAAGAAGGACTCTATTAACCAAAGGTAAAATAAGGGGGTTTAAATTTGCTCTAGACTTAAGCTAAGACTCATGTGAAATTTATAATCTAGTCATGTATGATAATTTTTCAAAGATTGTTCCTTTAAATTACAAGTAAATAATGATTTATGTGGGAACCTCTTTCCATGTCTTGTGTGGTTCAGGGTTCCCGGTTCAGAGTTCAGGTTTTGAAGGAGGCCGCACGCAAATGAAAAGAGAGACTAGAAAATATTAATCTGGTGATATTGGGGGACCAGGCGGAAGCCTTCCTCTAGCGCAGTGGTTCTCAACCTTTCTAATGCCGCTTACCCTTTAATACAGTTCCTCATGTTGTGGTGACCCCCAACCACAAAATTATTTTTGTTGCTACTTCATAACTGTAATTTTGCTACTGTTATGAATCATAAATATCTGTGTTTTCTGATGGGCTTAGGTGTCCCTGCTAGTAGTTCTTAACCTGTGGGTCGTGACCCACAGGTTGAGAACTGCTGCTGTAGAGCCTAAGACCATCAGAAAACACAGATATTTACATTACAATTCATTAACAGTAGCAAAATTACAGTTATGAAGTAGCAACAAAAATAATTTTGTGGTTGGGGGTCACCACAACATGAGGAACTGTATTAAAGGGTCACAGCATTAGAAAGGTTGAGAAGCACTGCTCTACTGGAAAGGGCTACCACTTGCTCTGGCCTTTTTCTCCCTTTTATTAAGGCTTTGGGACACACCCAAAGCTTTTCGGCAGGAAATTACAAGAACAGAAATTCACATGAAACCAACAGGTAGAGGCTGCTTCAGTTAACAATGTTTCAACTAAACAGTGTGTGATTAGTTCTGACCTTTCAGAGCAATTAAGGTTAACCAGCTTTCTGGTCTCCTGTTTATAGTGAGACAATGTTTGGTTTCTGGCAGATTTATCTTTTGGGTAAATTTTATGTATTTTTCTAAAACAAAAATAATCTAACAAAAAACCTGCTTATATGTAAAAGGACAAATTTGATTTATTTAAAGGAGCAGTGAATTAAAATAATTTATTAAATAGTGTATATTTTAAAAAGTGAATACCATTCTTTATTTTTCCTCATTTCTGTTTTGATGGTTCCATGAGAGAATATATAGATGCATCCAACAGTGAGGCATTTGTACCTCATGAGACTCACTATTGCTAATTTCTATTTTAAATCTTTTCCTTTGCTAGTTCTTTCCGATATTTATTTTAAAGACTCAAGAATTTTCTATCTTAAAGGACAAAACAAAATTAAAAGAAAACAAACAAACAAAGTAAAATAAAAACCAAACAAAAAGCCAGTTCATTGTACACCCTGGTATCTGGTACCATCACTGGCATAAACTACCAATTTCAATCAAGTAATGGGTGAAGCATCACAGGAGCTGCTCAGAGAAAAAAATGTCATTAATTCAGAGCTGAGAGGAGGAACTCTGAACCACTGGGCTATTTACTACTTTGGTGATACTTTCTTGGAGGTGAATATATTCACATAGGGGTTATGGGTCTCCTTGATCCTTTGTTTATGAGGCACCAATAATGCTGCTTAGAGTAGAGGTTTAATAACAAAAATGTTTTATCATATGTATTTACATTATGCAAAGAATAAAAGGATAAGTATGCATAATTTAAAGACAGCAAAGAATTTTATAACTTTCATACATGATCACAAATAAAAGACCTGTGAACTTATTTAAATATTTTAAAAATGCATAAATATAGTGAAAATTATTATTCAACATTCTAACATCCTATATAAGAAAAGGCTAATATGCAAATTGACCAAACAGCAAAATGACCAATTGATATGATGCGCCCCACAGATCGGCCCTGATCACCGGCCAGTCCTAGGGACCCTACCCATGCCTGAATTTTGTGCACCAGGTCTCTAGTTGCTATATATTTTGCATTTCCAGAGAAGTAAATAAAATGCTAAAATAAAAAATGATGAAATACTACATGTAAAGAATTTCTCTACTTGTTGAGAAAGTATATATTTTCTTTGACAGATGGCACAGAACTGAACTTTATGTTTTAGGCATAATGGTCATATTGTATAAAAAGCTTGTAAGTTTCTTTCTAGGAGTGTGGAGGTCATAGTTGTCATACAAATAGGCATATCATTACTCACTTGTGCTTTTTACCACCTTCCTTCAATATTCACATCATTTTCCTCCAAGAGAATGCTTTTTAAGTACAGTATGTTGGCAGCTTTTTCCAAATATGTATTAGCCATCGTATTTTGCAGTATAACTTTTACATTGTTCTCAAACGTGAAAATTCATAATTTATTCCAATATTATTAATAGTGGACATTTTCTACCTTGGCTTCATCCAATTTTTGATCTTTACCGCCATCTAGTGCTAAACTTTAAAAATTTCCTCCTAACTATGTACAAAAAGGTGTGTAAAAAAATATCAAGAACTAGAAAAATGTTGTATTTCTTCTTAGGGCTTATAGTGTAGCCCACAAGACACAAGTCTATATAGGAAAAGTATGAGAAAACATTTTTAAAAGAAAAATTATCAACAATGGGGAAAGCTATATGTCTACACTGTTTGTGTAACAATAGTGCTTTTATATATAATATTAGAGGCCTAGTACATGGAAATTGTGCATGGGGGGTCCCCTCGGCCCAGCCTTCACCTTCTCCAATCCAGGACGCCTTGGGGGACATCCAACTGTTGGTCTAGACTGTCAGTTGGACATTCCTCTCACAATCCTGGATTGATCGCTCCTAATTGTTCACATGACTGCCTGCTTGGTTGTTCCTAACTGTCCCTTCTGCTGACCTGATTGCCATTCACTGCTGGCCAGGTCACCCCCAACTGCCCCCTCCCTGCTGACCTGATCATACCTAACTGCTCTCCTCACCAGCCTAGTACCCCCTCACGGCCGCCACCCCACCCTCTCCCCCCGCCTGCCACAGCCAGCCTGGCCACCCTTCATGGTATCCCCCCAGTTCCCCACCGGCCTGGTTGCCCCACACAGCCTGCTTGCTCAGTCATTTGGTCATCCCTCAGGCTGGCCCTGGGTGGCTGAGCAGCTGCCATCTGAGACTTGCCTGTGTCTCAGGCTGGCCCTGAGCAGTTGGGTGCTGAGGGGATTCTGGAGGCAGGGATGAGGGGACTGGGCTCTGCTATCTTTTTTTAAAATATATTTTTATTAATTTCAGACAGGAAGGGTGAGCTAGAGAGAAAGAAATAGAAACATCAATGATGAGAGAGAATCATTGATTGGCTGCCTCCTGTATGCCCCCTACTGGTGATCAAGACCACAATCCAGGCATGCGCCTTTGACTGGAATCAAACTCAGGACCCTTCAGTCTACAGGCTGATGCTCTATCCACTGAGCCAAACCAGCCAGGGCTCTGCTATCTTGTGGCTGTGGGTGCAATCATCTTTGAGGGTGTGGCAGTCAATTATCATATTCCCTCCTTATTGACTGTGGACATCACCATCTTTGTGAGGGGGTGATGGTCAATTAGCATATTCTCTCTTTATTAGATAGGATTATGTTTATTATTTTATTTGAAGTCAGGCTTTATAAAGCTAATTTTTGCATTTTTCTCTAGCTTAGTTCCCTAAAAGAACTTGCCTCAGTTATTGATTCTGCTTCTTCAGTCTATTTATTCCTCACTACTCTGCTGAAATAACCCTGCCTATTAGCAGTGACTTCTCAATAAATATTATAGCCATTTTTAATCATTATTTTCCTGGGATCATTTGCATCATGACATCTTTTTTTTTTTAGTTAATCCTCACCTGAGGATATTTTACCCATTGATTTATAGAAAGTGGAAGGGTGGAAAACAGGGAGAGAAAGAGGAAAACTTCAATGTGAGAGAGACACATTGGTTGCCTCCCACACATGCCCCCCGACTGGGGCCAGAGATTGAACCTGCAACCCAATTGGGAATCGAACCCTTGTTGTTCTAACCACTGAACAACACAGGCCTTGGCTGACATATCCTTTTATGTTTTTCCCTCCACCCATGACTATAGTCCTCTGCTTCTCCTAGTTCTCTCTCCATTTCTCCTTTCCCACAGCTCCCTCTTCCTTTGTTTCCTTGTTAAGTGCTATTGGCTATCATAGTCCATTTGGGCTACTATAACCAAACACCATAGACTGGGAGGCTTATACACAATGGAGACTTACTTCTCACAGTTCTGGAGGCTGGAAAGTCTAGAGTGGTGTGCCTAGAACGCTCTTCCTAGTTCACAGAACTGACTTTCCCTGTAACCTCACATGGCAGAAGGGGAAAGAAGTCTTTCTGGGTCCTCTTTTATAAGATCACCAAATCCCACTCATGAGGCCCCACCTCCTGATCACATCACTTTGGGTTTAGGTTCCCACATGTGAATTGTGGGGGGACACAAGTTCTCAGTCTGTAGCAGTGGTGTCACCCAAGGTAGCTCACTAATGGTCACATGTCAAGATAATTCACATGTATGTGTTTATCTTCCATCCATATTCTGGTGACCTTCAAATCTAACTTGTACGTGTTGATGTCGCAGAGCTCTAGCCTGGCACATCTAGCAACCTGTTGAACTCTTGGATGTCCCCTGGGAAACTGAAGCTCAGCATGTCTGCACTTGCAATCTGCAAGTGAAGATTTGTCCTGTCCAGTAAATGAATGGGTCAGTGAGAGACAGCCTAAGGTGTAGCCACCACTTACCAGAGGTTGCACTGGCAACAAAATAGTAGCATAGTGAGGGCACTGAATGGTTCCAGAGTAATCACTGGGGTGGAAAGCAAACAGGGAGGTGACCTAGCAGAAACACTTTGCTGGCAATTAACATTATCAACCATCACTGAGAATGAATAACTCCTCTCCGAACTCAGTAACTGGAAAACAAAGTCTGGCAGAAAAGCATTCCTGTCCTTGGAGAAATGGTAACTTTTAAATACTCTTTGCTTCCTACCTATGGTTCTGTGCCAGTGGATTCTTGAATTGTTTGCAGAGTGCCCAAAGCCATGCCACATTGTAAAGGGAGATTTTTAAATGTTTAAGGCCATCAATATCTGACCGAAAGTCTATACCTGACACAAAAAGAGGAGATATGAAAAGAGAATATTGACACTAGAAATGTAAGGGAGAAAAAAAAGCATCCAGTAACAGCATATAAAATCAGATATTATTAACTACTGCTTTCAAGAGCTCTTAAAATCTATTCCCAAAGGTTAAGTAAATTATTTCCTTTATCCTAGAAACATCTTATTCTTTTCCAGCTGGGTAGAGAAAAAAGAAGAAAAATATTTTGGCTGTTTTGGTCAATTTTTGAGAAAAAAAATATCCCCAAAATAGATTTAGAAAATATCTCAAATCATGGTAAATACTTCTTTTTGTGCTTTTGTATTTGTGCACATAAGCATTAACATGTTATTAAAATGAGAAAATGATATATATATAATCTCATATAGTATCTTCTTCCTTCTCATATTCTCAACATATATAATTGTGTGTTATTTTTATTTAAAATTGTGCCATTTTTTCTAATTTATTCTTGTATTGTCTAAGACAGCACTACTTTCTGTGGATAAACCATTTGAAATTTTATATTTTTACTTCTTATGATGGCTTACCTCGATAACTCTTATTACAAACCTATATATTTATTTCTTAACTTATTAACCTTAAAACTATCTATTTACATCCCTTCTCAAAAGATGAAGATAACCTTTTAATCAATTTCCACAGCCTCACATAATCTGACAAATGTGTGTTAATTATGTCATTATTTTGAATTTTTCTAGTAACTGCCTTTGTGCATTTAAATGTTAGATCATTTAAATGTTAGTTGTTTCTGGCTCCAGATTAAAAAACAACAAACCTGATGAATTCTGGCTTACACAAGCAAGGATTTATTTCCTGCTCATAACAAGTCCAGAGGTGAATGGCTCTGGGCTTGGCCCAGGGATCCAATAGACAGCAACTCTGCAATCTCTTGGCCATCTCTTCTGCGGCTGACATCTTCACTCATTTGCACCCCAGTGAGCTGCAGAGGGTGTGTCCACAAGATTACTTTCCTCTTTTGTGTCATTATTTGGAATCACTCATTTCTTCAAAGAGCCCTGGTTCCTTTTATGAGAGACTGAATTTTAGGAACCAAGATCTAGTCATATATACTGGAATGTGATTTTTTTTTTTAAGGTTGTTCAACAGAGAGTTAGGAAATAAATGCGTGTATATGCCCACATATCTGAATTTACTTCCATCCCTGTCTCTCTGTGTGAATTCTGATATTACAGCCCCAGAAAAGAAATATCCACCATTTTACATGAATAAATTTGCATTCTGACTTGAAAGATCTTACTCTTGGAGGAATCCAAGATGGCGGCATAGGTAAACACCTACACTGCTGCCTCGCACAACAATTTCAAAACTACAACTAAAAGACAGAACAGACATCATCCTGAACCACAGGAAATCTGGCTGAGTGGAAATTCTACAACTAAAAGGAAAGAGAGGGGTTCATGGAGACCCAGAGGAGCTGCAAAAAGCTGAAGTACGGAGATATGCGCGTTGAGAGAGCGGGTGCCGGAGTACCTGGCTGGCTTTCTCTGGCAGGAGGGAGACGGAGACTCTCAATGGTATTGAACCCCTTATCCTACGACACTAAACCCCAGATCCAGCCGAAACTCATATGGGAGGAGTTCGGACTGTGAAAAGGGAGAAGTGCATGGAAACCAAGGGGAATTGCAAAAGATCAGAAGACTGGTGGCACGCATGGCACTGTGCGCAGAGGACCAACTGCTGATTGTGCTCCTGGCTTTCACGAGTGGGAGAGAGACAGAGCCTCCCAACTGTGCCACTTCTAACTCCACTAAACCCATTTTGGGCAAAACCCTGGGGACTCAGACTCATATGTTCCCGGAGCGAAGAGGAGCCAGAAAGGTAGTGGTCTAGAGCCACTGTGCACACATACAGGGACCGCTCCAGCAATTACCCAGAGTCACGTGACACCAAGGGGCCATGGAGGGCGGGGTTGACTGGAAGGCAAGGCAGTCCGTTATACCCTGAGACTCCAGCCATCCCAAGCTCAACAGAGAGGCTTTTGCAGTTTTGCAAGTCTTGTATCATAAGGCTGAATCCAACACAGAGGTTCTCCTGGCAAAATGAAAATGCCGAGACAAGGGAAGGGATCACAAACAAAAGAAATGGAGGAAAAGAAACGACTGGATATAGAGTTCAAAACCATGGTTATAAGGTTTTTCTTTCTTTTTTTTAAAATATATTTTATTGATTTTTTACAGAGAGGAAGAGAGAGAGAGAGAAAGTCAGAAACATCGATGAGATAGAGACATCGATCAGCCGCCTCCTGCACGCCCCACTGTGGAGATGTGCCTGCAAGCAAGGTACATGCCCCCAACCAGAATCGAACCTGGGACCTTCCAGTCCACAAGCCGACGCTCTATCCACTGAGCCAAACTGGTCTCGGCTATAAGGTTTTTCAAAAATACCCTAGAAAAGATGGATAAATTTAGTGAGACCCAAGAGGAGATGAAAAAGGACCAACTAGAAATTAAACATATACTGACTGAAATAAAAAATATTATACAGAGACCTAACAGCAGACTAGAGGAAGGCAAGAATCAAGTCAAAAATTTGACATATAAAGAATGAGAAAACACTCAACTGGAAAAGCAAGAAAAAAAAAGAATCAAAAAATGTGAAAATAATGTAAGGAGCCTCTGGGACAGCTTCAAGCATGTGGGGGTGCCAGAAGAAGAGAGAGAGCAAGATACTGAAAACCTATTTGAAGAAATAATGACTGAGAACTTCCCACATCTGGTGAAAGAAATAGACTTACAAGTCCAAGAAGCACACAGAACCCCATATAAAAGGAATCCAAAGAGGACTATACCAAGACACATCATAATTAAAATACCAAGAGCAAAAGACAAAAAGAGAATATTAAAAGCAGCAAGAGAAAAACAGTGCATTACCTACAAGGAAGCACCCATACGACTGTCAGCTGATTTCTCAACAGAAACTATGAAGGCCAACAGAAACTATGAAGGTAAGAAATATTCAAACCAAGAATACTCTATCCAGCAAAGCTATCATTCAGAATTGAAGGGCAGATAAGAAAAAGCTAAAGGGGTTCATCAACTCCAAATCAGTATTATATGAAATGCTGAAAGGTACTCTTTAAGAAGAGAAAAAAAAAAAAAAAGAAAGGTAAAAGATAAAAAATTATGAACAGCAAATACATATCTATTAACAAGTGAATCTAAAAATTAAGTGAATTAGACAAAACCGGTTTGGCTCAGTGGATAGAGTGTCGGCCTGCAGACTGGAAGGTCCCAGGTTCGATTCTGGTCAGGGGCATTTGCCTTGGTTGTGGGCATGTCCCCAGTGGGGGGTGTGCAGGAGGTAGCTGATCAATGTTTCTCTCTTATCGATGTTTCTGACTCTCTATCCCTCTCCCTTTCTCTCTGAAAAATCAATAAAATATATTTTAAAAAATAAATAAAAATTAAGTGAATTAAAAATTTGATCAACAGAATAAACTGGTGAATATAGTAGAATCAAGAGCACAGAAAGGGCGTGAACTGGTAATTCTCAAGGAAAGGAGTGAGAGGGGTGTACAGGGAGAGACTGGACAAAAATCATACACCTGTGGATGAGGACAATACGAGGGAGGTAAGGGCAGAGGGAGGGGAGGAAGCTGGATGGAGGGGAGTTATGGAGGGAAAAAAAGAGAAACAATTATAATACAGTAATCTGAATAATAAAGATTTAATTTAAAAAAGAAAAAAAAGAAAGATCTTACTCTTTTGCATTGGGTTTTTGGACTCTGTCCTCCAGGAAAGACCAAATCCTGTGGCACACCAACCAAGTGGAGGTTTGGGTATTTCAAGTACAAGGCTCATGTGAGTGCTGCCACCTGGTGGGAGTCTGCTGCAAGCTCAGTGGTGGTTTTCCCCTGGGCCATCTAGGCTGTGTTTATACTTATGTAAATATTTTTTTTTGTTTTTACTATAGTCTGTATAATTTTATATGAGTTGGAAAATTAGTTACAAACAATTCTGAGTTTTCATTAACAAATAACAATAACATAATTAAGTACATTTGTAAATAACAGCCTGAACTTATTGGCTTTATATTCCAAGAACTTTTTGATTGAGGTTGCAGTAACTTAAGTGAAACCAGAAAATCTTAACGTTTCTCTTTGGCCTATATCCCTTCAAGTGAAAAATGTAATTTACTTGCTTACATGTGGGTAATATATACTCGTTTACTGGGGAGTAATTACCATGACATCGATAAAACATTGCTTATAGGAGATGTGAAATTTGTTGGGCAATTTACTTTGTAGACCAGATACAAGGATCCATATGAAATTAATTCAACTTGTTATTTTTTTACACATTATAATGGCCTCCCTTCCAATGTCTTACAAAAATCATGAAAGAGATTTTTGACAAACTCTGGACTGGATATTGAGAAACAATAATTTCTGGAGGCCAAACTGTCTCTGAGGTAAAGGGAATTATTTTTTCCTTGCAAAGATGGAAGGGAAAGCTCCAATTTGGCTTAGTAAACATTTATTCTCCTTGGGAAAAAAATTTAATTTCTAAAGGTAAAATACAAATTACATTCTGAGATAAATTTGTAAATGCCAGTGAAGTAGAAGAGACTATGATGATTGAGCCCATTTTCACCAATAGATGGAGGTATTGTCATTTGTAGGAGAGAGTAATATCTGGTTACATGTTTTTCTGCCCTCGGAATCAGAGAAATTATGAATGTCCTCTGTGACCCTCAGCATGCATTTTCCATCACCCACCCTTCCCCCAACACACACATCCACATGACAGTGCGCTAGTGCTGAAAGGCACAGAACAAAACCAAAGGACAACACACCATCTCATGAGTTAATAATAGAGTGGCCACAATGGAGCTACAAAACAAATTCAGAGAGAAAATACCCAGTGATGAGTCTGACGTTGTCATTATGGGAGTGGAGTGCAGGT
This sequence comes from Lasiurus cinereus, assembly GCA_011751065.1. Taxonomy (NCBI): domain Eukaryota; kingdom Metazoa; phylum Chordata; class Mammalia; order Chiroptera; family Vespertilionidae; genus Lasiurus; species Lasiurus cinereus. The sequence goes on along the minus strand of JAAGEH010000226.1, from coordinate 25,685,233 downwards.
TTCTCCTGAAGAATCAATGTGTTTGACATGAGTAGGACATACTAGATGTAACCCCATCAGCTGCAGTGGTCACAGTAACAGAAGGACCCTGAAATAAAACCCCCGTGGTAATGGGTCTGGATTATTAAATTCAGTGATGTCTTGGCAACAAATCAGAGAAATCTTTGAGGAAAGGGATTTAAACCCATCATGAAGTTTTTGTCTGCATTATGGAGAAATCCACAAGGTGCCCATTTTGGGGCTACTGCTTCGGGCTGCTTCCAAACAACCACACTCATTTTGTCAAAACATCACCTTTCTGTCCTGCTTTTTGCAATTTAATGATGTTAAATCCATTCTCGAAGGCAACGAAAAGGAGCAGCTTTCAACAAGGGTCTGTCCACCTCATCTCTGGTGTCTACATTTTACCCCACCAAGTCCTTATAGGTCCAACTTTCTTTTCTGAATGGTGATAGAGAAGTTAAGAGACCATATGGATTGTCGTGAAAACATCATTTGAAATACAGGGAAGGCGGGCTGTTGGTGTTTTTTTTTTAACCACCCAGAGATGTGTGTAACAGTCACAGCTATAGGGACAGAAAGGAGTGAAATAGTTTAGAGGTGTGCCCTCTGTCTAACGGATGAGAGAGGCACTTTTGTTGACCAGGAGCTCAGATTCAGAATCTAGCATAAAACAAAGACAAGTTCTCTTGGCATACCTAGCTTCAGCATTGAGAATTAACTTACTTTGTGGGCACTCAGTGCAGCTTTCCTCATGCTAGGAAATTGCATCTAGGCCTTTTGGCTTGTCAGCCCCATGGTCCCTTTTCAGGTCCAGAAAGCTCTCCCAGGTTTTCTTGGCTCGGACCTCTGAGACACAGGAAGTTTCTTTTCTTTGGCACTGTAATTGGTGGTAATTCCTCTGTCCATTTCCTCAGGAACCACTCTCCTCTCTCCCACCACACTGCAGCTCCCTGACCTCACCCACGTTCCTCCCCAGACAACCCTCTTGTCTTCTAATTCTTTCACTGATAAGCACTTAAAGGAATCAGGGAATGCCTAACAAGTATAGTTTTGGGGGGGCTTGTTTTTTTAGCAAAAACTACTTACCACAGAAGCAGGATATTTAGACAATCCCACGCACCAAAACAGATAACCTTGGTACAAATGAGCAGAGACTCTGAGTCCCAGTATTTTCACAGAAAAGAGAAAACATACTGAAATACAATTTTTATCATGTCATTCCCTATCTAAAATTGGCAGTGATTTCCCTACTTTTCAGAGCTGTGCTGTTCAGCACTGACATCACTAGCCTCATGTGGCTACTTAAATTTTAATTAATTAGAATAAAATAAAATTAAAATTGAGTTTCTAAGTTGCATGAGCCACATTTCAAGGGCTCCATAGCCTAATGTGCCTACAATTCTGGATAGCACAAATAAAACATCGCCGTCATCACAGAAAGTTCTCTTGGGCTGCATTGTTCTAGAATATAATGTCAATTTCTGGGTGGCAATTGAGATGTCCACAATCCAAAACCCAATGCCTTCGTCCAGTCTTTTTAGCTAAAATCCCTCTAAAAGAGAGTGATCATTCTCACCTAAACTTACTTTTACCACAACTTGGGACGCACTTTCCTCTTCTTTTTGCACTTTGAAATTCTACTGATGAGATCTTATTGTATTCTTACAGCCTTCTTGGCCCTTTTATGTTAAACTTTTCCCCCCTACACAATAATGATAATTACATTCAGTACTTTTTGGGGGTAAATATATGTATGCTGCTATACATGATTTTCTAAAAAAATATTTTTATCGATTTCATAGAAGAAGGGAGAGGGAGAGAGAGAAACATCAACGATGAAGGAGATTGGCTAATTGGCTGCCTCCCACATGCCCCACCCTGGGGATTGAACCAACAACCCAGGCAAATGCCCCAGACTAGAACTGAACCCTGGACCTTTTGGTCTGCAGGCTGACACTCTATCCACTGAGCAAAACCAGCCAGGGCTGTACATTCTTAAGGACACTTTTGTTTGTGGATATCTCAAGTCAAATATAAGTCTCTTGATAAAAAGACTGTAATTGTTACTTTTCTGCAGTCCCTCTACGACAAGCATGTCAAACTCAAAGGCTAACACAGGCCGAATAAATAAGGGCTGCGAGTTTGACATGCTTGCTCTACACTATTCAGGGCTGGTCTGATGCCCACTGATGATAACCAGTTCTAGTAAGTAATAACATTATTAGTCCAACCATATTATTCATCCACTTGTTGACTTGCTTCTCCAATGAAAATCCTCCCTCAGCAGTAACGCAGATCTATTTCTCCCTTTCTACCACTATCTTCATTCCTATGCAATCTGAACATATATGCCAGAGGCTTTTTTCAAAATAAAATCTCTTGCAAGATCCTTGCCCAACACTTACCCAACTACTCAAATATACATTTCCATCCCCTGACCTCACTGTAAATTCCTGATTGCAACCCTGATCATGACAGCCCGGGTGGCCCAAACTGCCCACCGGTGATGTCATGCCTAATTCCTTGTGTATTGTCTCTACAGTTGAAGAATACAAATTATTAAAAGGTTAATAGGCTTTTCATATCTAATTTCCAAAGTTAAATGTATATCTGTTTTTATTGGGCACATGTCATAGGTTAATACACGCCATATATAGTATTTTCAGAAAGCTTTCTTAAATGTTGGTGTAAAATGATTTGGTAGCCTCGGTTCTCCTCTCAACAACTGAAGTCCCCATATTATCTGCAATTTAATCAGCATTGATATTAATGTAGCCTGCCTCCCTCCTTTAACCACCCCAGCAGAGAAACCAAGATCTAACTACAACTGGACAGCTGAAAACACACATTCTTTAGACTTCATTTTAGTAAAAGACACATTTTATTGGCTGGCTGATTATTTCAATGCAGCATATACCAGAATATTGTTGATTATTCTAAGACATTGATAAAAAAATGAAAGAAATGGGAGCTGCTAGTATAGTATGTCTATCAAATATTGATGTGTCTGCACCGAAGAACCATTTGCTCTGACTATGTTCTCTTAAAGATACAGCCAGCCCATTCTAGTTGAAGTCTGGTTTCCAAATATTTATGAGACTGAGCAAATCATTTTACCTCCTGCATCTTCAGTGTTGGCTTGGATGCTGGATAAGAGCCTCTGAAATTCAAAATGAAATGGCAAAGGGGCCAAAGTGGAGGAAATTTAAGTTTTTTAAAGTAACAAATATATTTTTCTTATTGATAACTGATTAGTAGATGTTAACTAAGACTAAAACAAAACAAAACAAAAACAACTACATTTTGTATGATTTAAAAAATCATATAGAATTATGGTAATCAATTTGTTCAGTAACAGTGTTCTCTATTCCTACCTGTCAGGGAAAATTCTTCATTACATACTTTAAATGCACTGGTTTCTTTGACCAGCCACTATTACTTCCCACGTTTTAAAAATTACTTTGCTCTTCATTACATGTGTTTTGGAAAGGGCATATATCAGACCATCATTTCTTGGCATTTGCCTGCTTTCTAGTCTCTTAGTGTTTTTTTTTAACTTTTATTAAATTTACTAGGGGGTGACATTGGTTAATAAAATAAAATAGGTTTCAGGTGTACAAATTTTATAAGGCATCATCTGTATATTGTATTGTGTGCACATCACCCCAAGTCAAGGCTCCCTCCATCACCATTTTCCCCCATTTACCTCTTCTACCTTCTGTCACCCTCTGGTAATCATCATGTAGTGGTCTGTGACTATGAAGTCTTTTTCTTGGCTTATTCCCTTCACCTTTTTCACCCAGTGCCCCAGCAACCTACCTCTCACAGTGTCAGTCTATTCTCTTTCTCTATGAGTCTGTTTCGGTTTTGTTCATTTCTTTCGTTTTCAGATCCTACATATAAGTGAAATCATATGGTATTCGTCTCTTTCTAACTGGCTTATTTCATTTAACATAATATATTCCAGGTCCATCCATGCTGTTGCAAAAGGTAATATTTCCTTCTTTTTTATAGTTGAGTAGTATTCCATTGTGTAAATATACCACAGCTTATTTATCCACTCATCTACTGATGGGCACTTGGGCTACTTCCAAATTTTTGCTATTGTAAATAACACCTGAGCATGAAGGACATTGACGATGCTGTGTAAGCATCACTATCATTTAGTTGCAGGATGTTCCGTCACCCCAAAAGGAAATGCTGCACCAAAAGTACTCACTCCCCACTCCTCCTGCCCCTGGAGACCCCTAGGAGTGATACACCCAGTTAGAAGGTCCCATCCATTCTGCCTCTGTCCTCCCCTCCGCCTCCCCGCTTACCTTCTCTCCATTATCCCCACCCCTATCGCACACTAGTTCCACCTCACTCCAAAACTCAACTGAGCCGAGCAGCCTGCCCTGCCATGGGGGCCACTAGAGGGTGGGGCCTGCACATTCAGACCTACTCACTCTCCCTGCAAGCACAGAGCCCCTTCCTCTCTGTCAGGAAAGCAGATCTAGGGAGGCTCAGCCAGTCATGGGGACCACTGTGAATGTGCTCTATCCAGGCGAAGTTCTTAGTTGCATCAGCAGGACCCACTTGAGCTTGTGTGAGCAGAAGGGGGCTCACAGAAGGTGCCAGAAGGTCAGAGCACCAGGCTTGAGGCTTCAGGGCAGGCCATAGCACCCAAACCACAGAGGTACTCTAGAGGTGACCTCTGCTTTGTCTTTATGCCAGCCCAACCCATATACCCAGCACATCCGGCTTCTGTGAGTGGGGCTCTGCTCTGGGAAGGAAGGAGAGAGCCATCATATCATCCAAAGTTAGGTCTGGTGAAGTCCACTTGATCTGTGGCTTCTAGGTGAGGCCACAGTCAATGACATATTTCTTATCTAACGAGAAAGCACCCCCACCCCTCCCAGCAAAGAACAATGGTCCTCCAGGTGGGGTCCCATCAGGCTCTCCCTGGAGGAAGAGAGAGGAGCCCCTAATGATAAGGGAAGCAGGAGAGTGTAGAGAGGAAGACATTTTTTTGTGAATGTCAGCCTTCTAATAGATTTTAATATAAGCCAAAGACTTGGAAAAATTGATTTCAAAACACAGATCTGATAAAGAACTGATACATATCTTAATTCTCAACAACAAGAAACAAACCAAATTAAAAATGGGCATAAATTCTGGACAGACACCTCATTACAGAAGATACACAGATGGGGATGGGGAGGGATGCAAGATGGTAGCAGAATAAGTGGAAGGTACACTCACCTCCTTCCAGGAACGAATTTGAGTGACAACTAAATGACAATAATCAACATGAATAACCAAATGAAGACTAGCTGAATGGAAGTCTTGTAACCAGGGATCACAGAAGAAGCCACAGCCAGAGTGATAGGAAAAATGGAAACACAAAAAGGGCTGGCCCCACACCCTCATGTGGTAGTAGAGAATATTCAAGGATCTCTCAGATGCAAAGGCACCTCCTGACAAGCTAGGGATCTCAACCCCATGCTGGGGTTCCAATCTGAGGCACTAGAGCCTGGAAGAGGTGCTCATCTAACAGCTGGCTCTGAAAATCAATGTGATTCCATTTGCCAGGGAGAGATGGGGTAGGGGGCAGAGGGGCGTCTGATAGAAAACCAGATGCTCTCTTTATTGATTTTTCACAGAGAGGAAGGGAGAGGGATAGAAAGTCAGAAACATCGATGAGAGAGAGACATTGATCAGCTGCCTCCTGCACACCCCACACTGGAGATGTGCCCGCAAGCAAGGTATATGCCACTGACCGGAATCGAACCTAGGACCTTTCAGTCTGAAGTCCGACGCTCTATGCACTGAGCCAAACCGGTCTCGGCCAGATGCTCTCTTAAAGAGCTGGCACACAAAGTCTCATTTTCAGGCACTCAAAGGAGAAGTGGCTCAGAGAAGACTGGGGTCATATAGGGAGAGGTTTGAGGGACAGCTGCTGAGGTCTCAGTGATGAGTCCATATCCTGCTCTGCCCGCAGACACCATCTTTTCCCTCCACATGCTCCTGGCCTTGGACAGCCTGGGCCTGTGGTGCAGACTTTCTTAGAAGGCTCTTAGGAGATCCAAGCGGACTCAGCAGTGGTAGAGACAGACCAGGAGCTCTGGGGAGATGGCCATTGTTTTCGCCTAAGAAGAGAGGCCTCACTGACATTAGTTTCTGTGCAGAGCCCTCCCTCCACATGGCCAAATATTAGTCTGTTTTAGCCTGATGAACTCCGCTGGCCTCCCCCTGAGGGCTCCTTGAGATCCCACTCCACCACAAAGGTCCACAGGCCCCTGGCAGGTCACTGCTAGCTTTGATGTGCCCTGAGACTTTTGTGGAGTGGCCTCAGGACCAACACTGGTGCCAAGATTGAATCTGCGCACCCCATTGGTGAATGCCACTGGCCCTGGCTCAGGAATTCTGAGAACATACTCCCCCAACTTGCCTCCTGCCAGATGCACTTTCAGTGACTGAGCCTAACAAGCAGAGGGTAAGAGGAGGTAGATCTCAGGTGCCTTGAGCCTTTTGCTGACACCTCCCCAGACCCCCAGGCTCAGAACTGGTAGAAACCAGCTTTGGTATGTACACTGGCCCCTACCACACACACCAAGGCCCAGCAGAGGCAGCTCCAAACTGTGGGTCATTTTTGTAGCTCCAAATTGGTAGCCAATGGTTGTGCAGCATCAGTCATTTACCTGCACCTGAGTGCCTCCCCACATGCCCCAAAACAAACACACCCAGGAGTGGGCTTTAGAAGAAAATTAGAGCACAATTCCATTAGCCCACGAGCGGTACCAGAGCCTGCTGGGATGAATTATGCTTTGGGAGGTCAAGCCCCAGAGCAGCTCATATGGTCAGGGTCAATCCTCATTGTCAGCCAGACTGAGGGTCAATCCCACCCACTGATGGGTCAGCAGCAATCTGATTTCCCCTTCAACAGGAGGGCTCACAAAACTCCCATGAGGGATATTCCTGGAGCACCTAGCTCAGGCAATCAGGGAGACTGCACCATTGAGCTCCATAGGACACCTACTACATAAGACCATCATACCAAGACTGGGAGACATAGCACCTCTACTTAAGACACAGAAACAAATACAGAGAGGCAAAATGAAAAGGCAAACAAGCATGACCCCAAAGAGAAAGCAGGAGGAAAAGAAGTAAATACAGTCAAGGCCAGCAATCTACCTGATACAGAGCTCAAAACTTAGGGGAAGAACTCAGTGAGAACTTAAACAGAGACAGAAAGCATAAAAAAAGGACATATAAACCGTCAAAAAGAACCAGTCAGAAAGGAAAAATACAAAAGCTGAAATAAAAAAATACCCTAGAAGGAATAAACAGGAGGTTAGATGAGGCAGAAGATGAAACCAGTGATTTGGAAGACAGCAGAAAACACCCAATCGCAGCAGCAGAAAGGAAACAGAATTGATAAAGTTGAGGATAGTTGAAGGGACTTCTGGGACAACATCAAGCATAACAACAAAGCTTCCCAGATAAGGAAAAGCTAAGGAAAGCTAAAGGAGACTATGGACTTTTAAACCTAGGAACTGTATGTCCTATTTATATTTACTTCTGTTGATATTTTTCCATCGAGCACAGTGGATAAGCCATGGTGGATTGAGGCATTTCAGCTGAGTGAATAGGAGTGAGGTTAAGTACTGTATGAACATAATGACCAGCTCAGTGCCTTTCATATAAATAAAGCATCAGGTTGGCTTCTGTGATAGAAAGCAAGGAAACAACTGAAAAACGATAAGAAAAGCATTGCTAGCACATGACATAAGGCTAATGAAACATTAATTCATTTGTTTTGGTTTTATTTCCTCCAGGAGAAGATCCTGAGACAAGGGTTGAAGTGAATAGTATATTGATTAGGAGGTGATTCCAGGAAGCACTAGAAGGGGAGTAGGAAAGTTAGACAGAAAGGGAAGAAGGCAGGCAATATAAGCAAACTCCCACTGTGGATACTAGAGCTTAATCCTAATAGGAAATTCTGGGAAACATACTAGAACAAACACCTCATAGTTAGGCTCCCTAATGGGTAGAGGTGCTGGAGTGTATATACAGTAACTCTTACTACTGGTTGGCTGGGGGTGCCCCTGGGGGCTGTTAATTCCTCGGCATTTCTCACCTACCACGGCCAAGTAGAAACATGGGCTTCAAGGCCAGAGATTATTTTCAATTGAAGAACTGCAAATGTTGGAATTTGGACCTAGGGTTAGTATGCAAAATCTAAGTTGGAAGTAGGGTTAGTATAAAAGTTCTGATATTTCATTGTAAGCATTATTTAAGAAAGAAAGAAATACTTTTCTTTAAAGTTATATAGATTATTTTTTCTATATTATGTTTTTAGAAAATAAATATGTTTAAAATATCTTGGATTTACCTACTTAATAAATGAGGTGTTAACAGTGAGGTGTTAATTTTGGTCTACCATAGAAGTATGATTAAACCTGAAGAATGCCATGAATTAAGAAACGTTGTGAACGATTAACCTGCCTCTTCTTTATTAAAACTTGTGTTTGGACTTTTGAGAGGAAACTTTCCCTGGGTAATATCTATGGATTGTCTGAGTCTATAAGAACAGACCTATCTTCTATACACTAAAATTATCTTACATTTCAGAAGCAGCAGGAGAAATTGCATATGACTATATGGACACACTGTCTTTCTGCATAAATGACAAATGCATGTTATATATATATAACATGTGTTCTTTCTGGTAAGAGACTATGATTTTTATGAAAAATCTAGTCAAAATTTTTTATACTGTCTTTGAGCCCCAAAACACCAAGCAAGGGTGCTTAACTTCAGAAGGGATTCCTAATTCTTCCTTTGGCATCTTTGCTCAGAATAACCAAGAAGCTAGTTCTGGTTTAAAATCTTGCTATTTTTACGTAATCTTTTAAACAGCATGTAGACAGTTATTTAACCTGGCATGACAAATTCAGGTCACTGTGGTATTTGTTATTAGTCTCACCTACTATTTTATTCTATAATTCCAATTGTGTCTCTATGTTCAACAGTTTTAATTGCTTTCATTTTATGTTTTATAAGTCATTAAAATATCTTCTATAGTAGGCAAAGAATTTATTAAATAGCACAGAGATGAATGATTTCTAAATTAAAAAATTAATGTAAAACATAGTGATAAAAATATATTACTATCCTATATAATAAAAGCCTAATATGTTAAGTGACAATTTATTTGACTGTTCAACCAGTTTCATGACCCACACTGACCACCAGAGGACAGATGGTCCAACCAGAAGGTTAGCTTGTTGCTGGGGTCTGATTGATTGGGACTGGGTGAGATGGGCCAGACATGCCCTGGAGCCCTCCTGTGGTCCCTCCCCAGCTGGCCAACTTCCCATGGTCCTTCTCTGGCTAGCCAGTCCCAATAGGCTCCAATGGGAACTGGGCAAGCTGTGGTGGATATGCCCTGAAGCCCTCCCACAGTTCCTCCCTGGCCTCTAAAATATTTCTTCTAATTAATTTCTTTTCAATGTGCATGAATCTATGCACTGGACATCTATTATTTATAATAATAATAAATACAATAATATCTATTGGATACTTATCACACACTAGAGGCCCATTGCACAAAATTCATGCACAGGGGAGAAGTGGGATTTTCTTCAGCCCAGTCTGCTCCCTCTCCAATCTGGGACCCCTTGAGGGATGTTCCACTGTCCATTAGGCCCAATTCAGGTAGGATTGGGCCTAAACAGACAGTCGGACATCCCTCTCACAATCCAGGATCCCAACGTCTCACCTGCCTGCCTTCCTGATTGTCCCTAACCACTTCTGCCTGCCAGTCTGATCCCCTAACCACTCCCCTGCCAGCCTGATTGATGCCTAACTGCTTCATTGCCAGCCTGTTTGCCCCTAACTGTCCTACCCTGTGGGCCTGGTCAACCCTAACTGCCCTTCCTTGCAGGCTCAGTCACCCCCAACTTCCCTTCTCTGCTGGCCTAGTCACCCTAACTATCCTCCCCTGAAGGCTTGATCACCTCCAACTGCCCTCCTTTACAGGCCTGGTCTCTCCCAACTGCTCTACCCTTCTGGCATGATTGCCTACAACTGCCCTCCCTTGCAGGCCTGGTCCCTGCCAACTGCCCTCCCCTGATGGCCATTTGTGGTGGACATCTTGTGTCCACACGGGGGCAGGATCTTTTGACCACATGGGGGCAGCCATCTTGTGTGTTGGAGTGATGGTCAATCTGCATATTAGTCTTTTATTAGATAGGATAAAGGCCTGGTGCATGGGTGGGGGCAGCTGGTTTTCCCTGAAGGGTGTCTTAAATCAGGGTGGATGTTCCCTTGGTGAGTGGGGTGACCTGGGCGAGAGGCCTGTGGTGGTTTGCAGGCCGGCCATGCTCCCCATGAACCAAGTAGAGGCCCTGGTATCTGGGATTTATTTATCTTATACAATTGAAACTTTAAATAGCCTGGAGCACAGAGCCAAGCCTTCTGCTACACAGCCATTGAAACTGTGTTGCCTTAAGTGGAGGCCTGGGTGCTTGGCTTCCTCCATCACTAGGGGCAATCCAAGCCTCTCTCCTCCTCTCTCTATGGCCATAGCTATCTTGGTTGGGTTAATTTGCATACTCACTCTGACTGGCCAGTGGGTGTGGCCAGTGGGTGTGGCTTGTGTGTGTAGTGGAGGTACGGTCAATTTGCATATTACTCTTTTATTAGATAGGACAGTCCCTGTGTGGTTTTTATGTCTGTACCTTTTTCATCCTAACAGCACCCTATGGTGTAGTTTTATTCTTACCTCATTTGGGTTGCATCCATCGTGTAGGAGATACTGTTGGTATTTCACTTTATTCTCTAGGGCCTTACCATGCAATGCATAGAGTTCTGACTTAATGCCACATTCTGCTTCTCTTTGTCCAATGGCTTTTTTAATAGCTGGTGCCAGGTCTGCCCTCTTACACAGGATCTGCAAGTACAGGAGAACTAGCTCAAACTATTATTTCCCCCATCCACCATTGTTTTCTGGGGTAATGTTTCATATAAACTACTTGCACTCAAATCCTTATTTCAGGGATGGCTTCTGGAGGATCCAAACTAAGAGTCATCTGTACAGTTACATGTACATCTATGCACACATAAATATAAAATTGCCTTGACTTGGGGAGAGGAATACGATATATGTATCCAGGACTGAGAAAGTACTGTCTCAGCCCTTGCATTATAGAAATTATTGAGAAGAAGGGACAAGAAAGCAAAACAGATTTCATCTTCAGGAAAAGTACTTATGAGTTCAAATAAAGAGAATTAGCCACATAGAGAAAGCAGAGAATGGAACAAGTGACCACATTGCACAAAACCATGGCTGCCCCACAATGCAGTCATACCCCAGAGTCAGAGGAATAGTAAAAATAATCAGCTACTTCCTGGTTCCAAGTTTTCTCCCATCATTTGGCAAAATGATCTGGGGAGGCAATTTGTAAATTAGTTAAGTATGATGCACTCAAATCTGAAATGTTGGCAGCCTTATTATTGTGGGAGGTTGGGTGGCAAGGGCTGGACTGACTGGGTACTCTATTCACAAGTATATAAAAAACACCCACACTCCAACCCATCCATATTGAGGCACAGAGAAGCTGTATTGGTCTAGGAAATGTGGTAAGAAGACTGTTCTTTGTTTATTATCACTACAGCTTTTTGTTATTGTTATTGATATTATGTCTCTCAGGTATTGACATTTCTAAGAATTGTGATTGACAGTAAACTTGGATGAGAATGAAGTTTCCATCAGATCCCTAATTTACTTTGTTTAACTATTAAAAAATGTTTATGTTTGGTCAATTTCACAATTTTCTGTAAATAATATTTTCCTTTTTGACTCTATTTTATTATAATTTAAAATATTATTTTTATGGTGTTGTTGTTGTTGTTGGTGGTGGTGGTGGCAGTGGCGTGGGTGTGTCTGTATTTCAAAGTAAGCTACTGATATTATTTAATCTCTGATTGCTTGAAACTAGGTATTTTTCATTTAGCAGCCTGTTCAGAACTGAATGGAAGCTGCGTGCTTCTCCATCAGAGTCATTACAGTACATGCTGTGAATGTGAACGTTCATTAGCATTTTATGGATCTATAATTTCTGCTTTAAAAAACAACAACTATGAAAAGCAATTACCCAGCATGATAAGAGCTCTGTTTTAATGTCAACATCTTTCTCCAGTTTCCTTCCTTTCAGTATACCTTCTCCACACCTCTGGATATTTGCTTTGAACCAAATAGAAAAATTGGATCATTCAAGATCTCTGACTGGGTCATTTGTACAGAGCTGGCTCCACTGTGACCAGAAGGGAAGATGACTCAGGTGAAGCATCAGCTTCTGCAGACCATCTGATGGTTTATTACACAGCTGAAAGGAAATGGACAAGTGCTGCTCTCAGAGTAGACAGTGTCCTGTGCCATTTGCTTGCTGTATGAGATACTCAAGTAGCCTCTCAGAGCTTTGTTTTGTTGTCTTTCGGTGGGATCAATACATTCTATTGCAGAGTGTTTATGAATAGAAAGGAAGATGATGAATGGTGAAGAACTTTACACAGAGCTCAGAGCTGTACAGATACAAAGGTATTACTATCATGACTACTATAAGCAGGCATTGATTTAGAAATTGCTGCAATGTGTATTGCTGAATTTGGTTTTCAAAAATGTCCTGCAGAATAAAAAGGTAACCCTCCTATTTTATTTATTTCAGATGAGAACACTGAGGCTCTATGAAGTCAGGAAGAGACAGGCATGATCAATTTTACAACTTCAGAAACTGCATAGGAATGGCTGGCTGCTGAGTTTGGAATTCAAATTTAAATTCTAATTTAGAGTGAATAATTTGTATATGATAAATAAATACTCGTATGCATGTGCACACAGACTCATGGAGAGAAAGAGAGGCAGAGAGACAGGCAGGCAGTGACAGAGATAACTGTAATGAGTTTCATTTGGGACCCCACTGTGTCCTCCAGGACCAGCTCAGGTTGTGATTTTCCCAAGATTTCCCGACGTTACCCTCTGGCTAGCGTTTCCCTAACACCCCTGTCTAGTCTCTCATTTTTTTGAATCCCAGTTCTCTACTCTGTGTCTAGCAGTTGTTCCACGTGTGTGGTGGATTATCCTGGTGATTCACATGTAAGAACAAAGGTCTTTGCACATATTACTGCCCAACAGATATTTTTTTTAATTTGGACATTAGACAATCTAGTTTGTCAATGCTTTCAGTCATTTTCACTGCTTTAGGCTTGAAGTGTTTACTTTATTTCTTGGGCCTTTCTTTCTTCCTAAACCCTTACTTTTGTGCTTGTCCCATCCCTCCTTTCCTGCCCTGAGCTCTTTATAAATCTTTTTATTCACATCATCCAGGGTCTCTAGAATAGACCCCATGTAGGGAACAAGAATACCTGTCATCTCATCTCTGAATACCCAGTGTCTGAAGGGATAGAGTTGGGGGGTGCCTAACATGTAGAAGAGAAGTAATAAATACATTATTATTTGATAATGAAATATTATTATTTGATAAATCAATACATCAAGGTATTGTCTGAGAAGAGTTCTAATACCAACTGGAAAAACAATTTCTATTATAATATATTTCCCTCAGCCCATGACATATTTACAATTTATTTATGAAAATGATAATAGATTTTTAAGCAGACAGTAATGCTTTACCAAAACCATATTTTAAACATGTTGTATATTCCTTGACACTTATATTACTTCCCTTTAACAGAGCACTCTACAAATTCACTGATCAGTTTTTTCTCCATTGCTTTTGTTTCATTTTTTCTTTGCCCCAGAGATTGCTATTGTGCTGGATGTAGGCATATTCTGGAAACTTCATTTAAAAATTAATAAATGTGTTTAATTGGAAAAGAAGAACTACTATATTTTTTATGGGTGTGAAGAAACTTCCTTGCTAGCCTTTATCCTCAGATTCTTTTTCTTTAATGTCACTCTCTGTAGAATTGCTTGATCAACGAAAGCATGTCTCCTGATGAAAACAGACTGTTCCTCAAAGAACAAATTAAGGACTTTCAGTCCTGGAGGTAAAACACTGTGAGCTCATCATGCAGTGCTGTAAAACAAATGTGTTATGTGCCTGGCAACTCTGCCACACAATCAACAGGAAGCCTGAAACGCTGAGAAGGGCTGATTTGCACATTTTCATCAGGTACTTGCTAATGCAATAAAAATAAGCCAATGGGATTTAAGACTTCTTGCCATGACATAGCCTATTGGAATTCTTTTTAACAGTCTTTTAACAAATTATTATTTCTTTGGCATGGAATGATTATGCTAAATTTTTAAAATTATTATTGATGGTTTTAGAGAGAAAAGGAGAGGGAGAGACAGAGAGACAGAGAGAGAGAGAGAACATCAATTTTGTTGCTCCACTTGCTCATGCATTTATTGGTTGCATCTTATATGTGCCTTGACCAGAGATCCAACCCACAACTTTGGCTTCTAATCAACTGAGTTATCAGGACAGGGCTATATCTTGCATTTTGAAAAGCCATTTCAAATTCCAAGTTCTATTTGAGGGTACAAGTGCAGTATGACCTCTCAAGGAACAATGTGGTATAATTCACAGAACAGAGAAATGAAGACTCTTCTTAAGTTCCTATTATGTCCTTCTCCTGATTCTCTCTCCTTTTCTTTGTCATTTTCCCCAACCCTCTGTGTTCAGCCCTTTATTTCCCTTATTCTCTTTTTTCTTAGTCTCCAGTTCAAACTTTGTCCACAATGAATGCATGTTTATGGGAAAGATAAAAAGTAGTATAAGTACTGATTTCTTGGGAAGTCATTTATTCATTCAACAAATGCTTTATTTTTCAGCAACAATTGTGTGGTAAGCACTCTATTAGGCATAAACACAGTTTTTAGTAAGCCAGAGTCCTTAAAAGGAATTATTTAAGTGACTGCCTCCCAAATAAAGCTCTGCTATTGTAGGTAAAATGTATATCAAAAATTCGTAATCCATACTTTTCACTAAATTCTAAATTGTGAGTGGTGGCTGGTTGTAGAAAAGAAAGTATTTTTATAAAATACTATATGCTCGGTGCATAGATTCATGTACCAGTGAGGTTCCTTGGCCTGGCCTGTGGGGATTGGGCTGAAACTGGCTCTCTGACATCCCCTGAGGGATCCTGGATTGCAAGGGACCCTACCAATGCATTATCGGGGCCAGGGAGGGACTGCAGGAGGGCTCCAGCATGTGTCTGGCCCATCTTGCCCAGTCTTGATCAGCCAGATCCCATCAGAAAGCTAACCTACTAGTTGGAGTATTTGCCGCCTGGTGGTCCGTTCATGTCATAGCAACCAGTCAAATGGTCGAAAGGTTGACCAGTCTAATGGTTGCTTAGGCTTTTATATATAGAGATGGATCTGAGGATTTAACAATTGATGACTAATTTATATGAATTGGCATTAACATATTCTCAATTTAAGTCTTTACTAATGATGTACTAGTAGTCTATCTAAATGTTTTAAACAGACTCAATGTATTATTGATTTGTGAATCAGTGTTGTATGTAAGATCTTTACATGATTTCCTTGTATATATTTTGGACTTGCCATCACACACTGTAAACCTCAGCCACAATACTAAAAAGATCTATAGTATTTGTATAGTCAGCTCATGGTCAACAAGTGTCATCCCTGTGTTCCTCCCAGTATTTCTATCACTCAGCACACTGGGTAAAACCCCTGTTATATGTTAACCTACCAGGGGCCAATCTGAAAAATAAGCTCTTATTATAGACTAGGTCTTCGAACAAGGTAATTTATTCATAAATGAAATTATGCATTCAATTGTGTTATGAGTTGAATTCTGTCTCCACCCCAGCCCTCATTCTCCCCTCCACCACACACACATCTAAATGCGTATGTTGAGGTTCCCATCCCCAGTGCTTCAGAATGTGACCTTACTTGGAAATAGGGTCTTTGCAGATATAATTAGCTAAAATGAAGTCATACTATAATCAGTATGCTTCTAATCCACTATGATTGGTATTCTTATGAAAAGGAGAAAATTAAACATAGAAATAGACAAACAGAAGAAAGCTAAGTAAAGATTGGAGCCATGCTGCCCCAAGAGGAAGATCTATAAGAGGTCAGAAAAGGTCTGGACCAGATCCTTCCCTGGAGTTTTCAGAGACCACGTATGGCCCCTGTTAACACATTAGCCTCAACTTGCTGCCTCCAGGTCTGAAAGACAATACATTTCTGTTGGTTAAGCCACTTAGTTTGTGGTACTTATTATGGCAACCATAGGAAACTAACAGTCATTATTTGAGTTACCTATTTTGTTAAGTGAAAAAGGTAAAATGCTAGAGTGAGTGAGAAGTACGCAGGAAATTTCCATGCTTTTATATCCTCTCAGAACTGCTGGGAAACAGGGATGAGGCAAGGATTTGAAACTACTAATTTAAGAATATAAATCGGGGTGCTAACATTGGCTGCCATGAGGGAATTTAAACTGATAATGCATCTTCAGCAGATGAAGATGATAAAAGCATTCTAGGTGGGTCTCTAAGTCTGAAACCAAAATCCCTGGGCAGAGTTGATGAATACCCCCAGAATCCTTGAGTGTTCTCATCTCCATTTATGCTGCAGAGGTAGCTATAAGATAAGTAAAATCTCAAGCAGCCAGGTCCTTATTGATTATGCATCAGCAGAGGCTGAAAGATGTTTTTTGTTCTCCCAAGTGGATTGTGAGAGCCTCATTGTGACAACATGCCAGTGCACCGCTAAATGAATGAAGCTTTTTAAAAAGTTGACAATACAAAAAAGGGACGCAGCGCCACATTTAAGGTTCTGAGAACACATCTTTGAAACTAAATACAACAGAAACATAAGTCACCCACATCCTCTACTGTGCAGGGAAACAATATGCAAGCAACTACAGGACCTTAAGAAAAAGATTATAGAGAATGAAACAGAGAAAAATGTGAAAATGTAATGAGTGACATTAATAAAATCTGACATTTCCAGATTTTAGCTACAGTATCAAATTGATCTTGGATCATGTATGCATAGGATTAATGCAATAAAAATGCCTTTAATCTTAAATGTGCCAGTTGCTTTCCCAAGCATTTAATATATTATATAATTTAATATTTACATATTCCTTTCTAGTTGGATTCTGTTATTATTTCATTTTCCAGATAGGTAATCTGAAGCCTAGAGAAGTTTACTAGCAGTATCATCCCCAGGCCTAAAGAGCTAACTAGTTGGAGGTTAGGTATGACCCCCTAACCAGTTCTCTATACTATAGGTCTGAGGCAACAGAATGTCCCTTTCAAAACTGGTAATTTTTAAATGAAAAAGGACAACATAATTAATATTTGTAGTAGTTTCTTTAGCCCTCCCAAACTGATGAACCACTGTAATAGTAATGTACTGAAGAATTTACATTTTAAAAAATATATTTTTTATTTATTTTTTAGAGAGGAAGGGAGAGAGAGAGAGAGAGAGAGAGAGAGTTAGAAACATATATCAGCTGCCTCCTACACCCCCACCACTGAGGATGTGCTCGCAACTGGTACATGCCCTTGACTGGAATCGAACTTGGGACCCTTCAGTCAGCAGGCCAATGTTCTATTGTTGTATCCACTGAGCCAAACAGATTAAGGCAAGAATTTACTTTTTTTTTTTTTGCCTAAAATCACCCAAGGGCCAAATGCTTGATCTCTACCTGACACAATTAGGAGAACATCTGTGTTAATATTGTTATTCAATACCATTGGGGGGGGGGGTGGAGAGACAGCAGGAAAATTTTCCAATCCCTAGGAGTTAGTGACTACAGAGAGTACTGTGGAAACACCTTCAAATAATGCAGGAAAGGGCTTTGGCTTTCCTGTCTCTTAGAGAGGGGAAAGTAAGATCTGGAGATCAGTTGCTGTGAGTCATTTTTATGTATATCTAATGAAGCTTAATTTTCAGTTGCCAAAAACTAAATGGTCTTACTGGGGAACTATTGCCAAGTTGGACACCTGTCATAGTTTTGCTTTCCTTGGTATTATTAGACACAGTGCTATAACCAATCTGTTTCCACAGTGCCTACAGCAAACCATTTTGCTAAGATTCCTGGTCTTAATGAACTGTATATAGCCTTATTTTTCCTTATTTTAAGGAGGAGGGAATATCATTTAAAAAAAAAATGGGAAGCTGATGTTAGCATGTTGAATTGATTCTTTAACTTTAAAAATGTGTCTTCTCAAAAAACACCCTGAAAAACAAGTAGAAATGAAACAAACAAAAACAAGTAGGAATGAAAGCATGGAAGAAATCCAAACATATGTCCAGCAACAGGAAGTTAGAAAGTCAAGTGTTTTCCACTTTGCTTATTCATGAGTCACCTTTAAGGTGTTTGATACATCTGCATACTCCAAATATTATTGTTTACCATGTATATTTTATTTATATTAATTATTTCCCTTCAACACCCTAAGCAATAATATTTTTTTAATTCATAGGCTTTATATATGTTACAGACATTAAACAGGTTGCTATTAAAACAAAACAGGTTCAACTCTGTACTACTTAATGTTGTTTGCATCACTATTTTAACTCACTGCAAAATGTGTGGGCTTAAAGATGCCAACAATAGCTGGCCTCCTGCTCCTACCCAGTCAGAGGATTGGAAAACAAGTTAAAATAAGAACTTATTCCAGAACTCAGATCTCCCACTGCTTGTTCAGTTATTTCTATACTCTGTGAATCTCATGCAACCCCCACCCCCAACAATTTAAGGAAATTAAGCCTGGATTCTCACTTCCCTTCATGTCTCTACCTTCCCTTGTGGCAATCTTTATAGGAGACTGTTTCTGGATACCCTATCACTGCCATTGCTGCTCTCCACCAGCCACTCCTGAGAGAGATGTCCTGTAGGTTAAATTGATGTTCCCTCTCCATTCCTCAGAAACACTTTCCCCCACATGACTATCAATGTGTTCCATATCAATGCAGCTCTTCAACAGACATACTGAAGATTTTTTTGCCTGGTTGAAACCACGTCCTATCGAAGTAAGGTATTACTGTTCTTTGATTCAAAGTTATTTTTCTTTTGGTCAACTTCTTCACAGATCTAATTTTGGCCATCAAAATCTCTTCTGGGCAATAGTTTCTCTCATGGTAAAGTAGATGGGCTATTAAGTTTTACAGGTCTAGGCTCAAATTCAACTTTCTCACAATTTCAAGGAAAAAGTGGAAAGGCATTACAATAATAACACAGTAAATCTACAAGAGCAAAAGATTGGAGAGCAGAAAAGTTGTCAGGCAGAAGGATGAGTAGAAACTGATCTGGTAGAACACACACACACAAATAAGATATATAAGTTATTAAGAAAGGAAGCCAAGAATCCAACAGATTTGTGATATAAAATTCTAGAGAGATTTAAGGAATTTAGAGTTCTGGTAAAGATGGGTCTTGGACACAATAATTGAATGAGAGTCTGAATAAGTAACCAGTAGCCTCCCACATCTCTACCCACTTTTTCTGTATTTGAGAAACCACATTGGCCTATCACAGTGGTCAGCAAACTGCGGTTCATGAGCCACATGCGGCTCACAAGCCGTGGTTTGCTGCTCTGTTGACTAAGGAGTTTGCCGACCACTGGCCTATCATCTCACCCCAATTACAGAAGGAGTCAGGGCAAGCAGAACTGAAATCAGAAAGATGAAAGGAAGATCTACCTACTGAATGGCCACCTGTCTTCTTCCATGTTTGACTTGTACCTCCCAGGTGGGTGATTGGAAGAATCCTTTCTGGGAAACTGACCATCCCAGCAAATGGGGTGCCAAGGCTGAAACCAACCAGTCCAGTCCCCATACAATGAAGCCCACAAGGTGAAAAATCAGGTCTGGGAAAGCAGAGAACCCAATTATGCTTTACAGACCCTCAAGTTTAAATCTGAGCAGACAGTAAGTATGGCCAGGTGTTTGCTGGAGGCCTCTAACATAAAAGATCAAGACCAAACAGACAAACAAATATAAGCAGCTAAAGAAAACACTAAAATATTAAAGAAAACTATAATTAATATCCTTAGAGAAATAAGGTAGTGTATTGTTAAAGACTAGGATGCTATTTTTAGAAAAGCAAACTTTAAAGTCAGTAAGTGTGCCAAGGGATTAAAAAAAATGTAACAGCAGAAAATGGAAAAAAGTTAATAGAAGGACTGAGACCTAAGTTGAGGATAAGAGTCAGAAACTAATATCTCTAGCTAAAAGAGAATAGGAGAGAAAAGATAAGAAAACTGTATTATTATGACTCTACAAAGGTAATAGGGCTGTGGACAGTGAAGGGAGAAGGACCAAGTTGAAAATGTAGATAGGATAGCCAAGGCACCACCATGAGATATCATTTCACACCTGTTAGAATGACTATTATAAAAAACGACAAGATATTACAAGTGTGGGCAAGGATTGGAGAAAAGGGAACTCTTGTGCACTTTTGGTTGGAATGTAAACTGGTGCAGCCACTATGGAAAACAGTATGGAGGTTTCTCAAAAAATGAAATATAAAACTACCATATGATCCAGCAATCCAACTTCTATATATGTACCCAAAGTAAATAAAATTGGGATCTTGAAGAGATTAATAATGAGTACTTTTTTAGTATCAGTTTGGCCCAAATATTGTATGGCACAAACCTAAAAATGTTTGTTGTTTATCTAAAATTAAAATTGAACTGAGTGTCCTGTATTTCTATTGCTAAATCTGGGAATCCTAAAGCTAACCTGCACAGAAGTGGAATGTCTTTTTTCTGCTCTGTATCCATTGTCTAGAACTAGTGGTTCTAATCCAAGTCCAAAGAAGGCTGGGGAATTTGGAAAAAAAACGTGGATTATTTGTGAGTCTCTTTGTATTTGCTTCATAGTTTTAGGAATTAAATTACAGGAGTTTTAAAGTGAAAGAAATACATGATAACATTTGGTCAAGTTTCTTGTTTTCCTGATGAGGAAACTAAACCCAGGGAGGTGCATGAATGCATACATTTTACTGTATATTGCTCTTTAGTAATGGGTAAAAATCCTGGGTAAACTGAGTCACAGTCTAGGATTTTTTTTTCTCCTTATACAGAATGGTCTGTCCAGATCTCCTCTGAGATAAACAAAGAGCTCATACTTTGTTTTTCCTTGTAATTGAAAAGCCTAATATGATGCCTATAGAAACTTGCTCTGATGTAGAGTTCCATTCATATTAAAACATTCAACTTTTTTCCTTTTTCCCCTTTCCTTTTTTTCTAGTAAATCAGAGTTCCAGCTACAAGACATTAAGTGATGGATTCTAATCAGCGGCGAGAGATGGTCTGAGGTCTGCTTCGGTGAGTGAGAAGCTGGCACTAAAGGCATTTAAGCATCTTCTAGCCATTTCACCCAGTTGATTGTAATGATTGTTGATTGTAATGATTTTTGAGTCATTCTATATTAGCAGAAATGTCAAAATCTGTATTGTCCAAGAACTCAGGCATTTGAAAAAAAAGAGTGTATGGGATGTGGAAGTGGAGAAGAAACCACTAGTTGTGGACAGTAGCTAATCTAATAGCTGCATTTTTTTTTCTTTGATAGATTGAAGTGGCTTTTTATCACTGCCAACTACTCCCCACTGTTCCAGTCTCCCTTCTTTTCCTCTCCCCACATCATCACTTCATGTTGATGATTTCAACAGCAGGGCTTTATTTGTGAAGAGCTTTATCATTTGTACTAGCAGAAAGGGTCACCATTTGCAACACTTTCCAAGTAGAACTCCCTTTATTGGTGTCATGCACATTGTTTTTCACTTTTATTGTAAAAGGTAAGTGGTATCAAAACACATGGCAGGTAACTACAGTAGAAAACACATCTTGTATCAATTTCTATGCATGTGTATATCTAAAAAAGAGTTTCTTAAAATAGTACCTTTGCCATGGATAATACACTGACATTATCTTTTCTGTGCTTTTATTCTTTTATATTTCACTAGAGGTCCAGTGCACAAATTTGTGCACCTTGAAAGGAACTATGGGTCATGAGGCTGCAGTGGCCTCAGGGGCAGGTCTCATCCCACCGTGGCCCTGGATCCCTTTCTGCCTGCAGAGGGCCCTGCACTGCTAGCACCTGCTGACTGCATGGATCGATTGGGGCCAGTGCCAGCAGCAGGTGCAAGAGGTGGCTGCTGGCCGTAATCACCTCTCAGGAACAGGGGAAGGTGAAGAAGCTCTGAGGGGCAATTGGGGCCAGCGGCCACTGCTTGCACTTGCTGATGGCACTAAGAGATCAAGGCCAGTGCTGGATGTCCGTAGCGGGTGTGAGCACCAGGTGGGACTATGGCATGCAGAAGCAAAGAATTTTCAGTAATCACCAGAGGCTCACCCCGATGACAGTCACCAGCACTCTGCCTCGGCACCCACTCACTTGCTCCACCATCCCACCATAGCCAAAGTCCACCATGTTCCTTGTTCTGCCGCCTGCTGCTGATGCCTGCCATGTTCTGTGCACAGCCCCTGGTGGTCAACACATGTCATAGCAACCAGTTATTTGGTTGTTCTGCTGTTCAGTCTCTTTGCTTATTAGGGTTTTATATATATAGATGTTCTATTCCATTTAAAAGGCTTCTACTATATTACATTAATCTAATGACTCAGTGAAGGCCTTAACTCATAATTTTTTTAGGCATTGATGTAAGCATGCTTACCTAACTGTCCTCCAGAGTACTCTGAAAATTGTGTTTGGCCAATATTACTTGGGTTGCAGTTGAAGTTCTATGAGTTCTCACTGCATAATTAAAAACATTATAATAAATTTACTTGTGGATAGGGGAAGCATCAATGGTTCTAGAATTGTGCCTTATTTTTTTTTCATTTTTCATTTTCACATCTTTCCATATGCATTCAACACTACAACATACTTTTCATCTTCAGATGATGTAAAATACTTTTAGTTGCTTTACATAGCATAATTTTATCAATCTTTTGATAATAATGATAAGCATTGAACTAAAGTTTTGATATGTACTATTTTTTATTTATCTAATCCTTCTAAAAAGGGTTTTAAATTTTTGATCTGCATGAATAGTAATACATATCATACATTGTGTATATGTACATATTTGTATTTATTATATATCTCAAAATAAAAATTTAATGGTTTAATAAATATAATTAATCTAGTTTTATAAAACGTACACAATATTAAAAATGAGGTTATCCTAGGAGAGCTGATAAACCCAGGAACTGATTTAAAATGCATAAAGTGTATGTTGTACAGCAGTACATTTGTTTCAGGGAAACAACAAAAGTGGGTCTACCTCTTTTTTAACAGCTAATGGGATGCTAATGATTTACTTGCTTGTTTTCCTTATGATATTTTGGGAGTCTTGCTTCTGACTTATTTTTTTTGTTATAGTAAGCTCTTGATTTTGTATACCTTTTTTATATTATTGCCCTAAATTCATACCCATGGTAGAACAGTAAATAGAAATATTTGCATAGGATAAAGGTCATTGATATATACAAGCTGTCCCCCAAAATATATACATACTTGAATAGCTGATAGCTCAATTTTGAAAATAAAATGTATTTTAATAAACACAGTCTTTATAATGATTCAAAGTGTATGTACATATTTTTGGGGAAAAACCTATATATAGTTTTCATCACAGAGGATAAAGCTGCATTGCGGGATGGGGCAGATGGTAACTTCCCTTCTGCATGAAATATCTCCTGACTTCAAACACTCAGAGTTGTGGGGGATGTGATGCTACTTGGGCTCTTCGAGAGTTAGCTTCTAGAGCACTGAGAGTCCCACGTTCCTAGGGCTGATGGCTGAGCTCAGGGAGCTTTAAAAGCTAATAGGAAGAAGGACAGTGGTCTGGGTAGAAAAGCCCAATCACATAATGAGTTAGACTGCAAAGAGAAATTTGAGGAAAAGAAATTACAAAGGCTAAAGGCTCAGTCTTATAGGGATAAGTGCATTCACCAATGAAGACTGTAATTTTTTTAGTCAATGCAAACCCATCAGTACCTGCAAGCTGGGGACAGCTGGGGAAACTGGCTAGTAAGAGGAGACAAGCAAGATTATGAGTGTGTCCTCTGCCAAATAGGACACATCTGTGACCACTCTATATGCTAGGGCAGTAGTTGGCAAACTCATTAGTCAACAGAGCCAAATATCAACAGTACAATGATTGAAATTTCTTTTGAGAGCCAAAGTTTTTAAACTTAAACTTCTTCTAATGCCACTTCTTCAAAATAGATTCACCTAAGCCATGGTATTTTGTGGAAGAGCCACACTCAAGGGGCCAAAGAGCTGCATGTGGCTCGCGAGCCACAGTTTGCCAGCCATGGTGCTAAGGTTTAGAGAATGCAAACTCTTCTTCAGTGGAAAGCACACATGGGGATGTGAAAAATCAGACTTACTTTGTCAAGCCCTGCCTACTGGCACCTTCCTCATCTCTGTATGAGGCTCAGACTTCTCTCTCACCACTGAAGAGCCACTGAACTCTGCAGGTTCTGGAAAACTCAGATTTCAAACTAAAACTATTGATTTAGTTTTAGAAAGAAACAAAATTGAGATACAGAGAGGAAAAATGAACCAAACCCACACAGAGGCAGTGCAGAAATGGGGCCGACTAGCATTCACTGGTACACTGAGAGCAGCTGTGTGGAATGAATGAGAAAATAGCACACATTATTTATATTCTATTTTCTGATGTTCATGACATTGGCCATCTAATCTTTATTGATCTTACATCTCACATGTAACTATCCAAAGAATGTAAAAAGGATTCAATGTGGCCAGGGAAGACCATGTGGCCAGGGAAGGCTTTGTAAGAGAGTGGTTGCATGATCTGCTCGCTTTGGGATCGGGTCAGATGGGGACTGAAGAGAGAGGAGCAGAGCAGAAGCACAAGAGATGCTGGGGAAGCCAGAGGCAACCGCCCAGTATTGGTGCAGCGTGCAGTACTCGTGGGCTCATGTTGTTCTCCATCCCGGAAGCATTATGCTCATGTAGTGCATGAAGTCTATTTGACCTGCTCTCTTTTCTCTTTTTCTAGTCTCTTTACCAACTCCATCATTTCTTTCCTTTCCATTTTCCTCTCCTCCCTCAGCCTTTTTAAAAAAATACATTTTGTAAATTGATTTCAGAGAGGTAGTGAGAGGGAGAGAGAGATAGAAACATCAAAGATGAGAGAGAATCATTGATTGGCTGCCTCTTTCGTGTCCAACTCCTGCACAGCCCAGACATGTGCCCTGACTGGGAATCGAACCCCCTGGTTCATAGGTCAATGCTCAACCATTCAGCCATGGCAGCCAGACCCTCAGCCTTTTTTAACTGCTCTCCCTTCTTCAGTCCCTCTTACTTCCCTTTCATCTTTCCTTCCCTCTGTCCCTTCCTTCTTTTCTCACATTACCAAATGAGTTTTACAAAAATTAATGCTGATTTACACTCACACCAACACTGATAAGCTTATACCTGTTTCCTTACAGTATTCTCATAAAAACTAGTCATTTAAAAAAATGATTACTCTTTTTCAATGTGTAAGGAGAAAAGTAATCTCTCTTGTTAAAATTCATTTAATGTATTCCTTTTTATATATATATTGGACATCATATACCAATGAGGGATAAGTAGAGTAACAGCTGTACCTTTGTACTAGGTGATTTTGATTATCACTTTAAAACAATAAGAATGGAAAGATTCTTCTATTTAACTGAGAAATGAGACTCTAAAAGATTAAATAACTTAGCTGCAAAACATACCGCTGGTAAAGTGCAGGTCTGTGATCAAATGGCATAGATTTACTTTATGAAAATTAGGGGTAGAATGTTTTGTTAGGGGCAGATTATGCAAATGAGCCCCAGTATAGCATTCAAAGAATATGAAAAAAATGTATCTTATATAATCATCTAGCATGATGATTTATTCTGCATACATGAAAGTGTCACTTCCTATGCATAAGGCATTGCAAGTAAATAGAAAACACATTTCTTTCTCTCTCAAGAACTTACAATATATAGGGATGGTCAAAAGTAGGTTTGCAGTCATTTGTATGGAAAATAGCACAATAATTACTAAACAATAATAGAAGAATAAATTCTGTGTCTCACAACTATAAACCTACTTTTGTTCACCCTGTATTAAAAAAGATAAGTAATAAATACAAGTAATTATAATCTAAGGGAGCTTGGATGTCATAAAACAAAGTAAGGAGAGTGGAAGGATAACAGCTGCTCAGGAGAGAGGGTCCTGGGTCTGAGATCCTGTAGGTGGATGAGATCCAAATCATGCAGTAGGCAGGCTATGGCTACACCCTTATGTACTCGTATAAAGGAGGAATGTGAATAAGTTTGTTGACATTAAGGAGCTATGCAGCTAGGGAATGACAAGGTTAGAAATATGCTTGTTTTCAAGTATTTCAGACACTGGGGATGACTGCAAGTGTAAAGACAAAGATATGCATCAGTGACTGTGTTCGTGCATGTTGAGAGAATGTCCTGGAGGTTGGTGGATAATAGAGTTGAGATTAAAGAAAAAGGGGAAAGAAATAGAAAATTCTATTTCTCTACTTTTCTCATAGTTGTGAACACAGCGGGTACTATTTTGTTTTTATGATCTATAGGCAGTATCTGGATTAATTCATGTGTACAATAGCTATCAAGTAAGAAAAGTCAATGTTCACGCATTGATTTGAAAAAAGGAATGAGGAAGAAAAGAAATCAGTAAGAGAACACTGGGTTGGCAGTGGGTAGAGGAGTAGACCCAGAAACAAAACTGAAATATCTTCTTTGTGTCCTTCTCCAACCTAATGAGCATATGGCCTAGGGCAGTGGTCAGCAAACTCATTAGTCAACAGAGCCAAATATCAACAGTACAACGATTAAAATTTCTTTTGAGAGACAAAATTTTTTAAACTTAAACTTCTTCTAACACCACTTCTTCAAAATAGACTCGCCCAGGCCGTGGTATTTTGTGGAAGAGCCACACTCAAGGGGCCAAGGAGCAGCATGTGGCTCGCCAGCTGCAATTTACTGACCACTGGGCTTAGGGAATAAGGAGCTGCAGATGGAAACTAAAGATCTTCTGGAAGAGTCCTCTTTGAGGCAAAGAGCACCCGCAGTACTATTTAAAGATCCAAGGGACTAAGCTATCACACAATAGAAACATGGAAGGCTTCCTTTTGTCCATGCAGTACATGGCATCTGTGTGG
The DNA here is from genome assembly GCA_011751065.1 of Lasiurus cinereus. Taxonomy (NCBI): domain Eukaryota; kingdom Metazoa; phylum Chordata; class Mammalia; order Chiroptera; family Vespertilionidae; genus Lasiurus; species Lasiurus cinereus. The sequence goes on along the minus strand of JAAGEH010000226.1, from coordinate 25,658,030 downwards.
GGATGACAAGTTCTATTGCTGTCCTATTCAGTAGCCAATTGCAACATGAATGGAGCTGTGTTGAGTAGGATTCCGAGATTTAACAGGAATGCATGCAATAATTCATTAGTTTGTCATGGTTAGGAAGGCAGATAATCAGCATTTGTACCAAGTGTCTGTCATCTCTGATTTGGGAAAATATGAAGGATAAAGTTTCAGGCTAGAAGAAAAGCTTTTATAAAAGAGTAATTAGTTAGCATCCATGTGCCTAATCTTGAATATTAAAAATGACCAATTTTGTGGAAACAATGTACATTATTTTGACTAGGAAATAATACCATAGTCAACATTCAAAGTAAAAGGTACACATAAAGGAAACAAGCACATTGCCTCTATGAATTTAGAAACTGATCTGCCAGAGTTAGACAATTTCAAATACATTTAATTCCTATTATTTTCATGAAGTGGGCACTATACTCTTCTGTGGGGTCGTGATTGGTTGTAGGAACTGGAAAGATCCAAGCTCACAGTGTATGTCAATGAACCGAGATGTAGATAGCCCTTGATACGGCCCTTTTGTTCCAATCTATACTCATACCTTTTTCACGCTATCAGTGATGAGTGCTTATTTAGGAGGTAGCACGAACACTGAGGTAAAGTGAAAGGCACTATTTCTACACTTCACTCTGCCATCACAGAAGACTCAGCCCTTGTAAGGCCCTTTCCTACCCACTCATAATTCTTCTTTTTAGCATCAGCTGATAATTTTTATATAGTGCCATTGTAGAGAGCAGTGAAGTATCATACTACTTAACAATGAGAGTAACTCAGTAGAGATAAAAAAGGTTGATTAGATTTTGTTCATTCTCTTTTCCTGACTGTGAAAAATGTAACACTTGAGAGGTCAAAATTATTATATGAAGAGCAGCATGCCTCTCTTCTCTTAGAACATGTGTGGGAGGAGCCTTTTGTCATCTTCAATACTGATTTTTTTTATAGCACGAGTCATCATGGATCTGAGTCCTTTGTGGATCAGTTTATAAATTGTTTTGCTGTTGAGAAACAAGTTTACATTGGCTAGGCTCCCTCAATATCAATACATATTTGCTGAATAGAATTAAAGGTATCCTTTATACTTTCACACATATGTTACCCATTCCATAGTAAGCAATAAGCCAAGCTCCTATTGCCTGGAGAACGTGAATAGCAATATACAGAATGTGTCATGATGATAATGGAAGATCAGTTTTTATTTGGGGTTAAGCAGGAAGAATTTTGTTGTCTATAAAGATCATGAAAACTCCTCTCAGATACTGAAATAAAATATAAACATTACACAAGTCACTACAGAGAATAGTTGTTTTGCACCATGACCTAGACATTCTCAATGTTAACAAAGACAGGCTCAGAATTGAAAGACTGCCCATTAATGAAGTTGTCAAGCAAGTGCTAAGACTGTGTAAGGGTCCTGTGGCAGAACATATATCCAGGTACAGAAGAGATGGTTTGGGACCAGAGAGACCCAGAATAGCTTTTCCAGGGAAGATCAAGACAAAAGTCCATCTAGTCACATTGCTTAAGGATTGTCATAAATTCCTAGCGAGAAGTGCAATAATTAAAAAAAAAATACACAACAATTTACTGTATGTCGCTTGATGTATTGTCTTTATATATGCACAATAAAGTATATATATAAAAGCCTAAGTGTCCGAATGACTGAAAGACCTGTTGACTGGTTGCTATGATGTGCACTAGCCAAAGCAGGAGCTGTCCCCTGGTGGTCAGTGCACTCCCACAGCCAACCTCCTGTGGCCAGGCAACCTCCTGTGGTCCCTCCTCCCAGCCAGCTGCCCGGATCAGTCCTGATCAGGATTGGGTGAGACGGCCCCTACAGGCCTGGTCACCAGCCAGGCTGAGGGACCTTACATGTGCGTGAATTCATGCACCGAACTTCCAGTATACAGTTAAAAAAAAACCACTAGAAACCAAGACCCAACTCAGGAATAAATCTGTGCAGCTTACATAGATTTTAATTAAGCTGGTCTTAAATAGTTTTTGAATGTTGTCAAAGTATATTTTTACTGGTTTTGCTCAGAGGTTTTATATTTTTAAAAGAATTATGAACAAAGTTAATACTCAGTGATACGTCATTACAAAGACACAAACCACAAATCACATAAATAAATATATTCATACACAAGTTTATAAACGGTTACAGTGAATAACACACTATGTAATGCCTACCATTAATTTTGCAATAAGGTCAAGGCAATGCTCTCATCAGTGAGAAAGGCAGGCAAACAGAGATTCTTGGCACAGTCAGAAGTAAGCATTAACAATGCCTCCCTTTTATATTTTAATTGGGTGTGATTTGCCTCTGATAGCACCTTTCATTATCGGTACAGCGGGGCATCTATCTGTTCCCTCTGAGGTGTCCATTGTTCTAATTATTCTGCATGCTGGCCATCTTCAATGTATATTAAATAATACCAGTAATGTATATTTAAGCAATAGGCTTAGATATATTATAGGTACTATGTCAGCCTGAGATTGCTTTTTTACTCTTCAGACTGTAGAAAGCTATGTGGCTATTTTGCACTGATAGGCATTTATATTGATTGGAGGGAAAAAAGGAAGCCCTCATTACAGGACTGCTAGCAGTGTAATTACAGAGCGGCACCCGTGCCGGGGTGTATTAGGAGCCATGCTTCTCTTTAACACTATGTAGTATGCAGTATCAGTAGCTCAGCGGAATACTTCCTTTGTACTGGTAATTGTGTACAATTAGACCAGGGTAGCAGGGTCTTTTGCTTTCTACCTATCATCAAACTGACATTAGGATATTGGGTATTAGATTTACTTGCAATCCTTAACATTATTTAATTGTAAAAATCCATATATTAAAATTTGCTTCTTTTTAGACTTTGACCTCATAGGTAAAGGCCTGATTTTGAATTCAGGCTCTGCCACTCATGAGTTCCATGAATGTAGGGAAATATATTAGTTTTTGCAAGCCTCAGTTATCTTTTTTGCTGAAAAGTCAGCTTAATAATAGCAACCCCTTGAAATTTTATCAAAGGAAAAAATTCTAGATGAAGAGAAATGAGTATGTGAAAAATGGTAGCTGAAATGATGTTGTCATGATGATTATGACACATGAATCAATCATCCAGATCTAAATTATTTTTTGTTATAACATGTTACCTTCTCACTGCTAACTTAAACTTCCACCATTTTTTTTTCCTGCAGTAGTAACAGAAATCAGCAAATAAGTTAGTGATTCATTTCCTCAAAGACATTTTAAAAATGCTCTTGACTGCATTCATCCTCTTGCAAGTCCATAATACCCCGTCCATTCAGCTGAGTTTCCTTTCTCTGTGATGGGGTCTCCTATTTGTTTGCCAAGTTACTTGAATTTAATGCTGCTGAGAGCAAATGTGGATCCAGAGCCAGCACAACTTGAGACTCTTGGCCAGTCAACAACTGACACACTCACTCCTTCCTCTATGAAAATGCAGAAGGTAACAGAGTGAATGAAACACCTTCTAGGCCTCAGGCTCTATTTTTTCTCCTACTTCTTACAGAATGTCTGTTCTGAAATTAAGGCAGGAATTTTTAGGGCCATCAAGTATATTAACATATTCTCTATGATAGTCTCCATTTAACAGTGTTTTATAATCCCAAAAGAGGTATTTTATTTCTCCTTTGAAATGTATGGTTTGGTGGACAATGACAAGCTCTATAAGAGCAGATATATTGGGATCCCAATTCTAGTTTGTCATTCATTAGCTGTGTGAGAAGTGACCAGTTACTTAGGTTCTTAGAACTTCCATTTTCCCTCTTTATGCAATGACTGCTATCATATGTATTTTAAAAATTTTTTTGGTGAGAAGTGAGAAAATACATATAAAGAAGCCAGTAGAATATGTTCCCTTTTGTCGTGATATGTTTTTATTTTGTTTTGTTTTGTTTTTAGTATTTCAACTATACAAAGTACCCTAAACTCGTTTCTCCTGTTGATAGAATAGAGACTACACCTGGGAAGCTTTGAGGTATGTGTCTAACTAAAAGTATTCAGCTCTCTTTTATAATATTAGAATTTATTTAAAAAATGTCTAGACAAGTAATAACAAGTGTTGGAGAGGTTGTAAATAAAAAAAGGGGGTACCCTCATTCACTGCTGGTAGGAATGTAGACTGGTATAACTACTATGGAAAGCAGTCTGGCAATTCCTCAAAAAAATTAAAAATAGAGCTACCATATGACCCAGCAATCCCTCTCCCTGGGTATATACCCAAAAAACCTCCAAATCATGTATTCACAAAGTTATATGCACCTCTATGTTCATTGTAACATTATTCATGGTGGCCAAAGCATAGAAACAACCAAGATGTGCTGCGAGAGAGGACTGGATAAAGAAGATATGGTATATATACACAATGGAATAGTACTCAGCCATAAGAAAGGATGAAATAGTGCCATTTGCAACAACATGAATGGACCCTGAGAACATTATGCTAAGTGAAACAAGTCAATCAGAAAAAAGCTAAGAACTATATGATTTCACTCATAGATGGGATAGAAAACTGAAACTCATGAATATAAACAGCAGTATGGTGATTGCCAGAGGGAAGGAAGAGGGGGGAAAAGGGAGTCCTAATATGAGGTGACAGGAGAATATTTGAGTTTGGGTGGTGGACACACGGTGCAATATACAGATCTTATAACACAGAAACCCACACCTGAAATCTATATGTTCATATTTCCAATGTCACTCCAATCAATTTAATATTATATATCTACATATAATACATATAATATATGTGTGTGTGTATGTATGTGTGTGTGTGTGTGTGTGTGTGTGTATATATATGTATGTATATTTCCAGGAAAGACTTGATCAAACATGCAATCCTTATAATTAGATATTATTGTATTAGTAATATACAAATTAGCCTTTGTCATGCACAACTATACTTTGTGCATATTTTTCATTTAATAAATGAAAAGAATCATTTAAAAAATGTCTAGAAGAACGATCCATGTCCTCTACTTGGAATGCAATGTGTATTCCTATATTTTAACAATATTCTTGGAAATATATTGGAGGCAAAAGACAAAATTGAAGACCTTTCCCTTTACTACTTAGACACATTTTATTTGCCTGATATAGAGAAAGTCAATTAAATTCTGTCCTTCACCAGAATTCTCCTCTCCCTTTATCTGCAAAATGGGCCACCTTAACTTCCTCTGGGAAGATATTTTGAAGTCCTTCCTGTAAATACTGGCTTTGCAAAATATCACGAAAACAACTTGGAGATAAGACAGAGCTGAGTTGATTGCTTTCTGCAGAAAGGGGGAACACCACCCCTCCCCCTTCTCCCTGTGCCTCTTCCTCTCTTATATTACAGTGGGAATGAGTGAAGGAATGGGAAACAGTTAATAAAACATTTGATGGATATTAATTACACGTAATTACCTGCCTTGTGGATCTTGTTGAGCTATTGATTACTGGCAAACATACATCCCACTTGGGATAAGTGTGATTTAACTTCATCCAAAGAGTCAATTAGTCCAAGTAACATAGAAAGAGCTGGTGCTTCGCCTCAATCACTGGGGTTCTTGCCAAGAAGGGTAGATAACCCATTTATCTGTTCATTAAAACACAGTACTACTATCAACAGGAGGCACTTACCAGTGTTACTGAGATTGGTAAAATGTCACTCTGTGATGTCAAAGATTAGCTGCATGGTGGAGAAGCAACAGGAGCGAAGGGAGTCTTTCTCGCTTGAAAACCCTTGAACTGGTGAGGTTATGGAGTTAACCCCCAGAGGTGTAGTCCTGATGCAGTTCTCTATTTTGTAAAAATTATAACCAAATGACTTTATTAGATGATACACCTACACAAACTAATGCTGCAAAATGGGCTTTGGTCTCCTGTATAATCTTTGATATCTTAGATCAAAAGACATTTTCTGGAACTTCACTTAATATACTGCAGACTTCCATGTTTATTTTTGCTAGAGTCAATAGAAAAACAGACTTGAAAGGGAGGCCTTTAGTATTGTGGGGAAGTGGGGGACAAGGACAGAATTATTGTTCCATTGTTCAATAATGGTATTAATTTGTACCTTGAAGCCAATTAGAAAATTTAAGAAGCTGATCATTTTAATACTTTGTCCATTAAACTTCAATTTAGGATTTTAGAAACACTTTATTATGGAGGTCTGCTGTAATGCTCTTATGAGATAATAGTCCTGTAAGATACATCTAACTTTAGGAGTTAGAAGGAAAGAGGTAGAAGAATATGTTAAATGGTAAGTTCTCAGTAGAAATTTGGTCAATAAATTATGTAAAGCAGACTAGTGGAAAAACTGTGATAATACTCAAAAAAGTTTGAGTATTTTTAAAAAATATTTTATTTAAGAATTATCTTTGAACTGGAAATTAAAATAATTTGCTTTATTGAAGATTTTACTATGTGTTAAATCTAATACGGCTAATACCCTCAAGTTCAATATTGCAGACATACAAACAAGAGTTTCTAACATTTGGCCCAGCTGGCATGGCTCAGTGGTTGAACATCCACCTGTGAACCAGCAAGTCATGATTTGATTCCAGGTCAGGGCATGTACCTGGGTTATAGTCTCACTCCCCACTAGGAGCATGATTCTCTCTCATCATTGATGTTTGTTATCTCTCCCCCTCTCCCCATCTCCTTTCTTCTCTGAAATCAATTATATATATATATATATATATATATATATATATATATATATATATATAAATTTTTATTGTTAAAAATTTACATTTTTATTATATAACCATTACCAGACTTAAATTTGGGGGCTCTTCATAAAATCCTTATGAGATACAATTTATGTTGTATACCCATTTTTAGGTAGTTGAGACTGAGAATCAGAAATATTGAAGTAACTTGGCTAGGGACACCCAAGTTCTCAAATTTGATCTTAGGCTTCAAATCTTCCTTCCATGGTCTCTTGGCAATTCTTTAACATGTTCTTCCCAGAGTGCGCCCGGAAGATAGCAAAATGGCAACTTAGAGTGAATGTGAATTTCAACCTCGGGTTCAGTTTAAATGCCAGGTAATATTTTTATACTGTACTTTGGTTCCACCCCACTCCCACCCACACTTTATGGTTTTGCAGATCTATTTTTCCTCTCTCTTTGTCAGGCAGGCTCATTTCTTTTTTCCTTAAGCCTTTTGTGATAACGTTTTATAGTTGCTGGGGTGAACACATTCATTTCCATCAGGCAGTCTGAAGGTTCAAGCATTTTAACCCAGAATTTAACCCCACTATTGCTCACATTCATTTAAGAGTACCTCCTTCTTTGTGACAGACACAGGGGATTCAGGCCGAAAGGAGAAAAGATACTTATGCTTGTCATCCTTAGATTTCAGGTATTTGGGGTATTGTTCCAAAGGGCACTCCTGCTGAAAGGCACAGAGTGTCCAGGTCACCCCTATCCCTTAGGTCAGATGATCCTGCCAGTGACAATGACAATATTCACATTGATGCCCAATTGGACTCTCTGCTTGCAAGGAGCATTCTCTTGAAAGGCACTGCATTTTGGATTAATCATTTCTTGTCTCAGGACATTCTGGAACAGTGAGTCAAAACCTACTGTAGTTTCCAAAAGGGTACATGCTGGCTGTGCACACAGATTCTGTATAATTCCAGATTTCACTTATTTTTTAAAACAGAAGTATATGAGCTTATGGCTTTTAGAGAAGCCCAGGTTTTAGACCCAGGGAAATGAACATGACGGTTAAAAGTAATGCCAAAACCTTGCAAATAGATGATTTCATAGAACTATATTTTTTCTTTCTCCTAGAATTTTTTGAGATATCAGCTTTCTATAGAAAAGTATCCTCAAAAAAATTCTAACCAGCTGAACATAACATTTCTGATAAGTTTTCAGTTTTTCAGGAAACAGATGGACAGGTGGAAAAAATATATATAATTTTATTGATTTTTATAGATAGAGGAAGGTAGAGATAGATAGAAATATTGATGCGAAACATCAACATTGATAGGCTGCCTCCTGCATGCCCCCCTGCTAGGGATCAAGCCTGCAACCTGGCATGTGCCCTGACTGGAAATGGAACCAGAGATACTCAACCACTTAGCTACCCTGGCTGGTCTGGAGATATAATTGAAAACAACTGACTATCTCTTCTACAATTATACATATATATATGATATGTTATATATTATATGCACAAATAAATGTTATATATGTGCATATATTATAGTAGTAGTGTGATGGAGTAGGTAGAGAATAGGAAACAGGTAGCAAATGCTTTTCTACTATGTGCCAAGAGTAAGATAGATTATTTGTAATTTTTATATCCTTTAAATCTCAAAACAACTTATTTAAGTTAGAAACATTGCCTCCATTATGCTAAAAAAGAAAAGGGGAGGTAAGGAATGGGGAAGTAAGGATATTTGTCTAAAATGAAATACTCAATAAGAGATGTAAGCTCATATTAATTAGTCTGACTCCAAACCACAATCTCTCTCCACTCCACTGCCCTGCTTTCCTGGGAGATACCGTTTAGGCTCAGGAGGTAGTTACTTATTCCTGACAAGACCCAAGGGTTCAGCAGGAAAATTGTAGGACAAACAAATCATGACTCTTAAACTATGGTACATCTGTAGCATTTTCTTATGTTTATCTTGAGCATTAAAGCAATCTCAAGGCTAAAAATTCGCAGTGGTAGCTAGCGTATCCTTATTTTTTATCTTTTTCTCTTAACAGGGGAAGGCAACAATCTAAAAATGTGACTTTTAATGGACTAAGTGTGTGCAGTACATACTGTTTAGTTATATTAATTACATGCAACAGTGAGATAATAAGCAAAAATGAAAAGACAGCATATCCAGGTAAACTTAATACAAACCATTAAAATTTATTTCAAAATCAAGGTTTCCTACAATAAACACTTTCATGTACGTTAAATTCTATTATGAATTTATAAAGAGACCATTTATTTTCCTATAGTTTCACACACACAAAAGTGGAATGTTATTGTTGATCTAAGCATTATTTAAATGCTTACAATTTATTAATTCTTTTAATGATTCAAAACAAATAAGATAATTTTCAATTTCAGCCATGAAGAAATAATGGATATTACACTTACTCAATCTCCATAAACAACTTAGAAACTGAACAAAAAATGAAGCACTTATTTTTTGGTGTTGGACAATAAGACTGTAGGGCTATGGTCCTTGAGAGAAGGTAAGCAATACAGTGAACTCAGCATTTACCACAGATTCCTTGACTTTCCTAACTGTAGCACAGACAGTTTTCCTAACTGCAGCACAGAAAAAGTGGGGCTCACTGTTCTTAACAGAGGAAAGAGAGATCAGAAATTGTCTTGCTGCGTCATGGGAATTTCAAGGTATGTTAAAAGAAAGGAGGGTCTAATTCAGAGAAGGTAGCCCATAGATTTGCATTTTTTCACTAAATATTATGCTGAACAGAGAATTTGGCAGTTGCACAAGGCTAGAAATGTTGAATTTCTGACCAATAAAAATAAAGAGGTATGACTGAACACTTCAGGTCTGAGTTGAGAAACCATAACTCTATGCTTTAGGAGTGTGAATTATTGATACATATGATAACATGCATAATTGCAAATGTTTTGCATTAAGTAAAAGAAGACAGAATCAGCAGGTTACATACTTCAACATTAGATTTACATGGCATTTTTGCAAGCACTTATCTAACAGAGGAAGAAAAATCACTCTTGGGGCTTCATTTGGAGGGAGTGTTTGATGATAAAGGGGCACAACAGCATTTTCTTGAAGGACTGGTGGTTTGTGAAATTTATTAATATTGGGGTTGGGAAACTTTTTTCTCTACAGGGCCAAGTAGCAAATATTTTAGGGCTATATATGGTCACTGTTATATATTTTTTCTTTTTGTTTGCTTGCTTGTTTTATTTTTACAAACTATAATATTAAAAAATTTCTTAGTGGAAAGGCCAAATTTGGTTCACAGGTTATATAGTTGATCCCTGTTCTATATCTTGATTTTTGTAGTACTTATATAACTATATATGTTCATTATAACTCCTAAAATTACAAATTTCGAATTTTATTATAACTCTTAAAATTACAAGTTTCACTGAATGAAAATTATCCTATATAAAAAAGGATAAAATGTAAATCAACCAAATGGCAGAATGACCGGTTGCTATGATGTGCACTGATCATGAGAGGGTAGACACTCAATGCAGGAGCTGCCCTTTGGTGGTCAGTGAGCTCCCACAGGGAGAGCACTGCTCAGCCAGAAGCTGGGCTCACAGCTGCAGTGCTTAGCCGTCAGTGGGACATCCCCCGAGGGCTCCCTGAGGGCACAGGCTGGTCTGAGGGACTCCCCTGAGTGCACAAATTTTGTGCACCAGGTCTCTAGTGTTTTAGTAAAATAAATTGGAAAATTTTTGTGCTCAGGACACTAGAAATAGAAAATATGAAAATCCTTGAACATATTAAGTTGAATTTGTAATTAAAGCAATTTCTACAATGAAACTTCAGATTCAAAGCATGTCATGAGGACTTCTAATAACTATTTATAAAATAATATTACTAATATTATACAAACTCTTTCAAATAATAGTGGGGAAGGGATATTTCCCATGTTATTTCACAAAGCCAGCATAACTCTGATACCAAATCACATAAGAAAATTATAAGCAGATACAATTACAGACAAAAAAATATTGTGAGCAGAGACACAAGGTCCATAACACAAATTATCAAATAGAATCCAGTAAGACATAAAAACATAAACTATCTTGGCTAAGTGTGTTTTATAATAGCAATGCAAATTTGGTTTAATATATGAAACTCAGTCAATATAATTAACACATTAAATAAAAAAATTATATATATATATTTATATGGATTCCAGAAGAGTACCCATTCATGATAAAAACTCTTTACAATCAAGGACAGGTATACAAAGACATATAGTCAAAATGCTATAGATAAGTAAAATAGGAATTTAAAAGATATTTAAGATACCCATAGGAAAGGGAAAAAAAAGAAACAAGGCAAATAAGCAGAGTGAACAAACAACAATATTAAAATGGTTGACAAATCCTAAGGTATCAATAATTATATTAAACTTACATGTTTTTAGCACACCAATCAAAAGGCAGAGATGGGCAGAGTACATTTAAAAACATAAAAAACTTACTTCATATATAACAATATAGGTAGATTTAAAGTAAAAGGATGGAAAAGGTATTTCATGCAAATTTTAATCTAAAGAAAGCAGGAGGGGGAAAATAATCACAAAAAATCAGAGAAGAAAAATTCTTGTAGTGTGGCAATATGGTAAGGTATCACCTCACAACTGGTCATTATCAAGAAACAAGAAATAATAAGTGTTGGTGAGGATGTGGATAAAGGAAATCTTTGTGTACTATTGGTTGAAATTAAATGTATTATAAAAAAAAGTATAAAGGTTGCTAAAATACTTAAAAATGAAAGTACCGTATGATCCACCAATTTTACTTCTGATATTTGTCTAAAGGAAATACTGTGAATGATATATGCAGCCCCATGTTTATTGCAACTTTATGTACAATAGCCAATGCCTATAAGTGATCTGTGTCTACCGACAGATGTGAGAGACATGTATAATAGAATATCATTCACCCATTAAAATGAAACAAAAATTCTGTCATTTGGGACAACATGGTTGGACTTTGAGGGCAAAATAAAGTGAAATAAATCAAATGGAGAAAGACAAATACTGTATTATCTCACTTATATGTGGAATCTAAAAAGAAAAACAATTCCTAGATACAGAGAACAGATTAATTACCAGAGGTGTGAGTGGGTGAAAGCAAAATATGTGAAGGTGATCAAGAGGTACAAACTTCAAGTTCTAGAATAAATTAGTCTTGGGGTGTTAATATATGGCATGGTGACTATAGTTTCTGCATTGTATATTTGAAAGTTACTAAGAGAGTTGATATTTTAACTGTGTAATGATTACTGTTTTGGAATCCAAATATACAAATTGTAAAACTTATTCTATATTGAAAAATATCAGGGTAAATAATACTAGTTTTCAAAAAGTCATTTACAAATATTATTCTCATATGTCATTACTTTTAAAAAATGCTTTTTTTTTTACTTCAGAGAGGAAGGAAGAGGGACAGAGAAATAGAATGATGACAGAGAATCAGTGATTGACTGCCTCCTATATGGCCCTTATTGGAAATCAAGCCCACAACCTGGGCATGTGCCTTGACTGGGAATTGAACCTTGACCTCCTGGTTCATGGGTCAATGCTCAATCACCGAGCCATAATTATGTCATTGACAAAGTTCAAAATATCAACCAAAAACAGAACAAAATTCTCGCTGCATAGAACTAGTTAATAAAGGACTTAAATATTAGAGGATTGTTTAGCCCTGCTAAAATAATAAGTACTTATGTTATCATAATTAATGTCAATTTCCCCTTCTTGATAGAAAAATATCAAGTTCATAATTCTTCTAAGGTCTATCATGATTCAAGATAAGAAAATCATGACCTTACTATAGAGAAGGGTAATTATTTTCCTCTTCATTCTTGTAAGTGGGCAATGATCCAATTTCTTTCAAAATAATATAAAAAAGATCTAGCTTAAAAGTAAAAAGAAAGTCCAAGACTCTTTTTGTCTCTTATACATTTAAATAGCTGTCTTGCTTGATTCTGGCAATGATGTAGATTTTATGCATATTAATAACTGGAGACTTACCTTAAACTCACAGAGCTTAAAAAACATATCCACAGAATCAAAGACAGATGTAAAGTTAATCAAATGTCTAAAGAGTTCTGCTATTTTTAACACATCTTTTCCAATGAGATAAAAGAGTTCAATAATAATCAATATTTCAAGAGTTAAGTCTAAAACTCCTTGCTTCTCATATAAAGAATTACAATGAAAGCCTAAACCTTTATGTGCTTAAGTAGAAAGAAATCAAATTAACACCTGGGCTTTTATTTTTGCAAGAGTGGTGAGTTATTCCTCCTAAGGTGTGGAAAAACTGCATGTTGCACACTTTCAGATAGAATTTATTAACTTAGGAATTTATGGTAATAAATGACTTGATGCAGAACAGGAGCTGAGAGTCAAAGCTGACCATGTGATGGTATAGTAAGCAATGAGAATTCAAAGAAATCACCAAGAAAGTATTGGGTCTTCTCTAATTTATAAAATGACATTTTATACTATATTAATTTAGATTTTTTGGGGATGGTGACCACAGAAAATACCTAGATTAAACATATATAATCCTATTTAATGTGTTTTGAATAAAGCTGTTTCATTTGATATTAGGTATTCTATATATATAAAAACCTCAGTGACCAGAATGAGCAGTCACTATGACACACACTAACCATAGGGCAGATGCTAAATGCAGGAGCTGACCCCTGGTGGTCAGTGTGCTCCCACAGCCAACCTCCCTCAGCTGGCCAACCTCCCTTTGTCCCTCCCCCTGGCCCTAGGCTGGGACAGGAAACTGGGGATGGGTGTTAGTGAATGAGGTACTTTCCCCAGGGGGGGGCAGCAAGGGAGGGAAAGGGCCAGCTCCCTCCTAGGGGCTGGCAGCCAACCTCCCATGCCCTGTCCCTCTCCCAAGCTGGCAGGCCCTAATCTGCCCACCGGGGTGGTGGTGCAGTGGTGAGGAAAGAAGGAGAAGGGAGGCTGGAAACACATGGTGGTAGGATGCCCACGATGGTGCTGTCAGTGTCCGTTTCTTCTACATCCTGCCCAGCGACCGTTGCCTTCTCTCCAGCCTGGCCCTGATTAGCCTGGCACTAATAGGCCCTGATCACCAGCCTGGCCTAGGAATCCCACCCATGCACGAATTTTGTGTACTGTGCCTCTGGTAGGAAATAAGATACCTGAAAGATTCACCCCAAAGGTCTAGGTCCAGTGAGATTTCCCCAATGAAGCATTCTCAAAACTCTGGTTCTCCTTTCTCTCACCTACAAGTATTGAATTCTTTCCCTTGTGACTGCAATAGTTATTTGTGAGTTTAAGAGACATTGGTGACACAGTTGCCTTTTGCAGAGGCAGCTCAGCTTCTCTCCTATTGCTAGCAACATGACTGCTGTTCATCATTGTTCATCGAATGAATTAATTCACTAGTACCACTGAGGAGAGCAGCAATACCTTTTTTTTCTGTTTATATTCTTATACCACTAGTATAGGTTTCTACCTATAGTAGGCACTCAATAAATGCTTACTATTTGGTTAGAGTATATGAGGTCTTTTTAAGATTCCCTCTATCTTTATGTTCTGAAAATGCTTAAAGGCAAAGTAGCTACCTTTCAGTGAGATTTGAAAGATGCTTAAATATTCACCTGCCATTAAACTGTTTCCTCAAAGGCTGGCCAATTGGTGTGGTAGAAAAACATGGTATACTGTTGTAGTGAGATTTATTACCTGCCTAACCTTGAGCAAACTACTTGAATGTTATAGGTGAATTGGGAATGTAAATATTTCAGAAGATAGCTGTGGGTTTAAGTCAGATAAAATGCATTCTATTGCTTAACCAAGTTACAGGCACATAGAAAAGATAGCAATAAAAATTAATCCTATTTTCTTTTCCAAAATTCAAATATAGAACTCTTTGAATAAATGTGAAGAAACTTCCAAAGTTTCCTATGAGTTTTCCATGTTTTTCTAACATATCCAGTATACTCAATAACAGAGTTTGAAAAATAATCATATTAGCCAGCTGTAAAAAGAATGGTCTGTAGAAATAGCAGGTATTTATGAAAGGGTTGTGTAGAGTCTAAAAAAACAGGGCTCACTGTTTAGGTCAGCAGTAACTGATTCCTGGTTTCCAGGGTTTAGCATGCAAATACTACGACCAAGCAAAGAGGAAGGTTGGCTAAGACACAAGTTACAAGTGAATGGAAGGTAAGGAAATACTAGTAAGATATGAGAAATTTAACACAGTGCTATTAACCAGAATATCAAAGTACATGAGTATTTTTCTTTTACAGCTTTATATACTGATCCTTCCTTTGTCTCCTTAGCCACTCTTGTGCTCAAAGCAGGTCTCCATTGCATTTACAGACTCTCAAGAATGATAAATGGAAGAACCACCTTTCTTGCCTCTTCTACATATTGAAATGAAGGGAAAAGTGAGAGTCTAGGGGAAAGAAGGAAGGAAGGAAGGAAGGAAGGAAGGAAGGAAGGAAGGAAGGAAGGAAGGAAGGAAGGGATGAAAATACATCTACCATTATGCTTTCCATGTCCTGTCTCCACTAAATAGTTTCCTGCCATAAGGTGGAGCTATATCCTATAGGGAGAAAAGTATTAGCTATAAGATCTGGCAAAAGTCCACGTAGGTCATTTTTTACTTAGTTTGTGGTTTGTGATTTTAAGAAGTTAAAGTTCATGGCAGCCACTCCCAAATCCACCACCCACTGATGCAGAGAGAGTGGTTATTTTGGTGCAGCTTGGATTTTAATGTGATGAAATGTGTGTGAAGTCAAGTAGGACCTTATCTTTTTTTAGTTTATGCTGTAAACATGGTCTCAGGGGAAATTGAAGTGCTGAGATCTGAGGTGGTGGTTTTGAGGCCCCCCTGAGGTAGAACAGAGAAACCACAGGTATCTGATAGTGTTTGCTCTTGAGTAAATCCTCCTGAGCATCAAACAGTGTATTGACAAACAAAATAAAAAAATAAATAAAAGTACTTCATTTAAAAGAGTATATAGTGTTGAATAGAATATGGCTGGAATGTCTGATACAGGCTTATATGAACTGAAAGAGAGGTTTTACCTCCGAGTCTGGGTTTGTTAGAGGTATGGCCATGAAAACCCCCAGCTGTGTTATCTGTAAAACCCTGGCATCTCCACCCAAAGGAAAAAATGATCCCCTGAAGAGAGACAGCACTGCAGGTTTCCTGATAACACATCAAGGGTAATCTAGATAAAGGAGAATGGCTCAACAGGAGTATGTGTTGCATGATTCCCTGAGCAGTGCTCTCTATTTGGAAATCAATTAAAGGGCAAGGTACACCCGCTCATAGCTCCTTTGGGACTTCCTCTGTAGATATGCATAGAAACCTTGCAACAGCTAAAACCTATTCTAAAAATCCAAGGAGGGGTTTGATCTTGGTGGAGAAAAGCCTCTATCTAATATAAACTAATATTGGAAAATTTTCCTAACCAAAAATTCACCTAATGGGCATATTTGCTTTTTCCTGTGGATACCATAACTCATTTTAATATGGGCAACATGAAGATCATTTGTAGTATGTCACTTATTACCTTCCTAGTGAAGGGAGCAGGGCTTGCCACCTCCAAATATGTCTCTTTGGCATAAGGATTATCTTGAGCAGGTTATTTTAAAAGAAACTAAGGACACAGCAAAAGACTTGAAAACTGAGTAGAAGTTGCCCTCTTATAAGAGACATTTACATTTATTTTTCAAAATATATTTTTAATTGTTTTCAGAGAGGGAGAGATAGAAATGCCATGATGAGAGAGAATCATTGATCAGGTGCCTCCTGTACACCCCCTACTGAGAGGTCGAGCCCACAACCCAGGCCTGTGCCCTGACTGGAAAGCTAAGAATGACCTCCTAGTTCATAGGTCCATGCTCAGCCACTGAGCCATATTAGCCAGGCAAGAGGCATTTACATTTATAAGGGCAATCTCCAATGACAAGTTTGTGTCCCTCTCAGTACCAGGAAGAGATGGATGACTAAATTTCTAGAAACTCTTATTAATGGAGAAGGCAAATATCTAAATCTCCAATAACCACCTTATCCTTGTGTTCTGTGCTTTCTCAGATAGCCTCCTGTAACTGGCAACACACTGGAGATGGTATTTAAGGTGGTAGGTTGCGCCATTTCAGGAAGTTAGTTTTCCTACCTCCCATGTATGCAGGAGGTATGCATGTCATTAAATGTTGTTTGTTTTTCTTATACGTATTTATCTTTTATTATTTGGGGGTGGCTGTCTTTGGCGAGAATCTAGAAGGGTAGATATAAAATTATTTTCCTCTTCTACATTACAGTCCTATTAGATGTGTTGGCATTATTAGCTTCATATTTCCATATAATAAAAACAACAATCTTGAGGAATAACATACTTTCATAGGGACTGTTAGGACAAATAATATAACTACTTTTATATGAATGTTCATTCAGGGCACTAGATACTTTATATACACTATCTAATTTAATCTTCACTTGTAATCATGTGAAGATTATATTCCTGATTTTTATTTTATAGTTTTAACTACTTGCACATAGCCATAGAATGACTTTGCCAAATCTGGAATCCAACCTCAGCAAGTGTGATGCCAGAGCTTTCAAACTCATTGGTGGGGTGCCCCCCTGTGTTCGGATCTAATACCAGTGGAAGTGGAGTTCTTGCGATGTTGCAAGGAAAGGAATTTCCTGGGACTTGCATGGATGATGAATGATCTTTATTTCCATGGAATCAAACCTCTGGCTTTCCAATGTTGCCTTTCCCTTTGTCCCGCCAAAGGAAAAGTCCAACTTGGTCTTCAGCGGGGCAAAAATTAAGGCCACTGCTCAGAGTCTCTGCTCCATATTAAAGTCTGGTTCAGTCCAGCATCCTCTGTGGGGAGTCCACATGGCCTTAGGCCACGAGGCTGCTTAAGCCCACAGAGCTATAAGAGAGGATGGGCAAGTGAGATTACAGAGCAAAAGAAGAACAAGCAGGTAAGACAAAAGCAAGAGAGCACAATAAGGGAAGGCTTTCTTGTTGACCAGGGATTATGTCTTCTCAGGTTTGGGAGGAATCAGAATCTTATTCAAAATAACTAATCAGCTTCCCAAATTTTCATGGCCTGGCACGGGGCCACCTCTGTCATCTTGACTCCCTGCGCCTGCACCCATCTCCTCTTTTATTTGATCCTTTCCCCCAGTGATCTTTAGAGAATGGACCAGTGGTTCCCTGAGGGCAGTGAATTTATAGCTTCCTGGTGTCACTGTTCAGATAATCATGCTTATAAAGTCTGGCTTAAAAGTCTTTACTCTCTTTCTATTACTTATGTTAATCAGTAGCTAATTACAAGAGTAACAAAGTCACTGCATATTTGCTTGAAGACATTTTCCATTTGTAAAGTAATTGTCAACCAATGAATTATAATCCCACATTGTTTATTTACAGGCTAGCTCTCCTTTTTCTTCAAAAAGCTAACTCATGAGATCAGGGTCTTTATTTTACTGATTCATCTTTGGCTCATCATAGAACCTTGTGCATTGTGGTTTCTTAAAATATATTTTCTGAATATATAACCCTCAATACTACTGAAAAACCTGTACATACAATGACTCATTCTTTTCATTTATATAATATTTCTCCCCTCATACAACTTTCCTTGCTTTTGTATTTTCATTGTATTCTGACAAATGCATGTTTTTGTTGTAATGTACTTTTATTGTTTAAATAGGACTCTCACTCCCACAGGCCTTTAGTCTTTTAATTTTGAAGGACTTTCTGCTCTCTTACAAAACACTTCATGGCTTTGCCTCCTCCACTCCCCTGAGTCTCAGAGATACAGACTCACGCTGTAGGGGTTGTCCATCCGTCTAGAGCACCTGGAGTTTAAGGTGGTAAGCAATTTGACTGTAATTGCTTCTTCCCAGCAGTTATTCCTTGAAGTGGCGAAGGGGGACATTTGGTTGGCTTTCTTTTTCCATCTACATAAATAGGTATTGGAGTCAAATCCAAAGAGCATGGTGTATTTACCTATAAATAAATGTTACCCCCTTGATGAATGTTTTTAGCTACACTTTTGCTTGTCTGACTCTTTTCTTGGTTTATGTTTCAGCAGAGACTTAGTTCATTCTTTTCATTTACATCTGATATCTGATTCATTGATTTCTCTAAGTGAAATAAAACATAGATCTCAATACTATATTATTTAAATAAATCACAGGCTTTTTTTCCCCCCACTTTCAGTTAGATCGCCATCTTGAATTGCTCTCCTGTCTAAGACTGCTGTGTTGGACTCAATGACTATTTCTTAAGCTATAGACAGAACATATTTCAGATATTTCTTTTATTATGAGTTTTTAGTTTCCTCAAATTTCCATATCAGTTTTTGGTAGAGAGGAACAGATGTGATGGTTGCAAGACAGTATTGATAAATTTGTAAATGTATTTAGTAACTATTTTTTTCAAATTGTGTTTCTCTTCTATTTTATGCAAGGAATATAACATGGCCTCAAATCTCAAGGGAACTAAACAAAATGGTTCATTTTCTTGTCTGAAGGTTCTTTTTGAAAGAAATATTTCACCAAACCAAAAATGCTAGCCAAACAAACAAACAAACAAACAGACCTTTCTTGTGACATGAAGCCTTCACAAACAGCAGCATGGCCAGAGAAGACATACCTGTCCCTCTCCTGGAATTGTTGAGCATTTTTATACTTCTGTAACCTCATAAAAACATCATTTCTTTAATGTGACTTTTTTTCCTTTCTTTCCTTTTGACTCAAGCTGGCTTCATCTGATACCTTGATCACCTGCCTCCTTCTCCCTTGTAGGATCCTCCTTTAATCATCAAGCCCTCAAGACAATGAGTTTTTGGTCAGCATCCAGTAATCTTAGAAATAAAGCCTCCGATGTGTTGACCACAGAGACAGAGTTTCAGTCCAACCAGAGATAGCATCTAGGCCTCAGTTGTGTTTCAGCTCCAGAAGTATGCCACCAACCATATCCATATGAAACCAGACAAAGCAATGCCAGGGCTTACATCAGGACCAGATGCACTGATCAATACCACCTACTCTAGCACCAACCAATCAGAAGAGACCAGGATCCTGACTAAAAACCTAACCCCCTTCGCCACCAGGATTAGTGATTTTTCTCCTGTGGAATCTATCCCCTGGAAGCAATTTGGGAGCCAGATTGAGCATGAGTTTACCTGTGACTTCGGTGTGGCGCTATTTGCTTAAAAACAAACCTTTACTTTTATTATTGCAAATTCCTGTTCACATTTGATTGGGCTTTGATGTGCCTAGGAAAATTAACCCCTTTAATCTGGTAATACATTAAGGAGCAAGGGAGGAAGATGTAATCTGTTCCAAAAGAATTTACATGAGCTATAGACAAAGGGGGTGGGAGAAGGTGAAGCAGGGCTAGCTCTGGGATAGGTGCAGGGCCCGCAAAGAGAAAGTGTCTGCTCCTGTAGATTAGTTGAGGGCAGCAGTCAGGAAAGCCTACATGTGAACAGGAAGCAGAGTACTGGAATTTGATGGCCCTGGCTATTCTTTTTTTGGATAATCACAGAAATAGCCACCTGGGAATTCATCTCATGTTCCAACAGACATAGCAGGAATGTGAGCAGTGCTCTGTCAGCTGGCCCAGAGCTTTTAACAGACTAACTGTTCTCACTCACTCACTCTCCGGCCACTGTAATTTAATTTAGAACATCTAAGAATTTCTTTTTCTTATCATGAGTAACACAGTATCTTTACAAAAATTTCAATGCAGAGCTTAAAAAGTTATAAAAAGTGTTTTAAGATAAAAATTAAGTAAAACCTATATAGAAAGTTAGTGAAGAGGTCTATAATGTTTTTCTTTCCCATAATTATTTGCTTAAAATGCTCCCAAATTCCTGTAAGTCCACTCAGGTGTCATGGAGTGAAGAGGATTTGGGCATTGGGTGAAGAGGATTCAGGCATGATCACAGATCAAATGCCTTCCTTGTCCAATAGAAGCTTGTGAGAACATCATTGACTCTGGAGAAAACATAAGCCAATGCATATAAAAATGATGAAACCATATAGTGATCCCAATTTATCTGATACAAGTTAAAATATTAAGAAACTTGGGACATGACACTCATCTCTCAACCTGCTGAAAAAAAACTCTGTTATTGTCCCAAAGTAAGAGTGGAATTTTATTCATCAGATATAATTTGTAAAAGATTGTATCAAGTTTTAGTCCAATATCTCTCC
The DNA here is from genome assembly GCA_011751065.1 of Lasiurus cinereus. Taxonomy (NCBI): domain Eukaryota; kingdom Metazoa; phylum Chordata; class Mammalia; order Chiroptera; family Vespertilionidae; genus Lasiurus; species Lasiurus cinereus. Next base: position 25,637,053 of record JAAGEH010000226.1, on the reverse strand, counting down.
TTGGGATATTCATATTTGCTGCCAAGCAGTACAAAGAAAAAAGGTAGAGACATTGATTAGAATTTAATTTTATTCCCTTGAAAATACTGATTCACTTTAATAACATACTTTTCCAGCGCACTGTCCTTATACTACACTTATGGATAGAATGACAGTCCAATATATCTTTTAAATCAGTACATCTTTGGAAATAAAAATGGGTACTCTAAAGAATTGCACTGAAACAATAGGCATAAACTATGACTATATTGGAGAAACTGGGCCATATGATTTGTGATCTTATAGCAGGACTATGTAATTAAGTCACATAATGTCAATGTATAAATTTCTAAGGTCTTAGTGACTCTACAACTAACATCCTGTTGCTGTGAAGGCCAGGATACAACTTTCAAGAACTGGAAATGTCATAACAAATCCAGCCCATATTTTTATTATCATGATTTTCCCCATTGTCTTTAAATGTCTGCTAGAGAGAACCTTGATGTAACCAGAAGGAAGAGACAGAGGGTTGCTTGAGAGGGCAGTAGTTCTTCATCTAAAACCTAGAGGACACATTCACAGCCTCCTCTGGGAAGTCAGTGGGAGAAGAAAAGGGAATGTTGTTCTTGGTCGATTTTGTTATTCCCTCAACAGCTATTCCTTGGGCCTCCTCTGTTCTGTAACTATGTCCTGGGTGACCCCTGGGTATTCCACTTAATTGCATGCCATTTCATCCTTGTTCAGTAATTATACTTGTGCATAGTTATGAATAAAGTGATTTTCCTATCTATGCATTAAAGTTAAATTTTGCTCCTGGGGTTTAGTGCGTGTGCCTTCTAGTGACATCAATAGGAAGCATGTGTACTTCTTCCTGCCATGTGTGAGAGAAGAATATGGTCAATTAACATAGTGAAATTTACTAAATGTGATGATAAACACTTTTTAAAAGCAGCTCAACAAATGATTATGGATTTCACACTTTTACTAATTGCTGCAATTTCTGACTGAAATAAAAATCTTCATCTTGCTTTAGTATTGTGGGTTGGATATCTCTAGAAAAATAATAAAAATATCCTTCAAGAATCTCTCCCTGTTGCATATTACCCTCTTATTTCAAGCTCTTTATTCCTATAAATTTACCACTTAAAAATTTTCACCATAGAAAAATTATGTGTAGAGGTAAGTACATTCCTATTATGTATATTTCTAATTATTTATCTAGCTATCTTAAATGTCTTTTTAATATCAATAGTTTTCATTATTTCACAGAAATGTTTAGGTTTTGAAGTTCCTTAGGTTTAAATGTACAGCTGATTTTTATTTCTTCTTTCTCACATCTAATTCATTTTTCAGCTCAAACATTGCTATCTCAGGGAAGTTTTCCCTGATGCTCCCTATCATGCTACTTCCACACTAGGTTGTTTTTTCTCTCTTATGCTCTTTCAGGTGGCTCCCTCCTTTTCCATTATAGGATTAACCATATTGTGTTTTATATTTGTACTAGAGGCATGATGCACAAAATTTGTTGCAAGAGTAGGCCTTCCTTCCCCCAGATGCCAGCACTGGCTTCCCTCTGGCACCAGGGACCCAGGCTTCCCTCGCAGCCCCAGCTTCATCCAGAAGGTTATCCAGAAGGACATCTGGTCTAATTAGCATATTATGCTTTTATTATTACAGATTTATTTGGTTCAGATCAGCTATGTCCAATGTACTATTTTTTATGTCACTCAGTGTGTCTACTTTACTTGACATTTTATTCCCAGTGCCTTATGAAGACCACACTACAAAGTAAATGTTCAAAGTCATTGTGAGAAGAAAAAGAAGAATAAAAGAAAGGAACAAAAAGGAAGAAAACAAAAATACTTTTTCTTAAGATTCAACATTCTGAGTGTTGATGATGTATATTGATCAAGGATGATTCTTTGTGCATAACTCTAGATTTTCAGCTCTAGACTGAGGTGTCAATAGTTGATTATTATTTGCTCTGAATTTCAGGGGAGGCTTTTATTACCTTGTTAGTTTTTCCATGTGGAAACCAAACATCACATTTTCCTGTTTTTAGCATCTTTTTCCTTTTTCTTTTATTCTTTTTCCCTGGGTTCTTCCCATACTTACCTTAATAACTTTGGTTCATGGATATCTGTTACATAGGTTGATAGAAAGAAGGCAATGTGAGGACCGAGTACCTCATAGAATTTCAAGTGTATTGTTCAATACTGTTATAGGACCAATAATTCTTCACTGTCTTAATTTGTTTTTATATCTGAATTTTTCTATTACTCAATAAGGAAGGTGCTGTACTGCTGGTACTGGATATCTTTCTTTAGCTTCTCCAGGTCCAATCTCTATCTTTTCCATTCTGCTCTGGGCTTTAGGAGGCTTCTGCTTGGGTTCCACTGGTAGGAGGTACCAGCAGAAGATCACAGGGTGGGGCCAACATGAGATTGGGATTGATTTCCTATTTCCTGAAAGACAGCTCACTCCACTCAGGGCTCTCAAGATTCTAGTCTTTCAGTCTCAGGGTGCAAAGAGCACCCCACAGTTACTAGTTATGGGACACTACATTATATTTTGTCCCTTAAAAATTTTATTATCTTTTGCCCAGTTTGAATGTGTTATTTCTTGAATTTGTATTTGTTTTCTCAGTGCCTGGCTCAAATCCTACATTTTTGTTGAGTGAACAAAGGCATGTTATCAAAATTCTATTTTACAAACCAAGATTCCTGCTTAAATATCTAAGTTTCAGAAACAATGAGAATCAAAAATAGGAGCTGGGGCAATAGTTCCTATTGAGATTCTATAAAAAGTGATAGAATATTAAAGTCCTTAATGAGGGCAACTGTTCCTTTAGTTACAAATAAATGTTGGTCAGTTCCTAGATCATATCCTGACTGCATGGCTTTAGAGAGAAAAGATAATCTTTTGGAGCCAAATTTCATTTATTCCATAGAAGATGAAACTTACTAAATTGTTTCAATCTGACCCACTGCTGGTATTATAATTAATAGTTAATAACATTTCTCCCTTGAGTTTTTTTGAAATAGCTTAAAAAGAATATGCAAATAAATGAAGAAGGAGATAACAAAATGGTAATTTTAAACACTAGTACTTTTGTTTGTGGAGTTTAGTTAGTTAAGTGTTAAGTATTATGTTTGGTCTTAAAAGGTATACTTTTCTTCTTTTTAAAAATATTTATTGCTGAGAGTATTACATATGTACTCCTTTTCCCCCATTGACGCCTTCTGGCACGCCCCCATTAAGAGTACACTTTTCAACTCTTTCCATCTATGTGTCATGTTTAGTTGATAAAGAATGACTTCTTTCTCAGAGAAAGCAAAACCTTGGCAAAGAGAGTTTCACATGTCCCATCTTAGTTTCATGTTTCTTCATATGAGCCTACTTTAAATATAATTTTTATCTTATTTTATTTACTTATTAAAAAAATCATTGGGATGCTGACATTTCTCCAGATATGCACATATTTTAGGTATTGCAGCCCATTATTTATTTACCATTGTTTGAATTTCCTACAAACCATAAACATTTTATCCCTTTTTCCCCCCAACTAACATGGTGATTTTCTACAGGATTTAATGTGTATTCAAATGCTGTATAAATCAGAAAAGAATTGCTGTTAATGTGGATAATGATAGCAACTACATTTTTCTTCTCAGGTACTCAAAGACAAGAATGACTTTCTTGTAATTTTGTAGTTTATCTAAAAACAAAATGTGAGGAGAATCCAAGATGGTGGCATGGGTAAACACCTACACTGCTGCCTCGCACAACAATTTCAAAACTACAACTAAAAGACAGAACAGACATCATCCAGAACCACAGGAAACCTGGCTGAGTGAAAGTTCTACAACTAGAAGAGAGGCTCACAGAGACCCACAGGAGCTGCAAAAAGTTGAGGTACAGAGATGTGCACGTGGAGAGAGCGGATGCCGGAGTACCTGGCTGGCTTTCTCTGGTGGGAGGGAGAAGGAAACTCGCAACAGCATTGAACCCCTTATCCTATGGCACTGAACCCCAGGTCCAGCCAAAACTCATTTGGGGGGAATTTGGACTGTGAAAAGGGAGAAGTCCATGGAAATTTAGGGGAGTCTCAAAAGGGCAGAAGTCTGGTAGCACGCACAGCGTTGCATGCAGAAGACCGACTGCTGATTTTGCCACTGACTTTCATGAATGGGTGGGAGACAGAGCCTCCCAACTGTGCCACTTCTAACTCCACTAAATGCATTTTGGGCGAAACCCTGGGTCCCGGAGCGAAGAGAGCCAGAAAGGCAGTGGTCTAGAGCCACTGTGCATGCATACAGGGACCACTCCAGCAATTACCCAGAGTCACGTGAGACCCAGGGGCCATGGAGGGCGGGGCCAACTAGAAGGCAAGGCGGTCCATTAAGCCCTGAGACTCCACCCATCCCAAGCCCAACAGAGAGGCTTTTGCAGTTTTGCAAGTCTTGTATCATAAGGCTGAATCCAACACAGAAGTTCTCCTGGCATAGTGAAACTGCAGAGACAAAGGAAGAGATCATAAACAAAAGAAACGGAGAAAAACAAATGACTGGATATAGAGTTCAAAACCACGCTTATAAGGTTTTTCAAAAATCTAGAAAAGATGGATAAATTTAGTGAGACCCAAGAGGAGATGAAAAAGGACCAACTAGAGATGAAAAGGACCAACTAGAAATTAAACATACACTGACTGAAATAAAAAAATATTATACAGAGTCCTAACAGCAGACTAGAGGAAAGCAAGAATCAAGTTAAAAATTTGAAATATAAAGAATCAGAAAATACTCAACTAGAAAAGCAAGAAGAAAAAAGAATCCAAAAATGTGAAGATAATGTAAGGAGCCTCTGGGACAGCTTCAAGCATACCAACATCAGAATTGTGGAGGTGCCAGAGGAAGAGAGAGAACAAAATACTGAAAACCTATTTGAAGAAATAATGACTGAAAACTTCCCACATCTGGTGAAAGAAATAGACTTTCAAGTCCAGGAAGCACCCAGAACCCGAAATAAAAGGAACCCAAAGAGGACTACACCAAGACACATCATAATTAAAATACCAAGAGCAAAAAACAGAGAATATTAAAAGCAGCAAGAGAAAAACAGTTCATTACCTATAAGAGAGCACCCATATGATTGTCAGCTGATTTCTCAACAGAAACTATGCAGGCCAGACAGGAGTGGCAAGAAATATTCAATGTGATGAATAGCAAGAACCTACAACCAAGAATACTCTATCCAGCAAAGCTATCATTCAGAATTGAAGGGCATATAAAGAGCTCCACAGATAAGAAAAAGCTAAAGGAGTTCATCAACTTCAAACCAGTATTATATGAAATGCTGAAAGGTACTCTTTAAGAAGAGGAAGAAGAAAAAGGTAAAGGACAAAAAATTATGAATAACAAATACATATCTATCAACAAGTGAATCTAAAAATTAAGTGAATTAAAAATTTGATCAACAGAATAAACTGGTGAATATAATAGAATCAGGAGCACAGAAAGGGAGTGGACTGATAATTCTCAGGGGGAAAGGGGTGAGGGTGATGCAGTGAGAGACTCGACAAAAATCATACACCTATGGATGAGGTCAATGGTGGGGAAGTAAGGGTAGAGGGAGGGGTGGGAGCAGGGTGGAGGGGAGCTATGGAGGGCAAAAAAGAAAAATGTAATAATCTGAATAATAAAGATATAATTAAAAAATAAAAATATTAAAAAAATAACAACAAAATGTGTACAGCAGCTTTCTTTGGTTTTATCTATAACTAGAACAGCTATGTTGTTTCATTAAGGTCAAGAAGACCATACACACACATACACACACACACACACACACACACAGAGTTAGTTGCTGTGCTTCAGTTAAAATCCAGAATTCACCATTTACTTCAGATTCTCAATTTTCTCATCATTGCAAGGTAGGTAAAAATAATACTCATACAGATGTGAGAATTTTAAATAAATGCAATTAAAACCTTTAGATTATTGTTTGGAATTTAGTAAGTGCTCCAAATGTGTTAACTATTTTTATTCTGAATTTCCATGGTATTTTTCTGTACCTTTTAAAATGCATGGATATTTCTGCTTCCTATTTTAGTTATTTTTTATAAAGACCATATTGTGAAGATTAATAAATGGGAGAGTCTATAGGGGGAGCTCTACCACTCATTGTCAGTGATCTGAAACAGGAAGAGAGGTACTTTCACCTCCAAGAAGATATTTTGTACTCTACTACTCCATCTGGAAGAAAGGGATCTTCTAGCCACAGTTAACCAATGAAAGACTGTTACAACTTCAATGAAAAACCACTACACTTCAAACTCCCAGTTTCCTCCAGTAGACTTTTTATTTACAATAGCCTCTCTGAACTCTCTTCTTTCCTCTATAAAAGAACCTTCCTTTCCTTTTTCTCTGGACTTGCTTGTGTTGCCATTAGATTATCTGTCCTGAATAGTAAACTTTGTTATTCCAAAAAATAAACCCATTTTCTGGATATTTGTTTAAGGTCAACAATATCATCTTGACTAACTCCCCAAAAGGGACTTATATCTTTCACACAGTTTGTATCTACCACCATAATAATGTAAAACTTATATACATAATAATGCAAACCATAATAAATATTTATGTATAGATGAAGGGTTACATTTTTAGTGGCTATTTAGAAGCTTTGTTTAATTGGGAAAATTAATAACTTTGAAATACTCCATTGCCTGTTTCTAAAATAAAATGATGCTATCATTTTGCTAAAAGATGTAATACAAGCTGCAGAGTTTCAATTAGCCCTTGGAAAGCATGGCTATTTTCATGAAGTGTGAATGTTGCCTGAGAATGGAAATTTTAAAAACAGGAACTTAACTGAAAGTTAAGAGTATAAAAGAGAAACAGGACTGACAAAAGATTATCAGATCACAGTTCTCTGTCATCAAGATGTTATCTGCTTCATATAGACTTAGCACTCAGGGTAGAGCAAGGCAAATAAATATTCACTCCCCAGCCTTTCTTCTCCCTTTGGTTAGACAAAATGAAAAGGAAAAAAAAATAAAGGTGCCAATATGACAACTAGGATCATATGAGAATCTTTGCATAAAGAATAAAAAGAAGACTGAACTTGCTCGATGGCCACAGGGAAACCGGTTCTCTCTTTCCCATATGTTAGGAAAAACTTAAAAAAAAAATTGAAAGTGTTTTTAGACAAGATAAGCTGCTAGATTCTTTACAAACCTAATGAAGTTTAATTATCATCATTATGTTTTCTTTCATTGGAGATGTACTGCTTTTAAATTAATTTCAATTATTACATTAGACTTTGTGAACAAAGAGAGGCATTTGCTAGATGTTAAAAAATATGCAGCTTTGAGTCTATTATTTGTGCAAGAGAGAGGACAGTGTTTATGGGTGAGAAATATAAAGACATTGCCAAACATTTCCATATAAGTTTTTCAAGGAGTTGGTGAACTTGAAACATTTTTTTTTTCTTGACTAGGTAAACTGACCTAAAAGTATGATACCTGAGATGACTAAATGTTCAACTGGTCAGCTGGCAATATCAGCCCAGAATTCCCACTCTGGTCAATAAAGGTGAAGGACTGGGAGTTAGAGCTTTTATGCGCACCCTTTCTTTTTTTTTAATATATATAATATATATGTATGTATGTATATATTTGTAGTGCCTAGATGATTTGCTGATGTTCAAAGAATTAGCTAATATCTTTTTTTTGGGGGGGGAGGGTTAGAATAAAAAAGCTACTCTAATTTCTTTTTCAACAAGATTAAAAAAGCAACATTTCTGTTCTTCTGAGACTGCACTTACAAAGTGAATTTCCCAAATTCAAAGAGGAGGGCATGCAAAGATAGAAAACAAGGTTTGTTAGTCCACAGATACAAGATTTCTTTAAAACACACACACACACAAAAAAAAATCTCTGTAGGATTTCCCTACCTGCTTCATTTTAGATTCTAGAGCCATCATTGAGAAAAACCTGATTTTTCTTTCAACTGTGCCTCATATTGTTTTCATTCTCCTCTAAACTAGTGTGAGCGATCAAGTCCCCAAACTGAAACCCTTTTGAAATTTCTGCATCTTCAGTCTGTTTGTAAATATGCTAAGTTAATCTCCATTCTCCCTGCAACCGATGAGCAGTCTTAATGGAGACAATATGTGAAGCATTATTCCACTACAATTTACCCCTCTCCAAAAACGGAGCATTGTTTTCAGGTAAAGATACCTAATGTAAAGGTGAGGATGTTGAAGAATCACCCTGCGATTGCATAGCTCATCCAGATGTGTGCTGCCCTAGCCCAATTCTTTTTTTGATTTATTTTAAGTTTGGAAATAACAGTATTAAATTAGCAAAGACAAGCAATAAACAAAGCCCTGGAGATGAATTAGCCATTGTCTCTGGTCCATTAATCTCCTCTTCAATTCTAGAGAATTGTGGCTCACCCAGACCCGAAGATCAAATAAAATGCCTAATTGGGAAAATCCTAAACAAGTGTGTCCCGGGGAGCTTGAATTTATTTGTCACCCGCTCAAACAACTGTGTTGTTTATATAAGTCTTTAAAGCCCTAATACTTTTCCACTACTATATCTTAATCCCTGGTTCTTGATGCTCAGGAGGGCAATTTAGAGTTGTTTTCAATTAACTAGAATGGAGAGGGGCACTTATTCCAAAAACAGATAGCTGTGTTGTGAGTATTTTGCCAAACATGCCGAGTGGTTTCGATCTAAGCATTAGGTTTGGGACATGCTTCGAAATCAATTCTTAAATATAATAATATCTGCTCTTCGGCACTTTTAATGTCAGTAATAAATGGTTGAATATAATCACAATTGAGGACATAATATAGCAAGGAAGGTTGAGATGTTAAAGCTAACCACAAATGTGAAGTAGAGAGCTGAGGCAATTATCTAGAACAGCAATCCTTATCTGGCAATACTTTCATTTAAGATATGCAGATGACATGCAGATATTGAGGTCAGACTTTTTATTTAATATAGCAAAATAGAATGAAGGTCAATGTGATGAATTTTGTTCACACAGGGGTGGAGCATTCATTTTCACAACCCCAAATGCACAAATACTTTGTTATTTGGAAAAAAAGAATTAGAAACTGGAAATCAACTGACTAGAGTGACATAATGACACATACTGTTAATATTTATTGTATCAATAATAATTTAAATGCAATAGTTAATGATGCATAATATTTTTACAAGAATGTCAATCCTTGCAGTGAACCAGGGACTATTAACATTAATAGTTTTATTATACAGATGAATTTCTTTTTTTAAACATATTTTTATTAAATTCAGACAGGAAGAGGAGAAGAGAGATAAAAACATCAATGATAAGAGAGAATCATTGATTTGTTGCCTTTTGCACACCCCCTATTGGGGATTAAGCTGCAACCCAGGCATATACTCTTGACCAGAATAGAACCTGAGACTCTTCTATTCTGCAGGCCAATGCTACATTCACTGAGCCAAATCGGTCCAGGCTGTACAGATGAATTTCACCAACTCCTTGAAAACCTTTTTAGCCATAAAGCACTGTCTTTAGAGTAATATGGAAATTTATAGCAAAGTCCTTATACAAGAGGTTAGAGAAGCACCTGAAATGAGTAAACTGATAGGGCTAGAATTTCCTCAAAGTCTGTCTGTTTCTAAAGCCTATGCTGTCAGTGCTAAACTGCCTGGCTTTTACCACTAAGGTTGCAGAATTACTAACAAGGTCTGTTGGTCACATAAAGTAAAAGTTAAAAAGTAGCCCTGCCAGTGCTCAGTGGTAAGAGTGTCGGCCCATGGATCCAGGGTTGCAGATCTGATTCCTGGTCAAGGGAACATACCTCCTCGGCCGGCTGCAGATTCCTCAGCCCTGGGGAATGCAGGAGGAAACTAATTTGTGTATTTGTGTCTCTCTCCTCCTCCTCCTTTATCCCTTACATTTTCTCTAGAACCCAATGAAAAAAATATTCTCGGTGAAAATAAAAAAAAATGAAAAAGTATTACTATAATTAGGTGAGATAGATGTCAGTTAGATTTAGGGAACATTTGAAGAAATTCTCTAGTAGAAATATCTATACAACAGTGAAAAACCCACTTACATCTTCACTGTATGGTTGCTAAACTTATTAGTTGTAGGACATTTACATTGTATTGAACTCCTCCATCCAGCCTCCCCATTTTCAAGTGTGTCAGTACACTGTGCCTTCAGCTGCAGTAATTATTAGAACAAAATATTAATGTGCTCGGGAAGATTGCATATGGATCAAGTCAACTTGTGGGTTATACTGACTTCATTCCTCTATTGTTGATCAGCTTTATGGCACTGAGATGACGGAGGTTATCAGAACATTGGAATGGGACATGAGGTGTTTAATTATTTACTTTACCTGGTATATAAAATAACAAAACTGGGCAGGTTTGCAATAAGCATATTTGTGCATTTTCAAAGGAGTGGAAGGATAGAGATAGGCAGCAATCTTAAAAAAAGGTGAAAAATGATACTGACAGCCAGATTATTAACTGATGCATACTTTTTGCCTAGATCAAGTTTCTAAGGATGACTTATGCAAACAATTTGAAGAGTTAAAAAACAATTTTGTAGGAAGACTCTAATCAGATTACCCAACTTTCCCTTCCTCCAAATAGTAGGGTTTCCATGTGTGGTAATTAATGGAACTGGTATGAAAGAGTCATCTTCATCCGATATTTGAAAGCCAGAACTACTCTTCTAATCCCCAAACCACTCCGGTAACAGCATACCAGGCAATCCAGTCAGGTGCTAGCCTAATGCTTTAGCCTTGTGCATACAGGTTTAATTGTAACCAGTTTGCTACCGTTTTGGCCTGGTCCCCGTTAGGAGTATGTAGCTGCTATCTGCCTTTCTAGCAGAATTCTACAAGGGAAGCAATATTAATCTCTTTGGCTGTTAATGAATAATTTTATTTTTAAAAAATTTATTGGCAGAGAGAGAGATCCTGAATATAGAGGCTTCTGGAAATAAACACTGAAGCCTGGCACCGTCCCTGTCGTGTCAAGAGGTGGATGGGAATCCAGAGCTCTCCTCTTTAAGAAGGAAGGCACTGTGTGGGGGACCTGAATGTGTGGCACCCTCACAGGAAAGTCAAGCTAAGACTTTATGAATTATTCAGAAAGAGAAAATTAAATAACAAGTCCTGTAAGACAGTCTAGTTCTATCAGGATTGTTTTCACCTCACAGGGGGATACAGAATAAGATGAGTGGAGCAAAAAGAAAGTGAAATAACCAGTCAGCCAAATATAGCCAGAGAAACAGTTCCTGGACTCACAGCATGTGGACGCAACGGAGAGGGGCTCCTGGGGGCGCGGTACAGCAGGCCTGCTGAGCGCGGGGATGCGGACCTGCCAGAGCCAATTGTGTTGCTGGAGTCCTTTACTGCTCCTTCTGCAACTAGGTTAATCTTTTGTGCTGTTTCTTTCTCGCTTTCCGGAAAAGAACTTGGAGAGAATTCTACTGTAGGTGATGTCTGGGAAAAGTTCTTTGTGTTAATGTGCACTGCGGTGCTTGATGCTATAAAGCTGGTGAGTTAGCCAACTTTGAAGTCGTCAGTTCTGATTTGTCACTCAGCGGGCTCAGTTTACAGAGGCAAAGAAGCGAGCTGTCCCAGAATGGGGAGGAAGAGAGTACATTTCTTACAGGCTGCTATAGGCAGGAGTTCATTTGTTCCACTAGTCACAAGTGTTCTACATAACAGACTAGGGAGTTTAATCAACTGACATTTAACCCTGGGCATTAATTAAAAGTGGCACGATGCATCTTTTGGGAATGTGTGGATATAATGAGGTGATACTTCTGTGAAAATATTTTAAAACTTTTTCTCCCGTTTATGATGTGGCTTCTTTATTTGAATTACCCTGATATAATTTAGGGGCCAAAGATATAGCATCCCTCAAAACAATGGAGTAGAATTTTGTTTTCAGGTGCTAAGGAGGTAAGAAAAGGCAGGGAGTGTTTTATCATTATTCAATTTAATCCAAATGCACATTAAATTTGTAAAGTATGCAGATGCTGTATTCAATAATCTACCTGCCTTACTTTTTGGTTACTTGGTTACTTAACAATTGTGTATTTATCCTTTAACATTTTTACTGTGCAATTAGCTTATGCTATTTACTGGTGGCATAGCTATGGACAAAATAGAATGTCAGCTACAGAGACAGTCATCAAAAATAGAGTGTAAGTAATACAAAGGCAGCTACAGAGACAGTCACCAAAAGTATAGGGTAAGTAATACAAAGGCAGGAGTTTGTAATACAGTTTAACTACTTTTGTAACTCCAACAAATATAACAGTACCTGACACATAGTATGAGCTCAATAATGTCTGTTAGGTCATTGAAAGGTAAGAAGGTTGACAATTAGAGAAAGTGAGTTACTTGTTTATGGCCTCTATGTTTATAAAATATATAGACCTTCTAGATAGTATTTATTTTAAAATAGTCTACTATTTAAACATTTGCCTCCAAATGAGGAAAATTATAACTTACAGCTTAAGCTTTATCCCATGTGTTTTCTTCTTTGAATATTAAGGTGGTTTTTTTGGTTATTATCTTGGGTATAACAATCTTACATTTCCATTAAAACTATCACTCTTAACTGGGTTAAGAAAACTCTAACACCAAAAAAATTTCTGTAGCATTGACATGCTTGTAATACACATGCCTTTAGGTGCAGGAAATATTTTTAGAAAATGAACAAGAAAAAGTTTCCTTGCCTTCTTTTATGGAGAGGGGGAAATAGGCAATAAACAGATAAACCAAAAATATTCTATATAATAAAAGGCTAATAGGCAAATGGTCATCACCCCCTCAAGCATAACGATCAGCAGGAGGTTGCGTACATGAGCAGGGTTGTGCGAAAGGCAAGGCATGTGCGGGTGGGCGGAGCTGCATGCATGACCAGTCACCAGGAGATGCATGGAGCACCTCTTGGTCGCTCCTTCCCGGCTCCTGAGGGTGGTGGCAGCTCCCTTCCACCTCCCACAAAGTTGCTCAGCTCCCTCCCGCCAGCTCCCATGGGTGCACTGCAGCTCCCACTGCTTATCATCCTGGTGGCAAGTGGCTGCCACCACCAGGCTCTGGCGGAAGTGGCAGGTGGCCCATTATGTGCAATTTCACGTGCTGGGCCATTAGTGTATTATAAATGACACATTAACAAGTTCAATGAATAAAATAAAATAGGGAAATGTGATAGGGAGACAAGAGGAAGCTAAAGGTAAGGAGAACCTCTCTGAAGTGCTAATACATGAACGGCGATAAGACTTGAATGATGACGAATACCCAGTTGTGAGATGATACCATGAAAGATAGTACAAGAAGAAGAAACAGGTGAGTGAGGGTAGGGAAAGTGTTTGGCTTTTAAGCTGACAGACATATTACCATTTTAGATGGGGCACAGTACCCAGATGGTAGACATAGGAAAACTGAACTGGTAAGGTAGATGAGAAAGATATTGGATACTTTTTAAAAAAATTATTGAAAGGGGAAAGCTTCCCATGGCTTTGTGTTGGTGAGTGAAAAGGTCTGATGTGTAGTTATAAAAACCACTCTGGCTGCCATTGGGAAAGTCTCAAACTTGCCACCAGGATGATAAGCAGTGAGAAGGTTGTCTTCAGCATCGCCAACCTTCAGACCTCACAGACCACCAGTGGTTCGCAGACCACGGGTTGGCGACCATTGGAATATTCCAGGCAAGAGTTAATGGTGGAAATAATGTGACGTAGCCAGAGACACATTGCATTTTAAAAGATAAACTAGACAGAGTTATTGATGGGTTGGATATGGATAGGATGTGAAGAACACTACCAAAGCTGAATCCAGGTATGTGGCTGAGTCACTGGCTGGGAGTGATTCAGTATCAGTGACGAAGGCATGAAATTATTGTGCAGGAGGTGAGCAAAAGGAATTAAGAGTTCAGTTTTATCTGTTTTAAGTTTGAAATGGTATTAACGCCACATGAATTTTATATTGCAAAGTAAACAATAAGCATCGGCGTCACGGAGATGGATATGCATCTGGAGGCAGGAATAACTTCAGAAATAAAACTTACAAAGTCCTCAGGGTAATATTTGAAACCATGAGACTGAATGAGACCATAAAGATGAGGACAGAAAAAGAAATATGGGTTTTTCAATTTTAAAAGCTGGCACAGATGTCAAGGATCCAGAAACAGAAACTGGGAGTATCCAGAGAAGTAGAATGGAAAACCTGACAACCTATTATGGAATGAAAGTGGTTACAATAAAAAAAGAGAGAGAGAGTGGTGTTAGAAAATGTCAGTGGGATTTTTCCATTTCAACAAAAGGACGAATATGTGAGACTATCAGGTAGGTTAGAGTAATTAACCTCTTTAAAAGGAGTTACTGGATAGATTTTTCTATGTGAGGTACATGGTTAGGTCACTCACAGCTTCACAGGAGGAATAGAGTGGATGGAGACCTGGGTTCCATTAATCTGAGTCACACTGTAGCACAAAGCTAAGCCCCATTACTGAATTGTCCTCTTGATTTATTCATTCACTGATTCATTTGTTCAATCAGCTGCCATTTCGGGAATGCTATATTGTCATGAGAATATACATCCCCAGGTACTCAAATTCTACAAGAGGAAGCTCAAATGGTGAAAACTTACCAGGAGAAAAGTTAAGAGATAAATACCATGTCAAAATCAATATGTTAATGACTGCCATTTACTGAGTGCTCACCATAGTCTAGGAACTATCCAATCAATAAGCCCCTGTTTATGTCATGCTGTCAACAATGCCATGGTGTGGACATTTATTATCCACCTTTCACAAATGAGGGGTTAGGAAGTAATTTACTATGCCACTCAGTTGGCATATACTCAAAACACAAAGTCCTTTGTTTAAAAGGGGGGTATTTCTATTAGTAGAAGGTATCAGGGAAAGTCTCTAGGAATTCATAGCCTTTGATTTGTGCCTTGCAATCCTATATAACAAAAGTGTAATATGAAAATCAATCGAACAGCAAACCGACCAGTCAGCAGGGGGCGAGGCTTGTTAGCAGGTAGCTACAGGCCAGCCAAGGTGCAGACCAGCAGGCAGAGGTAGGGAATGGCAATTGGGGGGGGGGGGAGGTGGGAGAGGCTGGGCAGGACGGGTGCCAGCCACCAGAAGCGGTGGAAGGGTGATGGAGAGGGGGCCAGCAACATTTCCTGATTGGCCCGTCCAGTCACCTCCTATAGAAGGGGGCCAAGTAGCAGTGGCTGGGTAATGGGAGTGGTGCTGTCCCCTAATTGGCTGGCCCAGTCGCCTCCCTCAGAGGGAGGCCAGACTGCAGCTTAGGACATCCCCTGAGGACTCCCAGACTGTGAGAGGGTGCAGGCTGGGCTGAGGGACCCCCTCCCCCTGCTCTGGGCCTCTAGTATAGATTTATTTGGAATAAGAAAGGGGTAACATGAGCAAAGATGTATGTGATGTTCAAAGGACTTTACATGAAATGATGACATAAAGTTTTTGGCTGGATTGTAAGTGGGGAAAGACATGAGTAAGAGTAAAGATTCAAAACCTGTAATAAGGCCCAAATGCATTTACATAAACATTTAACATAAAAACTTAGCTAGGACATAAGAAAAATGAAGTCAACTATAGGTATGTTGCAATGTAACATTTTTAGAGATTCTAATTAGTGTGTGTGTTTTTATTTTTTACCTTTTCCCTCTTGCTGCTTTTTCTACCTTTTTCCATTTCTTGCTTTAAAGCACTTGGCTTTTTTTCAAAATGTTAAGTTCTAGAGTGACATAGGGAGAGGATTTGGGGAATAGATAGTATGTTCCATTCAGTCCTGAAAAGCCAATAACTTTTCCTGGACACAGAGTAAATTCCTCCCAGACCAGTGAAGGAGGGAGGCAAGGCAGGGAGAGGAGGTGGGCACAGAGACTGACAGCTGTTTCAGGGGCATGCCAAGACCTCAAATAGGAAATCCTATCTCTGTCAGAGAGTCCATGGGCAGGGCCTGGCAGAGGATGAGGGAAACCTCACAGGGGAGTCAAGTGTGGCCAAACAAATAAATAATAACAGAAGGGAGGAATCTGGATCTAAAATGTAATGTTGGCTTTGAATTTGGACATTGAGGCAGAGCATGGAGTGATAGAAGACTCAAGGTTGAGGTACCCAAATAACTGTCAATAGAGGCAACGGTGAAAGTCAAGGAAGACTGGTTATCGAGTTTCTTACATTCAAGCATGATGGGGCAGGGGACTTGGACATAAAACAGAGAAAATAAAGCTGTATTTCCTGAACATCTGAATTTGGTAACTGATTCACGTCAGTTGTTTCTGATTATTCAGGCTGTATTAGTTAGGCTTGACGAATATTGGCCATGGCAGGAAAGAAACCCAGAAATCTCAGTGACTTAACATGAAAAACATAATTTCTCTCTCTTATGAGAATTTAATACAATTGAGCAACCTTCCTCATCTTGTATTTATACCACTGGAAACATGGAAACCACAGACTTTCTCTCCCTCCTACTGAAGGGAAGAAGTAGCTGGAGAAAGCACACTAGTTCTTTCAACTGCTCCAACCTGGAGGAGACACATTATTTCCACCCACTAATCTTTATCCTGCATGATTCATATGGTTGCAAACCAGCTGTATGGGGGACAGAGACAGGAAGAAATATAGAGCAGCACATAGGTATTTGGTGAGCGCCAATCATTTATTGCCCACAGGCCCATGTAATTGGACAAAGGAGAAATTCAATTTTGCCTTCTCTATTGCAAATACTTTCCTCCTTCCAGGTAAGTGCTATTTTTATTCCTGGTGTAGAGAATTCTTGAATCCTTGATTTTTGCTTTCTGGATTCACAGTGTCCCCCAAATTTCATTTGTAGGTTCAAGGCAATGTTTAATTTCCTTTACTTTTCTGCCCTTTTTCTCTAGAAAAGTTATGACCAATGAAACATGGTTAAGTTTTTGATTTAAAGAAAACCTCATTAATTGCATTGCAAAATTTGTATTCAAATTTAAAATCCAGAGATATTTAATAATTGTCCCAACAATTCAATGGCATGTTGATTTTAGTCTGTCATTTGGACCAACAATTAAATTGAATTAATGATTCTCAACCTTGCTAATGCCAGGATCCTTTAATACAGTTGCTCATGTTGTGGTGACCCCAACCATAAAATTATTTTCATTGCTACTTCATAACTGTAATTTTGCTAGTGTGAATGAATCATAATGTAAATATCTGTGTTTTCCAATGGTCGCCCACACAGGTTGAGAACCGCTAGCAGGGTCACCTAAGACCATTGGAAAATGCAGATATTTACATTACAATTTATTCACACTAGCAAATTACAGTTATGAAGTAGCATTGAAAATAATTTTATGGTTGGGGTCACCACAACATGAGCAACTGTATTAAAGGGTCCTGGCATTAGCAAGGTTGAGAACCACTGCTGTAAATCAACAGTTTGATTTCTATGAACTTTATATTACTACCAGAAAAGTCTTCAAAGGGAACGTACTATCTATATTAATAAGAGGCCCAGGGCCTTAACGCCGACATGACCAAATAAGCAGGGGCTCTCACTGTGAGCTACTAGCGGTGGAGGGCTATGAGAGTGGTGGAGGGCAGGGCATGAACTACTAGTTGCGATGGGCATGGTGGCCAGCTGAGGCAAGCAGAAGCAAGGTGCTCAAGCACAATTTTGTGCACGCTGGGCCTCTAGTTATGGTATAAAGATGCTATTTAGGATTACCCCCTGAGAGGTAAAACGGATTCTTTCAGAGCCTATAAAATATAGAACATTCTCTTGGTATCTGCAATCTATTTTCATACTCTCCAGATATCCTCTGAAACCACAAAGGCACACAAAGACTCCAAGAATCCTATAATACTGGATTCTCCATCTGTCTTGATAATTCCATCTTGTTAGTAGATTAAAATTTGACAGATTAAAATTTCTCACTAAACAGTGTGTTATACCTGAGGAAATAGGATACTATGGGATTCGCATTTGGACCAAATAAGGGTTAAGTTTCCAAATGATTTGTCAGTGACTCAATTCAATGACATCTACTGGTGTCTTTTTAAAAATCTTAGATATAGGTTCTTATTCTAGTGTGCAATATAGGAAGAATATTGTATTAAAATCTTTTTTATTTGATGGCAGAATTCTTCACTAATGACACAAATATGTATAAATGAACATCTGAATTCTGTTTTTAAGTGCTATTTCAGACTTGAGTTAGAATAAGATAAAATGAAAAAAAACAATTAAGGATTATAAATTGTTACTTTTTTTCTTCACTAATGATGCAAGTTATTGCCCCACTCTTGATTTTAGAAAAAAATCTTTATGTTAACTACTAATTGGTTGTCAATTATCATATCAGAGTATTTGGCACATAGATCTGGATGGTTTACTGTGCTGTTTGCTGCTAATAAATATACAATACGACAACTGTCACTATTTCCCTCAAAATCATTTTCTATGTGCTGAGGGTCTTGTTTTAAAATAGTTATCTACTACAAGTTTTTCCTAGCAAAATTGAGCTCATCTGAGCATTAAGTAAAGGGATTTATAAGGTTACACTGGGATATCAGCTTAAATTTCTTTGTCTCATATGCATTATTCTTTGGCCACACAGAATTATTACACTTTTGAGAAATATCGGCCCCTAAGTGACCTCTTTCTCTTTTAGAAGAGGTGCCTTTCACAAGATGGCCATGCCTGGCTAAGCAAACACTCATTCCCTTTCTCTCTACAGCCCAGGTCTCAGACCGAGTCTCTTGCAGGGTTTATAAGCAGAGAGTAGCGAGTAACTTTTTTCTGAAGATAATCTTGTTTGTGTTCCACTCTTGCTTATATCCTGATGTTCTCTCTCATGCCTGGGCCATCTCTACCTGTCTCTCTGCTCAGATATAGAATCCAAATCTGGGTCTGCTTGAATTACATACTTTCTCCTAGTTATATATGGATAGCATTTTTAATATCCCTACTTTCCCATTTATGCTATAGATATTGGTTGTGACTGTTCTTATTTACTTTGTTTTTTTGTTGTTGTTTTGATATGGATAGATTTTGGAAAATGTGTGTCATCTCTTCTAACCACCTACCTTCTACTCATTTTTTGTATTTGAAAAAGATGCCTTTTCTCTTTTATTCTTGTGTATGCCTAGAGCATTCATCCCAGTGCTTACCATACTGATCTGTAACCACCTTTTAACTTTTCTGTAATCTCCTTCACACAGTTAGCACTAAGAAGAGTTTCTCATGGTCATTCTTTCATTCTTTCTGTTCAACACAGGGATCAACAGCTATCAGACCCTCAATACTTTCTTCTTGAGTGAATACCTGTTATTTCTCAAGGAGGAACCAAGAGCAGGGCAGTCTATCTCTGGTAGAGAATAAGGGATGCATATCTGCAGATAATTTTAATACAATAAGAAAACCCAACCTAAATTCTGTCTACTCTGTATTATTGCCATATGTCAATATTTGTGAATAATGTCATGATAAAACACTTCTCTCTTTTGGGGCTGATGTCTTTTTCTCTGGGGTGCACTGCTTTATTTCCATAGGCAGAAAAAGAGATAAATTTTGGGGTAGTCTAACTCTCAGCCTTCTGCCATCTCCTTTCCAAGAGTCACTTTCTTCTAGAAAATATTTTTTAAAAGACAGTTTATTTTATATTTACTCTAGGGTACACATGAAATATTACTTCAGCCCTGGCCAGTGTTGGTCGAGTGTTGTCCCATGCATCCAGAAGTCACTAGTTCAATTCCCCAGACTGGGTTGTGGGCTCGATCCCCAGCAGGAGAGAGCTGATTGATGTTTCTTTCTCATTGATGTTTCTCTCTCTGTTCCATCCTCTCTCTGTAAAAATCAGTAAGAACATGTTTTGTTTTGTTTTTAAAAGGAAATATTACTCCATCGTCTTCTGGTGCTCCCTCTCTGTTTTTAGCCTATGACAAGCTCACATTGCTGCTAGTTACTTCCTGAAACTCCTGGACTTAATTAATCACCTCAGAAAAAGAGAAGTATATGAATGTGTGTCACATCTCCCTTTACTTCTGACCAAGATGGCCTTAAAGTTTCCCTCAGCATGACTAAACTTTAGAATGACTAAACTTCTTGATTCTAGGCACCTGATCTCCCTTTTCTTAGAGCATTTACTTAAATAAAAACAAAAGCTTGCAATTGTAAATTCTTCTTCTGCCTCTTTGAAGTGTACATCTTCTATAACCCAGGAATGTGTTTTTGAAGAAACCTGGAAGCCATTTCTTTGAAATGTAATCATCAAGAAAGACAGAACTGCCTGGCAGTCATGGCTCAGTGGTTGAGTATTGAGCTATGAACCAAGAGATCACTGTTAGATTCCTGGTCAGGGCACATGTCTGGGTTGTGGGCTCAATCCCCAGTATGGGGCATGCAGGAGAAAGTTGATCAATGATTCTCTCTCATCATTGATGTTTCTCTCACTCCTTCTCACTTCCTCTCTGAAATCAATCTATATATATATATATATAGATTGATTTATATATACATATATTTTTTTTAAAGATAGAACTCTTGTGGGAGGGTAGAACCTAACATCAATAAGCACCCATTGGCAAACACGGATGCCCTAATCAGGTTGATTAATCTCCCAGCTAATGTCTCCCAGCAAATTACTCACTAGCTCACCCCAGTGCTTCAAAACTCCCCTGCCTTTTGTTTCAACTTAATCTCTCTTCCCATTCTAATACTTTTTCTCCCATATTGCAAGAGTCTTGAATGAAGTCTTTCTTGCCTGTTTAACCAGTCCAGTGCAATTTTTCTTTTACACTCTCCTACTTTTTCGCTACAAAAACACAACTAAAGCAATTTCTCAGTGATGAGAGTATCAGCCCATGCACAGAAGGGTCGTGGGATCAATTCCCAGTCAAGTGCATTACTTGGGTTTCAGGTTTGATCCCCACCTGGTTGAGGTGCCTGGGGGAAGCAAACCATCAATGTGTCTCTCTTACAATGATGTTTCTCTGTCTTTTCTCTCCTTTCCTCTTTCCCTTCTTTCTACTCTCTCTAAAAAAAATTTAATAGGGAAGACCTGTGGAGGGGGCAGAAGCAGGGTAGAGAGGGTTCGTGGGGAAAAAAGGAGGACATGTGTAATAGTACTTTACCAGTGGTCAGCAAACGTTGGCTTGTGATCCATATGTAGCTCAAGAGGCTCAGTTTGCCGCTCTGTTGACTAATAAGATTATCGACTACTGCTTTAAACAATAAAGTTTAAAATAAAAAGGAAAAAAATACCCCCAGGTACAGATTAACAAGACAAACACAAATAAATGAAATAACAACAAACAACAAAAACCTCTTCATGCATTGACTTGAGGTTTATGGTTGTTTTTATTTTCTTCCTTTTTGGGAGACTTCACCATTTAGCCTCAAGAATTGTTTTTCCAGGGGTCTATGGACACATGTAATACCTTAATCAACAATAAATAAATAAATAAAAAATAAAGAATTGTTCTTCCTTTAGTAATCTACCCAGCTCCCTTCCCACGCCCACCATTAGCATATGGTATATTTCTCCAAGTTGGAATGTTCGGTTGGTCATGCCCTGGCACTCTAGGGATAGCCTAGGAACACAAGCACATATGAAACAGTCCATGGGGGACACCACAAGTCAACTCCTCTTCGAGTTTTCACCATCCTTATGTGTTTCCCGCATGCTTATTTATTCCTCAAGTAAGTAGGAGGTAACTGCTGAATCTTATAACCAAACACATTTGCCAAGTGACAAGCATGTATTCTCCGAGATATTATATTCTAAACCCACAAGGAGGAAGAGAAACACTATATTCTTAACAACCTCCATAATTCAGAAAACTGCCACTGTCACAAAAAAGTCATATCATTGCATCATCATGTAAACCACTGTTAATTATTTTCCTATTTTTTTCTGTCTCAGCTACTTTGTGCCTCTTTGGGTGGCCACAAATAAAGAGATGCATCTAGAATCAAAGAGCAACTAACTCCCTTTGCTATCCAAAGAGTTGAATTCAGTTTTGGCAGCCTATGTGTAATTCCTGGATTCAATTTTTAGCTGATGGCCATCTTCATTTTTCAGAGAGAGAAAAGTGTTTATTATTCTGGCTAAGACACACACACACACCACCACCACCACCACCACCACCACCACCACCACCACCATCATCACACACACATAAATGGTTGGGTAAGAGTTAAGCAGATGTTTACTTCATTTTTTCTCATTTTTAACCATGAGTTAGAAAATAATGTTTCTAGATTTTATCTAAGATTTGGTGTTACAGCTTGTTTTTTTTCTGTACCTATGCTATGCCTATTACATGATTTTAGCCTGTCAGAGTTATATGAAATATCAGGGCCTGGGTCTAGGATAGGGAAGTGGTATTTTACTAACAAGCCCATTCTGATATAAGCACATCTATTGTCACTATGCTAAAATGACTTTGGGATTTCAAAACTGACTTTGGGGAATGAGAGGTCTTATTCCCAAGAAACAGATATCTTTCTGGTACTCACCACTTGTGCACTTTTATGTGTGTTTTGATTTTCAGAATGAAAATTAACGGACACTGGGAAAATTGGTCAAATAAATACAAGTGGATGACAGCATTTTTTTTTTTATGGCTTTCTTTGTTTCTACAGAGGACAACATTATGGTAGCTATTTCAAATAGTGCACTTAATTTTTAATAGGATCTCTTAGTTCTTAATCCAACTGTTCTTGTTGTTAGAGAGTAGAATTCAAGAGCAAAATGTTAGTTCTAGCCACTAACGTTAATATTTGGTTGTCTGTAAGATGTACCCAGTTTAGATTTCATTAGCTTGACTTATTCAGACTAATTTTAAATCTAAGTAGTTTTATATTGTTTATGCAAATAGAAGTACTACCACAATCACCTGATTTTCCTTCCAGATTAAATAAAACATCTATAATCTTCTAAAGACCCAAAAGTCCAAATTTTGTCTGGAAACTGTAGTATTTATTTGTTCTCAGGAGACTAATTGGTAAGTATTGAGAATGTTGCCTGAGGGGTACTCAGTCATCAAAGACCATGTCTGGCTTTAGGATATAGAGGAGATATTTTATAATAAAAACAGGGGCATAGTCTTTATATAACCCATTGGAGACTTATTTATTCAAACGTAACTACCATTACTTGTGTTTGTGATGGTAATTTTGGGATTACCTGGAGAATATCATCATCTTGGAAGATTGTCACTTCCAAAAAATTCATTTTGGATTCCTACTTTAGTATCTACTTTAGTATCTCAGTTAAAAAAAAAAAGAAGTAAAAATGTTCTCTGCCAGTATCAGAGCCATATATTCATGGTTCTCTAATTTGATGGAATTAAGAATAAACAATGTTATGACTCCATTTCTATTACTTACTAATCTTGTGACCTTAGTCTGGGATGATTAGCTGGAAAATGAGAGCATTGGATTAGATGATGTGGTTAACATTCCTAGTGCTTGTTAATATTTCTGCCTGTTGCCCCATTCTAAAATATAATTATATCCTTTTAAAGTTTAGTGGCCCTATCTCTGACTTTTTGGAGTAATGACATGAGAGCTAAAAGGACATATATCAATGTTGGTCCATGCTATTCTCCCCTTGCGTAGCACATACTGAGGTAGAAGTGCCCTAATACTGAAGGCACATGAAATACTAAATCATCTTTTGGGGGTAGCTGTGACTGGGAATTGTCTTGGCTTTGCTCGAATGGTTAAGTTTCACTGGGTTAAGCAATTAGATTCTCCTGTAACTTTTTACCATAGCATTTACCTATACTCATGGTCAGAAAACTGAGGCTCGTGAGCCACATGTAGCTCTTTGACTCCTTGAGTGTGGCTCTTCCACAAAATACCACGACCTGAACGAATCTGATTTGAAGAAGTGGCATTAGAAGAAGTTTAAGTTAAAAAAATTTGGCTCTCAAAAGAAATTTCAATCATTGCACTATTGATATTTGGCTCTGTTGACTAATGAGTTTGCTGACCACGAACCTATACCATTCTAATTAATGTAGATGATTTCTAAATTGTCTCTCACTGCTATAACTTTGTGAGCCACAATCAAGTATGCATGTCTGAAACTGCCAGAAAATAATTAAGGAAGACTATTAACTCATAAGACCAATAAAATACAACACATGTTATTAGATACAGAATTTGGAATACTTCACATCTACTATATATTTTCTAATGATATATATGTACAGTATCTTTGAATTTTACCAATAGGCTTTATATCTTGGAATTATTTCCTAATTTTTTTTCTCTAGCAACGAGTTGCTTAAATTAGAACTTAAAATAGATAAATAGTGTCCAACAAATTTAGTATGATCAGTAGAATTTAGCCAGCTTGAAAACTTCTTGACATGTAAATGTCATAATGACAGTATTTATGGGCAGTAATAGATTTGGTTTTAGTCTTATGAAAGATGAATATGATATGGAATGGAGAAGGTTACTAGCTTTATGGTGGAAGTGAAATGTCAGCTATCTGCCATATTGTCCATCAATAGGCCAGGTTGCCAGCTTTTTAGACTAGTTATAATCAAGTTAGAGTTTAAAAAATATGATTTAATTCATGTGATTATTGAGTTATTAAATATTCTTTGAAGTTATTTGAGCACTTATAAGGGTTTTAATCTTATATTTACAAGTATTGCAACTTGATCCATAAATTTTAAAAATGATACACATTCCACTTTTGTAATAAGCTGTTCATTTTTACAGTCTTTGACCTGAAACCTTGACCAAAAAAAAAAAAAAGAAAAAGAAAAATAACAGTGTTTAAGTATTGTAATCTATTTAATACTTATTGCACTATGTGAATTTCTTTTTTGTGTGAGATGCTAGGAGACTACTAGTATATATCCCAATATTTCTCTCCAAGGAACACTTTCATATGAATTCAGAATATATGTAAAGACTCCAGAAGTAAAAATCTTTCATAATAAGATGCTTAGTTTTGCTCAAATGTTATTCCACTTTAGTGAAAGTGGAATTAGTTTTTCCACAGTAAGCAATAATATAAGGAAATATAAGTAATCTTAATCCTGTACTAGTCTTTCTGCTGTCTTATTTTTCCTTCATGATCATTCCTTAGATAATTGTTAAATTACTATCGATACTTTATATTAAAGATTAATCACAAGCTTCCAATGTTTTTTAAAAATCTTTATTGTTTAAAGTATTATATATACTTTATTTTTTGTTTAAAGTATTATATATACTTTATATTTTATTTTTTCTCCCATTGATGCCTTATTACCCCCCACCCCAGACTATTTATTCTGCTCCAGAAGTGCCTATCATATTATTATTGTTTTAATTATTATTGTTGTAAGGCATATCTTTTTCCTATCAAATGCCAATTATGTCAATTTCATTTATTAAATAATCCATCTTTACCTCTTAATTTCCAATTATTCCCTTTTTATATGTAAATATCTCATTGAAGCTTGGGTTTATAGTTGAGTTTTTAAAAATTTATTTTCCAGTGTTATCAGTTCATT
This sequence comes from Lasiurus cinereus, assembly GCA_011751065.1. Taxonomy (NCBI): domain Eukaryota; kingdom Metazoa; phylum Chordata; class Mammalia; order Chiroptera; family Vespertilionidae; genus Lasiurus; species Lasiurus cinereus. Next base: position 25,611,492 of record JAAGEH010000226.1, on the reverse strand, counting down.
GATGGAGAAATTGAGAATTAAAAATGATTGATTACTATTTTCAAGTTCACATTGTTGATCAGCAGACCAAGGGCAATTTAAAAACACAGAGTTGGAGTTAAAATATTTTAGTGTCTGCATTCAAACACCTATGCAAAAACAAGACGCATCAGAATTGCCACAAAGAGAGAGATGGCGGCATAGGTAAACACCTACACCGCTGCCTCGCACAACAATTTCAAAACTACAACTAAAAGACAGAACAGACATCATCCAGAACCACAGGAAACCTGGCTGAGTGGAAATTCTACAACTAGAAGGAAAGAGAGAGGCTCAAAGAGACCCAGAGGAGCTGCAAAAAGCTGAGGTACAGAGACGCGCCATGGAGAGAGCAGGTGCCAGAGTACCTTGCTGGCTTTCTCTGGCAGGAGGGAGATGGAGACTCTCAACAGCATTGAACCCCTTATCCTACAACACTAAACCCCAGATCCAGCTCAATCTCATACAGAGATAGTTTGGACTGTGAAAAGGGAGAAGTGCACAGAAATTTAGGGGAGTCGCAAAAGATCAGAAGTCTGGTGGCACGCATGGCATTGTGTGCAGAGGACCAACTGCTGATTGTGCTCCTGGCTTTCACGAGTGGGCGGGAGACAGACCCTCCCAACTGCTCCACTTCTAACTCCACTAAACCTCAGTTTCAGGCAAAACCCTGGGGATCCAGAATCATATGGTTCCAGAGCGCAGGGGAGCCAGAAGGGCAGCAGTCTAGAGGCACTGCAAGGGCGCACGAGTGTGCACAGGGACCGCTCCAGCAATTACCCAGTCATGTGAGACTCAGGGGCCGTGAAGGGCGAGGCTGACTGGAAGGCAAGGTGGTCCGTTAAGCCCTGAGACTCCACCCATCCCAAGCTCAACAGAGAGGCTTTTGCAGTTTTGCAAGTCTGGTATCATAAGGCTGAATCCAACATAGAAGTTCTCCCGGCATAGTGAAAATGCCGAGACAAGGGAAGGGATCACAAACAAAAGAAATGGAGGAAAATAAATGACTGGATATAGAGTTCAAAACCATGCTTATAAGGTTTTTCAAGAATATCCTAGAAAAGTTGGATAATTAATGAGACCCAAAAGGAGATGAAGCAGAACCAACTAGAAATGGAGAAGATTCAACTAGAGATGGAAAAAAATCATACATCTATGAATGAGGTCAAGGGGAAGGAGGTAAGGGTAGAGGGAAGGGTGGGAGCCAGATGGAGGGGAGCTATGGAGGGGAAAAAAGATAAACAAATGTAATAATCTGAATAATAAAGATTTAATTAAAAAAAGAATTGCAACAAAGAGTTGAATTATTGTGGAGTAACTTTATGAAGGAAAAACACCTTCATTCCTTTTAAATAAGAGCAGGTAGTTACCACCATTCCACCAACAAAGACTAGGGGAGGAAGACAGACTCAGTACAGATTATTCTCTTTTCTTCATCATAGAGATCAGATAGTAAGCTTCGGCCTTAGTCATGAATACAGATGTATAACTTCTTGTGAAAAAGTTATCTATTTAATGAAAATGAGATTGAGTATAGGTCATCAGTTCAAAGTTGATAGAGTCTGAAAATCAGATTTGCAAAGCATGTTTCACAGTACCCTTGTGTTCAGAAAGTTGATAGTCAATGGACAAGGCATGTATCACACACTGAGCTAATGGAACTAACAGGACTAGAAGTAATTGGCCTGTTATAAATTACAGGACAAACTCATGATTTGTCATCGAGAAGGAGAGGCCTGTGAGAATCATGTCAGATGCATATCATAGATCAGTGTCGATATTCATGATTACACCTATGGGTAAACCTATTTCATTTTTTTGTACATCCAATAAATTATATATGTAGATAGCAGATTCATTCATCGTTAGATAATGATTGCTGGTACAGAAGTTATTTATTTATTTGTTTATTTATTTGTTTATTTATTTATTTATTTGAGATGCCTGCTACCTCTCCAGTAACAAAAATCAAGAAAAACTGTTGGAAGCATACATTTCATATGCTGCATATTGCTTTATTCAAATATCACCATACTTTACATTAGTAACAAAAATGAACAGAATGATATTATGAGATGAAAAAAACAAATGTTACTTATTTCAACATTTTTCTTTGTCATCTTTAAGGCATTTGTGCCCCGCTAGTTTGTTTTTTTGTTTGTTTTTTCCAATATCTAGAACCATTGGTTACTGCTTTTTAAATTTCAGATTGCTGCTTCATTCTATACTTTGAAAGGCAATAACTTCACTCATCTACTTCCTTTAGCCTCATTTTATGATCCATTTTGTAGAACTATCTTCTGGATTGGTTCAATTTTGTAGCCTAAGAAATATTTTCTCTCTCCCAATGATTTCCATTTTTCAGTCCATATTTATCTTCCAATGAACCATCTCCTTTAACTAAGTATTATATTTGGAAACAAGTAAGACATTACCTTACTATTGTACATAGCTCAGATGGCACCCATACAAAATAATTAACTGGATGACACTGTTATCCTTCACCATTTTTCAATTTAAAGCTCCCTAAAAAATAATGTCAAGGCATGAATTTTCTAAATGCTGCCAAAAGGGGATTCATTAATGTATGCATACCAGCATACATGGTAATGTTTATAATATAGCTCTGTTTGGTCATGTTTTTGTTTACTTGTTTAAATCTGATCCTTAATTTTTAAATCAATCAACTGGTTGTTTGCTGTGAATGTTATCTCAGAAGTTCATTCTCACAAGATAAATTCCTTTGGTAATTTGTTCAAGAGTAAGAGAAAAGGAAAATACTATAATCCTATAGGATATACTGAAATTTTTGTTTGGGTCTCAGACTTAGGCTTGTGTAGATAGAAATAGTCATTGTTGCTGAATATTGGTGTGATTTGTAGAGTTTGTCCTGTCTGACTCCTATATGAATGTTTGTGTCCCCCCAAATTGATATGTTGAAACTTAATTTCCGATGTGCTGATATTTGAAGGTGAGGACTTTGGAAGGTGAATAGATCAGTAGGGCAGTGCCCTTATGAAATAGTTCCCAGTGAGTTCCCTCGCTCATTCTCTCATGTGAGAATGTAGTGAGAGAAGATGGCTGTCTATGAACCATGAAGCAGGCCCACACCTGGACCAGCTCTTTGATTTTGTACTTTCCAGCCTCCAGAACTGTGAGAAGTACATTTCTGTTGGTTATAAGCCACCCACTTTACAGTATTTTGTTATAGCAGCCTGAATGGACTAAGACACTGACCTAGCAAAAGGAACATTTTTTTTTTTGAGAATGAAGTTGGTTGTTAGATACAGAGGTAGAGCAAGAAGCCTGTAGAGAATTGTAAGAGTGATGTTACCATTATCCTTATTCCAATTGGAACATTAAAGCCCTTTGATTTCTACCTTTCATTCCTCTCCTTACCCCTCCATCTAACGATCTATTAAATTCTACTGACCCTCTAAGATATCCACTGATATCTTTGAGCATAAATTATAATTTCATTCTTAGATACCCCTTGTAGAAGTAGTTTCCAGTGATCTCCCAGCCCCTCTCTTTCTCTTCTAGTTCACCATGGTGATAGCTATCATTCCTATTAAGTCACTCTTCTTAAAATCCTGCATGGATTCCCCATTCTCTCGCATATAAAATCCTGACTCTTGACCAGCCAGTGTGGTTCAGTGGTTGAGCATCCACCTATGAACTAGGATTCCCAGTCAGTGCACATGCCTGTTTTGTGGGCGCAATCCCCAGTCAGGGGTGTAGAGGATTCAGCCAATTAATGATTCTCTCTCATCATTGATGTTTCTATCTCTCCCTCTCTCTCCCTTATTCTCTGAAATCAATAAAACTATAATTAAAAAAAACAACCCACACAATTTCACAAAAGGCAGGGTAAACAAAAAAGTGTCAGTTAAAAGCATAAAATAGTATTGCTAAAATACATTCAACTATATCAGTAATTTCAATAATGTTAAGAGTTAAACTAGCAATGGAAAAGTACACATATTTTTGTATTTTAAACATATTTCATTTTAAGACAAGTAAAAAATGATACAATGTGAGAGTAATTGTGCTGGAATAGAAAGAACTGGAATTACTGGAATTAAAGACTGGCCATGCCTTTTACTACCCAACTATGTGTCTTCAGGCATGTTTGTTCACCTTTGCTGGCCTGCTCATCCTCACCTGTGCACTGGGAATAATATATATTTCACAGGTGTTTGTGATAATTGTTTATAGTAAGTGAAATATGGTTAGCACAGTATCTCATCTATATGAAAAAATTTTTTTAATTACGACTGAAATTTGCTCTTGGTGTATGAACACAAATTAATGACAACTAATAGGGTTGTCCAATTTTCAGGTGATGTTCTTAGGTGTTTTTTCCCAGTCAAGTGCATTTTCAAATACTGTCTTCATTATGATAATAAGAGAAGAGGTTAGCACTACTAGGATGAATGTGAGATGTGTTATCCTTAGCAATTAAACTCACAAGATTCTTTGCTATTGGTGTCATTTTTTGAACATAATTAAGGTGATAAAAAAAACCATTTGGATGTACTAGTAATAAGTTGGGAGGATTAGATATATAGTTGCACTGGGATTAGGGGGTTTATCTAATTTCATGTATATTATAGTACCTAGCATATTTTGATATTGAATGAATATTAATAATGAGAGCAGTAATAATTTCAATTTAGTTTTCTATGTAGAATACAGATGTAGCAGAAATTTCTGCTGAACTTTTTATACTAATGCAAATTCTGAGTATTACTCCCAATTTATTCCTGCTATTGACTAAAGCTATGTTCTCCTGCAAATGATTTAATACCTTTGTACCTATGATTCCTTCTATAAAATGGGGATAATAATACAGACCTATTTAATTATTTAGCTTTTCAGAATGCTAAGACGATGTATTAAAGTTAATTATGTGAAAGGTACTTCAAGTTAAGTCTATTTCTAAGCATACTTACATAATTTTATATAATATGACCTCCAAATTATACATGGGCAACACTGACTATAGAGTATAAAAATAAAATGAATTTAAAATATCTGAATAGTAACAAGCTAACAGCAGAGGTACATTTTATTTAATAAAATAGATTATTCAAAGCTGCTAAATGTAATCATTTGAATGTAAAATAATTAGTTCAATACTATCTGTCTCTGTTATAGTTTAAGATTAGCTGAATTACAAATGAAATGCTTTGTTTTAAAATGTATGTGCTTTACATAGATATATTTGTAATTTTTAATATATCAGTATATATTAAAATATCTTAATTTATAATGATGCATTGACGTTTCTGTCTCTAGACTTATGATGTTTTTATTTGCTAATTAATATCATTTAAGTAAAGAAAAAATATTAAAATATTAGTATGATTTTAAAAATATATATTATTTATTGATTTGAAAAGGAAGGAAAAGGAGAGAGATAAAGAGAGGGAATAATGAGAGAGGGAATCATTGATTGCTGCCTCATGCATGCTCCTCACTGGGGATCAAGCCCACAACTAAAGCATGTGCCCTGACTAGGAACTGAACTGTGATGTCCTGATTCATAGGTCGATGCTCAACTACTGGGCCATGCAGGCTGGGCAATATTAGCATGAATTTAACATTCATCTCGTATTGTTTATAATGCCAGTTTTAAATGAATATAACACAGCACTGAACTTGTGTGAATAATAAATGAAATTACACAATTTGTATTTCATTTCTCATGAACAAAACTAACTGCACTGTTTTTACTATATTTGTTGATAAGCACACATTCTATCATGTTTTTCCTTTGGCTTACTGATAAGGAAGGAAAAACTGTAGGAAAAAGGAACAATGGTTACCCTATCTTTTCTTTTCTTTTTTTTTCCCTTTCTTATCCTTATCAGAGTAACTGATGGGCAAATTCAGGGAAGTACTATGAGTAAGAAAGGATACAATAGGGTTCCTTGGTAGTTTGAGTTTCTTAAGAAATGGCATTGCCTTTTAAAAACATTATTGTGGACAATATTATAAATGTCCCCCTTTCCCTACCTACCCCTTCCTCATTGCCTTTTTATTGTTTTTAATTTGAAGCAAGTTCTGGTTCGACAAAAATGCATGGGCTATTAGGCTATCAGTATTCCTGGTCTTAGAAATAACATACTTCTATTGTACTATGAGTTTCACAAAACTCAAACACATCATGGATTCACTTGGATTCTGTACTCATTGGACATCTTAAAGGTTACATGCAAATGGGCCAAAAGAAATGATAGTGTGTATCGCTCTTCTGCTCATACACATACCCCGTTTTCCTATTGTACTGGCCAAATGTTAGTTCAAAAATAAAATAATATATTAAAATTTCAACATGACTCCTGAAGATCATTAAACATAGGGACTTGAGTGACTGCATAAGTTACATGCCCATGAACCTGGCTGACCCTACTCTGCTTTTGTGTTTCAGACTTTCATTTAAAGCTCTGATATTTGGGGTCCTCTGCCAAACCCAGTTAAAAGTCTTAAGCTAGATAAAGCATCTACAGTATAGTATGACATATAATAAAAACTCAATAATATCTATAGTTATTATTATTATTAATTGTATTAATTACTTTCATTACACAGCACTTTTTCTCATATTTTGTCTATAGCTATTCTACTATTATCAATTATTTCAATACTCAAAGTTCTCAAAGTATTATTGTGTATAAACTTACTTTACAACCCAGTCTAAGACAATTGTGTTCTCTTTTGTGACACTTAGCCTAAAATTGAAGGTATACATGAACTCAGTTGCTCTCCATCTTTATGAAAGGACAATAAAGTTTCACCAAGAAAAATATTTTTACAGTTTTGTATTCATTAGACTGAATAAATTCCATCAGAAGAATATACATATTTACTGATGACATTAAATTTGGTAGAAAAATGGTTTTGAGTAGCTTATCAGCTTCTTGGTTCAATATCAGATTAGATCATCTTAATGGTAGTTTAGCTTCAATACTGTCTACAAGATAAGGCACTGTGTTTGCCAGAGGCCCTGGTAAGATACAAGTAAGTAAAGAGGAGTCAAAAGGTCTTATTCACTCTCAGATAAAAACAATAACTATACGACTATAAAATTAAGTCATTGGAACTGCACGGACAAGCAAAAATTCAGAGAAAAGAGAGTTAATCCAAACTGAATAGGTCACTTTCTTAGACTCTATAAGAAATGCTAATAAATTACACCCTCCTCTATTTATCGGAGTTCTTCCAAAGCAGGAAACAAGTCATTATTATCGTCCCTTCATGCTTAGCAGAGTGCCTGGCACCTAGTGGACATGCCTTTGATGTTTGCTTTATTCTTTCCACAGCAAAACGCAATACAAGCTCAGTCAAAAAACAAAATGAGTTGAGAACATACTGACACCCTCAAATAGTTGTCAAGGATTTAGAGGCCATGTCTTAAATGGTTTGGACATCTGGTGAAGTAACACAAAAATAGAAACCACAGTAGGATTTTTCAAAACTGAAGTAGGGAGAAAGATATCTAGAAGCAACCCTTGAAATCCATGGAGGAACATAATAAAGAAAATCCTTTAAATAAAAACCTTGAACAGAAAACTTCATATGCTATGGGGGTTTAGAAAGGTAAAAGGAATTTGTGTCTCTGATAATATAATGATGGTCTTTATTGTTTGTAGACATAAGGAATGTTGATATTTCAAGAGTCAATAAATAAGTAGCCACTTGTAACTATGCCACCAGATCCTGATCATTTGGAAACTTTCTGACAGATAGATATTATTTTACCTGTCAAAAGATGGAAGTGTTTGCTGATATAATATCTGTAATATTTGAATCTTTAGGCATTTCTGAAATTAAGAATTTACTATTAAAAACCCATACTCAAAATATAAATAATATACATTAATAGTATATACTCTATAAATATAAATGAATTCACAAAAATTATAATCTCATCAATATCTGAACAAAATTATCTGTTAATTTTATCTAAGGATATAAACATAATAGTTCGATTTATTAAATATTAGTCCTAACTTACCTCTTTACACCATTTTTTTTTTATCAGTGTGATGTTCTTCGAGATTTTGAAAGACAGTTTAAAGTACTAAGGTCATGAATTTAACTGCAATCTCTGGCCCATTTGAATCATGAAAACATGATGTGACTTCAGTGATTAGAATTAGCAAAGATGCTTTGCCTGCTTTTTAAAAAAATCTCTATGTAGAAAATGCAGGGTTTTAGCCAACATAGTTTTGTTCATAAATTGGTGTTTTGATCTTTCAGTACTTGAACAATACAATAAGGAGAGGGACATTTCAGTACACGGAAGCCTGCATTTCCACAGGCTTTCTGCTCCATCAATTGTGAGAGGAGCAATGATTTCCAGAGCTGAGAAGAGAAACCCAAAGCAAAGCTCTTGGTTGACACAGTGACATCTACAATATAAAACAAACAAACCTGGGAATGGGAGAAACTGTGACTGAGACGGTGTCAGGGATATTAAAGATCAGGCTGAAAATCCACCCAGAGTTGCTGCTCAGAAATGTTAATATGTACAGACTTGGACTGTTTAGATGGATGCATCTGAAAAAAAAAATAGATAAAGCTGCAATGAGAGTAAAGTGGCAATGCTTGGATCACTGAATGAAGCAAAATAAAGCATTATTCAGTGAGAGGAGAAAGGTCTCCTCTAATGCATCTAAGAGCTCCTATTTTGACAGTTGTGTGTGTGGAAGTGAAAGCATTAGAGGACTAAAAACCTTGCCCAGGTTACCTGCAATTTGACAACACCAGGCTGTCTGTGGAACTGCACTCTGATGGGTTTTTAGCTTTTATGTGAGGTTCATGATGACTTGTTTAACGGAATTGTTTTAGCATTAGTTTGTCAGCCCAGGTAACCCAAAGGTCTGCTTTGCAAGGCCGCAAGTTCTAGAAATGCATTACCCCTGCTACAGCCACCCAAGCACCCACCAACAACATTAATGTGCTTAAAAAACACAAAAGTTACCTGTCCAACTTTTTAAAAAATGCCATTGCTCTCATCTATGAATATTTGGCATATTTTTTTCTTGCCAGATATCACTGAAGAACATTGGCTATCATATATTTCACTATTTAAAACATATTCTGAGCTTTAATGATTCAAATTTAATTAAACATAAAGAAAAAGTTGACTATGGTCAGGAAATTAAAAGGAAGGCTATGTTATACCTTGAACCTATTATTTATTTTGTACTGTAAACTGTTATAACTCATAAGTGTTCTCAAAGGACAATTATTGTTGATTATTGAGTTATCTTTGGGGAACTTTTAGGGGGGATTGTTTTATATAAGTTGAAAACATTTTGTTGTTTTACACTGCAATGTTTGTAATGTAATAATCTATTTTGATTTATGTACAGTTATTTTAAACTAGAAGCCCAGTGCATGGATTTGTGCACCAGTGGGATCCCTCAGCCTGGCCTATGGGAATGGGGCCAAAACCAGCTCTCTACCGTCCCTTGCGAGAGGGTGCAGGTCAAGCAGAGGGACTCCGCTGGTGCACAATTGGGGCTGGGGAGGGACCAGAGGAGGGCTCCAGGGTGTGTCCGGTCCGGTCTGTCTCATTTGGTCCTGATCCACTGGACCCCAGCAGCAAACTAACCTACTGGTCAGTGTCTGCCCCCTGGTGGTCAGTGTGCATCATAGCAACCAGTCGAACAGTTGGACACTTAGCATATTAGGTTTTTATTATATAGGATACTCTTTTGAATAAAACTTTAAAATAATAAAAAAATAATTTTCTTGCTTTTAGAAACCTTGTTATGACTGTACTACTTTTGAAATCCTAAGAGCTTCCTAATCCTATATTTTAGGACAGGCCCTGGTTCACTCCCATTCAGCATTGTTATAAAAAGAAACAAAGAAAATATGTCAGAAATGTTTAAAATTGCAGAACCCAAATACAAAAAGTTAGAGCTCCCTATTACAACACAACTTTTGTTTAAAATAAAATTTAAAAAGCCTCAAGCCTATTTTAAAATAAAAACCCATTAAGTAAGGATTTACTATTGTATGAATTATCAACAGACTATGTCTTTCTCATTTTTGCTGTTTGTGGTGGTGACAAATAGAGGCTACTCAGAGAAAAGTGTCGTATAGGCTGAGAAAGAACGAAACCAGCTATACACTTACTTCTCCATTTTGGAAACACTAGGAAAATACAAAAGTGCCAATCTTGATGTTGGTGAGTTGCGGGGGAAGAAAAAGGAAGGCCGCTAAGGAGAAGGATTGGTTCGATCTGCTGGCTTCCCTGAAAGGGGGATGGACTTGCAGTCAAGATCTCATTCTCCTCAGCCCCTTGAGGGACCAAGCTGGGGCTCCCGTCAAAGGGCTTTTTGGAAAAGGCCCCAAATTCTCCAAATCAGTTCTCTGCTGCCTCACTCATGGCTGTGCTTCTCCCTGTTTCCCAATCATCAATCTTCAGTGCAGTGTTCCCTCCGACTTGGGTCATTTGTATGAATTGACTCTCCTACTAACCTTTGAACTGTGCCCCTAGTCCTTTGCTATTTTTACCAACTGTTGGTAAAGAGATGACTCTAGCAGATCCCTGAAAATGGCTTTTCTTTCCCAATGCCCGGAACCTCTTACCCTGATACATTGTCCAGGTGAGGTTAACACTTAAGACTTTTCCTTTCCATCCACTTTATTCCAGTTTAGGATTTTTTTAAAGTGGTCAAAACTGACTTTAGAAACCTCCCTTTATTCTGTTAACACATTCAAGTTAAAGGCAATTCCTTTTGTCTTTTCTTTATCTTTTTAGAAAAAAAAAATCACTGGCATTAAGATATGCTACATTAACGTAATTGTTTCAACTTACAGTTGATCAAGTCAGCAAAAGTCATCTTTAAATCAGTGTCATTTTGAAGCCTTAAAATAAGCTGTTCTCTGAATTTGGACAGCTTATTTCTGGCAGTTTGCAGATGGACAGCCTCATGGCATTGCTGAATGTATGCATTAGAACATAATTAGCTACATATAAAGATAGGTTTAGTTCTTTCTAAATGGGTTAATCAGTTCTCGCTGAATTCAGGAAAATATAAGGAAAACTCAATGCTAAATGTCTTCAGATTTGTTGGCTTAGACTTTAGGTAAAATTAGATATAAATGTGTGCCCCAATGGGTACTAGCTAGTTTGATAATGTTCAGATGTTCTATGAAGTTATCAAGGCAGGGTGACTGCCCAGTCACATTCCAAGAGATCATTTTGATTTTGGTTTGTTTTCATTTATAATCAAGAACTTTACAGTGGCATCATTTACTAGACACCTGTCTATTGAAGGTGGGTTTTAAAGTAGCAGAGCTCATCTGCTTATTAATGAGTCCAGTTATCAGAATACCTTCTACCTTATTTTTCATTCATTTGCTATGACTAGCATCAGTCTATAATGAAAAACTTTCTCTCCTTACCTAGCTGTTAATACAGAGGTGAGTTTGTAGAAAAATGTGGGATTGGTTTGTTAGCATTTTTCAAGGTGATTGATATGTTTTCTTTTTTATTGGGTATTTTTTTATGAAATAATAGAATTTTTAACATATTTAAACTATTTTAAATATGTATCCTTTGCAATTATTATTATCTCTGCTGTTCAAATTGCCCCTTTAATGGACAGTTGACCCACTTCAAATTGCATCCTGAGTTTTGATGACATGATCAAATGCTTCCACTCTTTCTGATATCATAAATAAAACCCTCTATGCTTTGCTTGAACATTTTGTCCACACCTGGAAGCGGCAAGTTCTGTAAAAACTATGGTTCCTTTAAGTGGAAAATGTTATTTAAAGACCTTAATTTGAGCGCTAGTGATGCTCATAGCTATTGTGTTGCTCAATATTTCTAGACTTTCACATTGAATAGATCTTAGAAATATACTGAAGATAAAATACACCATGAGTTAATATTCAGATTTCCAACTCCAATACTAATTTGACTTCATTAGTTTTATATTGGCATATCTTTTCTCTTGAGATGAAAATCTTGGATCCTAATAACTACTTTTTGCTCATTCTAATAAGTGTGGGTATGCATGTGTATTAATTCTTTAAGTATAGACATACAGAAACACAACTAGAATAACAATAGGATTACTAGAAATGGTTTAAGATCTTTGCGGCATTGTTGTCCGTAGGCTATATTCCACTGGAGGTGTACAAATTACCATACTTTACAGTCACCCCATGCAACTGCTTCTTGGCCTTTTGACGCAGATGTAAAATCACTTGATGTGTTATCTGTTGATGAAGTTTAGCACCCCCAATATGCAGTTCATTTTATTTGGCTTTGAATTAAGGATTTCTTTCTGCCTACATTTGTTTTGTTGTGTTATTATAAAGACATTTACCCCAGTCCAAAATCAAAACTACAGAATGACCAAATGTTTCTCTGCAGTTCAGAGAAGTCTCACTTCCAACCCAGTCTCCTTCACCCTAGTCTCCTCTTCCCTTTGTTGGTAAACTTTTTTTAAAGTTAGTTTACACCAGAGGCACATTGGTATGCATGTTTGTGTTTGTGGTTTTCCCCTTTCTTGAAGATGAATGATAGCATACCATACACATTTTTCTCCGCCTCACTGTGTTCAGAGCATGGCATAGGCTAGATATTACACCATAGCCATGATAGAGATGTTTATCCTCCTTTTTAGGAGCTACATGGCACCCATTTTGTGGCTTTACCATAGTTTTTTGTAATAGTCACCTAGTAATGGACTTTTGGATTATGTCCAGTCTTTTGCTTTATACATATTGTTTTTCTTCCACTTAGGACACTTAAGTGGCTTCCCATTGATTTTCGATAAAAATATAAACTACTTTCCATAGCCTACATGATCCTGCTGCATAATGGGTCTCTATTTTAGTTATACAACCTTATTCTTCCCCGTAGTCTCACTTCACTATTCTTCACCTAGGAATACTTTCTTGGCCCCATCTTCATGGCTGACAGTGTCAACTTTCAGATTAGGGAAGTTCAAATGCTACTGGCTCAAAAATATTTCCCTGAAGAGTCATACCTATGATGACACTACTAGTTACTCACCAGCTAGTCACCTTGTTTGTTTCCTTCACTTTGTTTATTTCCTAACACTATCTACAGTGATATATGATGCATCATGTGATGTTATCATTATATAATACTAGAGGTCCGATGCATGAAATTTGTGTAAAAGTAGGCCTTCCTTTCCCAGGCTGCTGGCACCAGCTTCCCTCTGGGACCTGGGACTGGGGCTGCGAAGGAAGGCTTAGTCTAGAAGGTCGCCTAAAAGGATGTCCAGTGTAATTAGCAAATTATGCATTTATTATTATAGATCATGTTTGTTCATCTGATAATTGTTCTTTGTACCTAAATGTCATTCTGGCTGAATCTTTCACATACTGGATAGTGTCTGATATTTATGGCCTCAAAAAGCATTTGTTGAACTGATGATTGAGTGAATCAATTCATATCAAACAAAATATGCTACTGTGGAGACTATATACAGGCTCAGCAGCTTAAAAATCCAATGAAGTGCTAATCTGTCTCTTTTTATACATTACCATAATATGCCCTAATTGTATTTCTTTCACAGTCTGCCAAGTGTCATGGGGTTAATGTGCTTGTGACCTTACTATAATGTCATCTCAACAGACTGCAGTATCTAATTTTTTATTACCTTAGGAACCAATTTAGTAACATTTATCTGTGATGTGTAACTCCATTACATTTTGAAGCCCTTACAAATATTTTGATATTTTCGCTAAAGGTTTTACTCTAATCCTCAGATTGTTGTTTGCAATTGAAAGTATCAGACATATGGTTGTCCTAAAAAGAGAGGTACAGTTATTTCTATTTTATCAATGAGAAGAGTGAGTCTTAGAAAGGTTAAGTGATCTGACAAATGGCATATGAACTCAATTCCAGATTTCCTTAATTCCAATGTCATGATTTCTGCCAGGGGACATCAAATATGGAAATATAACAAAGCAGAATTTTCATGGCCTCTCAGCATTTGTAAATGTATAGTTTAAAAAGAAATGTTAAAAACGTTTATAAAAACTTTTATTTTTATGGGGAAAAGTCTGTCTGTTTTAGTATATTTTCATCTACGCCAATCTAGTCAGCCAGGCATTTTCTCAAACTCCATGATTCAGATACCTGAGATTTAACCATGGGATACATTTTTTATAATCTTCACAGTGTTAAAAGTATTCACAAATACTCAGAACTTTTTGACCTACTTCAAGTCTCATAACTAACTTAACTAGTTTTGAAATGTTCTCTCTCCTTTTTTTTTTTTTTAAATAAAAAAACAGCCTATTCAGCGCTATGCACACTTGCTACATCTGTCAACTTTCTTTCAGTTTCCTGTCTGGCTTCCATGTTACTTCACAGCTTCTATTAGACTGCCCCCTGCATTTCAGAGATGTGACCTAAAATTCCAGACTGACAGAACTTTTAAAGGGCCAGGTACATCTATTTTTCTTCATTGTTGGCATAGCCAAACAAACAAGCAAACATACATTTAAGAAAAAACCTAAAGCATTACACTTTTTTAACAAAAAACGTAAAATTTATATCAAATTGTCTTTGTCAAAATAGCCTCGATTTCTGTGTAAGGAAATACATCTACTTACCATTTATTACTTTCTTGACAAAACTTGTTTCTTTGCCTGGTTAGGACTTTTGATAGAGGCAAAACATTTGAAATTTTTACTTTATTTCCCAAACTTCTCTAATTTTCAGAGCCTGGAACATAAAATAAACATATAAATACCCAAGCTTTATGCTTGGAGGAGCTGAATGACCAGGATTGTATTGGAATACTGCATTTTGTATAGGAATTTACCTTTTTTAAAAAGAGTATGTGATTATAATGTTAGGCCTAATTTGGGATTATCACAGGTTTAAATATGCTCTACAATTTACATCCAGAATTCTTTGAAGCTAAGAAATAGGTCTTTATCAACTAAAAAATGTTATAAAACTTAAATGTGTATGTGAATCACCGGGGAATAGTGCTAAAATACATATGCTGGTTCAGTAGATCTTGGGTGGGGTCTGAGATTTTGAATTTCAGAAAAGCTCTCAGTTGATGCTAGTGTTACTGATTCATGGGACACAATCTGGGTGGCTCTCAACTCTATGTTATTTTTAGAATCACCTGAGAATTAAAACAAGGATGAAAATGAAAACTATATCTGAGCCTCACCTAGTTAAACTAAATTAGAATCTCCAAGAGAGAAAGGTCAGGGTATAACTATATTTAAAAAGATCCACAAGTGATTCTAATGTGTAGCCAGGGTTCAAAACAACTGCTCTAAATGAAAATGCAAGTTAAAGAGAAAATAAAATTTCCTTTTCATAGTTATCACACTTATAGAACTTATACTATTTAAACCTCAATGGTAGGCAAAGAAAACTAAGCTGCTTGAATAGATTCTCTATCAAGGAAGAATTTCTGCTAATTCTTCTCTATTTTAAATTCAGATTCCTGTACCTGGGCATCTGCCTTATTATTATTTTTTAATGAAAAATTACAAACATGAAACTATGATTATTACCATGGTCTCCCTTTTACATGTTGTTGGTAGGTAAGCAATGGAGCAGACATCTAAAAGGAAGACATTCAATCTTTATTTTATGTAACTACAGTTTTCAGGGAACAGGTGAGTTACAAAGACTAGAATTGCTACCATGGTCCTGCTACTATAACTTAACTGTTTTTCTCAAATTTAAGTGTTAGTGGTTGTCAAAGATCTTCCTTACCTTAATGAATCTTTTTCACACCCCTCAACCAGCTACATATGAAGTGAAAGATGATTATATTGAATTTCTTCTTGAAAATACCCAAAGAGAGGAAGACAGAGAGCGAGAACAGTCAGGCCATCATGTAAGGCTATTTAGAGAGAAAGCAAAAACAGTGCTATCCTTTCTCCCTGTCAGCAGAGCATGTCATTCGCTGGATAACTGTAGTGACGCAGGTAAAGCTGAATATATTGTTGTATATTTTATTTTTCATAAGATCGTTCATAAAACTATTAATTGTATCTTATAGCTGCTACTCTTTACAATTGTCCTAAAATTTTCCATTTTATTTTTATTTTATTTCTGTTCAATAGTAAGTTCTTAAACAGTAATTATAAATTGGTTTCTCACTGTGAGAGTAACCGGTCCTGGATATCCATTCCCCTCCCCCCCTACCACAAACAACTAGAAAACTGCTTAAAATATAGGAAGGAGTTGTTCTCAGACACTGGAGACAGGCAGCCCATGGATTTTATCCACATAAAAAGGATATTAACAAGACAGGCACCATGATTTTCCCAGCTTTCTGCTGGGAGGCATATTTTGGATCATGACCCAAGAAGGGGCTCCCAGGCAGAGAATATCAGTCTTGCTGAAAAGAGATCATAGAAGTCAAGGGGAGGCTGAGGTGCTGAATTTGTGGGGCAGAGTATGGAAAGAGAAGAGAGATTGAGAAGTAGCTCCAGGAATCTGCAGAGGAACAGTGATCTGTGACACAAAATTCCACCTGGTTGGAAGAGAATCACCAAACATGTACTTGCTGAACAATAACCAGAGCCTCCAAAGGCCATAGTGACATACAGGTTACAGCAAAGCAGACTGGAAAGAACTTATTGAACACTCAGGGCATTCAGCACAGACTCCTGAAAAGTAATACTTTAGTATTAAATTAGCCCTCGATAAAAGCTATAACAGAACAACCACAATAAACAAAAATAAGCCTCAACAATTATTGGGGAGATCCACAAACTATTTAACTGCCTGTTAAATAAATCTCAGTGTTCTTTGAAATAAAACAACTACCTCAGACATTCAATAAATAAAATAATATTGACATCCAATAATATATTAACAAGAATGCAAAGAGGCAAGAAGAATGGGATCCATTACCAGGGTAAAATCAGACAATAAAAACAGGCTCATCAGTGACAAAGATGATGGAATTATCATGGTCATAAACAAAAATCGAACTTATTTGTTTAAACTTACATTTTAGAATCTGGAAGCAGGAGTGGGCATATAAAATATGTATTAGAGTATAATACCAAAAAACTTAATGCATATTATTTTTTATCTGAGTTATATATTATAATTCTAACCTATTTATGGGTAATAAGTATCATGGCATGACTTGTTAAGGAATAAATTCAGGAATGACAGATGGTTACTAAAAAATAAGAGAATAATATCTGTGATGGAAGATAAACACAAATAGTGTTTATTTCTTACAGATTGAGATCAATAATTTTCCATGATATTATTTCAATTATGAATATGTTCATTCAAGAGTTGTTATGCAATCCTTATTTACTTTCTGACTATTTTAGTAAAGTAACTGGTAATTAATTTTGGTCAGAATTACAGAATAGTATCTGAGTACTATACCAGACTTACCTTTTATGTAATAATGCATAGAGATTTCTCTGAGAGCAAGTGAGTATTCTCAAAAACAGTGATGGATTCTTTAAAAAATTACTAAAACATACCATTCAATCATGAAACTTTATCAAGTATTATATCACAAATAATAAAACAATTTTTATTGTCAGCTAGAAGTTGTTGCTGAGGTCTCTTATAGCAAGTGTTTTCATGTTTTAAAGGATATTCACATTAATTTCTCTTGGATAGTTATTTATTTTTTAATGTCTATGTGATAGAAATTTTATACACATGCCTTTGTTTCCCCTTTTCACATAAAGGGTAAATGATGTGGTAAATAAATATTAAAAATGCAAGGACTTAGGAAGTCCATCCATGCTCAAAGTTGAGGCTATTCTTGGCTTGCAGAGTTGTGCAAACTGAATACATGACCATTCTAGATTTTCAAAGATGTCTTCTCAGTCTCTAGCCATGCCTTTCCATACACCCTTCCTTAATACTTTTAATCTTTCCACTCCCACACCTTTTCTCATTGGCACCTACAACTCCAACCGCCGTCTGTTAATTTCTTCCTAGTCTGTATCTTCAAAACAGACGTTTATTCAGATTTTTAGACTTTGAAAATTTAATGGGAAGCATATGAGATGTCTCACAGGCACCTCAAATTCAATGTCCTGTTCCAAGCCTGTCATTTTATTGAAACAACATTTCCATACTTTCAGATAAGTACCATTTATCCACACAAATCTTGCAATAACTATGCCTAATGCCTATTATAAAACCTACTGAATTATCTTACTGACATCATTTAGATACCAAGTTTGATTGATTTTATCTAAAAATATTTGTTTCTATATTCACTTTTTTAAGTCAGCCCTTTATTATCTTTTGCATGGACTCAACACCATGGAGATTTAGGGCCAAATAACTCCCTGTGGTGGTAGCTGTCATCTACATGTTTAGTATGTTTAGAAGCATCTCTGGCATCTACCCAGCAGTTGCCATTAGCACCCCTGCCTCCATTGTGAAAACCACAAATGTCTTGACATCAGGCCCTTATCCCCCCACCCTGAGAATGACTGGACTTATACAACACCTGGATCTTAACTTGTTCCCATGTTATTAGCCTCAACTTTCTCCAATTCATCTTCCACCAAAGGGAATTTTCCAAAACTAACTTAGGACTAAAACTCCCCTGTTAAAAATCCTTCAGTGACTTCACATTGCCTGAAGAAAAAGTAAGAACTCTTTCAAGCAATTTATTGCCTTACTGACCCATTTTCTTTCAGCTTGTGAATATTTCTGAAACAGACAAGAGTTAACCCCCAAGACTTTGAAGTAGTTAATATTCACATGATGTAGACAGGCAGATTCTCACATTGTCTATATTAATATTTAACCATAACTTTTAGGTACTATTGAGTAAATTTGGAAAGATATTTAGTTACTCTCAACTCTTCCTATCTTGATTTCTTGTATTATATTTCTAAGTTGTAGGACCAACCAGAAAATCTTGGTTCAATAAGAAAGCAGCCCATTCATTTTAATTATTGTAAATGAAGCTTACCTAGGAGAAGAAAGTCAAAACATAGGCGGCAAGCTGTTAATTTTAATTCTTATTCTTCTTTCCAAATAATGTTGAGAAAACAAAACAAAAACAACTGACCTACAGGAAGAACAACATATATTTCAATGCACAATTCAGAAGCACCTGCATTAGTCAGAAATGCCATGGCAGTAACCTGACCTATTGTTAGAAACCCAGCAAGTACATTTTTCATTGTTCCCCAGTGGGATTTTATGCCAACCAGTATTGATTGTGAGAGTTCCAAACTTCTATTAGACTCTTCTTATTTCTTAGTTGATAATTATTTCAGCCCAACAATAAAACAATTTAGAATTGTGAAAGTAATTGATGCAGGCTGCATCAAACTGCCTGATACTTGGGCAAACCTCATTTGAGCTGTGCTCCATTTGAAATCAGAGTATATAATCCTCTTAATATAGATATTTATGCAAGATTTTCACATTATTATTTTCTACTTGGTTTTGGAAAACATTACTTTAATTTTTAAAAGAAGTATGATATGTTCACTTTACCCTAAGGACTTAATATGACTCAATATAATTGGATGATGCCAAGAGTTCATTTGAATATAGTCAGAATGTGATGTGAAGTAGGATTCAAGGTAGATGGAAAAGAAGGAGCAAACACTATTAAAGGGTATGTACAGCGAAAGGAAAATGGAATGTCATTTGATCCTGATATTGTATAGAGTTTACTTCTTTGAGATAGAAATTAGGATAGACTATGTTAACTTGTTTTCTCAATTACAACATTTGTAAAAAGTTACAGCAAACTATCTCTGTTTCTTCAGTTCCCTGGCAACTTTCTGTTAAACTTTCATAATATAATGTAATGGTTAAAAAATGGGACCTGGAGTCAGACTGTTTAGATTTAAATTCTAACTGTTCAGCTTGTTAGCCATGTGATGTCATGTTTTAAGTCATTTAAAATTTTAGTGCCTGTCTTTTCTCATCTGAAAAAATGGAGGGTAATAATGTCAGTAATAGTGATTTAAAACCCATGTAAAATGCTTAGAAAAGTGCCTATCATAGAGTAGCCATCCAATAAATGTCATCTATTATTATCCAGTACAACCTCATAACTCTAAAAATTAAAGCAAGGACAAAAGCAAATAGTACCCCAATAGTCAATCTCAGATGGCCAGGGAATGACTTTCTTCAAAGAACTATTATCTTTCATTCTGTTTTATCTTGTTTTAGATCTGTTTTTTCTGCATGTCTGTAGTTATAGCACTCAATTTCCTTTCAGTGTACCTTAAGGTTATAGTGCCTTTAATACTTAGTCTGAATTTACAGCTTAAATTAGGAGGAAATTAAAAGTTACATATTTTAATTTGAAAGGTCATATGTGATGCTTTCAAATATAACTACCTGGTAATGTGGTCAAGTTTTTCCAGGAAAACTTGGCCAAAAGACTGTGGATTTGTCTTCTATGTTTACTAGCTATTAATAAATAATTTATCTTTTTGCTATTTTCATTTTGCTTTGTTAAAAATCATCTATTTCCCCCTTGTTTCCTATCACAAGCTAACACCTTAATTCTTTTTCACTAATTTGACATTTTGTAATGCTTATTAGGTAAATGTTATTCATAGAATTTGGATGCTTTTCCCTGATGTTCTTAAGACTCCAGGAGAAAGGCACTGTGGGAAACAGTACTGTTGTTATTATTAACAATAACAATAATAGCACACTACAGCTGTGAAGAAACTGGGAGAAAATGCATCCAAGTGTTTTTGCAGACATTTTAAGATTCATATAGCAAAAGCTTAGAAATATGTCTCCTCTTGTATTTTAGCCAAACCAAACCTGTCTCTCAATTTGTTAATTGTGTCTGAAAACCCAATCCCCGAGGCCTTGGTCTTTTCATCCCCGCATTTAGAATGCATTCTTTTGCACTGGCTAGTAATTACCGGCCAATGTCCTGACCACCCAGCTGCACTTCTACAAGGCTACCTAGTGTCTGCATTCCCTTCTGCTGAGATGGGCACTCTTTCCTGCTGCTTGTGACCTTCAATCACCCTGCAAAGATGCAAATAGCAATATACACTGCTCCTCAATTTAGAAAGAGCTGGCAGTGTAAGTCTTATTTATTCTTTACTTTTGCACGAGGCAAGTAAAACAAATGAGTAGGAAATGAATTCAACTTCTCTGGGTGTTTATTTCTCTAGATTGAATTTAAAGGTCCAGATCATATGACCAGGGAAGGCATCTGTGTCTCTTTCCATAAATTCTTCCACATAGTGCTTCAAGCAAGTGTTAAATGGCCAAAGGCAGGATTTCATCTTCCTTTTAAAAAGTATGAAGGATAAAAAGCCAAATATATGTCACTGTAAGAATCACTAATTGTAAAGTCTATAGTTCTGTCTTTGAACTCATACCTTCCCCTCATTCCACCATCTGCAATGTACATACAAAGAGATGGTCATTACTTTTGAGACAATAAATCATTAATGTTCAGCATAGAGATAGGCATAGTTGTAACATGGTGTTAAAGTGTGATTTTAAAGGCCTCACTTTATCATCTTCACTAATAAAAGAGAAATATACAAATTGACCATACCTCCGTGATGTCCACCAACCAATCAAGAGTATGTAAATTAACCTAACAGAGATGGCTGGTTAATTTGCAAGTGATGAGCAGCCTGGTGGGGCAAGATGCCTGCTATGAAGAGGAGGGAGGTGGGGCAGAGGGAGTTACAAGAGCAGCTCTCTGGCCAGAGCAAACACTGGAGGCTCCCTCCAGAGCAAAGGCGGAAGGCAGCAGCCAGAACGAAGGCCTGGGTCCCGGGTGCTGGAGGAAAACTGGTGCTGGCAGCCAGGAGAAAGAAGGCCTATTCTTGCATGAATCTTCATGCAACAAGCCTCTAGTATAATTTATAATTCTTTCTCATCTTTGAACACTCTTTATAGAAGAAAATAGTTCTCAGCCACAGTTTGGGAATTTAAATGAGTGATTAAATACTATACAGAGTTAAGATATAAATGTCTAACAATGAAGCTTAGGTGTCCACAAAGCTTAGGCATTCACATTATGAGATAGGCTAGTGGGCGATTTTCTGATTTTGAAATAATGTTTTAGCATTAGTAGACATCATCACTTGGAACTTATTTGTGGATAAGAAAATTAAATAGGAAGTACTTTAGATTCTTATCCTTCAAACAAAACCATACAGGCACCCAGCTACTTCCTATAGCTAAAGACTTCTCAGCCTTATGACTCTGGAATTTAATATATTAATGCGAATAATGTATGTCAAAGGTATATAAGAGTGAGAAAGCGAAATACCATTTATCTGAAGAATAAAAGTTACATTAAGTGATAATCATTTACTGAATTTCCCAAGAAATTCAGCTATTTCAATCTATATAAAGAGAAAGTAAAATTGTTTGAGCATGGGGTTCCTGGCTCTTTAGAGTTGCTCTATCCAATATGGCACTAGTATGTGTCACTATTGATCACTTGAAATGTGGCTAGCCCAAATTGATGCTATAAGTATAAAACAGATACTGGATTTCAAAAATTTAGTGCCAAAAGCCTGGGAGAGTGGGAGTCAATGGGAAGATATGTATACATGTAACACAATAAAAAAATTTTATATTTCAAAAGCTAAAATAATACTTTGAATATAATGTGTTAAATAAGGTATTATTGAATTTATTTCATCAGTTTCTCTTTACATTTTCTAGGAAAAAGTTAATTCAAAAACTTAAATTTAAAACCATATCTATACCTTAAATTCCATTTCTACTAGATTGTGCTGCTTGACAGAATTATACATTGTTAGCAGAGGGGTTGCCAAGAGAAAGATGAGCACAGAATGAAGAGTACACTATGTGATCTGTTCCCAAATCCACCTCCTCATTTTGGCAGCTGAGGACTATGGAGGAGAACTACAGAGAGAGCAGAATGACATGTTTTCATAAGAAACTGCTTAGGAGCCACTCTCAGAGAACATAACACAATAGACAAAATGGGAGTGAGGAATATTTTTTCACCTCACTTTATGACAACTGAACAGCTCAGTGGCTTCTTTTAGGTCTTCTGTTCAGCAACTGTGGGAGTCCATTGGATGCGGCAGTCTTCCCAGATGCCTACAGGAAGATGGCCAATACTAGTGAGACACAACAAAGTCCAGTGTATAACCGGCAAGGTTCAGTAGCCCCCGGTGGAAGCTGACTTTATAAACACACATGAGAGCCAACAGAAGAATGTCAAACTTTGTGTGGGGTCATGGGAATGACTCCAGATGTTACTAAGAGCCAGAGTCATATTACCATTATATTTCTTCATTTGTGCCTGTAAACTAGTGAAGATAAGAAAAGGCTTCATCCCTCAGATTTATAACTGATGTCAAAATTTAACAGTTACATTCAGATTTGAATTTTAGTCATCACCTATTAATAACCAATGTTTAAAGAATTTTTGGTTATCATTGTTTTTTAGAGCTTCTGGAATCTATTTTAAAATCAAGTTTTACATCTGGAATAAATATAGCATTTTTCAATTAATGAAGTTTAATTTTTACATAAGTCTTTGGATAAATCCATTTCCTCCTGGATTTATTCTGCTTCATTTCATTCTCTGTACTGGGGCTGGTGAGTGGATTTACTTTGATTTTTGTTTCTATAAGGCATGATTTTTTTTTTCACCCAAGGATATTTTCCCATTGATTATTAGAGAGAGTGGAAGGTGGGGGGAGAGAAAGAGAGAAAGAAACACTGATGCGTGAGAGACATGTCTTCCATAGGCATGCTGGGGGATCAAGGCTACAACTGGGGTATGTGCCCTGAACTGGAATCAAACCCCAGGCCCTTCAGTTCCAGGGCCAACACTCTATCTACTGAGCCAAACCATCTAGCGTACCATTTTTTATAATAAAATCCTTATTCTAGAATATTCATGATGGTTCCTAAGTGGTACAAGTAACTCATTGAAAATCACCCCATGCAGCTCCTCCAAATGCTGACTTTCTGAATAGACAGGAGACAGTAGCTGGAGGTGCTTTCTGTGGGTACAGCGGGAGACTGAGGATATGGCCATATTTTTATTAGTCTTTGAAATCTAGAGACAGGTTTTGATTTTGTTTCTAAAAGGACACTTAAAATCTTCAGCTGTGGCTAAGAATTTGGAAGCCACCAAAGGAGACTATTTTTTTCAAGAACAGAAATAAGGATTCCATTGCACTTACTAGTACAAAGGAAAAGTCAACAAAATAAATTTACTGAAAAATACAGGTGGTCTACTGTGTTATTCTTACTTTTTGTGTTATTTAATGAAACTGACTCCTATATGACAATCCATTCTGTCAAGTTTATTGCTAAAAGAGTAGTAATGATTAATGACTCTAGTGAAATTATGGATTCCTATTGTTACTAGGCTAACATAAACCCCAACTAAACCTTGTAATGTATGATATAGATATGTGTGGCATTCTTTGCGATATAAATTACTGTGTAACTGCTGATGCTATGAAGATTGTTTACTGAACTAAATCAACATAACTCAAAAATAATAAGGTAAATACTTTGAATTCAGGTCTTCTTAAAAAAAAAAGAATAACTTTAAATATTTTTCTCTATAAAACTATAAGAATAGCTGGCTAATTTGCATAAATTGAGATCAATTTGATTTATGGAAAATTATTGTTCTTTTTAAAGGAATATAATTACATCACTGTTTTTTATCATCATCTATTGGTAAGAAATATCTGTTCCACAATGTTCTAAACTTTCATCTACATAATTTGTAATGAACATATGTATGTAACACATGTATTATGTATATTAGTCATAGAAATGTCAATAACAACTAACAAATTTAAATTCTTTACTGTGTATCTGATATTGGAATAAATTTCAACTCTAAGAGTTGGATAATATCATTATCCCAATTTCACAAATGAGAAAAGTACAAAGAAATTAAATGACTTATTCAAGGTGACATTGCTTATGCAAGGAAGAGCCAGAATT
The DNA here is from genome assembly GCA_011751065.1 of Lasiurus cinereus. Classification (NCBI taxonomy): domain Eukaryota; kingdom Metazoa; phylum Chordata; class Mammalia; order Chiroptera; family Vespertilionidae; genus Lasiurus; species Lasiurus cinereus. The sequence goes on along the minus strand of JAAGEH010000226.1, from coordinate 25,586,513 downwards.
TGAATGTAAGGTGGTAAGCTCTTCTTTGCTAACAGGTTAGGGTTAGCTATCTGAAGATGGGTAGCTCTATTAGACATGGGTTCTTTTGGATAATTTGTTTCCTGTTCCCAGTCATTTGGTAAGAGTTCCTTGGCAAATAACTCTTCCATTATAAACATTCAAGGTGGTTATTATCAATCCCAATAATTTTTTCACCTTCTCCAAGACTAAGGAGATGTTCAATGCCTCTTTTTGGAGGATGGATTTTTCAGCTTCCCCTTTACGACTGCTCTTTCATACTTTTACTAGTATTTTCTTCCTTTGGTTGCTTGTTTTTGCTGTATTTAGTTACAGTTACTTTCAGCCAAAGAATTCTAATTGAGATATATGAATCCATAACTTTGAATAACCCAGAATAGTTGTGGCCTAAATATTCTGTATTGCTGTGTTTCTAAGTGCTTGACATCTGGATATCCCAGTTTTAACAGCTGTATATCTAAATTGTAGTATAGTATTATATTGTACATAAAGAACCAGGGAAATTATTGAATTATACTTTGCTAGACTACCCTCTTTTTCTAATGTTGTTTAGGAAAGTGCGGTCACTTTAATCATGAGTAGCCATAAATATTAATTGTATTTCTTTAATGCATTAAGTTCATGAACTGAATTAATTTTTTTAGTAAGTTACCTTTATTGATTCCAGCTCCAAAATTCTGTCCCTGGGACTTGCCCTGCCTTTCAGATCTGAGTTTTTTATAACAGTTGACTTTTTCATATTACTTAGCAAATTGATATATATTTAACATACCTTTACATAAAGTATTCCATTTTAAAATGTACAATTAAGTGTTTTCTTAGTTTATTTATAAGGTCATACAATCATCACCATTATCTAATTCCAAAATAAGTCCATCACTCCATAAAGAAACTCTTCTAATCAGGAGCCACTTCCCAGGCTCCTTCCACCCTAGCCTCCAGAAACCACTCATTTACATTCAATTCACTTCCATGGTTTAAATGTCCTAAAAATACTCCTTCTAGAAGAGGGTTTTTTCTTTTATTTACACAATCTATATTACATGTTTGACATCCTCTACTTCTATCCACTGATTTTAAACTACAAAGAAAACAAATATATATCTATCTTAGTAGTTATTGAGAGAAAGTTACAAATAATTTAATCCACAATTTTTTCAGGCATCCTTAATTCTCTTTTTAAAATTATTTATTTCTGAGTCTTGGAAATTACATAATATCATGCTTACATTTTATCTGGACCTGGGCAAATTTAAAAGCTACTCAAGGTCAGATTCCATAAACATTTATCTTTTTCTACTTCCTTCCGGGAACCAATTCCAGCCTGTAATAATTTCAAAAGTTTCACCAAAAGGTTGGTGAAGCTTGGGGAGCTCAACAGGGTTGAGTCAAATGTAGTTTACCTGTTGGAAACGGCTAAATGGCACTTCCCCCAAATCTGAATAGGACTGTTAACTGTCAGACAGCTCAGGGTATTTTATTGCCTCCTGTTGGCCAAACACCTGAACAGTTGGCTGTTCCCCAAATTGACAATGCTTCTATAACCCTACCTTTTGAAGTGTATTATTTCCAACTTGTCATAGGGCAAATTGTGTTATAATAAAAGCATGGGTCCTTGGTCAAGGTAAGAGTCTTCTGCTCCTTCAGCTGAAGATACTTTGATTCCCAGTGCCTTTCAAAATTATCTTTCCTCTCCAGACTCTTTAATCATCTATGCGCAGACCCCTTCTTCAGAATGCTGAATCCTTTTTAAGGCTGGGAAAAGAACCCTAGCAACTTCCAATTAGAAAAGTAGATCAGAAAAATCTTATTTTAATTGAACAATTTGAAGGAATTTGAAATTTCTTTTAATATGCACTATTTCTCAAGGTTTCCTAATATCATACCTAAAAAAAAAATGAACAGTTTTTTTTTATTATGTGCTTTGCACTAAATACAGTGGTAGGCAAAATTGACTTACATACTGTGTTGTTTAACTTATAGTATGTTAAGGCACATTTTAGACATTATGTAAATGATTTCTGATGTGCTTACTATTACTACTCCCAAAATCCAAAGACCAGCTTTCTATCTACACCAGGGAATAGTTAATAATTTGATTATTTCAATTATCCTGGTATTTTGCCAGACAAACTCTTCATGTTTTTGTCTCTCACCTACATCACAAACTCCTCAATGGCAGATCCCTTGGGTTATACAGCTTTATATCTGAGAGATTCTGATACTTTGAAAATACATACCACTCTTTGCTTATTTATACTCACATTCTTTCTATGCTGGTTTCTGTAGTTCTCAATTGGCTACAACCCTAGTTTTCACAGGGTCCTAAAGCAGAAATTCCCCTGTTCTGAATGTGTGATGCAATTTATGTTTAATTTCAAATAAAAATTAATTTTGTTTTCCCACTGCTTCTCCATCCTTTGAAAATTGTAAAGATTTAAAACATGGGCTTTGCAAAATTACTATCAGAAATTATTTTTAGCTGAAACTGGTTTGGCTCAGTGGATAGAGTGTCAGCCTACAGATTGAAAGATCCCAGGTTCGATTCTGGTCAAGGACACATACCTTGGTTGCAGGCACATTCCCATTAAGAGGTGTGCAGGAGGCAATTGATTGATGTCTCTCTTTCTCATTGATGTTTCTAACTCTCGATCTCTCTCCCTTTCTCTCTGTAAAAAATCAATAAAATAAATTAAAAGTTAAAAAAATTATTTTTAAAGAGGTCAAATACTGGGCCTTTCTGATTCATATCTTACCTAATATTAGACAAACATGCTAATTGACTGTACCTTCACAATACCGACCAGCCAATCAGGAGTGAGTATGAAAATTAACCCAACAAAGATGGTGGGCTCATTTGCATACTTGGCCACCAAGTAGCTGGGAGCAGGACACTTGAGTCATCACCATGGTGATGACACAGGCATTCCGCCCCACTCCCAGCCACTCTGGGCTTCTGAGCAGCATAGGAAGGCAGAAAGGCAGCTCTGGCTTGGAGCAGAAAAGTGGCTCCAGCCAGAGTGAAAGTGGTGCCTGTAGTCAGGGAAAGAAAGGCCCATTCTGGTATGAATCTTCAAGTATCAGGCTTCTAGTCTTTTTATAATGACTGTGATTATCATATGGATTCCTATAGAAAATGTTTCTGACCTTGGTAGGTAAGAGTTCTTACTGCCTGCTGACCAGAGTGACTGACCTTAATAATAGATTTGTTTAGGACAGATTTGCAAATTGCTAAGCAAAGAATTGAAGCTTCTCTGTGACTTGGACCAAACTTAATGCAAGAATATTCCAGCCTCTCCTATCACTTGATTCTCCACCTATGAATCAAGATTCCAGGTGCAAAGAATGGTCAACAAATATGCTATGCCTTTATGAGTCTCGCCCCATTTTGCACTGCTGCTTCTTCTTCCTATAATGTTTCATCTTATGTGGAACTCTGACATAAACTATATTTTGCAATAGAACCTATTGGTTAAGAGAACATGTTCTGGAAGCAACCCAATTTTACCAGTTCTAGCATGTATTTAAAAAAAAAGTAAAATATATATTTTTATTGATTTCAGAGAGAGGGAGAGGAAAGACAGATAGTAACATCAACAATGAGAGAGAATCACTGACTGGCTGTCTCCTGCACACCCCTTACTATGGATAGAGCCCACAACCTGTATGGACCATGACCTCCTGGTTCATGGACTAGCATGTTTTTGACTAGTTATCTAACCTTGAACTTTTGCACATAACCACCCTGAATATTATTTCTGCATTTGTACACAAGAAAAATACCATCTACTTTAACATGATTGTGAGGGTTAAAATGAAATTATGAAAGTAAAATGCTCAGCACAATGCCCAACACTTAGTAAATGCTCAGCAAGTAATAGCTATTATAATTACTATCCAGATCAAACATTCTCCCTTCTATGAAGCTCACTTTCCTCTTTCCTTCTTTAGCACATTTTAGTTACCACCAAGATGGCACTTTCGTTAATCTCTTATAATACTTACTTATTGTACCTGTATTCCATAATCAGAACATGGGTCTTTAAGTTCTTTAGAGCTTCAGCATAGTTGCTTTGTGTGTGCTTATTAGGAATTGGAATGAGATGAATAAATAAATGAATGCTAAGATAAAACAACTCTTATATAAAGATGCTCATTATTTTAAAGAGACCAAGTTACTTCAAAGGGAGTAATTTAAGTAATGAAAGATTCTCTTTTAGTATACACTTGATAAGACCCAGTCAATACAAAGGCTAGGCAATATGATCTTTGTGGTTCAGTTAATCAATCACTCATTTCTTCCTGAAGTTGAGAAGTAGAAAGTGTTTTCTTCATCTCTATATTTCAACAATAATGAGAAAAAAACCCAGTCTCTGAGATCAATGCCCAAAATCATTAAGGTGGTGTACTTTTTTTGCAATTCTTAATTAATTTGTGGCAAACACATAATGGTCTCCATGGCCAGCTTCATCTGCATATAGCAGCATAATCATTTTTTTCTCTTATAGTAAAGATTTTTTATGAGTCATAAGTTTTCTCCAGAGGGTGTGGTTATCATCTGATAATCACACCCATGGGAGTTTAAAAACACTTATCTTTGGATCATGACTTGCAATGCCCCGGGGGTATGATTATCTCCAGAAACTCATACTCTCTGTCATGCCTAATTGCTTAATTATTATAGCAGCCAGTTCACACTACCATACAGGAGCTAAAGTTGTGTCAGCATTTCCACTATAAATTCCTTTTCCAAGAGTCTCTAATTCAGACATTAAAAAAAACAAAAAACTCTATGTTCTGTTAAATACTGCCCTAAAAATTTTATTGAAAAAACTGTATTTCAATAGATTATTGTTATCTCAAAAATTGGGTCCCTGTCCTCCTAGTGAGTTGACAAAAAAATTAAATGCCAAATAAATGATTTTAAATCATATATTTTTCTGAAAAGCTGGAAAAATAATATACATTTTAAGGGATCGATATGATTTCACCTGTCTCAATAGCAACAATGGCTCATGTAATTTCTAGTCTCCTTGGAAGTACATTTACACTATTTAGAGCCATTCATAAGTAGAAGAAGCTAAAACAGAGTTGGAAATGTTATATATATAAGTAAGTTCCAAATTTCAACTAAGTATTTCCTTAGGTTATATATTGTTAACTTTCTAAAGAGGAGTGAGTAAAGGACAGTTAGTTAGAAAGTAGCAAACAAAGAGAAGTAGCCAAAATACTGCATAGTTGCTTATAATAAGACTAGAGGCCTGGTGCACAAAATTCATGCATTGTGGGGGGAGGAGTGGGGAGAAGGATTGTCCCTTAGCCCAGCCTGCACCTTCTCTAATCTGGGACTGCTGGATCAGGTAGGATCAGGTCTAAATGGGAAGTCAGACATCTCTCTCACAATCCAGGACTGCTGGCTCCCAACTGCTCACCTGCCTGCCAGCCTGATCACCCCCTAACCACTCCTGTGCCAGCCTGATTGATGCCTAACTGCTCCCTTGCCAGCCTGATTGCCCCCAACTTTCCTCCTCTGCCAGCCTGGTTATCCCTAACTGCCCTCCCCTAAAGGCTTGATCGCCTCCAACTGCCTTCCCTTGCAGGCCTGGTTCCTCCCCTGCTAACCATCTTGTGGCAGCCATCTTGTGTCCACATGGGGTCAGCCATCTTGTGTGTTGGAGTGATCATTAATTTGCATATAATTCTTTTATTAAATAGAAGGATTAGATAGGATAGAGGCCTGGTACACAGGTGGGGTCAGGTGGTTTTCCCTGAAGGGTGTCCTGGATCAGGGTAGGGGTTCCCTTGGGTTGTGGGGTGGTCTTCTGTGGTGGTTTGCAGACTAGCCACATCCTCTGGCAACCCAAGCAGAGTCCCTGGTATCTGGGATTTAGTTATCTTCTATAATTGAATCTTTGTAGTCTTGAGCACAGCCAAGCCTCCTGCTCACTCTGTGGCTGCCGCCATTTTTGTTGGATTTATTTATCTTCTTTAATTGAAACTTGTAGTCTTAAGTGGAGGCCAAGGCAGGCCAGGGCAGACAGAAAGCTTAGCTTCCTCCATTGCCGGGGAAACCCAAGCCTCCTTCTCTGTGGCCACAGCCATCTTGGTTGGGTTAATTTGCATACTTGCTCCGGATTGCCTGGTGGGCGTTGCTTATGGGTATAGCAGAGCTATAGTCAATCTGCACATTACTCTTTTATTATTAGATAGGATATTTCAATCTTATGAATGTCTTAAAGGTGACAAATATCCCAAAGCTTGAAAGAAGCTAACTCAGATTGATCAAGTTCACAAGAGACAAAAGATTGCAAGATATTGTGCTAATACATTAATATACAAGATGTATATTAAATCTAGGAGCTGTAATGAATTCATCTGATATAATACCTTTCCAATAACAGCATTCCTGAGATGCTAATAAAAAAGTTCCCTGTAAGTGTTGAACTGGATCAAACAGAAGGAGAGTGTTGAGAATTTCATATGGAATGTGCTGAAGGCTCAATGCTTTTGTTTCTTGCATGAGAGGGTACCCTTCTTGTGTTACTGAAAGTTACTGGAATTTTGGATACAGAGTATTTTCTTGAGGAAGTATTCCAGAATATGACCTTTAATTTTCTATGTTACAGGCCTCTGGGCCTCAGAAAGTATACATTTAGAAAAGTTATAACTTAGACTGAACCTCTTCAAAGTATAAAAAGTAAAAAATTAGTGATTTTTGAATTCCTACATTCATCCTTTCATTTTATTTGGTGAAATTCTTTAGTATTTTTTTATTTTTTCAAGAGATGTTGCAATTTCTCCAGATGTGACAGAGTTGATGTACACCTGATATCCTGGAGAACAAAATAATCCTCTGAAGAATTTAGAATGATATGTAAATGTCATTTTTCTTTAAAAATTTTAAAGGAAAGTATCTCCAGATAATGAAAATGCATGCTTATCTACCCCCTCCCAAAATAAAAGTGATTCTTTTCATTCATAATAGGGACATCTTACAGTGTTAGACAAGAGTTGAATAAATGCAATTGCATTTCTTGATTTTTTTTCAATATGTTGAGTAATATCTTACTTTTATAGAATATAGGCATGTTCTCCAAATCTTTTGTTGTTGTTTTTTAAAATAATCATTAATGAGGAAACTAACTAGTTCATTAGGAACATGAAAGAAAAACATAGAAAAAAATCAGAACAGAAACTTATATTTATTTTTTTCATTATTGTACATATACATTTTACTGTGACTTTCATGTGGAAAGTTTATGATCATTTTACAGACAGATGATTTAGAGTACCCATTATATAGTTACTAGTAATGAGGTAATAATAGGTAAAACATCTTGTGTTTTGTGAATACTGAGATCAAGATGGTTCATTAAAAGAAGAAAGATTAATAGTCGCTAAATAGAATGATAGTCAATATAGGAGCCAATATGTATATTCTATTCTGTTAATGTTTTACTTTATGTGTCATTAATGGAAAAAGAAAAGACAGATTCATAGATACTTGAAGATACTTTGGGGTTAGGCAAATGAAAAAAGTGGGGTTCAGAGAGGAAAAATACATTGTAGCTTACTACACAACTATTCTGGGACAATAAAGTCATGACTTTTTCCTAACTTGTTCAGCATTGTTATTTATACATAGAAAATATGAGAAGTTTGGCTCAGCAGATAGAGCATCAGCCTGTAGAGCAAAGGGTTCTGGGTTGGATTCTGGTCAAGGAGCCTTGGTTGCAGGCTCTTCCCAAGCCTGCGCCCTGGTCAGGGCTGGTGCAGGAGACAACCAATTGATGTTTTGTTTTGTTTTTCTCACATTGATATTTCTCTTTGTCTTTTCCTCTCTCTTCCACTCTCCTAAAAATCAATGGAAAAATATCTTCCAGTGAGGATTAAAAAAAGAAAATATTAGGAGCGTTAATAACAGGCATTTGTTAAGTAAAGTAAATGAAAGATATGTAAGTAACCACTAGTCTGGGAGGTTATTAGCAGGGCAATAGATTATGTGACAGTATACGGATGAACATAAAACATAAAGATGCGACTTTTAAAAAAATATGAGGAATGTGTTTCATATATCACTGTAGGTGGGTTTTTAAACTTTTTGGAGGTCAGATGTTTCTTAAAGAAATGAAGTGTCTGTATGATTATAAAAAGAAAATTTAGCATAGAATTTTATAGAGTACAAAGCCCATTCAGTAAACACAAGAATCTTAACATACAGAGAACAGACACAGCTACTTATCGAGAACTAATATAGGTAAAATGCCCCCAAATTTGCTTCAGAAAGACAGCACTTATCTGAATTTTAATGAAGGTATATAGCTATTCAACTGTCCTCATACATATGATATTGAATAACTTCATTTATCCAAAAGTTCCTTCTTTCTCCTATGCAGGCAATCTCTATTCCAGTACCAGCCCTAGACAATACAAAATCTACTTGCTGTCAATGTGAATTAATTTGGCATTAACTAGAGTTCCATATAAATGGATTCATACAATGTATATTCTTTTCTGCCAGTTTCCTTTGCGCAGCATAATGTCTTGGAGATTCATCCATGTTATTGTAGATAAAGGTAGTTTACACTTTCTTTTTGCTGATAGTGGCCAAATGTATGGATGCACTATCAATAGATAACTGTATTACTTTCAAATTTTGGCTATAATGAACAGAAGTGATATGAACATTTGTATGTTAAGTCTTTGGGTGAACACTTTTTAATTTTAATTTCCTAAATAATAAACTCAATTAAATATTACTTTTTTTATTTTACTTTTTATATTACTTTTGTGTTATTGCAAGAAATTTTAGCCTAACAGATTTTGCCCTTTGCTTGATTGTGTGTGTGTGTGTGTGTGTGTGTGTGTGTGTGTGTGTAAGAGAGATGGAGAAGAGAGACAAGATAAGAGTTGAGGTTCATTTTCTTCCTTATGGATATCTAATTGCTTCAGGTCAATTTGTTGAAAAGACACATAGTTTATTTAGAATTATGCTGTTTACATTTCAGACACTTAACATTTTTCAATTACTCATCCCTAGTTTAATTCTGTTTTATTAAAAGGAAATACTCAACAGGAGCCATTTTTTAAAAATTTACTGAGACTTGTTTTATGGTCCTCCATGACTTTCTTGTGCACTGTATTCTTTTGGTTTTGGGCATTCTGTTTAATTAATGCCAATTAGGTCAAGTAGGTTGAATAATTTTTGGTCTATTTACTTCCAGCTTTTCTTCTTGTTCCATTAATTATTGAGAGATAAGTGTTGAATTCTCAAAGTATAATTGTGAATGCTTCTATTTTTTTTCAATATGTTTTTGCTGCTTGTATTCTGAAGCTCTAATTCGATGCAGACACCTTTAGAATTGCCATGTCTTCTTTTTATTTTTATTCTTTACTAGAGGCCCGATGTACAAAGATCTGTGTAAGAATGGGCTTTCCTTCACCTGGCTGCCAGCACCACCTTTGCTCTGGCCCAGAGGCATTTCCACCTTCCCATGCTGCCTGGAGTCCTGGAGTGGCTGGGGCTGTGCAGAACACCTGTGTTGTCACCATGGCAATGACACAAGCATCCCACCCCCGGCCAATCGGCACCTGTGTATGCAAATCAGCCTGACATCTTTGTTGGGTTAATTTGCATACTCACTCCTGATTGGCTGGTGGGTGTCACAAAGGTACAATCACTTTGCATCTTTCTCTTTTATTAGTGTAGATTGTTGAAAGTATTGCATAAGTCCTCTTTTTACCCCATTGATCTCTTCTAGGCCTTCACCAACCTATTGTCTGTGTCCATGGGTTATGCATATATGCATACAAGTTCTTTAGTTGATCTCTTCCCATCCACTCATCTACCCCCCCGCCCTGACTTTCCTCTAAGATAAATTGATTCCTTATCATTAAAAACAGTCATTTTCTTCCTCCCTGGTAATTACTCCTGTTACTTTATATCAACTATTATCAATATATATTAAATTCATTTTTTTGATTAGTGTTTGTATGGAATGGCATTTTTCCATGTTTGCTTTTAATATAATATACATTATCATCAATATGCTTATATTTAAAGTTTATTTCTTACCAATAAAGTAATTTAAAGAGGATATTAAATAGCTTATTTTTAATGCAATTATTGAAATGTTTGCATCTAAGCCTACTATTTTGTTAGTTGTTTTCTATTTTGGCCATCTGTTCTTTCTTTCCATTTTAGCTGTCTTCCTTTGGTTTAATTGAGTAATTTATAGGATGCTATCTTATTTATATTATTGACTGTAGCATAGGCAGAAAGATAATTTTGATTTTTTCTATAACTGTTTTAAAACTTGCTTATGGAAGTTCTTGGATAACATTTATTCTAGTATAATTCAGCCCCAATACAAATTCATGGCTCTTCTTAGGTCTTTGCTGAATACTCTGACTCATCAGAGAGAACACCTCTCTGCAGCATTGAACTCAAAGACATCCTAGCCCTTGCGAATCTGGAGAGCCATTTACAAACTCTATTCTGTATTTTCACAAACTATTGAGACACTCATCCTCTCCTTGAGATCTTCTTCATATTCCCATGGTTAAGAATGTTCTTCCAAGTGAAAAAAATCACGTCATTTCCAGGGGCTCAGCTTGTTCGTTGGCGTGTTTCCCTTATATCCCAGGGCTTACAAGCTTGTGCTCTTTATTTTTCAATGTTTTAAAGAGTTGACATATTTTTTCCAATAGAAAAATTGGTATCACATTGAAAACAATGACATGCAATTGTTCAGTCTGACAAGTTATGTCTTAAAACATACAGCATTATTTATTAAGTAGTTGTAAATATTTACTACAGGTTGTTCTGATTAAGTATTTTGTTTCATTCTTCTATTGTACTTTTATTACCATACTTTTTATATAATAAAAATGGTCAATAAACTTGCTTAATCTGACCATTATCTACATAGTGTCCAAAATTAGCTCAGGAAATTTTTTTTCCATTTTTATACATAAAATATTCATGACATACAATTCTAAGTTTTATATTTATAAAATATCCAATTGAAATTTCTGCTTGAGAAATAACTTAATTAGCATGAGTGTGAGGTTCTCTAGCCTCTAAAACATTTTCTATCCTTGCAAGAAACATTTTTTCTATATATCATAACCTTTAGTGTTTTTTACATAATATGGAGATTTTTAGAAATAAGATCATATTATTTCATACTATTACACTATATTCATCTAAAAATGTCTTTATTGATAAAACATACTCTAATTTTGAATCATTTAAAGAGAACAGACTTATTGTGACCTTAAGAATACAGCACTATTATAATATAAAACATCCTTGTAGTTTTATTTCCATCTAATTGAAATTGAATGTTTAATAGGTCTATATTAAACAAAATTTTCTTGTATGTTTTTATCACTTTATTAGTTTTTATAATTTTAGTATACATTGTTAGAGTCTCACAATCATAGTTACATCTTTTTAAATGATTACCCATTTTATTCTAATATGATTTCAGTTTTTATTCCTATATATTATTTCTTACTAAAATTCTACTTTTGTCTTATGTTATCATTATTTTAATATTTTTCTATGTATTATTTATATTATTTGATCATATATATATAGACACACACACACACACACACACACACACACACACACACATATATATATATGGCAGCTCCTGCGTTGTCTGCCCCCCATATGTCTGTCCTTCCCTCCAGTCAGAAACTATGATGCACTCTGACTACCAGGGGGCAGACACTCAACGCAGGAGCTGCCGTGACACACAGTGGCCATTTAAAAATAAACAGCATCATGGACCTGGCACTGACAAACTAACGTTTGGCTTCCCCCGAGTGGGACACAGGCCCACTACCACACTGGAGCGACACTCCACCAAATCACAGTCAATGCTGCTGAGATCCCATGGCGCAAAATGCGGCCCACAGCCTGGCCCAGCTCAGAAATGGTGGCTGTGAGCACCGGGTAATAATGCCATGTAGCAACTCTCAGCTTCCTCTCCCTAGCGACTAACCTCCTTGGAGTTTCTCCAGCCCAGGAACCTGACTTGCTTTAAATCCAGGTGCAAACATTTATGGTCCAACCAAATATTTGTGTAGCTTTTTCCCATGCCTCATCTCATTTGATCCTCACAGAAGTCCTGAAATAGGTAGATAGGAGACTTGGTAGAATCCCATTTTCATTAGCCGTAAAAAAGAGATTTAGAAAGTTTAGAAACTTGACCCTAATGAAAAGAAGAAATGGTGGAACTTGAAAATGACTTCAGGTTTTCTCACTGCCCAGAATATAGTCAAACACTGCTATAGTTAAATATTTTACCCTTTTTTCTCTCTGTGTAATTTACAATAATAATCTGCTTTGTGTTGATATTTACTGTTGTGTTGCTGACGAGTACCTGAAAGAGAAGTTGGGGTGCTTCACTGGGCTGGAAAAAGTTTAGCTAAATCAGAAAGCAGGTCCAATTAAGCAAGTTTATTCTGTATCTATAAAAGGCTAAGTTGACTTGTACATGGGCGATTCATATAAAGTTCTCACTGGTGCCAATCGCAAACATGTGTTTCAATCTGTCATTGTCGATTATGAATTTGGTTGACACTTCTATTAGAGAGAAAGGGCGGTGTATAGTGATATTAAAATATTTCTTCTATTCCTTTCAATATGCACAAATCCATGCACCAGGACTCTAGTTTTATTATAAGATGTTTTGTACCATTTTAAAACAAAACAGGTATTTCTATATACTTCACCAACTTAGGGGATTTTCTATCATTTTTTCAAATAGATTTTCAGTTTCTTGCTCTCTCTTCTGCTTCTAGCACCATCATGATACAAATGTTGGTATGCTTTTGAACTTGTTTCAAAGGCTTCTTACACTATCCTTATCTTTTTTGGATTCTTTTTATCTGTTATAACTGCAAACCAAGGCCTGCTACTACTAACTGGGTGTTTTCTTCTTCTTACCTTCTAAATAACTGTTTTGAGTCTCAATTTTATCTATTATACTCTTGATTCCCTGTAAATTTCATTTCATTTAGTGTCTCCTATTTTTTAATGGTTTTCATGTCTTTTTTTATGTTCATCTACTCTTCCCATAAATTCATTGAGCATCCTTATAACCAGTGCATATAATAGATTTTTTTTCCCTGAAGTTTTATTCTGTCCTTTCATGTGGGACATGTTTATCTCCTTATTTTGGCAAACTTCCTGTGTTTGTTTCTGCACATAAGGTAGAGTTGTACAATTTCCTGGGTTTGGTAGAGTGGCCTAATATACTAGTAGTAGGTGTCCTTTAGGGTTCAGTGGCATAGTCTGCTTATTCACCTGAATTGGGTATTTCAGGTACAACACACCCAATATGGGCTGTGTACATCTTCCAGTAGTAGTTGAGTCTTGATTGCTGTTGGTAAGTCAATGGGAGGGATTTCCTCTAAGGCCAATCATCTACAAGGACTAGCTTCAACTACCATGGAGGATTAGCTATGCAGGGGCCTACTCATAAAGTAAGACTTACTTTAGTGAGTGCCCACTGAGTGTGTCACTTATAGAGTTGGTTGGGTGGTACTTTTTCCTGGTCTGAAGCTGTTCACCAGTTGTGTTATCTTTGGGGCTTCCAAGGAAGTACAGGCTAACATCAGCCAACACCTGTGTTCTAGACACTCTGCAGGGGATACAAAGTGATCTGCAGATGGCTGTTATTTGTGCTGGGCTTTGAGATGGCTAGGAGAAGCCAAATTGCAAAACAAGGTCTGCTGCTGCTAGTGCCTGCTCTGGGGCCATTTAGCAAGAGGTACATGGCATGCCAAGGCCAGATGCTGCCTGAGCCAAACAGGCCATTCATATGGAAAAGCCACTGGCAACAGCTTAGGTGGATCTGACAGTTGCTGAGGTGGGGTCTCAGGGAATCACCAGGGCAGGAAAAGCAGTGTTAGGCAGGTTGATGGAAACTCAGATCTGGTGCACCCTGCTGGCTCTGTGAGAAATGAGCCAGGAAAGCTACAATGACCTCTGCCAGCACGTTTTCCTGGAAGAAAGCTGCCCTCCAACTCTCATCCTGATGCCATATATTCCTGGTGTCTTTCAAGTTGCCACCCTAGCTCTGAAACTCAGAGGGAGGGAGTCCAAGTAAGTCTGTGTGCAGGGCCTTTAAGATGACCTGTCTGTGACTCTAGCAGTCTCCACTTCATACAGCCATAATCCCCACTGACTTTTATAGAGAGAATTCATGGAGATTTCTCTTCCCAGACTGGAACCCTGGGTTGCAGAGCCTCGTGTGGGGCTGCCTCTACAAGGGGGACCTCCATCAATTGGGTTATCCCTCCTGATTTATATCCACCTAGGCATGGGCCCCACCCCATTTCACGTCTCTGCTTCTCTTACCAGTCTCAATGTGGCTTTTTCTTTATATACTTAGTTGTAAGACTTCAATTCAGCTACATTTTAGGTAGTTCTGAATGATAGTTGTTCTGCAGTGTAGTTGTAATTTGGAGGTGATGTAGGAGGACCCACGTACTGCATTTACCTATGCCACCATTTTGACCATTAGTCCAATAACATAAATGTTTAATAAGTACAAGGTAACTTACACAATTTAATAATATTCCTATATTGGGAAATAAAACTTAAATAATGAAAAAGACAAAGACATGAAAGCATCAAACAGACCATCAAACAGCAGAGGAAAAGTAAGAAAGGATAGGGGAAGGAGTAAGAGATCAAACAAAGGACTTATATTCATGCATTTAAGCATAACCAATGGACACAGACAATAGGGGGGGTGGTATGAGGGCCTGTGCTGAGGGCGGGGCAGGCCAGGAGAGGTTACTGGAAGAAAAAGGAAACATATGTAAGACTTTCCATAATAAAGAATTAATTAAATAAATAAATAATGAAAAACATATTTGAAGAGCTGAATTTTCTGATCATTTCTATGAAAATAATTTTAAAAAAGCCCATAAGTTGGCTAAAATATTAACTGCTTGAAAACAGCAGGAAAAGACTTTTATCTAAGATAATAATAACAACAATAATAAATACTTTATGTTTATTAACTCACTTATAATAAGTATAAACCCAGAGGTAGATACTATAATTTTTCCCTGGAAACTGAGGCAAAAGGTATATTAAGTGATCTGCATGATGTTTTTTCCTTGTTCCTCAGCATCTGAATATCAGACACAGTTTAGTTTACCTTAATCTCATGCCCTCACATCTTCATTTTGATAGATCAATTCTGATGACATAAATGGTATCATCAAAGGCTGCTGTGAATAGTCATTGTTTATATTTTCTTTATCTCTGTTCTGTTTTCTATCAGTCCAACGTATTATTTGTATTCAGCATTTTCTCAAACATTTTACTTCAGGGCTTACTTCCTTTCTCTATTATGAAATACATAAGATTTTGTTCTTTTAACTTTAGGGGGTACATTTTGTATGATTCTAAAAGACTTAGTAGAATAAGGGATCTGAATATACTAAATCTCCCATCCTGCATCTTAAGATAGAAAACCCTAGAAAGTTTTTAAACACAACTATTTAGGATAGCAATGACCAACAAGACTATTTAGTTTTTTTTTTTTTTTAATTTATTAGTTTCATTTTTAAGGTAGAGTTAAAGCAGCAATTTTTAACTATATACTTGGGGAAATCATTGTATCTATATTGATATGTTTTCTTCTCAATTATAGAATTAGACCAAAAAAATCCACAATTTTCTTTGTCATCTATTTTGATTTCACCTCATCCAAATCAAGTTAAAAAACAACTTATCAGAAATCTATGTTCACACTTGTTAAGTGGAATATTTTTGAGGCCTTATATATAAAAATATATGTATGAGACAAAATAGTTAACAACTGCTTAATTTTTAATAAAGGCCATCTTATAGGTTGAACAACAGTTCATTTCAACTTCTGATTTTTTTGTTTTGTTTTGTTTAACATGTATTCCTTTAATCTTTGTAGAGTCCTTTCTTCTTTAGTTCATGGTTCACTCCTAATTTGATTAGTAGAATTTTGGTATCTTTCAGACATTCTCGGGTTCCTTTAAAATACTGAGATTATTGCCCAACTGGTGTTGCTCGGTATATGAACATCTACCTAAAAACCAGGAGGTCATTGTTTGATTCTCCATCACGGTACATGCTTGATTTGTAGGCTTGATCCCTAGTGAGGAGCATGCAGGAGACAGCCTATCAATGATTTTCTCTCATCATTGATGTTTCTCTCTCTCCCTCTTCTCCTTTCCTCTCTGAAATAAATAACAATATATTTTTTAAAAAATTAAGATTATTGCAAAAAATAAAATACCACCATATGTAGTAACTAGTAGGTTTAGAGGATACTGATATACTTTTAAATATAATATGTGAAGAAAAGGGATGTAATTTTGGGAATTAGGTAACAGGGGTTGTAAAGAGCATTGCTATTTATTAAGTGGCTGCTATTGATACTAACTTTTAACCTTTTTTGGGGAAATTACTATGTTAGGAACTATGCTAAGCATGTTACATTTATTTGATTTTCATAGTCCTAAAATATGTTTTTTCAGTTTAGAGGTGATAAAATGAGGAGTTGAGGGGTCCAAACAGATTGTCCAATCATTAAATATGTAATAGGAGAGTTTAAGTGTAAATTATTCACATAGCTAGACATAGCAAAATAAGGCCAAATATCATGTCTCTCAATCTATACCTTTTCTCCACAAATTATTTTTCTTACAATGCCAATAAAAGAACATTGATCAGAGTGCTTATTAACCCCAGTCTTGTTTAGATAATTCTTCCGTAAAATGTGAACTGCAGATAGGATTTGCAACTTTAAGGCAGTAGCTAAAACTGAACTGGAATACATGATTCCTAATTCTCAGAAGACTGTCTCATCATTTGACCGCATATGTTCCTGAGCCAATTTTAGAAACTTGGCCAATTCAAATTAAAACATTCCAGTTTGCTAATCACCCTCCAGAAGTGACTGCCCAAGAGATGCAAGAACATATGTTAGGAACTGATTCAGCCTTATCTTGCTTCAACTGCATTTTATTATAAACAAAATAATTTATGTGTGACAATTACAATGATTCCACTCATTATTTTCAGAACAGCTTCCCTCCAGTAAGTATGAAAAACTTAATCGCTTACTTTATCAAAATTACATGTCACTGGAATACAGCTAATATTACTTTATAAACTCACTTGTCAGTTTGCAGGTTTGATGTGTTCTGAGTGTAGATTGTGCAATCAAATAAACTAATCTACATTTTAAAATGTGCTTTTTGCTTATTTTAATTTTCTCATGTTAATAATATTGTATTTCCTTATGGCTGATGTACCACAGGCAGTATAGAAATTACTGGTTTACTTCTTCTTGGATGATATAGCTTTTTAAAAAAACAATAAATAAATGTATAGAAAGCTTTCTTTTAAAATTTATATAAGTTTAGATAGATGCTTTATATTGATCTTAAGCATCTTAATTTTTGAAGGGACCTTAAGAAAATCCTGTTACCTTTGGGATATGAATCATGGTATTTCCCCCCATTTTAAAACAGAATTGGAAAATATGTATAGGTCAGATGGGTTTTCCAAAAATCATACAAGAAATGTTAGTCATAGAAGAGGGATAAGAATGCAGGTTTTCTGGTTTTGTATTTGGGGGTATATTTATTTGTAATTTTAAAAATATCCTATGTAATAAAAGGCTAATATACATATTGATGGAACAGTGAAACAACTGGTCACTATGACTCATGCTGACCACTGTGGGGCAGATTCTTAATGCAGGAGTTGCACCTGGTGATCAGTGCCTCCTACAGGGGGATTGCCTCTCAGCTTCTGGCGGACAGGAGGAATCCTGGGCTTTGAGAAGGTGCAGGCCAGGCTGAGGAACAGCCTTCAGTGCATGAATTTCATGCACAGAGCCTCTAGTACATTATAAAGCATAGTTTTATCCCTAGTCTGTATGTTTAGTTAAGATTAAATGGAAAAAAAAAAGTAATTCTGGTCATTTCCATATCATTACTATAGTCAATATACTGTGGAACAGATGGGAGAAAAATTAAATATACTGAATAACTCATTAAGAACCAGGCACTACATTAAATTTTTAACACAAGAACATTTATTCAATATGCAAATGATATGGCCATTGTTATCACTCTCTATTTTTTTCCTGATGAGAAAATTCAGATGTAATGCAGTTGAGGAATCTAACATCACACACCTTGTTAAGTGACACAACATAGATGCAAAGGTAGATTATCTAAATTCTAACTTCAGGCTTTTATGTATGACACACACAGTATTCCTGGGTGGTCTTTCTTCCTGTTATACCCAAAGAAATACTAGTAGTGAGTGCACACATTGTACATGGGCTCCAAATGTCACAGAGCTTATTTTTGTCTACCCTTGGGAGACATGGAAATATATAAAGTATATTACACAAACACAAATAAATCAGTATATATGTTTATATCTAAGGCCATATCTATGTTCTCAACTAAACATACCATATTCATAAAGCAAGAAAATAGAATATATGAGTCTCAAGTCCATACTCACCAATTTGCTTTAGTACATTAAAAGACAAGCAATTTCAAACAAATACTTCAAAAACATTTTTAAATATTGTGTTTTTTGTATCTATGTTATATTGAATATTTCATAAATATAAATAAGTTACTATGGTAAATGAATTCAATGAGAAAAGAATGGATTATTAATGAGCAGAGATGAAACCGTAATGCATCAACCTGGGAGGAAAAAAAGGATTCCTGTCTTATAGTAGTTATGAAAATTAATACTAGTTGAATTAAGTAATTGAATACTGTAAGAAAATGTAGACTAATGTACAATAGTAGAATGTACATTACTAGTAGATTGTTCTAGTTAATGTACAATACTACATACAGAGATCTAGAGACTCAAGAGTTTACTAAGTAAAATTTAAGCCGTTTGTATGGCAAAAACATAGGGAATAAGTTCAATAGACATCTGATATATCTGGGGAAATGGTAATACAAATAGTAGGCAATGAGTTTCTTTTAGTAACACACAAAAAGTTTTTACAAACTGACCCAAAAAGACAAAACATACAGCATAAAAGTCAACAAAAAGATATGAATATGCAATATACCAAGAGCAAATCCAAATGACTAACACACTTGGAAAAAAGAAATTCACCTGTTAATGTGATTTAATCTTGTTTAGCTTCTGTTCTCAAGATCTCAATATATTATTATGTAAAATAAAATCTGATTAATATCTACTAAAATTTTTAAAAAGCTTTCCTAGAAAGCTAATCTGTAGAAGCAAATGTAGCAATTTATAAGAGCTTACATATAAAAATACCTATTGTAGAGCTGTTCAATGAAAATATGAAAAAAATAAAAAATAACAAAAACTCAACTCCATATGCACACATATAAATATATATTCTATAAAAGATTATTAAAATGTGGATAAAATACATATGACACATACTAAGTTGTTAATATTGATTATCTGAAGGAGAGGGGGATAAGGAAGAGGATAGGATCCTACAATCAGAAAAAAAGAGAGGGAGGGATGAGAGAAACATGTCCATGCTAAGAAAATACTTATAATTCCACTTACAAGGAAGGAAAAATAAGCATAAGGTAAAATATACTCCTTTCTATAACAATGGAAATTAAAAGTTCTATTTTTAGTCTCTTTTGTATCAGGTAGAAAGATGTATTAGTATCTAGAGGATTTCTGTATAATATGTTAAAATGGACTCAAAATTAAATTAATAATATTCCATCATAAATTAGACTATTTTAAAAAATAAAGTTGTATGCAGAAGCAATAAACTATACTTTTTTCAACGCTCATTATAAACAAGTCTAACGATCCTAATAAAAGAGTAATATGCAAATTAACTATAGCTCAAGTACACCACAAGCCATGCCCACTAGCTAATCAGGAGTGAGTATGCAAATTAACCCCAACCAAGAAAGCTGTGGCCACAGAGTGAGCATGAGGGATGCTTGTGTTTCCCTAACGATGGCAGAAGCCAAGCTTTCCACACAGCCAGGTGGGCCAAGGCCTTTACTCAAGGCTACAAAGTTTCAATTATAGAAAGTAAATCCCAACAAAAATGGCTGCTGCCATGGAGAGAGCAGGAGGGTTGGCTCTGTTCCCAGCTATAAAGTTTCAATTGTAGAAGATAATAAATCCCAGATATCAGGGCCTCCTCTTAGATTGCCAAGGGCCATCACAGGCCCCACACCAGGCCGCCCATGCCTCAAGGGAACCCCCACTCTGATCCGGGACACTCTTCAGGGCAAACCAGCTGGCCACACCCACCCATGCACCAGGCCTCTATCCTATGTAATAAAAGAATAATGCGCAGAATGACCATCACTCCAACACACAAGATGGCTGCCCTCATGTGGCTAAAGATCCTGCCCCCATGTGGACACAAGATGGCCACCACAAGATGGCCAGCAGGGGAGAACAGTTGGGAGGGACCAGGCCTGCAAGAGAAGGGAATTGAGGGTGATCAGGCCAGCAAGGGAGGACAGTTAGGGGTGACCAGGTGGGCAGAGGAGGGAAACTGGGGGTGACCGGGCTGGCAGAGGAGGGCAGTTGGAGGGTGGGGACCAGGCCTACAGGGGAGGGTAGTTAGGGGTGACCAGGCCTGTAGGGAGGACAGTTAGGGTTGACTAGGCCCTCAGTGGAGGGCAGTTAGCAGCAAACAGGCTGGTAGGGGAGCAGTTAGGCATCAATCAGGGTGGCAGGGGAGTAGTTAGGAGGTGATCAGGCTGTCAGGAAGAAGCGGTTAGGGGCAATCAGGAAGGCAGGCAAGCAAGCAGTTGGGAGCCAGCAGTCCTGGATTGTGAGCAGGATGTCCGACTGCCCATTTAGGTCCGATCCCAGTAGGATCGGGACTAAACGGGCAGTCAGACATCTCTCAAGGAGTCCCAGATTGGAGAGGGTGCAGGCTGGGCTGAGGGACATATCCCCCTTGCACGAATTTTGTGTACTGGGCCTCTAGTTTTGAATAAAATAAATGAAATAATAGTTTGGGGAATTAAATTAGCTATTCATATCCTCTCATAATGGAGCCTTTATATTATTTGAAATAGGATGAAAGCCACAGAACTCTTTGTAGCTAATGCTTAGCTAATCAGTAATGAGTGGTCCAGAAATGTGTTCATTTAAATTAGGCTGTGATAAGTTTCCTAAAGAAAACTTGAAATTGTGGGTAAAATTGCTTTTAAAGTTAAACTCTCTCTCTCTCTCTCTCTCTCTCTCTCTCTCTCTCTCTCTCTCGTAGTTTGCTTGACTGCACTTTAAACTACTGGAAGCTGATTCTTTTTATGTCCATGTTTAAGGAAGTGCTGATGGTCACATCACTCAAAGGCAACCCCATCAGGCATCCTATCAAGATAATCTCTAAAGAGGTCAGAGGTGGGAATGACATAGAGGAGAAGCAAATTTTACCAGTTCAGTTCAAGGATTTTCTCCTCCTCCTCAGAGGGGACAACATAACCACATGGATAGCCCTAAAGAACTTCAAACCTATATCTATTTTCAAATGAACTAGGAATCACATGAAAATTAAAACTACTTAAAATAAAATAGACAATAATTCCATAAGCAAGAGCATTAGAAGGAGAAAGGATTGCACTAACAAGATAATAGAATTCCATTTTATGTCGACTTATTTTTTCATGTTACAAGTAACACATTTATATTCTTTATACAGAGTGTAACATTTTGTTGAAGATAAATATTTGCTGGGAGTTTACCTGTGCTCAACTGAATGTGTTCCCCAAAATTCCTATGTTGAAGTCTTAACTTCCCATGTGACTTGCATTTGGAGATAGAGCCTATAAGGAGGTGATAAAGTTTGGACCCTAAGCCGATAGGAATGGTACCTTTAGAAGAAAAGGAAGAGATACTAGACTCTCTCTCCACCTTTAAGGATGTAGAGAGAAGATGGCTGCATGCAAGCCAGGAAGAAAGCTCTGAGCAGAAAGGGAATGCTGCCAGAACTTCCAGCCACCAGACTGTGAGAAAATAAAAGTCTTTGTTTGAGCCATCCAGGCTGTGGTGTTTTCTGAGTAGACTAAGACAACTAGTAAAACAATGTGTCTGACTGTTTTCTATTTCATTTGTGGTTGCCTTGATTCTTTTGATATCTAACAAAGGTGATTGGTATTCATTTGAATCAACAGTTTCATTATAACCATTATTTGCCTAATTTAATGAATGCTCTTAATATGAAATTCATCATGTTGGAAAGTGACTATGATTTCATATTGCAATTTCTTTTCAAAATTTAATTGGTATTTGGAAAATAAGAATATGGCATTTTCTATTGCTTTATAATTAAAAGTCACATTTACACCATTTTAGATGATGATAGTTAAAGCTGAGTTGATACAATATTCAGCCTCTCTTTTATGTTAAAGACAGACGTTTAAGAGTTAGTCTCTGCGTTTTCATATTTCAAACATAGATGTACAAGGAGTTTCTTGAACATCAACTCCAAAATTTTTGTTTTACAAATGAAAACATTCACTTAAGGGAATTTTAATGACTTGCCCTCAGTTATAAGTTTTGTCAGTCGTGGGGGGAATAAACATTGCTAGCAGAGAGGCCGTAAAAGAATAAATGAAAATTAAAACAGAAATTGCCACTGGCAACATGTACCCTGAATAACAAAATAGTGTCAGAGAAAATTACGATGTTTATCATACACTATTTAAACTCTTATTCTTTTAGCACCAGTTTATTTAGACTCATGTGGTTTTGATAAGACCACACGCAACCTGAGCAACAGTGATTCCACATGAATTCATAAATTGTAAAGATAAAGACCTCCGAGGGTTCCAGAAACTCCTTAGGATATACAACCTAATAAGTCACTCCTCTGGTCATTCTGTGACTCCAGTCCCCCAAACCTTAGAAGCACTCTTTCCCTAATTTTACCCTCTTTTTTAAAAAAAAAAAAACTATCCCATGATTCCCTAGGGTAGGTGGTTTCTTTTGTTGCAGCAGGTAATAACGTGTCCCCCCCCCCTTTTTTTTTTAAACCAATGGTGTGTTCCTGGGAGTCCTCTGTTAGTGGAAATTAAGAAGAGTCAAACCAAGAATAAGAAATTACAGATTCTTTGGATTCCATTCAAGAAAGACACCCTTTCTTTCCTCTGGATTTTATCAGGTCAAAAGTTTACTAACTTTTTCAAATCTAATTTCTGGTGAAAATAAATTCTATCTTTCTACTAGCCTTAATTTTTTTAGAAAATAAATTCTATTTTTCCGCTAGCCTTAGTTTTCCAGAATGGAGCAGAAAACTGCAATTGGGTAATACTACTTGACATAGTCAAATAGCCCTTATTGTTTCTTCAGTTGCTGGTATGTCAGTGTTTTCCCCTTCTGTTTCTGCATATCTCCCTTTCCCCCAAAACAAAGTACAAAAGCAAATTACTTCCTAGGTCTGTAGGCAAATTCTCAATACTCTTTCAATATAATTCAGCCTAAGCATACTTATGCTCTCTGTGACAAGTTCTCTTCTGCCTGATAAAGAATTATCATCATCCTTTCCTTGCTATGAAAACAAATTGAAGGTATAAAAACCTCAGAGCACATAAAGAGATGGCTTAAGTTTAAAAATATAATCTTCCCTTGATACATGCCTTCTTACCAAATGTTCTTATTTATTATTTGGAAGATAATGCAACTATATATTTTCATAATAAACTTGTTACCCATTTTCATCCAAATGAGACTTCCTTACTATTCAATGTAATACTGTCTTTTGGAAGCCAACCACAAGAGATAAACCATGGTGAGCATACATTATGTTATCCCCTTACCTGAGGGTTAAATAAATCGTTTGTATCTTTGTTGATATAATTAATGTTCCTTGCATGTGGTACTCAGAAATCAGATGCCTTATTTTCACACATGACAAAATATCTTTTGCTACATCTTAATACTCAGTACAAAATTACAAATTATAGAAAAATTATTTTTAAGGTTTTTAAAAATCATGACTAGTTTGAATTACTTTTGTATTTTATTTAATAAACTGATAAGAATGATGGGAACAGGCCTTAGTAGTCTGTATGTTGCAATAGGTAGGAAAACGTACCCAATTAAATAAGAGTTAAAAAAGCATAAGCACTGAGTTGACAAAAATAAAGCCAGAAACTATTTAATTATGTGATGAATTTAGATTATATAGGCAATATTGGAAATTATGAGGAAAAATCCCAAAATATTTTCCCCATTTGGTGACATAATTTTTAAGTTGTGAATTAATGAGATTGTGTTTTTAGCTTTCTATTTCATATTGCCTTATTTTAAATCTCCATAAATCATGTCTAAATTTTTCTAGCTAAAAATAAATGAAATGACAAAAGCTCTTAGTAATTTATAAAGTAGTAAAAAAATAAAATAAAATAAACCACTCTAAAATTGTATTCACCTACCTGACCATCTGGCTCAATTGTTTGGAATGTCATCCCATACACCGAAAGTTTCAGGTTCAATTCCTAATCAGGGCACATTCCTAGGTTGTGGGTTCCACTCCTAATCAGGGTGCATAGAAGAGGCAACAAATTGATGTTTCTCTCTCACATCTATGTTTTTCTCTCTTACCCCCTTCCTCCCTCCCTTCCTTCCTCCCTCTTTTATTTCTTCCCTCCCTCCCTCCCTCTCTCCCTCCCTTCCTCCCTTCTTTCCTCCCTCCCTCAACAAATATACCCTCAGGTGAGCATAAAAAATAAAATTATATTCATTCATTGAAGGCAGAAACTTTTATTTCTTTTATATCTACATTTTCATAGTAATGTTAAAATAAAACATGTATAGTTCACATGAACTATTTAGCTTCAATATTTTTAAGAGACTCATTTCATGCAGACATGTAGAACTACAGCTCAGATTTATATAGAGATATATCTTATTACTAGAGGCCTGGTGAGTGAAAATTCATGCACTGGAGGGGGGTCCTTCAGCCTGTCCCCTCTCACAGTCTGGGAGTCCTCAGGGGCAGAAGTAACCCAGCTATCAGGGGAAGACAATGCCCCCATCACACCTCTGCTGCTGCCACTGCCAGCAGCACAAGCCTCAGCAGGCCCTGGTTACCTGAGCCTGGGGCAGCCCTGGGCAGCTGGGCAGCTGCCATCCGAGGCTTGCCTGATGGAAGCTGCCCAGTCTGATGGCACCCAGTCTCCCTGTTAAGACTTAGCTCCTCCTTCTCCTAGCATAATTACACATTCACTTTAATACCTTTCACTTATACTTGTTGGAAGACACCAAAAAGTTAGGAAGAGAGGCCTCATCAGAAGCACTTCAATGGCACCTTGAATTTTGTACTTCTAGCCTTTAGAACTATGAGAAAATAAATTTTTTGTTGTTGAAGCCTTCCAATTGGTGGTATTTTGTTATGCAGCTTGAACAGATTAATACAGGGACCCAGTCTCCCTGTTAATTCTTAGCTCCTCC
>JAAGEH010000226.1:25510925-25561002 GCA_011751065.1 Lasiurus cinereus | reverse complement strand
CAGATTAATACAGGGACCCAGTCTCCCTGTTAATTCTTAGCTCCTCCTTCTCCTAGCATAATTACACATTCACTTTAATATATTTCACTTATACTCTTACTTCTTTTTACTTATCTTCCACATTTTACAATTTGTAATTTCCTGCTAGAAATTAGAAAATTATTATAATTATAATCACTATTAGATATAAATTAGAACAAAGCACATTTCAATTCAGTGCAAACTCTTTCACATAGTTATAGGTGTTAAAAAGTATCTCACTATCAGTAGTTTTTTAAAACAATATGTTAAGGATGGAAGTCTTTTAGATAGAACAGTGGGATCAGATTACTTTCACATCTCTTTTCAATTACTGTACACAGGGCTTTGTATACAAAAAGTATTAAGTAATATTAGGTTCCATTTATTTAAGTTGATTGTGTATCAGGCTAGATAACTAGTATAATCCGTATGCAATTATCACAAAATAGCTAGGTATGTAACTAAACAAAGGTAAGCAATCCAGACTAATTTATATTCACTATACTTCCTTTATGCTGGAATTCTTTATATGCAGATAATATGAGCTCACTATTGACTTTGTAGGGATAAGAATCAATTCTTTCATTTAGAAAGAAGAAGCTATGTAAAATTTTGCCCCAGATTTTTTACTTAAAATAGTTTTCAGTAGAAATCACTATCTTTCTAATTTTTCTCTCTCTTCAGCTGCCTGAAAATTCTTTTTTTCTTTTGTTATCATTTTATGAATTATTCTATGTCTAGCCTTAATATAAGACTTCATAAAACCATGGGATATATAAATATATCTAGATGTATATCTGTCTCGATAGATATATGAACCCATATTCTAATGGAAATTTAGGAATGCAGAGTAAAACATTAGTAGGCTGAAAAGTACTAACCTGAAGGTAACTGTTATAATATTTATTTTAAAAATTAAGTTGATAACTAATATAGATTTCAGATTACCTACTTGACACAAAACTTCATTTAAAATAATTACTAGTTATTTTTTTTTAATTATCACCTGAGGATATGCTTAGAAAGAGAGAAACATTGATGTGAGAGAGAAACTTTGATCAGTTACCTTTTGTATGCTACCCGACTGGAGATCAATCCCACAACCCAGGTATGTGCCCTGACCCAGAATCAAACAACCTCTTGGATGATGCTCAACCAGCTAAGCCCTCTGGCCAGTAATTACTAGTTATTCTTTTAAAGCATATACAAAAAAATTTCCCAATGCACTACAGAGCTATTTTTTTGCCTAGGTAAGATTTGTATCTTTAATAGAAAATATATTTTGACACAGTCTATACTTTTTAATATATTTGGGTTTCTTCTCAATTAACATATTAGAGCCTGAGCATTTCCTGATTATTGTACAATGTAAAAATTTCACATATATTCCCTCTCTCTTTTTAAAAATATATATTTTATTGACTTTTTACAGAGAGAAAGGGAGAGGGATAGGGAATTAGAAACATCGATGAAAGAGGAAACATCGATCAGCTGCCTCCTGCACACCTCCCTCTTTTAAAAGAGGTTAAATATCAGTGCCCTTTGCCATGTAACATGTCCATTTCCTAAAGAAAAAATATACTTCTGCATTTACTTGACTTCAGGTTTGGCCAAGAGACTTGCTTTGGCCAATAAAATATTAACAAAAGAGAGAATGTACTAGTTCTGGGCAGATGCTTTAATAGTCATTACATTTATCTGTGAGTTTCTTATTCCTGCCCTTGCCATGAAATATTAGCAGATGCTGAGAGGGGTAGCTCCTTGAGCTTTGGTTCCAGAATAAGAAAACATGAGGAACAGACCCATAGACCCAAATCAGAAAACCTGAGTCTGACACACAGCCTTATGTAGAACCATAACTTACCTTAAGAGTCACATAAGTGCTGTTGTAAACCATTCAAATTTGGGATTACTTGACTAACACAAATAATTTAGTATTATAAATGTAAATTATTAAATATCTACCAAAGAAAATCTTTTCTTGTTGAGACATAATAAATATTGACTGGGATTCTGGAGACATCCAAATCTAATTTATATTGACAAATTTATCTACGGTTGAAATATTTAAAAATTCAACAAATGATGTTTTTTTGGCTTATGTTCTTTAACCCAGAGACTTCCAGTTGTTGAATGAAGTAGAAAAACTCTATTCTTCGTGCTACATACAACTGGCTAGTAAATTATGAAAGAAATGTAAGTAAACTGAAAGATGGAAATGATCACTTTACTCCAGCCAAACATCACAACAAATAAAACAAACAAACAAACAAAAAACTGGGGCTTTGCTCCAACCACACCACAAAGACTGAGTGAGCAACCTGGACTTCCACACTTGCAAAGCTGTAATGAGACACCTCAACACCTCCACTGGGATGATGCAGAGAATGCCAAGTAGGAAGTTGGGATTCTCAACCTTGCAGAGTAGTAACAAAGAAGTCGCCTTGCCTTTTCCACAAGAATAGTGTCAAAAGAGGCCTATAGGAGAACAGAAATGGTTATCATTGCCCAATTGTAATGAGGTTCTTCACCACAATGACAATGGACCCACGTATGGACCTGGAATGCCTGCCCAGTCCATCAGAAAAAAAGAACCCTCCCTGCCTTGTATATCACTTCAGATGTAATAGTATAAACTGATTGAAAGTTAAATAATGGAATAAAATAATTCAGTGAAAACATTTATCAAAGAAAAGCAAAAGTGGTAATATTAATTGTGGGAACCTCTTTCCACGTCCCGCGTGGTTCAGGGTTCCCGGGTCAGGGTTCGGGTTCTGAAGGAGGCCGCACGCAAACGAAATGAGAGACTAGAAAGCTTAAATTTGGCGATATTGGGAGGCCAGGCGGGAGCCTTCCTCTAGTGGAAAGGACTGCCCCTTGCTCTGGCCTTTTTCTCCCTTTTATTAAGGCTTTGGGACACACCCCTAGCCTTTAGGCACGAAATAACAAAAACAGAAATTAACAAGAAACAAACATACAGGTTGCTTCAACCAATAATGTTTCAACAAAACAGTGAGTAATTAGCTCTGACCTTTCAGAGCAATTAAGGTTGACCAGCCTTCTGGCTTCCTGTTTACATCCATTTAGTGAGAATAATATTTGGTTTCCTACAATTAATGTAGATAAAATATACTTTAGAGCAAAGAAAATTATGAGACTAAGAAGAACATTATATATAATGATAAAAGGATTAATTCCACCAAGAAGATATAGACATCATAATTGTATATGCACCAAACTGTTATTAAACTCCAAAATATGTGAAGCAAAACTTGAGAGAACTGAAAGGAAAAATAAACAAATTCACAGTTATAATTGCAGACCTCAACATCCTTTTCTCAACTACACCTAGAAAACAAGCAATTTTAGAAGAGCTTACCAATACCATTAATCAACAGGATCTAATGAACATTTATAGAACATTTCACACAATAACAGTAGAAAATAGTGCCCATAGAACATATGCCATGGTAAGTACAGATATACCATGTTAGGCCATAAAATTAACCTCAACAAATTTCAAAACTTACAATTATACAGAATGTGCTTTCCGATAACAATGGAATCAGACTAGAAATAAAAAAACAGAAAATTAACAAGAAAACCTCCAAAATCTTCAAATTAATTCACACATTTTGAAGTAACCGATGTGTTGAATAAGAAGTTTTAAAGGACATAAAAATGCATTAAACTGAATGAATATACAACATATAAAATGTTGTGGATCACAACTAATGCAGTGCTAAAAGGGAAATTACTTTGCTGAGACCGGTTTGGCTCAGTGGATGGAGTCTCGGCCTGCGGATTCAAAGATCCCAGGTTCGATTCCGGTCAAGGGCATGTATCTTGGTTGTGGGCACATCCCCAGTAGGAGGTGTGCAGGAGACAGCTGACTGATGTTTCCTTCTCATGGATGTTTCTAACTCTCTATCCCTCTCTCTTCCTCTCTGTGAAAAATCAATAAAATGTATACTAAAATAAAATAAAATAAAAATAAAAGGGAAATTACTTTTCTTTAAGTTTAAATTTTAAGTTTAAAATGATTTTCAGATTTTTAAAGCGATATATTGAAAATAAAATTTAATGTAAGTTCTCCCATATTAAGAGTTACTCCAGGGCAAAGATGATAGTGGGTATCACCTGTGGTGTATAGATAAATAAAGAGAACAATGCTTTTGCTATTCATGCTTATTAACATGTAATGATAGTTTCATGAATATGAACATATCCATAAATTTAGTGGTAGGGACAGTCTTTCATATAGATTACAGAAAACAATGGGATTACTTAGCAGAGTCAAAATAATGCCAGGCTTTAAGAATTAATAGAGTAGATATAACAAAGGTAGCACTGTATCGGGATTTTACCACTTCTCATCCACCTAGGAATAGAGAATATTTTGACATAGCATTAAGTACTTTTTTTTTTTCAGTGACTTCCCAGCATACACATAAGTAATACTATTTTTGTAGGGAGAAAATATTCTAATAAATAAAAATGGGTTTATAAAATGCATTATATATAACTGACATTGACTTAAAGAAACCAGGTAACTGTAACATATATCCTGAAAATGGCAAAGCTCATTTCTAAACCAACTCAGAAAAGGTAAAAGTGAAAATAATGATTAATTCTACTGGATATGCCCATCCTAAAATCCACATATAAGCCAAATAAGAAAAACTGAGATTTTAAGGATTGGGTTTCTTTAGTAGGTTTTGGTAAATCAATTTTTATGATGTTTCATATTTATTTTAGTTGGCTTACTTTTTATTACAATTCCCTACTGTATTTCAGAATTAAAACCATTAAAGTTTGAGAAGTTAAGAGTTATTTGAATGAAATAAATTATCAGAATTAAATACTTTTCACAGAACAGTTAACTCTATTATGTAAAATATAGACCCTGAATGGAACATATAGAAATGCAATTGAAATCTGTAAGTAATAATAATTTTAATAGTGTTTTAGTCTCTTACACAGTGATGGAGTTTGGGGGACTTTAATTTTTAAAATTTTTTTTTCAACATCAATTAAATCTATCTCTCTTCATATTTTTCAGAAAACATTTTCTGTGTTAAACAGGTTAAATTTCTTCTATTCAGATTTTAATATATAGTTTTCTACCAAACTTATATTATCCTGAAACACACTGGATCACACTCCAGCCTTGATTTATGTTTAGAGCTTTAAACAAAAAGTTTGCATCTGTTACCCTTAAAGTCTGTAATCAGTAGTTGAACCACACAAAGAATCAACATGATGTCATGTCTAGACGACATGTAAATTAATATGAAAGCAATTGATTTACAAACTCTATACTAATACAAATTAATCTGAATTAAGTTTAATCCCCCGTTATTAACTGATTAAGTGTGGCTGCTGGTAGCTACAGAGTGGTGATTTCCATCTGTGAATTTATGGACACAACTTAATTATTGATTCTGTACAGAGAAATAGTTAAAGCACAAATCCATACAGTGATGCTCCATGAGTCTTCCCAACAGAGAAGAGTTATAGAAGCCAAACTAAAATATACAGTTTAAAAATGTGTAGGAGGCATTTCTTAAGTGTCATAATTAACTTTTGGCAAAGGGGATGTTTCAGGCGTATTGACTCTGGCTGTGACTGACACACCATCCCTCTTAGAAAGTACATTCATCTGTTCTGAGGGAGAATCTACTCTTGCTTTGAGCAAACATGAAATCAAAATTGCCAATACATCCTTTCTTTTTAAGAGAATTATTACAATTTAGTACGGATAGAAAAACATGCATTATTAAGTACTGGTCTCTGTAAAAGATGCTTGGGCACTGGGGTAATAATACTTCCAAGTCTTCAGAGAAATCAACAGGTGCATAGTCTCAAACCAGAGCAGTTCATTATTCTACCATATAATATGTACTAGAGTGCCAGAAAAATGTTGTATTTGTACCATTTACTAAAAATATATTTATTTTCTTTAAATATTATGGGTCTTTCTCAAGTTGTGTGTGTGTGTGTGTATGTATGTGTGTGTGTTGTGTTTTTGTTGTGTATGTGTGCATGTGTGTCTGTTTTTTTTTTTAGGAGTGCTAAAAAACTCAACGTGAACATTATCAGAATATAACAAAAACGTTGGTTTTTGCTTCCATTAACCAGTTCCCATAAATGCATTACTACTATTTTTCAGATAATTAGAAACGAAGAACAATCCTATCATATTATGAAGAATGATTTACTCTTTTTGATTTGGTAATCATAATAACTTAGTTGTCAGAAAACTTTATTGCTTATGTTGGGACAATATTCAGGAGTGTTTTATGACTATAATATATGTAAGTTTGATAATTAGAAAGCAACTACGTTATATCAAAATGAGGATCATTGTATTTGCATACGCTCTTTTATAGACATCCCACTCATTGTCATAATAACTGAGGCTGTCATGACCATGGTCTGTGCCTCCCATGAAGTCCTAAACAATTCTGACAGGCTGCAGCTCATTAAGGGACAGTCATTTTGTTGAAATGTCTGTCAGCTTGCAGGGATGCACCAAGATGAATAGGCCCAAAACAATAGGCCCATTTGTTAGAGCAGTAGCTTCTCTAATACATGATGAGACAATCAAGCCAAGCTGCCTTCGGCACAAAGACATAATTAATCAAATGGACAAATGGTTCAAAAATTGCTCTGGTATATTCTGTAGTGGACAGAGGTTTCCATGGAAACATTGGCGTTTGCATCACAGTTAATGACCTTTCTGTACAATGAAGTCTCTCCCTTCGCACACACACTTTACTCCCTCTCCACTATGCCTGCTCTCCCCACTCCTCCAACCATTAAAAAACAACAACAACAAAAAAAAAAACACCTGGAGAAAAAACAAACAAAATAGGGAGAGTGAGGAAGCATAAAGGAAAACCTTGAGTATCTGATTTCCCTATCAGAAAATCTAATAGTTCTCTTCAGCATTTATGAATTTATTAATTTTTATTATATTTTCAATACTTAAACAAATACATATATAGAAAGCCAGCCTTAAATCATGACTTTAAATGCTGTTAAATAATTATAGTGACTGCACGAAAATATACAACTTAGGTTACCGTAATGATATAAAATGTATTTTTTACAATTTTAAATTACAATATTTCTAAAATGTTAAATAACAATTTAGTAAAGCATTGTGAGAAAGGGAGTCTTTATCTTTAGTTGCCAGAAAAGGATATGTAAATAATTTTTACATATGCATATGATTGCTTTTTACCTTGGTTCTGAAGCATCATTGATTAATATTTAATCAAGTTAAGGGCAACCACTACTTTGGCTCCTAATAAAACACATTCCACACAGGTAACTGAATTTAATTTTCTTTGAAGTTAGCTTCTTGCTATTATATGATGGTTTTGAGGTTTTGATCATTGCTCTCTACCTTCTCCCAAAAAGGAAGCTTATCAAAGTGTTCTCCCTAATCACTAAAACCACTTTTCAGAGGTTTCTTGATAAATAAAATATCCTCCATCTTGATAATCTAAGGACCACAAGAATGGTTAAGTTCATGCCTTTTGGGGAGTTTCACATAGTACTTGAACTAAGAGTTAGAATAGCTGGCAAAAAATATGGCAGTGTAGTTTATTGAAATATTTTTTGTTGTTTTTTAAATTCTCTAATTGTATATTTTTTTCCTTTTTCCTTTCTCTAATACACTTTTTTAATGTCTTTGTATGGGGAGTTGGATGGCTTTGGAGTGTCCCTTTAAGACATGTTCTCTTTCTGGGGTTTAGCTCTTTATTTTTTAAGGTCAATGGAGTCTTGCTTGTAGGAAGCATGAGGAGAGAATTATGAAGCTTTGGAGTTAGGGTGGGCAGGGGGACAAACTCAGCAAGAGAGCTGGTGGTATTTTCTAAGACTGCAAAGGAGAAAATTGTCCCCTAGTCCTGAAAAATTAAAGGGCCCAGACCACTACCTGGGTGTGAAGGTTAGTTTTATGTGTCAACTAGACTGGGCTAAGGGGTGCACAGAGAGAAGGTAAAATATTATTTCTGGTTTGTCTGTGAAGGTGTTTCTGGAAGAGATTCACACTTTATTGGTGGACTGAGTAGAAGAGATTGCCCTCATCAATGTAGGTGGTATGAATAAAATAAAAAGGTAGAATAAAATAAAAAGTTAGAAGGAAGGCAATTTTGTTCTCTGTTTGACCTGGAACATCCATCTTCTCTGCTCTTGGACTTAAGTACTCCTGGTTCTGTACCTACTGGTTTTCAGGACTTTGGACTTGGGCTTTCCTGGTTTTCCAACTTGCAAAGAGCAAGTCAGGAGACTTCTCTCAGCCTTCATAACTGTGTCAGCAAATTCTTACAATAAATATGTCTCTATCTCTCTATCTATCCTATTAGTTCTGTTTCTCTGGAGAACCCAAACTAACACACTGGGCAACACACTGAGAAAATTTCCAAACTCAGAGAGGATTGGCAGATGATACACTTAGGGAAGTTGGAACTGAGGTTCTAAGTCTAGGCAAAAAGGTTTTTGTACAAGCTCAGTTGGGAGCCTACTTTCAAAGAGCCATGAGCATGTCTGTAGTTACCAGATGGATGGAAGACCACAGACCTTTATTTTCCTGCATCAAACTGTTATTCTACTGCCATCATGGAATCAACAATGATTATTTTCCATTGCTTGACTCGATATTAAAAATGACAAAAAATAAAAGAGAGAGAGAGAGACATTTCTGTTCATGCTGGTATGGCTCAGTTGGTTAAGTATCAGCTCATGCAACAAAATGTCACTTATTTGATTCCCAGTCAGGGCACATACCTAGATTGTGGGTTCAATCCCCTGTTGGGATGCATATGAGAGGGAACCAATTGATGTTTCTCTCTTACACCAATGTTTCTCTTTCTCTAAAATCAATATAAACATTTTTAAAATGACATTACTTCCCATCAGAATACGTAGAATAAGTTTTATCATTGTCCCAAAATTTAGCTATAGAGAAAAAAGAATGAGAACACTCTCTTATTCCTCACCAAGACAGAAGTAAGAACATGGACACAGACTGGTGTTCAAGTAAACTACCTGGTAGAGGCTTAAGGCATGAAATATTTTTAGCACATTTTACTGAATTATATGATATGCATAGAAGAAGTGCACAATGCATAGATATAATCCATAACCAACACAGAACAGAACATTACCGGCATCCCAGAAACCCTCTGGTTCACTCTAACAATTACAACTCCACCATGGGTAACCACTATCATGACTTCGACTGGAGTTTAATTTTGCTACTTTTGAGTTATGAACTTTACAATTGTGACGATATGTATCTAAATATACATTCAAGCTGATGTGTCTACATAAATATGAAAATGGATCTGTTAACAGAAATAAATAAAAAGAATAAGAAAGTAAATAATTTAGAATGATTATTTGATATCAAATGGGCCAGTTTCTGTCTATCAAGCAATCTGACATAAGTATTTTCTCAGTTTGTGTATGTCATATGCTGTCCTGGTTCACTTTATTCCATAGGAGCAAGACTACCTCCTAATGGACTCATCTCTAAATGATACTAGTTATTTATATGAGAAAAATAGTCTCTTTAGGACTCACTTTACTTAGGTATAGAAAGAATGATAACATCATGATACTATTAGAAAAATAATAACATTTTGAAAACTTTAGGATTCCCACAGTGAGGCTGTGGATGGATAGGTGCTCTATTATATTGATGTGGGAATTAAAAATGATTCTACCATTCTGCAAGAGAATGTGAAACTATCACATTTAAAGTTATATTCACTCTTTGATCCAACACTCCCAATTCCAGAAATCTATCCCAAATTAACACTTGTTCATACATGAGATAATATATGTAATGTACAAAGCTATTCACAGCATATTATTTTTATTTACCAAAGATTAGACACACCTAAGAGTCCCAAAATAGAGGTCTGTTGAAATCAACTGTGGTGTATCCAAACAATAGAATTCCATGCAATCATGAGAATAAATCAGGAAGACCTCAATGAAAAGTTTTATAGGATACACACACACACACACACACACACACACACACACACACACATATATATATATCTTTAAAATATTTTTATTGATTTCAGACGGAGAGAGAGAGAAATATTAATGATGAGAGAATCATTGATCAGCTACCTCCTGCACACCTCCTACTGGGGATGGAGCCCAAAACACCAGGTATGTGCCCTAACCAGGAATTGAACTGCGACCTCCTGGTTCATAGGTTGATGCTCAGCCATTGACTGGGCAGGGCTACAGTGCATTTTCTTAAAGTTCTCTTCCCTTTTGACTATCTTTTCCCTTCTTAATGAAATGGGAAGGCAGGATCAGGCTAAAGTGGAGAGCATTTCCTTTTCCTAAACTGGGATAAAGTTTCAGAATTGCTCTCGGTAATATCTTTCACCCGGGTTATTAAAACTTTATTAGAGAGAAAGGTTTCACAATGAATCCCTTTTCCCTTCTCTGTCAGGGCTACTTGGGGAGCTTTCTCAGATCTTCCAATGAACACCTGGTGGTGTGGCTAGAGGAAAAGCTTCAGAAACCATAAGGGTCTCCTCTTACAGCTGCCTCTAGGAGCTTCTCACCTTCCATAGTGAATACATGACCTCTGGCAATTCCCAATCCTCACTAAATAAGTGATCCTCACTGGCAGTTTCTGCTCCAAGTAATCAAATATCAAATGCACGCTCTCTCTGGATGCACCTGGTTCTGTGGATTTGGGGAATGCAGTTTGTCCTGTGACCTCAGTTTTCTGATGGGTTTAAGAAAGTCATTGATTTTCAGCTGATTTGGCTTTTTTCTTATTCTAAGGGTAGAAGTAGTGGTTTCTAACCACTTTACATGTTGATAAAACCTAAAGTAATCAGATTCATACATTTATTTTATTTTTGGGTTATAATCCAAACTCTATTAATATTTATTTTGTTATGCAAAGTATTTTGGTTATTGAGAGTCTGGTTACTGAGAGCTCTTTTTAAGTTTGACTTCTCTATTCTTTTGAAAGATTCCCCTTCTTTCTCCAAAAGTATGAAATCTGACCCACATTATCTACAATTCATTTATTGTTCAAGCCTGGTATTCATAATAAACAACAGGATAATATGTCCCATACAAATGTATAAAACAAGTTTACCAATTAGACTAGTGTTTCTTTATAGTTATTTTGGTCTCCATCCTTATATTATTCAGTCAAAACCTTGTTCCCCAGAGTTCTTGGGTTGGCATTTTCTTCCTCACTCACTTCAGTGTGTTTCTTTCGTGCATCTGCTAGTTTCTTGTCACAGTTTGCATTCTATCTTGGGTGATTTCTTTAGACCTTTCTTTGCATATATGGAATTTTTCCTTGGCTGTGCCCAGTTCATTGAAGATAGTCTTCATCTCTGTCAATGCATTTTGGTGTTTCCATTGGAATCTTTCTTATAATTTCTATATTTCTGCTAAATTTAATCACCTATCTTATATATTGTCTACTTTTTCCTTTAGAGCTTTCAACGTATTATAGTTATTTTAAATTTCCTCAGATCTGTCCAACATTGGTATTATATTTGAGTTTGTTTCTAATGATTGCCTGTTTCTTAGGAATGCACTTTTTCTTTGCCTTTTTTGTATATTTTCTACCTAATTTATTCTTGAAAAATGAATATATTGTGTGAGACAAAATAAATTTAGGTAAATACTTTTTATGCTTGGAAATGGGCATGCTTTTCTTCTTATAGGACTTTATGGAGAGCAATTTATTTAACCTATTAAACTTGGTTTTCAGGTTTGTTGTTGCTATGGTTACTCTCAGTGTACCACTGGTTTCAGTCTTCTGGTTGTATATCTTGTGTTTAAGGTGGAGGCTGTAAAAGGGCTTTCTATTTCAATGCTACTCTACAACTAACCTTTTAATCATCCCTTTATACTGAGTCTCAGTGAAGCTCTGTCTTTTGTAAATTTCTTGTTGCTGGATGCTACCTTCCCGGGAGTGTGTGCATTGGTGGTGGGGGTATGAGGATCACAGGTTTGGTTGTTTTCTATTGTTCTGATTAAGTCTTTGCTTAGGCACTATGCCCCTCATTCTTAGTCCTATAGCTTGTTTTGCAGTTCTGAGTCCAGTATATCGGTATGCCCCTCCCCCAGGGTTGAAGTTTCTTTTTCTTCTTTCCTTTTCCTAGCGGCAATGGGTTCTCACCATTGCTCTAAAAGTGCCCATGTGCTGATCTCCCCCCATCCTACCCCCAAAGGTGATAGTTTCTCAGTTTTGTAGGGAAGACAGATAAATTCTGTGACTCCCTGGCAGCTGCTGTTTCCCCCTTCTAGTTCTGCAACACAAGGGAGATTTTCTTAGAAATACATCCAGATTTTGAGTCCTCAGTTGGCAGGCTCTCCAGTATTTGCAGTTTCGGGCCTTCACACTTTGGCCAGTGCACTTTCAACCTCCACCCATTTGCTAATAACTCCAGCTGAAGCCTTCTTTCCCAGCCCCATCTGCCCAGGTAAGCCACTGCTCATATTTTGTGTTTCCTGCAGGCCTTTTCTTAGATTTTTGTACTAATTGGCTGCCTTGCAGCCTAAGTACTCAAGTGGGTTCAATAAAAGTTGTGAACTTGCTGTTGTGTGCATAACTTTTTATAGCACGATGAGTTTTGAAGCATGCAAATGTATTATATATTCACAAATTTTTAAAAGAAAAAAATTGCAAAACAAAGTCATACCTTCTCAAAAATCTTGAGTAAGAAAAAGAATCTGTTCAAAAACAGATTATTAATATATGTGACTTTACGCTTTACTGTAAAGGAAAAGCTAATACTAAAATTTCCCATGGCTGAACTTATACTTTAAAAACCTCATTTTAAATAATAATTTTAAAAATAAAAAAATAATAATCAGTGGAGCATATATTCAGATAAAAAGTAGTGCAATTGTTTCCATGTGCTAATAGAATTTTAGTATACTCATTGCTTTCAACATTTGAATAAGCTGCACTTCTGTTCTGAAACTTCATTTTTATTTATGACACAGTTATGTACTAGCAGCCTTCCTACCTTTGGTGGTAATCTTATATGCCTAGCCATATAAATTGTTGTGTAGTTTTTTTTATTTTATTTTATTACTTTGAAGAGTCTTTTATTGAACTTTGTAACTGTTTTGTTTAGAACCAATTTGCTTTCCTCCTAGGAATTTATTCTTCTCTATATACATTCACATACATGTGGGTACATTTTATTGAAACCAGTTCATATGCATGTATATATAATCTTTATACATATGTATAATATATTGCATATTTTCCTACTTGTTATGCATTTAAGCCACCCTGAAATTACTCTTTATTTTAAAAATATATTTATATTTCTTTTAATAAAATGTATTATATGCACAACTTCACTGTAGGTGCTGTAAATCTGGCATATTTCTCTTATGTTACCAGTGGAAAATGCAAGTAAACAAAGCTACGCATAAAGAAAATTCTTTGTTCCACATTTATGCATTGGATTGCTTGAGAGCCAAAAATAGAATGTTACTATTTGATGAGTAAAACTTTCTGTAGTTTTCCACTTGTCAAACAACTAAGTGATGTGTATTCTGAAAAGCATTCTTTTTTTTACTTTCTCCATCCACCTATTGTTTAATACTAACATATTTAATTCAGAATAAGAGAAATGGTGTTAGCATTGTGACATTCAGGAATACTGTTTAGTTTTAAAAGAAAGAATGTACAGGATAGAACACTAAATAGCCAGTCTGCTTAGAGCATATAATCAAATAGTTCAAGTGTATAACAGCAATATCCTATGAATCAGGCCTGTCTGTGATTCCTTATGACTTTAAAATTGCCTCTAGTGTGGTAAGGTTCTTTTCAATAGGCTGAAGATGCTATATTCTTAAGCAGGTTAAGAGTTGTTGAAATTTGTATCCTGATGAATTTTGAAGTATGCAAATGAATTACATATTCACAAATTTTAAAAAGAAAAGGTTGCAAGACAAAGTGGTACCTTCTCAAAATTCTTGAGTATGTCATTAAGAGGAAAGTGAGCCTGTTTATTTCCAGATGCCGTGGAATATCCTACGGTGTCCTTTACCCTGGCTCTCAGGCATTAATCATAGAGAAGTCTCAGAGCAACTTCTTCCTTAGACACCTGAAAGCATTCTGAGCAGTCACAATGATGCAGAGACCCTTGTTTTGGAAAGTGTTGTTTTCTTATAACTAGAGGCTCGATGCACGAAATTTGTGCAAGAATAGGCCTTCCTTCCCTCAGCTGCTGGCACCAGCTTCCCTCTGGCACAGGACCTGGGCTTCCCTACCAGAGGGAGGCCCTGCCCACCCACCGAAGGCCTCCAGTCTGTGGTCTGGGTCTCCCTCTTTGGGGCGATCTTAGGGCGACGGCCGGGCCCCGACCAATCACATCACACCCGCCTTGGGTGGTCTGGCACCAGTGTGTGTCATAACATGGTCATCTGAAGGTCATCTGGAAGGTTGTCCAGGACTTTGTTTGGTTAAATTAGCATATTACACTTATTATTATAGATGCGAGCCAAAACCTCCAGTGAAAGTTATTCATCATTAGTATAACAGCATTTTTGTCTTATTTGAGATCTTATAGGCAATATCTAATATTCTTATTAAATACATTAAATAGCAATGGAATTTTCCTGGTAAAAGTGCAAGAAAGCTTGCCTAAACCGGTTTGGCTCAGTGGATAGAGCATCAGCCTGCAGACTGAGGGGTCTCAGGTTCGATTCTGGTCAAGGGCACATACCTTGGTTGTGGGCACATCCCCAGTGGCGGGTGTGCAGGAGGCAGCTGATCGATCTTTCTAACTCTCTATCTCT
Source organism: Lasiurus cinereus (assembly GCA_011751065.1). Taxonomy (NCBI): domain Eukaryota; kingdom Metazoa; phylum Chordata; class Mammalia; order Chiroptera; family Vespertilionidae; genus Lasiurus; species Lasiurus cinereus. The sequence continues at coordinate 25,546,143 of JAAGEH010000226.1, read as the reverse complement.
CTCCCTTCCTCTCTATGAAAAAATCAATACAATATATTTTTTAAAAAAGTGCAAGAAAGCTTGATGGAAATTTGGCATCTTAATTTGTCTTATATGACTCATGAAATAGTTATTCAAGCACTTATTAGTGGCTCTCTATAATCTTTACAAACTTACAATTGATTTTTATATTTCTGAACTTATGCTAAGTGGACTTCTGATTTCCAGGTTCGTAGGTAAGGAGTTTGCAAGTTGCCACTAAGTTCTACCAACAAATAAAATGCCAGACTGACTGAAAACCAAGAAATCTTCTTGAATCCATAATAAAGGGGAGGATACCGGTAAACCACAGTTGTCAAAGCTGGAGAGACAGGTAAGTCTCAATTACCAGAGCAGAGAGGCAGGTGCAGAATAGCCAGGGGAACCACTGCACAGTAGGAAAATCTGAACTGTAATTGAGGAATTGCTAGAGGTTCAGTGTGGACAGACATAAAGTTAGAATCTCTAAGGTAATAGTCATAGGAGATCCCCCCAGTTTTGTGCGATTGACCAGATCCCACAGTATTAGAGCAAATTCCCTTCAAGCTGATGAACAAAGTTGGAGGAGGAATCATGTTGGAATATATAGAACACCATTCTTGTTAACAAGGCCTGACCTAAGGGGACACTATTAACTATAGCCTAAGGGGCTGTGGGGGTATTATCAGAGGAAACCAATCTGGTCAAGGGAAATACCCAAATGCAGCTAACTCTAGCCATCCTCTCCTCCTAAGGGGCTTGTGAAGTTCATAGTCCAGAGGCATAGCCTCACTGAAAAAACCAGGACCTAATCACAGGACTTTAGAGCATTTCTCCTCCCCCATATCTTACCACCACATTATTAAAGACCTATTTACAGCAGTTCCTTTTACTTGCTATATCATGTACTACTAACTATAAAGAGAAAAATGATAAAACATACTCAGAGGCAAAAATACACACACACACAAATTGAAAAGACAGAGCAAACATCAGAACCAGATGTGGTAGGGATTTTGTTGGAATTATCAGACCTGGAATTGAAAACAACTAATAATTACTATGCCAAGGGCTCTATACATAAAGTAAGTAGCATCCAAGAAAAGATGGGCAATGTAACCAGGGAGATGAAAATCTAAGGAAAAACAAAAACAATTGCTAGAGATAAAATCATTCTAATGAATACGATGAAATAATAGAAATACAAGGAGAAGAAAGGAGAAACAAAAGTAATATTTGAAACAATAATGACTTAGAACATCCCCAAGTTAATGTCAGGCGGTAATCACAGATCTATGAAGCTCAAGAAATATGAAGCAGGATAAATGCCAAAAAATTTACATCTAGGTATGTCATATTTGGACTACAAGCAAAATCAGATCTATTTCTTTAAATCTTGAAAAATTTACCTACAGAGGAATAAAAATAAGAATTACACTCACCTTATTAGAATAATTCTAACAAAAGAGAGGCGTAGATACAGACATAACTCATTTATTGCACTTTCTTTAATGCCTTTTGCAGACAGTGCATTTTGTACATTTTTTACAAATTGGAAGTTTGTGGCAACTGTGTGTCAAACAAACTTATTGGCACTATTGTCCAACATCATTTGCTCACATTGTGTCTCTATGTCATATTTTGGTAATTATTACAATATTTAAAACTTGTTAACTTTTATTATATTTTTATGGTTATCTGTAACTAGCAATCATTGATGTTACTATTGTAATTATTTTGGGGTGCCATGAACCATGTTCATATGAAGCAGAAAACTGAATCAATAAGTGTTAGTGTGTTCTAGCTGCTCTACCAACTAGCCATTTCCCTGACTCTCCCACTTCCTCAGGCCTCTTTATTCCCTGAGACAAAACAATATTGAGATTTGGTCAATGAATAAACCTACAATGGCCTCTAAATGCTCAAGTGAAAGTGAGAGTCACATGTTTCTCACCTTAAATCAAAAGCTAGAAATAATTCAGCTTTGTGAGAATGTTTCCTCAAAAGCTGAGGTAGGCCAAAAGCTATGCCTCTTGCCCCAAAAGGCCACGTTATAAATACAATGAAAAGTCCTGAGATAAATTAAAAATGCTACCTGAGTGATCACATGAATAATGAATAATAAGAGCAAAGAGCTTTATTGTTGATATGGAGTAAGTCTATTGCTCTACAGATAGAATATCAAACCAGTCACAATATTCCCTTAAACCAAACACTAATCCAGAGTAAGTCCTAACTTTGTTCAATTGCGTGAAGGCTGAGAGTGATGAAGAAGCTACAGAAGGAAAATTTAAAGATAGTAGAGATGAGTTCTTGGGGTTTAGGAAAAGAAGTAACCTTCATAAGATAAGAGTGCAAGGTGAATGAGCAAGTGCTGATGTAGGAACTGCAGCAAGAAGATTCAACTAAGATAATTAATGAAGGTGGCTACACTAAGAAACAGATTTTCAGTGTAGACAAAATACTCATATATTGGAAGAAATGCCATCTATGATTTTCATAGCTAGAATGCAACATATTGCCTTGCTTTAAAGCTTCAAAGAACAGACTAACTCTCTTGTTAGAGACTAATGCACCTGGAGACTTCATGCTGAAGCCAAATGCTCATTTACCATTCAGAAAATACTAGGGTCCTTAAAAATTATACCAAAACTAGTCTGTCTGTGTTCAATAAGTAGAACAACAAAACCTAGATGTAAGGAATCTATTTACAACATGTTTTACTAAATATTATAAGCTCACTGTTTCATCTTACTGCCCAGAAAAAAAAGGTTTCTTTCAAAATATTATTGCTTATGGACACCACACCAGCTCACCCAAGAACTCTAATTGAGATGTACACGGTTATTAATATTGTTTCCATGCCTGCAACCCTTAGATCAGTGGTTCTCAACCTGTGGGTTGCGACCCCTTTGGAGGTCGAGCGACCCTTTCACAGGGGTCGCCTAAGACCATCGGAAAATGCAGATATTTACATCACGATACATAACAGTAGCAAAATTTCATGGTTGGGGACCACCACCACATGAGGAACTGTATGCAAGGGTCGCAGCCTTAGGAAGGTTGAGAACCACTGCCTTAGATCAAAGAGTAATTTCAACTCTAAAGTCTTATAATTTAAGAATTATCTTTTGTAAGGTTATGGCTGTCATAGATAGTGATTCCTCTGATGCATCTTGGCAAAGTAAATTGAAAACCTTCTGGAAAGGATTAACCATTCAGGATAGCATTCATAACAATCATGAATCACGGTTCAACATTAACAAGAGTTTAGGAGAAATTGATGCCAATGTTCATGGATGGCTTTGAAGGGATCAAAACTTCAGTAGAGGAAGGAAATGAATATGTAGTGGGAAAATCAAGAGAACTGGAATTAGAAGTGGAGCCCTATAAAGTGACTGCATTGCTCTAATCTCATGATATAAGTTTAATAAATGAGGAGTTGCTTCTTATAGATATGTTGCTTTTTGAGATGGAATCTTCTTGTGATGAAGATTCTGTGGGGATATGGTTGAAATGACAGCAAAGGATTTTTAATATTATATAAAGGAGTTGACTAGGCTATGTCAGGGTTTGAGAGGATTGACTCCAATTTTGAAAGTTTGTGGGTAAAATAACATCAAACAGCATTCCATGATACAGAGAAATTGTTTGTGAAAGAGTCAATTGATGCGGTATTCTTAATTGTTGTCTTGTTTTAAGAAATTGCCACAGCCACCCCAATATTAAGCAACTACTACCCTGATAAGTCAGCAGCCATAAAAATTGAGGTAACACCTTCCTCTAGCAGGGATTATGATTCAAAGACATAGATGGTGGTTATTATTTTTTAGCAATCAAGTATTTTTAAATTGAGGTATTTACATTTATTAAGACAAAATGTTATTGCACTTAACTGACTACAATATGGTGCAAATAGAACTTTTACATGCACTAAGAAACAAACACACAAAAAGTAATCAAGTGACTTGCTTTACTTCAATAATTGCTTTATTGCAGTGGTCTGGAGCTAAACCCACAATATCTCAAAGGTATGTCTACTTTTAAAGTGTTGAGAGAAAAAAGGCACTAACCTATAATTCTATACCCTAATAATTATCTTTTAAAAGTGAAAGACCTTCTCAGATAAACAATATTAAAAGAATTAGTTTCCAGATGGTCTGCTTTATAAGAAATGTTAAAGGTTCTTTAGAGCAGTGGTCAGCAAACTGTGGCTCATGAGCCACATGCAGCTCTTCAGCCCCGTGAGTGTGGCTCTTCCACAAAATACCACGTCCTGGGTGAGTCTATTGTGAAGAAGTGGCATTAAAAGAAGTTTAAGTTTAAAAAATTTGGCTCTCAAAAAAATTTCAATTGTTGTACTGTTCATATTTGGCTCTGTTGACTAATGAGTTTGCAGACCACTGCTTTAGAGAATCTTGGTATTTTCCCAAAGGCATTTAAAATAATATCCAGAGAAATATCTTTACATAAATGTGTATAGTAGTTTTATTGATAATTGCCAAACTCAATGGCAACCAAGCTACCCTTTCGTAGGTGATGGGTAAATAAACTGTGAAGCATCCAGACAATGGAAAATTATTCAGTAGTAAAAAAAATCATTGAGTTATCAAGTCATGAGAAGACATGGAAAAAACTTAAATGCATAGTACTAAATCATAGAAGCCAATCTGAAAAGGCTACATAATGTAAAATTTCAAGTATGTGGTCTTTGGAAGAGGCAAAATTATGAAAAGAGTAAAAATCAGTAATTGTCAGAAATTAGATAGCAGGGAGGGATAAATAGGTAAAGCACAGAAGATTATTAGGTAGTGGAACTACTCTGTATGATACTATAACAGTGGATATTAGTATAGGTTATACATTTGTCCAAATCCATAGAACACACAACACCAAAAATAAATAGCAATGTAAATGATGAACTTTGGGTAATAATAATGTGTCAATGTAGGTTAATTGAGTGAAACAAATGTACTGCTCTGGTGGGTAAATGTTACTAATGGTAGGAAATATCTTTACCTTCCTTTTTTGCTAAATTTTTCTGTGAAGCTAAAATGACTCTGAATAATAAATCTAATAAAAAACAAAAAGTAAGAAAGAAAAAATACTGACAAGTTTAACTCTTCCAAGACTGAAAGCTATTATTCTGAAAAATACACTCATAAGAAAATAAAAGGCTCGCCATAGTCTGAGAGAAAATATTAGCAAACCATAAATCCAAAGAGGATTCATATCTAGACTATGTAAATATTTTTTTCATACAATATTAAGATAGACAACCAAATTTAAATTGGTCAGGATATTTGAAAGACGTAAAGATAGATGATAAATAAGTATATGAAAACATGCTCAATAGTATTAGTCACTAAGAAAATGCAAATGTAGGGAACAACCTAAGACAGGCACAATCACAGAGGGGCCATCAGGAGAACAGTTGGGGGTCAAAAGAGGTAGGGCACAGACCCTCACCCTCCCCAACCTTACAGGGTTCTGAACCTTCACCCTTTCTGAGGGAGGTCTTCTACCCCCATGGATACCTCGCTTCCCATGCTCAGCACAGATCGGGACCCAGGTAACAGACAGAGACGTGGCCCAGCCCAGATCAGGACCCAGGTAACAGAAACATGCCAATAGCAGCTGCCCTATATCTAAATTCAGTCTAACACTAGGAATGCTCAGTGCCTACTCAATGCAAATAAGCCTTTCCACTAATATATATAGGGTAATCTAAGATTGTTGGTAGAGTATTAAATTTGATGTAAAAGAGTTATCAAGCTTTCAGATTAATTTAAATCGGCGAAATGAAATAAGTGAACACCCAAGAAAATTTAAGTGTACTGGACAAAAAGCTGTTTCTAAATTATCAATTAAAATTTCTATTGGGGAAGGAGAAAATGGCGGCGAAGTAGACGGATGCGTCTGGAGCTTTGTCCTGGGCAGAGGGAGAGAGAGCGGCTGAGAGTCGCATGGGGAGTGTTTGTTGGCAAGTTAAGAGTCAGTTGTCCTCCAGGAGAAGGTGGGGGACGGCTGGACGGGGCTCTCCCGGCCAGGCAGCCCCACTGCCACGGGGTTTTTGTCCGCCGGAGCCACCAGCGCGAACAAGGAGCCCGAGCCATCTTGCAGTGGGAGGTGGATGTCTGCGGCGCGCTGAAGCCTTCGGCTGGGCACCCATCGAGCAGCCAGGAACCCGGGGACCCAGAACTCCGCTCTCCAATCGGCGCAGACACAAGGCGGAACCAGAGATCCACAGAGCGAACGGAAAGGTCAGATTTCTCCTGGGATAAGAGGGAGGTGGATGTCGGCTGGCGGAGGCACCCACCGAACAGGCGGGGACCCAGAGCATGGCTCTCCAGGCAGCGAGGACCTGTGGGCGGCAGATTCGGAGATCCACATGGCGCATGGAAAGGTCGGATTTTCCTGGGTCAGGGTGAGGTCTTCTACCCCCACAGGGCAGAGACGCGCAAGCTGTGGGAGCCGGGCTGCGGGAAAGCTGCCTCTGGAGAGGTCCGCAGAGGTGGGCAGGGCGTGATCTCTGAGTGAGGAGGCAGACACTCTCCTGTTGACAGAGGGGAGCTCTGGAAAACGACTCGTTTTTTTCTGGGGCAGAGGGGCAGCCTGGGAGTTATTACAGTGTCCCGGCTGCAAAACCCCCACAAAGTGGCTTTGAGAACCACAGAGTAGCAGGATCTGAGCACAGCCTAGAGAGGTCCTGTGCTTTGTCTCAGAGATCAATTCCGAAACACTGCCAACCAAGGGATGACACACAAATTGACTCTCGCATAACCACAAAAGAATAAAGATATTAAAATACCAACAGGGGAACACAGGGAACTGCAATACCTTCCCTACTGGGAAACAGGAGTGCCAAGCAGAATAATAGTGGAAGTGAATGACCATTCTATTTATTTTTATTTTTTTTATTTTAATTTTTCATTTTTACATATTTTAATTAAGACTATTTTTTTCTTTCCGCCTCAATTGATTTTACCTTTATAATTATTACATTTTTGTTTTAAACTAGTATTATTAATTAGTACTAGTACTTTACCTTTCTGGAAAAAAACCAGTGTCATTTTGTTCTCTCTTTATTTTATTTCGGGATTAGAGTTCTACATTTTATTTTCATCTTTCCTTTTACTTCAACTCAACTCTACCTTTATGCCAACACTTTCCTCCTAACTTTCCCCATTTTGTTTTCTTGTTTCTCTTTCCCTTTTCCAACTTTAGATTCCCCCTATTCTTTCTCTTTACTTGGTTTAAATTTCACCCCATTTATATATCTAATTTCAAATCCTCTACTACAAGTCCATACAAACCTCTCTCTTCTTGTCTTCACTAGTCAAAAAGTTATTTTTTCTCGAGGTCCTTTTGTTGCTATTTGCCTGAAAAGTGATTATATCAATTTTTTGAAATTTTTGGTGAGATTGTTTTAGTTTATTCTACTTGTTTTATTTTGCTTTTTGGTTGCTTTATTTTTTTTTTACCTCTCTTTTCCCTCACCTCGATACCAGTTGCTATTTGCAGTTTGTATTGATCTCTAGGTACTGGTTGCTGGCTTTTATTGGGATTAGTGACTATTCTATTGGAGTTTTCTCCTGACATCTATAGTTTGTTCCCCTTTTCTCTCTTATATACTTTCTTTTCTCTCTGACTTTTTTCTCTTCCTCTTTAATTCTCCTTCTTCTCCTTTTTATTTTCTCATTTTATTTTATTTTTTGTTCATTTATTTATTTATTTTTATTTATTTTCTCACTCTCCCAATTTGATTTTGGCATTTCTTTCTTTTCTTTTTTCATCATTTTCCTCTTCTTCTTTCTCTACTTACCCCTAATTTGTCTTTCATTAGTGGTCACCTTATTTATGATTATTAACATCTTGAATACATTTCTACTCTGTGCCTTGTGTGCTGTACCTGGTCGTGTTATAGTTTGTGCCTTTCAATCAACGTAAGAGAGAGAACTACATAACCAGACACCCGGAGAAGAAAGACCATGGGCAGAAAAAGAAACAGACCACTTAAGACAGAAAGGCAGGTTTCACCAGAAAAGGAAGTAAAAGAAATAGAAGCAGAAATAAGCCTGCCAGAGAAAGAGTTCAGAGAAATGATCGTAAGGTGGATGAAAAGAATGGAAGACAAAATCGACAATCTGAGTAAGAGCCAAGAGAAAATGAAGAAGACCCAAGAGGAGATGAAGAAGCTGCAAGAAGAAATGCAGAAGAACCTAGAGGAGGTGCAGAATAAACAAGAAGTAATGAAAAATGACATCACTGCTATAAAGAACTCAATAGAAAGCATCAAAAGTAGACTAGAAGAAGCAGAGGACCGCATCAGTGAGCTAGAAGACACGGTAGGAAAAATTCTCAAGTACAACAGCTTCTAGAAAAAAAGTTAAAAAGGAAGAGGAGAGCCTATGGGAACTTTGGGATAACATGAAACAAAACAACATCCGCATAAATGGGGTTCCAGAAAGAGTGGAAACTGAACAAGGATTAGAGAACGTGTTTGAAGAAATAATGACAGAAAATTTCCTCAATATAGGAAAGGAAAAAACCCACACAAATCCAAGAAGCTACCAGAGTCCCAAGCAAAATGAACCCCAACAAACCAACACCAAGGCACATTATAATTAAATTGGCAAACACCGATGACAAAGTTAAGAATCTTAAAAGCAGGGAGAGAGAAACAGAAAGTTACCTACAAAGGAACCCCATAAGACTAGCTACTGACTTCTCAACAGAAACTCGTCAGGCCAGAAGGGAATGGAATGAAATATACAAAGTCATGCAAAGGAAGGGTCTGAATCCAAGAATACTGTACCCTGCAAGACTCTCAATCAAAATTGAAGGTGAAATCAAACGCTTCACAGACAAAAAAGGACTAAGGGAATATATTACCACCAAACCAGCAATGCAAGAAATGTTAAAGCATCTGCTGTAATAAAAAGAAAGAGGAAGTAAAGAAGGAACTCGGGGGTAAGGACTAAAAATGGCAACAGATAAGTACTTATCAATAATAACTTGAAATGTAAATGGATTAAATGCTCCAATCAAAAGACATAGGGTAACCGATTGGATAAGAAAACATGATCCATATATCTGCTGTCTGCAAGAAACCCACCTCAGGAAAAGAGATGCACACAGATTGAGGGTGAAGGGATGGAAGATGGTATTTCAGGCAAATGGAAATGAAAAAAAAGATGGGGTTGCAATACTTATATCTGACAAATTAGTTCTCAAAGTGAAGGACATAATAAGAGATAAAGAAGGCCACTTCATAATACTAAAGGGAACAATCCAACAAGAAGAAATGACTCTGGTAAACATATATGCACCCAATATAGGAGCACCTAAATACATAAAAAACTCTTGGAGGATATTAAGGGAGAGACTGACAGCAATACAATCATAGTAGGAGACTTTAATACCCTACTGTCACCATTGGACAAATCCTCTAAACAAAAAATCAGCAAAGAAACATCAATCCTAAACGATTCACTAGACCAGATGGAATTAATTGACATCTTCAGAACATTTCACCCCAAAGCCACAGAATATACATTCTTCTCCAGTGCACATGGGTCATTTTCAAAGATAGATCATATGTTGGGTCATAAGAAAAGTCTCTTCAAATACAAGAAGATAGAAATCATATCAAGAATTTTCTCAGACCATAGTGGCATAAAACTGGAAATCAACTATAATAAAAACAATAGAAAGAAATCAAACACCTAGAGACTAAACAGCATGCTATTAAACAACGACTGGGTAATCAGAGAGATCAAGGAAGAAATAAAGAAGATCATGGCAACAAATTACAATGACAACACAACAATACAAAATTTATGGGACACATTGAAAACAGTCTTGAGAGGGAAGTTCATAGCTCTACAAGCCTACTGCAAAAAAACAGGAAACAATGGTAATAAATTACCTAAATCTACAACTCAAAGAGCTAGAATGAGAGCAACAAAAAAAAGCCCAGTGTACTCAGAAGAAAGGAAATAGTGAAGATCAGAGTGGATATAAACAACTTGGAGACCAAAGAAACAATTCAAAAGATCAACAAAACAAAGAGCTGGTTTTTTGAAAGGATAAGCAAGATTGATGGACCTCTAGCCAGGTTCACCAAGAAGCAAAGAGAGAAGACCCAAATAAACAAAATCAGAAATGAAAGAGGAGAAATAACAACAGACCCTGTGGAAATACAAAGGATTATTAAAAAATACTATGAACAACTCTATTCCAACAAATTGGACAACCTGCAAGAAATGGAATTTTTCCAAGAAAAATATAACCTCCTAAAACTCAATGAGGAAGAAGCCAAACATCTCAATAGTCCAATAACTATGGAAGAAATTGAAGCAGTCATCAAAAAGCTTCCAGCAAATAAAAGCCCAGGACCAGATGGCTACACAGGAGAGTTTTACCAAACATTCAAGGAAGAATTAAAACCTATCCTCCTCAGACTATTAAAAAACATTCAAGAAGAAGGAACACTTCCAAACACCTTCTATGAAGCCAGCATCACCCTAATACCAAAACCAGATAAAGACAACACAATGAAAGAGAATTATAGGCCAATATCTCTCATGAACATAGATGCCAAAATTCTCAACAAAATCCTAGCAAATCAGATCCAGCAGTACATCAGAAAGATCATACACCATGGCCAAGCAGGATTCATCCCAGGAATGCAGGGATGGTAAAATATCCACAAATCAATAAATATGATACATCACAATAACAAATTGAGAGATAAGAATGACATAGGCATATCACTTGATGCAGAAAAAGCATTTGACAAAATCCAACACCCTTTCTTGATAAAAACTCCTAGCAAAGTGGGAATAGAAGGAGCATACCTCAACATCATAAATGCCATATATGATAAACCCACAGCTAACATCATACTCAATGGGCAAAAACTAAAACCATTTCCCCTAAGAACAGGAACAAGACAGGGATGCCCGCTCTCACCTCTCCTGTTCAACATAGTACTGGAAGTATTAGCCCTTGCAATTAGACAAGAAGAAGAAATAAAAGGCATCCAAATTGGAAAAGAAGAAGTAAAGCTGTCCTTATTTGCAGATGACATGATACTGTACATAAAAAACCTGAAGGACTCCATCCCAAAACTAATTGACTTAATAAATGAATTTGGCAATGTAGCAGGATACAAAGTTAATGCCAAGAAATCTGTGGCATTTCTGTACACTAATAGTGAAATTACAGAAAGAGAGACTAAAAAAGCAATCCCATTTACCATCGCACCAAAAAAATTAAGATACCTAGGAATAAACCTAACTAAAGAGGTAAAAGACCTATATGCAGAAAACTACACGACACTGAAAAAAGAGATAGAGGAAGATGTTAACAGATGGAAGAGCATACCATGCTCATGGATTGGGAGAATCAACATCATTAAAATGTCCATACTACCCAAAGCAATCTACAGATTCAATGCACTCCCCATTAAAATACCAGCAACATATTTCACAGACTTAGAAAGAACTCTCCAAAGAGTCATTTGGAACAAAAAAAGACCACAAATAGCTACAGCAATTCTGAGAAAGAAGAATAAAGTTGGTGGGATCTCAATACCAATTTCAAGCTATACTACAAAGCAACTGTTCTCAAAACAGCCTGGTACTGGCACAAGAACAGACATATAGACCAACAGAATAGAATAGAGAACCCAGATATCCACCCAAACCACTATGCTCAACTAATATTTGACAAAGGAGGCATGAACATTCAATGGAGCCAAGATAGCCTCTTCAATAAATGGTGTTGGGAAAATTGGACGGATACATGCAAAAAAAATGAAACTGGACCACCAACTTACACCAAATATAAAAATAAACTCAAAATGGATACAGGACTTAAGCATTAGAAGGGAAACCATAAAAATACTAGAGGAATCCACAGGCAGCACAATCTCAGACATATGCTGAAAGAACTTCTTCACGGATACTGCTCCAAAGGCAATGGAAGCTAAAGAAAAAATAAACAAATGGGACTACATCAAAATAAAAAGCTTTTGCACAGCAAAAGAAACCATCAACAAAACAACAAGAAAGATCACTGTATGGGAGAACATATTTGCAAATGTTATCACTGATAAAGGTTTAATCTCCAAAATCTATAGCCAACTTATAGAACTTAATAAAAGGAAGATAAATGATCCAATAAAAAAATGGGCAATGGACCTAAATAGAACCTTTTCGAAAGATGACAGAAGGAAGGCCAAGAGACACATGAAAACATGTTCAAAGTCATTAATCATCTGAGAGATGCAAATCAAAACGACAATGCGATACCATCTTACACCGGTCAGAATGGCAATCATCAACAAATCAACAAATGACAAGTGTTGGCAAGGATGCGGAGAAAAAGGAACCCTTGTGCACTGTTGGTGGGAATGCAGACTGGTGCAATCACTGTGGAGAACAGTATGTAGTTTCCTCAAAAAACTAAAAATGGATCTCCCATTTGACCCTGTAATCCCCCTCCTAGGAATTTATTCTAAGAAATTACAAATACCAATCAGAAAGGATTTATGCACCCCTATGTTCATAGCAGCACAATTTACAATAGCTACAATCTGGAAACAGCCTAGGTGCCCGTCAGCAGATGAGTGGATCAGAAAACTGTGGTACATACACACAATGGAATTCTATGCTGCCATTAAAAAGAAGGAATTCTTACCATTTGCAGCAACCTGGTTGGAATTAGAGAACCTTATGCTTTGTGAAATAAGCCAGTCAATGAAGGAGAAGCATCACATGATCTCACTCATTTGTGGATAATAAAGAACATTATAAACTGATGAACAAAAGGATAGAGACAGTAAAGCTTCAAACAGACTGTGAAATTACAGCAGGAAGATTAAAGTTAAGTGAGCTAGATAAGTGATCAATCAAAGGACTTGTATGCATGCATATAAGCATAACCAATGAACATAGACACTGGGGGGTTGGGGTATGCCTGGAAGGGAGGGTGGGGCAATGGCGAGATATGTATAAAAAAATTAATAAAAATTTTTAAAAAATTAAAAAAATAAAATAAAATTTCTATTGATAGCTCATCTCATGGTAAAATTGCTTAATATGTAATGAACATAAAACAGGCATATTTGTGTGCAAAAAAATTAAAATTTAAAATTATCAAGGTTACATTAAAAAATTTTACCAAATTCTCCATTAATCAGAAAAAGGGGGGGGGGGTAGGATAATATCATGTAAGGAAAAATATCTGGTAAGTAAATTATATCTAGAAAATTTTCACTTTAGAAAATTAATTTCCATTCGTAATACTAACAGCAAGACACCCATGAAAAACACACATGGTGTCAAAATAAACCAAAGAAAAAGCGGGTAGGCAAAAAAAAAAAAAAAAGGACTCTGAGTCAATTTTATAGAAAAGATTCCGTTATTAACTCTTGGCCGAGAATATGTTTATATACTTTTAGAAAACAACTCCAAGACCAAGTGGACTCCTGCAACAGAGAGGAACTAACAGGTCTGCGCCAACCATGAAGACAAGAGGAGAAACAGTCCAGAGATGGAAGACACAGACGATGCCTTGCTATGTGAGCAGTCAGCAGCAATGCATCGCTACAGGATGCCTAGGACTAAACCAGAGAGGGTCGGACCAGCATTGCCACCATTTGTCCACTATCCAAATACCATTGATGACATGTACACATAAGGGTCTGTTTGACATTGAAACTGGGACTCAAAGCTATCGGACATTGAAATTGGGACTCAAACATTTTTCTTTTGCTCTTGTGGGTTTATTTCTAGCCTACAGGGGCAAGATGTTTTTAAAGACAAGAATCAGGGGGTGGGGGTGGGAAAGCAGATGCAGAGGCAAAGAAGCAATGAACAGACTGTGGTGCTACAATGGGAAGGCAGGGGAAGTTTTGGGGGAGGGTCCTGTAGGAGATCAACCGAAGAACTTGTATGCATGTGTGTAGACATAGCCAGTGGATACAGGGCAATGGGGCAGGGGGGTGGAAGGGGAGACGGGTAAGGGCATGTACTGGGGGGTGGGGAGGGCAGTAAGAAAAAAATAAAAATAAAATAAATTTTTTTAAAAAGGTGATATAATACAACATAATCACTAGAATGATTAAAGTTTAAAAGACTAGCAAGGATGGTACAATATCCACAAATCAATAAACGTGATACATCACATAAACAAACTGAGAGATAAAAATCACATAGTCATATCAATTGATGCAGAAAAAGCATTTGACAAAATCCAACATCCTTTCTGGATAAAAACTCTCAGCAAGGTGGGAATAGAAGGGTCATATCTCAACATAATAAAAGCAATATATGACAAACCCACAGCCAACATCATACTCAATGTGCAAAAACTAAAACCATTTCCCCTAAAAACAGGAACAAAACAAGGATGTCCACTTTCACCACTCCTGTTTGATACAGTACTGGAAGTACTAGCCATTTTGATCAGACAAGAAAAAGAAATTAAAGGCATCTAAATTGGAAAAGAAGTAAAACTCTTCTTATTTGCAGATGGCATGATACTTTACATAGAAAACCCTAAAGACTCCATCAAAAAATGATTAGACTTGATAAATGAATTTAGCAATATAGCAGGACACAAAATTAATGCCATGAAATTTATGGCATTTCTAAATACCAATAATGAACTTACAGAAAGATAGACTAAAAAAGCAATCCCATTTACCATCGCACCAAAAAAATTAAGATACCTAGGAATAAACTTAACTAAGGAGGTAAAAGAACTAAAAGTGGAAAAGCAGACAACACTTCAAAAAGAGATAGAGGAAGACATAAACAGATGGAAGAACACACCATGTTTATGGATTGGTAGAATCAACAGCATCAAAATGTCCATACTACCCAAAGCAATCTATAAATTCAATGCAATCCCCATTAAAATAACAACGGCATACTTCACAGACCTAGAATGAACTTTCCAAAAATTCATCTGGAATAAAAAAGACCCTGCATAGCTGCAGCAATCCTGAGAAAGAAGAACAAAGTAGGTTGGATCTCAATACCAGGTTTCAAGATATATTACAAAGTCACTGTTCTCAAAACAACCTGGTACTGGCATATAGATCAATGGATAGAATAGAGAACCCAGAAATCGACCATAACCACTATGCCCAATTAATATTTGACAAAGGAGGCATGAACATACAATGGAGGCATGAACATACAATGAAGTCAAGACAGTCTCCTCAACAAATGATGTTGGGAAAATTGGACAGATACATGGGAAAAAAATGAAACTAAACCACCAATTTACACCATACACAAAAATAAACTCAAAATGGATAAAGGACTTAAACATAAGATGGGAAACCATAAAAATACTAGAGGAATCCACAGGCAGGAAAATCTCCATCATATGCCAAAGGAAATTCTTCACTGATACTGCTCCTAGGAAACTAATAACAAAATAAACAAATGGGACTACATCAAAATAAAAAGCTTTTGCATAGCAAAGGAAACCACCAACAAAACTCCCACTGCATGGGAGAACATATTTGCCAATGATATCAATGATAAGGGTTTAATCTCCAACATTTACAGAGAACTCATACAACTTCACAAAAAGAAGATAAACGACCCAATAAAAAATGGGCAACTGATCTAAATAGGCACTTCTCAAAAGAAGACAGAAGGAAGGCCAAGAGACATATGAAAATCTGCTCAAAGTCACTAATCATCAGAGATGCAAATCAAAACAACAATGCGGTACCATCTCAAACCTGTCAGAATGGTATCACCAAAAAATCAACAAAGGACAGGTGTTGGCAAGGATGCAGAGAAAAAGGAACTCTTTTGCACTGCTGGTGGGAATGCAGACTGGTGCAGCCACTGTGGAAAACAGTATGGAGTTTCCTCAAAAAACTAAAAATGGAACTCCCATTTGACCCAGTGCTCCCACTTCTAGGAATATATCCCAAGAAACTAGAAACACCAATCAGAAAGGATATATGCACCCCTATGTTCATAGCAGCACAATTCACCATAGCTAAGAACTGGAAACATCCTAAGTGCCCATCAGCAGATGAATGGATTAAAAAAACTGTGGTACATCTACACAATTGAATACTACCCTGAGGTAAAAAAAAAAAAAGGAGCTCCTACCATTTGCAACAACATGGATGGAGATGGAAAGCATTATGCTAAGTGAAATAAGCCAAGCAGAGAAAGATAAATATCACATGATCTCACTCATTTGTAGAATATAATGAATGACATAGACTGATGAACAAGAACAGATCCAGAGATTGAGAAATGGTGATCATTACATCAAACCTCAGGGAAGGTGGGTGTCAATGGGAGTAAGGAGGAGAAACCAACAGAGGAACTTGCATACATCAATATGAGCCTAATCAATGGACACGACAACAGGGAAGTGGAGCATGAGGGGAGAGAGGGGGGTAATGGGAAAATAAGGACACATGTAAAAAATAAAAATAAAAAAGTATAAGGAAAAAATAATAAAATATTAAATCTAATCTATATTAGTGATCACCATAACCTTACGAGAAATTGTTTCATGTGACAAAGATTTTTAAATGAAACTCTCTGTAGCCTGGAAATTATTTTGGAAGAAAATAAATAGATGTTTCCTTCAAATGTTGTAAGGATTGTAATTGAAAGTCAATATATTTGGCCTCTTGAGCTAAAGTAAGTAATTTACGTTTTATCTAAAGTTTAGATAAAGTTACAAAAAGAAATTGACAGCCAGTTTGAAATTGAATTGCCATGGCCTAGAGTAAAGAATATCCTTGCATGATATTATTCTATAATGTCAATATAATTATTGATATTTCACAACAGCATATTGTACAATTATCCCAAACAAAATTACAAACTAATTCTTTGAATTTTTGGCAACAATTTAAAAAAGGACATGAAAGTATTTAATCTCTTTCAGAAGGAATTAAGGCACTGGGAAGGCACTTGAGCATTCTATACTGGCCCCTTTTACCTTTTCTGCCAAGAGGGACCCTCTTCTCACAATGCAATTGTCCTCAGCTGTTGCCTGAGCTTTCTATTCATGCCGAGGTTGAAGCCTCACTGGCATAATGGATCTGTCTCTGGCCCAATGGTGTGAGGTGGGACCTCCCTGGAGAAGGAACCTGAGTTCCCTGAGATATGTGATCAGTGTCGGGGCCCCACTAGTAGGCGAGGGGATCCCAAGGCAGTTAGGTGCTGGGCATGGAGGCCACAGGGGCATAGGCTACCAAGGAGACAGAACTGAACATCACAATACCCTGCTTGACCCAGGAGGATTACTGGTTAGCCAGAGATGCATAAGATTCCTCAGCGAAGGAATAACTTGAGACAGGCACAGTCACATAGGGGTCATCAGGACAGAACTTGGGGGTCAACAGAGGTCGGGCACAAACCCACAATCCCAACCTTGCAGGGGCCTGAATCCTTACCCCTTCTGAGGGAGGTCTCCTGCTCCCATGGCTGCTTCGCTTCCCACACCAAGCATAGATCGGGACCCATGTAACAGACAGAGACTTGGTCCATCTCAGATCGGGAATCAGGTAACAGACAGAGACGTGGCCTACAGCAGCTGCCCTATATCTAAATCTAACCTAGAACCAGGAATGTTCAGGGCCTACTAAAGAATGCAAATAATCCTTTCCAAGAATATTTACAGGGTAATCTAAGATTGTTGGTAGAGTATTAAATTTGACAGTAAAAGAGTAATCAATTTATGCACCCCTAGCAGCACAATTTACAATAGCTACAATTTGGAAACAGCCTACGTGCCCTTTAGCAGATGAGTGGATCAGAAAACTATGGTACATCTACACAATGGAATTCTATGCTGCCATTAAAAAGAAGGAATTCTTACCATTTGCAACAACCTGGATGGAACTGGAGAGCCTTATGCTTAGTGAAATAAGCCAGTCAATGAAGGAGAAATACCACATGATCTCACTCATTTGTGGATAATAAAAACATTATAAACTGATGAACAAAAGGATAGACACAGAAGCAGTAAAGCATCAAACAGACTGTCAAATTACAGCAGGAAGCTTAAGGAGAGGTGGGATAGATAAGAGATCAACCAAAGTACTTGGATGCATGCATATATGCATAACCAATGAACACAGACACTAGGGGGTTGGGGTATGCTTGGGAGGGGGGGCAATGGGGAGATATGTATACATGTAACACAATAAAAAAGAAAGGAAAAAAAGAGTAATCAAGCTTTCAGATTAATTTAAATTGGCAAATTGAAATAAGTGAATATTCAAGGAAATTTAATTGTACTGGTCAAAAAGCTGTTTCTAAAGTATTAACTAAACTTTCTATTGGTAGTCATTTCATGGTAAAATTGTTTAACATGCAATGAACATAAAGCAGTCATATTTTTGTGCAAAAATTTAAAATTTAAAGTTATCAAGATTGCATTAAAAATTTACAAAAGTCTCCATTAATCAAAAAAGGGGGGATAGTAGGATAATATCATGTAAGGAAAAATATCAAGTAAATTATATCTAGAAAATTTTTGCTTTAGAAATTAATTTTCATTTGTAATGTTAACAGCAAGACACCCATGAAAAACACACATGGTGTCAAAATAAGCCAAAGGAAAATCGTTTGGGCAAAAGTAAAAAGGACCCCAAGTGAATTTTATAGAAAAGATTCCTTTATTAACTTTTGGTCAAGAATATATTTATATACATTCAGAAAACAACTTCAAGACCAAGTGGACTCCTGCAACAGAGAGGAATTGACAGGTCTGCGCCAACCACGGAGGTAAGAGGAGAAACAGTCCAGCGATGGAAGATGCTGAAGAAGCCTTGCCATGCTAGCAGTCAGCAGCTGTGCATTGCTACAGGATGCCTAGGATCAAACCGGAAAGGGTCGGACCGGCATTGCCACCATCTGTCCACCATCTAGATACCATTGATGACGTGTACATATAAAGAACTATTTGACATTGAAGCTGGGACTCATAATTATTGGACATTGAAATTGAGACTCAAACATTTTTTTGTTCTTATAGGTTTATTTCTAGCCTTCAGAGGCAAGATGTTTCTAAAGAAAAGAATCAATTGGGGGTGGGGGCGGGCAAATACAGAGGCAAAGAAGCAATGAACAGACTGTCATTCTACAGCAGGGAAGATTGGGGTGGGGGTTGTAAGAGATCAACCGAAAGACTTGTATGCAGGTATATAAGCATAACCAATGGATACAAGACACTGGGCGGAGTGGGGCGGGGTGCCGGGGGGGTACGGGGAGGGTGCGGGGGGGGCAGGTGAGGACATGTACTGGGGGTAGAGAAGGCTGTGGGGAGGTCAATAGGGGGAGGAAAAAAAAGGAGATATATGTACTGCTATTTGTAATACTTTAAACAATTAAAAAAAGATTAATAATGCCAAATACCAATCAGAATGTAGATCTACAGGAAATCTCAAACATTATTGATAAAAATATAAAATAATGCCATCACTATTGGAAGACATTTTGGCAGTTTACCTTATATATATACTTACCAAATAATTGATAACATATATCCAAGTAATTTCATGAAATATAAAAACATATGTCCACCCAGCATATTGTATATGAATTTTCAAAAACTTAAAGAGCCCAAGATGAGAAATAACCCAAAAGGCCATCACATAGTTAAAGAATAAACCAACTGTCGCATGTGCATACAGTGGAATACTACTCAATAGTAAAGAAATAAAGGAATGATCTACTGATATACATAATATAAAAATGAATTTTAAAGCATTATGTTCAGTAAAGGAAGGCAGGTACAAAAGGCCACATATAATTTTATTTATATAACATTACAGGAAAGATAAAAAGCAGATTGTTGCCAGGGGCTATTGTTGGCAGGAGGATACTTACTGAAAATGACATTATGGGACTTTCTGGGTGATGGGAATTGGGTATATCACACTTACAGCAGTGGTTACACAGCTGTTGATACTTGTCAAACCCATCAAACTATATAGTTAAAATTTTATTGCATAAAAATTAGACTTCAATAAAGCTAGCTCTCCCTCACCCAGTAGAAATACCAATATTTTCAGACAAACAAAAGCTGAGATACTTCCTCTCCTGCATAATTACACTAAAGAAATGTTAAAGGAAATTTTCAGACAAAAGGAAAATGACATCAAATGGACATTCAGATCTATACTGAGGAATAAATACAGAGGGAGACGCTAAGTATGTAGATAAATATAAAATACTTCCCCATTTTTAAACTTCTTTCAAAAAGATTCTTATTGTTTAAAGCAAAAGTAATAACAATTTTCTTGAGGAATATAACCTGAAATAAAATTATAACTACAGTACACAATAAATGGAGTAGCAAATTAGAAGTATACTTTTGCTGGTTTTTGTAATTTTTATTAAATATTATAATATTATTTGAATATTATTTGAAAGTAGACTGTGATGAATAAAATATAAAAAATTGTAAGCCCAAATCTACACTAATGGAGTCAGCATAGGTAATAAAAACAGCATCAGAGCTGGGGTAGAAAGCTTCATTTAAAATTCACATCAACATCAACTAGTTGAGAGATTCCTTAGTCTCCAGAAGCTTAATCTGTTCATCTTTAATTATTCCATAAGGTTATTGTGAAAATTATATAAGAGAACCCATATGAATATTTGATATGTAGAAGATATACCATTTAGCTGAATTTAAATATTTCTTAATGATATTTTACGGTTTAAATATTTCTCAGAAAGATATATTTATTTCTACAAGAAAAGGCCATATTTGATGTATTTTTTTATACAAATGGTATGGACTATAAAGAATTGCCAAATAACCTGTAGACATCTGCAAATTTACTTAAATCTTGTCCATATATCCTCTTGATTTCTATCTAGCATGACAATAGAAATCTTAGTTTAATGGTTCTAGTTGTTGATCATTTTACAATTTTTGGCCATCCACCAGAACTTCCTTAAATACACTTACTCCTAAAAATACTTAAAATTTCTAATAAATAAAACTGAAATTGAAAATTTTTCTTTAAATTTATTTGAGAATTTTATTTTGTATTTATCATTCTTTCTTATAAAATATTTACCATTCTTTCCTGATAAGATCAACTTCCAAATAGCTCCTATTATTTTTATCATTTGTACCACAATAAAATTTGGTGGTTTAATAGTTTAATATGTATAAAAGCTTAGTTAGCTCCATTCCCACTACAAATATACTTGGGATTTACTTTAAGCATATCAAATACACTCAAATGTAAATGTTTTGTCTAGTAAAATTAGACCGGTATCATTTTTTTCAATATTTTAACTCAGAAAATAAAAGTAATGTTTTCTGTGATACTGAAGGCAAACAATAGGACTGTGCTTTCCTTTTCTATATATTCACATTTTCAACATTTTTAACAAACCATGACATCCTACAAAACTGAGGAGGTGGTCAAATCATCAATAAGACTATGTTTTTACTTCCCAGAAATCTGGAGATTAAAAAAAAAAATACACTGCAATCTAAGCCATGTTAGGTTGGAACTATTATCCTAATAGTGTGAAGGCAAATTTTCATTGTCGCAGATTTTTATGTGTGAAGTACAAACGGAATTATCTTTATAAAATGGGAGAAAATTACGACTACTTTTCACATGTAATCTTGACATTTTGAAAAGTGCAGTAATGGATCTATCCCCATGGAGACAAATATTTTACCCTTCATATCTGCAGCCAAAATTCTGCACAGTACTCTCAGACTTGACCCAGTCTCTAAAGTTTGTCTTGCGGCTTATACGATTTTGAAGTTATGTCCAAGTTAACAGTAAAGACTCACAGTGTTTTCATTTTCCATCCTTCCAATTGATATTGTATGTTATCTTTTTTATGACTTCAGGTTTTTCAAGATAAAAATCTGTTTTTTATTCAGTAAAATTAAGATTCAGAAAAAGGAAAAGTTTGAGAGAATTCAAACAAATTTCTGGAACTAACAATTGTATCCTATGCCCCCATTCTTCTAATTAGTAGAAATAAAAATATATCACTTACAAACATCCAGGTTGTGTCTTCATTTTATCCCTGAAAAACAATAAGTGAAATATTTAATTCACAAAAAAATCACATCTTATGTCACTGATATGTGCTATTATTTTCCCTTTTTCTCCTATTTAAATATGATTTATCCAGTGTCTTACATAAATTAGTTGTACAGTATGTGCTTATTAGGTTTTTAATTGATTCATTTGTTTCATAACGCATCCATTTCCTTTTATACTTTGAAAAGAGATGAATTTTTAAAATTTAATTAACATAGACCCCAGGTTTATTATCCATAGAACTTTGTAAGTCTCAAGAGCAAAAACAAACCTTTTCACTGAATCTCATCACTGGACCTTTTTTATTGATAATTTTATACATGTAACTCATCAAAATTCTGTGTGTGTGTGCACTAAAGGATAGGAAAACTTAGATTTTTGTCATCACTGCACCAACATACTTGATTTACAAATCATCTCAGTGTTGTCTATCTGTCCGTCTGATGGTCTCACCTTTGAAGGCACTATACACTGAGTGGCCAGATTATTATAACCATCCTATTACTACTTCATTGGTGTACCTTTTGACTTCAATACTGCGGCAATTCTTCTTGGCATTGACTCCATGAGATAATGAAAGGTGATGCTAGGAATCTGACACCATGCCTGATGAATAGCACTGTCCAGTTCTGTGAGATTTGATGGTTGTGGAACTAGCTGCCTGATGACTCTTCTAACTTCCTCCCACAAATGCTCAGTTGGATTGAGATCTGGTGATTGTGGGGGCCACCTAAGCAAGGTAAAGTCTCCCTCATGTTCCTGAAACCACTCCTGCACAATACGAGCACCGTGGCATGGCACATTGTCTTGTTGGAAGAAGCCATCTTGGGATACACCATTAACATGATAGGATGAATTTGATCAGCAACAATACTTAGGTATGCTGTGCTATTCAGATGTTGTTCCACATGAATAAAAGGATTCAAATCATAGCAATGTCCCACCAACTTGAAGGATTATACTCATGCATGTAGGTTGCATGCTTTCATGCTATTTCCATGAAATTCTCACTCTGGCATCTGCATGATGAAACTGGAAATGTAATTCATTGGACCATATGACTTTTTTCCAAAACTCGATTGTCCAATCCTTGTGTTCCTGTGTGAATTGGAGATGTTTTATCATGGTAACTGCAGACAGCAAAGGTGTTCGAAAAGGCTTTGGCTTCCATATTCCATACGATGCACTGTACAGCTAATTTGCCTACAAATGTCAGGTGGTCATAATAATCTGGCCATACAGTGTATAACTCTCTGAGATTTCAATGCATCACTGAATAAGTGCATTTCAAGAAACCATAACTATATGTCTAAACAGCAAAATCACATAGTTAACCCAATCTACATCATTAGCTTATTGATTTCAGGGTTTTGTTTTTACTTAACCACTTGATATTTTGACTCTCCACATGGAATTTTGTCTATGTGCAGCTTCATTTCCATAGTAGGCTTAAATACCATAAAAACAGTTCATTTACATTAAAAAATCGCATAAGAATTCCTGCCATGCATTAATACATTATTCATGCATTAATTTACTTTTCCTCATTAAACTGTTTAATACCTAAAATTACATAATGTATTTGCTTATTTGTTTACTTGTCATCTCTCTTGTACACTAGAATATATGATTTATGGGGCCAGTCTCTTTGCTGCTATACCTTCATGCAAAAGAGTATCTGGCCCATATTAGATGCACAATAAATATTTGTTGAATGAATTATCAGATTAACAAAAACATGACAAATATTTTTCTGTACCAGCATAATCTTATGGAGGGTCAGAAATTCGCATTACCAGGTGGGGCAGGATGGACAGTTAGGCTTTGTTAAAACCCAAAGAAGATTAGGCTGTGTTTAGATCGTTTCTCCTGAGGGTAGACTTAAGAACAAAATGCACTGGAATGCTGCAAATGGTTTCTTTTCCTTGCCCTCATCAGAAGCAGGAGGGGATTTTTCTCCAACTGTTACTGTGATAACCTGGTAGAGATAAAATTCACAAATGGTGTAGGACTGGATCCCCTGGAGTTCTTGCCTCTCAAACTTGTCCACACTGAGCTTCCAGAAAGTCATTGATGATAGTTCAGGTTTCCCTACTTAACTGTTCCTGCAGTTTCTGCTGGTGAATTTCTGTGTTGGCAATTCTCTGTATTCACCTGTCTCTCCAATCTAGGGGACAATGGCTTTCCCTATGACCTCATGTCTCCTACAGATCTAAGAGATTTCAGTTGTTCACTTTAACTCGGTTCAGTGGCAACTTTAAGCTTCTCATACATGCTGATCTAGAAATATGAAGTCTAACTCTGTTTGTTCTTCCCATTTAAGAAATTTCTGCCTGATTGAAAATCAATAGTTTATTCCCTTTTTTTTTATTGTTTCCTCTTTTTGCCCCCCTTCACTCAGCCCTCTTCCACCCCACACCTTCCCATGCCATTGTCTATATCCATGGGTTTTGTATATGTGATCTTTGGTTAATCTCTTACTATCCCATCCTTACTGAGACGTGTTAATCTGTTCCATGCATCCAGACCTCTAAAACTATTTTTTTTCATCAGATTATAGATTTTCCACCTTTCTTTCTAAAAGGTTTAGAATTTGTGGTATACATTTAGGTCTGTGATCTATTTTCAATTTGTTTTTTAAGGAAAATTAAAGTTTATTTTATTATTTGTATATATTATTTGTTCATTATCAATTGTATTTGTATTCACTATTAATTATATAAAATAATACATTTTGTTTTTTATATTATTTGTGGCTATCCTATATTTCCCAACAACAATTTCTGATTTCTCAGAAAAACAACACTGTTCCCCCCAGCTATTTTCTGCCAGTGTCATGATCCAGAAAGTGCTTGCAGACAGAAAATAACCTCATTTTTGCTTCCCTTAGGTGTCCACACTCTTGTGCTGTGTTTTCTAATTTCTGAAAATAATTCTTTCATTAATGTTATCCAGTTTGCAATAGTGCAAGGGAACATTTGATTCCAGTTATTCCAACATGACCAAAATTTGAACTTGTCCTCTTAAATGGAATTGTCTTCTATGATGTTTGCTTATATAATAATGCATTTGAACATTGGTTTCCATGGTGGCTTGGTAAAAGACTTAAAATTGTAGGTGACGCATTTTTTCCTCTTCTATTCTTTTTTTCTACTTTTCCTCCACAGAAGCATACATTTTATTTAATCATATTCTTTATTTCATGGCAACCCATCATCATTCTGTTGGAGTGATTAGAGCAAGCCACTCTAGGAACACAACATTTCATTAGCTCAGCATCCTGAATGATTATTTCTCACCATGTCACATTTCAGTGTAAGTCAGGCAAACTCTACATGGTGCCTTTTCTCTGACTGATGACTCAAGTATCCAGGATTTTTCATCGTTTGATGCTGCTGATTTAGCAAGAGAATAGGCACAAGAGAAGGAGAGAGTGGTATTGCATAGGGTGTGAAGATTAGGCCTAAAAGTGCTGTGTTTTGCTTGACCACATTCTATTGTCCAGGGAACAAGGGAACACTTACATGGTTCCAAGGTACTTGCATGGAATCTAGAAGATAGTTTTCCTTTGTGTTCAGTAGGAGGGTATGGTTTTTGGAATAATGAGTCTTTAATGCAAATGACAAATCATGCATGATTTCTTTGTTATTTTATGTCATTTCTCCCTTTATATCTGATTCCTAGGCCCATTACCAACACATCAACATGGCAATATGATGAATGGCAATATGATGAATGAGTTATGTCCACAATGTCCACATTGTCTTCTCCTCAGCAACCTTGCTCAGCTCCTACAGACTGCCTATAGCTCCTCATATTTTGTTTTTCTCTTGTCCTGCTGCCTTCTATTTCCCCCAGCACTACTGTCTATTCTAAAGACTTTTGCCTTCTATGATGTACCTAAAGTAGGACAGCTGCAATTTTGTCATTTTTGCTTCATGCATGCAAGGGTATGGGTGATTTTAGTTTTGGTTTCTAATGACACGTCTTTGTTCTTGGAGATCCTTCTTAATTCTTATTTGCTGCTCTTTCAAGTCTCAGCCTTCTCTTGGTTTCCTGGTTATTGTATCCTTTTGAATTGATGATTGAACTAAGGTAAGCAAAATCTTTAACGATTTTAATGTCTCCGTTGTATATATTAAAATTGTATATTGCTTCTGAGTATTGGCAACCTCCAAATTCATGCAGGTCTCTGAATTTGTGATGGTGGCAAAGAGAGTTGGGTGGCAGTAGACAATGGTTTTAGAGCACAACGGTTGATCCATATTGTCTCCCTGGGTGATGTCTGATTATGAAATGCACCTTTTGTATCAGGTTAACATTTGAAAAGCAAATGAAAAGTTAGACATCATCTCCTCAATTAAACACCAGAGAAGTACAAAGACAATATTGAGTCTGTTGCAAAGAACTTCAAAATGAAAAAATTGTTGTTCTTTTGATATTTATATATGTGTGGATGGAGATTTTTTAATATTAAGGTGTATATATTTCTTTTAGATATCTTGCATGAGATAAAGCAATTCTAGCAGTTTCATGGTGTGTTATTGAGGCTAAGCTTTATCACACCACCCCACTCACTCAAATACTGGTTTTTAGTCATTGGGTTTACTATTATCTAAGCCCTTTTTATTGTATATTAGAGGCCTGGGCCTCTACTATCTAATAACATAAAGCCCAATAATTTTCTCCTATCATCTCACAGAGCCCTGGAAGGTGGCTCCATGGATAATTATCATTTACTTGAGTATTTGTCTGCTAATTTTCTATTATTTTGGCGTGAGTAGCTTCCTCTGAGTCACATTATTAAGCTCTGAAGTGTATGTAAATGGTGCCCAATACAATGACTGTTCTCAGAATGTTAAAGAGAAACTCTTTGACTTACGGAAAAAGCATTTGATACTTTTCTCTGTTCTGTTCTTTGAACATTTAAGAGTGACATGGTATAGTGGAAGGGGCATGGAGGTATGTATGATAAATTTGAATACCAATTAATTATTTCATTATTTAGATAAATAATGAAATATGGAAATGACAAGTAACCAAAGTGATCCAGAATCCTTATTCTCAGAGTGTTCTTGTGTTATTTTCTACAGTAAATGATACTGGCTTGGTTGGGTTAGGGTGCAGTGCATTATTAATTACCGATTGGCTGAATAAGTGAATTTGTGATCTTTCACCTCAAAATAAATACTGGCTATCTGCTTTGCCTGAGCTTCCATCATGTAGGAGAATAGACTCAAATTGTTAGACCTTTAGCTCTTCTTTAACACCTCTCATTCCCTTTAGTTTTATAAGTCCCTACGGAATTTGGTTATAAGTCATTCACACTTTAATGAAAATTCACTCAACAATTATTTATGAATAACTCATATTCCAGACACTACATGAAACATGATATTTGGAGATAGAGTGAAAATTTTTGTTTTACTTTTTAAGTTTGAGACAGATCTTCAAAGGAGGAACAGGAGAGTGTTTTTCTATAGATCTTTGAAGCACTACTGTTCACCTTCCCACTAGTATTGGACAACTGATCAATTTTTAGTTTGTTCACAAGTTTTTGAACCATCAAAATAACTACTTTTTTTTCTTTTTACTGATTTTGCCTCCTTATAGGCAGTGCCTCCCTCAACTCCTTGCAGAAAACCCTTTCTAGCTCTAATTTTTACACTTGGGAATGTATACTTATACTTACTAACCCACTCTCTACTTTGGATTCACAAGTAGAATTCACACTGCCAAGGGAGAGTTACAGAGCTAAGAGGCTGGGGTGACCAGGTCAGTGGTGTTCAAACAAGGAGAACTGGTCTGCCTCAACGTAGCCATCATCACCAAACCATAACAGAGAGAGCTCAAGGATTCCATCTTGTGCCCAGAGTAAATGGATGACCTGTAGCATGCACATTTTGTTCAATTTTGTATTGCCTCTTTATAACAAATGGAATTCAGAATACTCAAGAAAGCATATTTCACATATGGCAGTCATTCTGACTCTAAAATTAAAATATAAAATGGGATCGCTTGATAAGAAACATAAAATGTAATCAGAACACTGCATCCATGAGATGAGAGTTCTAGTCGCAAGTTATAATAATAAATTTACATCTTGGAAGATGTATATCTATAAATTTAAAATTTATTCTATTTAATTTTGTTTAACATTTATGTTACTTTCTCAAGCCTTAAGTATTACCCTTTTATGCTCCATTCCTTGAACAATGCACTTCCTAATTACCCAAGATTATTTTGATTTTATTTTTTTTTATTCTAATTGTAACAAACTTCTCTAATCTTAAAATATCTTATGAAAATGAGTTTTATCTCTTGAATAACAATACTTGGGGAAAAGATATAAATGATATCCACATAGCCTTATGCTGTATCTCAACAGCTTATGAGTATATAGCTTGTGAATAAAATAGAAACTTCTGCAAGCCAAAGCAAACATTTGCAAAGCAAAAAATACCCTTTGGGCCAGACAACTTCTGGGAGATAGTTCAAAGCTAGGTCATCAGAGAGGGGAAAAATGCGATTTTGACTGGAAGAACCCCTAAATTAACATCATTAACCCTAAATTATTTCATGTTAGCTATTTTATGACTTTAAACATAACATCACAATACTTCCAACTCCACATTAGACTAGTTAAATCATAATTAGGATTTAACAATGAAAATTAGAAGCTGGACTATCTAATAAACTTACAGTTTCTTCCATACTCAATTAAATTATTGTATACACCATGGTCACTGAATATTTGTACCTTCTGATAAATGAAACAGTGTCTAAATCATATATTAATTAGTTTAAAAAAGACATGGGCACTGTGAATGCTTTGGGTGTTATAATGCTATTGTTACAAACAATGAAGTATATCTATCTATCTATCTATCTATCTATCCATCCATCCATCCATCCATCCATCCATCCATCCATATACATGCCAGTCATAGTTCTTCAGAGAAACAGAATCAATAGGATAAAGAGAAGAAATTTACTTTAAAGACCTGACTCACATGATTGTAGAAAGTGGCAGTTATGAAATGTACAGAGCAGGCTAGCAAGCTGGAAACTCATTAGGAGCTGAAACCTCTAATCTTCAGCAGAATCTCTTCTCCAGAAATCTTTGTTTTCAGTCTTGAAGCCTTCAACTGATTAGATGAGGCCCACCCAGATTGTTGAAGATAATTGCTTCTACTTAAAGTCAACTGATTGTTTTTGTTAACCACATCTATAAAGTACTGAAAAGCAACACTGAGACTAATGTTTGACTAAATAATGGAGTAGCATACCTTAAACCCGTTGACACATAAATAAAACATTTAGAGAAGAAATTACTCAAAAGAGTGAACAGTAGGAACTGGAAAGTCAATGGGGGTCTCTTTTTTGGAGTCATCACAGAAGGTGTTTAGTTTTGTGAACTTTTAAAAAATCATTTAACAGATAAGAAAGGTGTAGAATGCACTGATGGGCAACATTTCTATTGAAAAATTAGGATGTATTGCTTCTAATTCTGAGGATAAACTGGAAATCCACAAATAAGCCCTTTTTTCATTTTAACATTCAAATTTTGAATTGAGTTAGAAGTAGTCTAATTTCACACCACCATCTCTCAAAACAAAGATGAAAAGTAGTGATTTTCAACCTTTTTCATTTCATTGTACATATAAACTAATTATTAAAATTCTGCTGCACACCAAAAACATATTTTTTGCCAATATGACAAAAAGTAGGTATAATTTTGGTTGATTAAAATAATAGAAATTACTTATCTTTTTTGCTCCCAAGTGACTTTTAAAATAGTCCTTACATATACATATAAGGATTTCTGGTACCAAGAATTAACAAATCAGATGATGCAATTTTATCATGCACCATGATCAATAAAAGGTACTCTATTTTATGACCTATATGTTGTTTTTCAAGACAGAACATTCACACTAAACAGCTATTGTTATATTGACTGTTTTCATTTTTTATATGGCAATCTAAGGAAAAAAGATCAGTGCCTCTGACTAAATAGGTATTGTGTATTTTCTTACAGCACACTATTGGAAATTGCTGGTCAAAAGCACAAAAGTAGCCAAAGAAGACTGTTTCCTTCTATGCCTATTTCCCAAGTCTTTTACTCATTGTATGCTCATAATTATTTGGGTGTGTTTATGTCTGTGTATGTATGTGGAGTCCTTATGACAGAAAAGAACTTGTGACGTAGCAGCAGGTGAAATAATTCACAAAAGTTGTCAGCCTGAAGTCAGAGTCAATGAGGAAATCACAATTCCCTGTTCTTAGTCCAATGTCAGAGCCTATAGCCCAAGGCCACGACATCTGAGAAGGGTTGCAAGATCACAGAAAAGTCTTTCCTAAGATTAATGGCAGGGCTGAGCCAAAGATGACTGAAGGGGCACCCTCTGGCATGCTCATTTATCAGGGATTTATTTGTTGGCTAATGATAGCAATAACAGTTTGTATCTGACAGACACAACTGGATATGTGCAGTGAGAAACTCTATATTTGAAGTTGGATTATACTGGATCTATACAATTTCTTTTTCTGTTGCTGGAGCTGTCACCACAGTTTTTGTCAGTGAAGTTTGTGCTTTTATTTTACTTCTTAAAATGAAAAGCAACTGTTTTCATAACAAAAAAAAAAGTGGTAGCCTATTGAAAATCATATTAAATTGACTTAATTTTTCTCTATACTTTAGGAAGATATTTTTCATAGCATATGCAATTTCTAGACTGCTATAATCATAGCAGAATTAAAATTTTCACTTAAACTCTTACTATATTATTCTATGCTCTGTATTTCATAATAGTGCTTTATAATTGTTTTGTTATTATAAAAATATATTCTAACAGAAAATATATAAAATACTGGTAAATAAAGTAAACATTGTCACTCTTAGTCTTCCACCATGCTAAAATTCCTATAAGCAATATTTCCCTATGATCTTTATATTACAAAAGCATATATACACATATATATTCACATATGCATATATACACATGCATGCAATCATATGCAATGAAATTCTACTAGTTTTTCTTTCCCTTTTGTTAATCCTGTATATAAAAATGTGTTTTTTTATATTTAAGAATATATTTAAGTGGCTGAATATTATGTAATTGTCTATTGAACAGTATTGGGATAAAAACTTTGTATTTGTGCATGTTCCTGGCAATAAGTTATTAATACTAAGATGTTGGGTTACAGAATATGTATATTTGCTAAGGCCTAAATATTTTTGCCTTCTGCCCAATTCATATGTTGAAACCTTATACCCAAGGTATGGGGATAGGAGGTGAGGCCTTGTGAGGCCTGCATATCCTTGATACAAAAATCTGTCAAAAATAATACTTAAAATAAAAATTGTCTAACTTCAGTCACTCATGAGCTAAGATGTACAATGATTAAGTGATATATTAGTCAACTAAATCTGAATTGTGTGTGTGTCTATAAATAGGTCAATAGAAAGATAAATTTGGTTATCAGCTTAATTTGACATTAAAAAATCAACCAGTGCATTTCACTGCCTTAGGCTAAAAATTGAAAATCATATAATTATCTTAATAACTGCAAAAAAACATTTGCTGAAATGCAACATCAATTTTTTTTTTTACACAAAATGCACACACAGGCAATAGAAAGGGGAAAAAAAGCAAGAGCATGTTTTTTCCCCCCAACAATTGGTTATTTTTAACAATAAAAATGTCTAAAATTAAAGCTAAGAAATATGGTAGATAATAAATTGTAATGCTTACTTACAAGACATTGTGAGGTTTTATCTTTTCCCCTTATTTGTAACATATTCCTTTGCTTCTTCATTTTGCTTGACTCCCTGTAGGTTTCTGTGCATTAGATGAGACAACCATGCCTCCCAGTCTTGAAGGAGTGGCTTTGTGAAGGAGATGAAACTCGTCCTTTAACTCTACCTCAAGCTCTTGGTCTCTTAAGCTTTCTGATGGTCCAAGCAGCTTATTTCATTCCATGTCGCTCCTGGTAGTTGAAGGTGTGACAGGAACAGCCAGGGACACAAAGGGGCGGATCTCAGCCCAGCACCTGGATGCAGGCTGCTGCCTGGAAGCCAGGCCCCTCAGAGGGCTGTTCAGGTATGCAAATGCATCTGGCTCTGGGGCACCTCCCGCAGGAAGAAGCCCTGCGGGCCACCAGAGCCAGGTGGTCCGCATGTGTCCCCTGGGTGGCACTGGGAAAGGTCAGATGCCCAGAAGACTGTGTCAGCTCATGAGCTGTAGCCAGGCAGAGGGGTAGCACAGAGATGGTGCCCACCGCCTGCGTTTCCCAAGGGCAGCAAGAAGCCCCCCGTAGGGTGCACCAGCCTGAAGCCTACTCCTCAGCCTGCTCCAAGACAAGCAATACGCCTCTCTCCCAGAGACTAGGTGAGCTTCCTTCCATCTGCCAACAGCTGTCTCTTCTGTCCCATGGGACCCAGGAAAGCTAGATGATCAACAGGTGGCGCCTATTTGGCGGCTGCAAAGACCCGGGCAGCAGAGGGGCCTAAACACTCCCTCTGGGAGACACAGCTGCTCCGGAGAGCAGCGGAGGGTGAACGCAAAGATGGCACCTGTTGTGTACACGAGGCAGAGAAGGAGCTTCGGGAAGGTGTCTGCAGAGATGAGGAGGGGAGCAGAGTAAGGGGAAGAATTTAGGATCAAAAACGAACAAAGCAAGGTAGAGGAAGAGAGTGAAAGAGGCGCCCACCAGTCTCCATGCCCCGAGAGTATTGCAGTAGACTCCAAGGTGCGGGTGAAAAATCAGAAGCT
The DNA here is from genome assembly GCA_011751065.1 of Lasiurus cinereus. Classification (NCBI taxonomy): domain Eukaryota; kingdom Metazoa; phylum Chordata; class Mammalia; order Chiroptera; family Vespertilionidae; genus Lasiurus; species Lasiurus cinereus. The sequence continues at coordinate 25,513,266 of JAAGEH010000226.1, read as the reverse complement.
TTACTAGAAGCAAATGCGCCTCTTTCACTTAAGGGCCTGGCTGCAATCAGTGGCCCCTGAGCCAAGCCCTGGGGGCAGGTGAGTAAGAGCTTGTGAGCAGTTTCTCAGGTCCCTGAAGTTTTGTGGGTCTTAGGAATCAAAGCTACATATTTTTGTGGGTTCATCTTTCAGGTGCTGGTCTTAAAAGATGGGGTACCCAATGGGAAGTTCAAACCCTTTGCTCCTCAGGGATAAGCGCTGGGTTTTGAGTTCTTGATCACGTGGGTCACACGCAGGACCTGGTGTGAGATTTATGGAGAGATGTGTCCCAGCCTCTCCTACCCTCTTGATGTGGTTTTCTTCTTGCTCGCCTGATGTGTAGTTGTCCCTCAGCCAACCTTTAATATTTTGTTCTTTTTTTGTTTTCTAAGCAAATTGTTCTATAGGATCTTCCTGCATCACTATCTTGAATATTAAGAGATATTCAATAAGGGGAGAAATTAAACAAATGGAGGAGAAAAATATTTAAAGAAATAGTAGAAACGACCATAGTATACCAGAATTGGAGAAAAACCTTAGTCATACGAAAACTAGTCACCAAGGATTAAATAGAATAAAAAAATCTCACTGATAGAAAAATAAGGGTGATGAAAACTAAGAACAAGAGTAGCAGAAAATCCTAAAAGCTTTCAAAAGGGGAGAGAAGAGCTACAAACGGACAAGAATCAGATTGATCTGTCACTTACTGGCAACTCAAGTATATAAAGATGAAAAGCCAAATTTCTCAATGTTCTGAGAAAAAATAACTTTGAATCTGGATAGAGCATATATATCATTAGTGTCATTCAAACTGGAGTGAGAAATAAGGTAGTGTCACACATACAAAAACACAAAACATTCACTGCCCACCAGCAACAGGGAGATGCTTGAAACAATGACTGGATTGACTTCAGACTCCCAAGTTAAAAAATAACATAATGAATGAATTAATTAATTAATTAATAGATAATGCTGAGAGCTTCGGCCTTAAACATTTAGGTGCACACAGTTCTCAGAGGAAGGGGGATGCAAATAGTCCAGTTGTTTGGAATGCAGTCTCTAGAGTGAATTTCTATGTTTGCCTTTGAACATGTTGTTCATTACAAACTTTTATTATAAGCTTTGTGTTCTTATCTGTGCAGTTTACTTCTGTTAATATAAATACATTCAAACCTGTAAAAAATTTATGTGAGCTTATTTGAGCTAATCTGTGGACAACTGCAGGAAAGCAGAACCTCAACAGGTTGAGGTAATGCTCAGAAGAATGGTGGGTTGCATTTGGATTTATACATTGCAATCAAAGGAAGGACATACATGGGTTACATGAAATACATTGGTGAATGACTAGAGAGGCAGAATAAAGCAAAGTGTGGGATTGGATAAAAAGTAAAATGATAGACACATACTTAGGTGGGTGCAGAAACAATTAACATGATAATGAAGGAATTGTAGTATCTGATCTGGACATTAGGTTGTGCTGCAAGGGGTTCCAAAGAAGGGAAGTTACAAGTTATCCAGACATTTCTGTTATGCCCAGAGTTCGGGGTCCCCAAAAATCAACCACCAGGGAGCCTTTTTCCGATGCAAAAGCAAAAAGTCTTTATGCAAACCCAGGTTTGGCTCCCTCTTTCTGGCACAGCAGCGAGACAAGAGAGTGAGCCCCGGAAGAACAGTGGGTTATATAGAGTTGGTCATTTGGGAGGGCTTAGGGAAGTGACATGAGTTACAGAGATTGGTCACTTGGGTCAGGGTTTTTCTGTGATTTAGCCTTATTAGGACCCTCGCTGTGTTCCTGGAGCTTCATTGGTCCATTTGGTCCGTGGTCCGGGAAGGTAGGACATTGCTGGCACACCTTTGGTCACTCCCAGAAAAGGGCGGGGGTTTAGGCAGAGAGCCCAGCCCTATAGGACAAGATGGAGGAGAGTTTGTTTCTGCTTTGTCCTTTCAATTTCAAGGATATGTTATTATAGGTGCAAAGAGATAGATAAGCTTAGTTAAAAGTAAAGGTTAACCTTGTCAGTAAAGATACTAGCCTAAGAGGTGACTACCCACCATAACTGCTGTTAGAGTTTAATTTCAGACCATCCTTGTGGTTACTTTAGTCTTTGCATTTGCACGACTGCCATGCAGGCCTTCCCTGAGCTTGTCAGGTCAGCATCTGGCCCCTTTCATCCACACTTCTGAATGTTTTTGTCTATGATAGTCTCTGGTCCAATTATTGTCCCAATCTGTTTTCTATCTTGGGAGAATCCTTCTAAATTTCTCCTAACTGATGTTGCTTTTGGAATTTCCCATAACTTTATATATATATATATATATATAT
>JAAGEH010000226.1:25313510-25510825 GCA_011751065.1 Lasiurus cinereus | reverse complement strand
TATATATATATATATATTTTATTGATTTTAGAGAAGAAGGAAAAGGGAGAGATAGGAACATCAATGATACAAGAGAATCATTGATTTGCTGCCTCCTGCACGCCCCCTACTGGGGATCCATCTTACAAACTGGGCATGTGCCCTTGGCTGGAATCCAACCTGGGACCCTTCAGTCCACAAACTGATGCTCTCTATCCAGTGAGCCAAACCAGTCAGGACCTGTTACTTTTTAATATATATTTACCTTTTTATACTTTTTCTTGAATTTTGGCTGTGAGGGGGAGTAGACGTATATGGTCAGTTCCTCATTTCATGCACTATTCTAATTACATACGGCATAGTACTATGGAGGATTTTACTAAAAAAAAACTGATTCAAGGTTTTCCTCTAAAACGGGCACCTGCTCTGGAGAGTGTTATTAAAAGTCTCATTTTTGCCATGTTTCTGATTCCCAGTCCATCATGTGAAATTTGGACAGGGTATCCCTTCATCCAGAAACTAGCAAGGTTAGTCAACTGAAAGTGAAGAACTGAGGCCAACTGAAAGTGAAAAATGTGAGCCCATTCTTGCTCACAGGCAGGAGCCCATTCCTACCAGGGGTCTGAGAGATTTGGTAGAGGCTTTGAAGGCTGAGATTGGAAGAGATTTCCCTTATGGAGTTCAACGATAAGTCAGACTATAGTCAAGAACTCTGCTCTAAATCATAATAAAATACCACTCAACAATCTCTAGGATGGCTATAATATATATTTTTGAAAAGTATTAACAAGAAATGTAGAGTAATTGGAACTCTCATACATTGCTGGTGGGAATGTAAAATGATGCAGCCACTTTGGAAAACATTTTGGCAATTCCTCAACATGTTAAGAATGGAGTTACCAAATGACCCAGAAGTTCCACTTCTAGGTATATACCCAGGAGAAATGGAAACATGTTCACACAAAAACTCATACTCAGTGTTCATAGCAGCACTACTCATAATAGCCAAAAAGTGGAAACAACCCAAATATTCACCAACTGATGAACAGGCAAACAAAATGTTGTATACCCATACACTAAAATATTATTCGGCAATATGAAGAAATGAAGTACTAGTACACAATATAACACATGAAACTTGAAAATGTTAAGGGAAAGAAGCCAGTCACAAAATTATGACTGCATTTATGTGAAATGTCCAACATAGGCACACCCACAGAGGCATACCCACATAGAATGCAGATGAGTGTCTGCCTGGAGCTAGGGTGGGAGGAGCGGGAGGAAGAGGACACTGGGAAAGAGAAGTTTCTGCTAATGGGTGTGGGTTTCTTTCTGGAATGTTGAAATAGTCCCACCATTGGCCCTCTCAAAGGAAGCATGGCTGGGCCCTGAGGGCATGGCTGGGCTCTCTGGAGGGAGGGGCGAGGCCAGCTCAGCCAAGTAGCAACAGAGAGGATGGTGGCTGTTACTCAGGCCTAGAGGAGTGCACTGGCCTCTGCAGCGGAGGCCCTTCTAGCGATGCCAGTGTCGCCAGCAGCAACGGGGGCCCTGCCGAGAAAGCCAAGGCCAATAGCAAGCCGGACCCGCACTCAGAAGAGGAGCACCACGAGGCCAATGCTGAGGTGCTCTTTGGTGCTGTGAGTGGCAGAATATTGAGACCGGCGCCATCCCTGCGGTGCTGGCTGCAGGGCATGCCTCCCGAGCTGCTGGTGGAGCTCTTTGCCTCATTTCTGGGCACCGCCCTGCCCAGCCTGGCCTAGGCCCGCACCAAGTTCCCTCGCATCCTACTGCGCACTGACAGCATCTGGAGGCAGTGCTGCCAGGAGTATGGTGTTGATGAAAATGCAGAACCTGGAGATCATGGGTGTGTCTTGTGGGGAAGTCCATGCCACGCTGCTTTACCCATACAGACACATTTTGGGATTGTGGCAGCCAGATTTCGGGCCCTATGGAGGACTGCTGAATGTAGTGGCTTGTGCGTTGTTGGTTGGAGGTACCTGCCTCCCCATTACCCGCTTGTGGATGACCCAATGCAAATAAGGCCCTCTTTTAGAATTCACCTGTAGGAGAGGAAATCAGCCGCAGTGGAGTGCACGTATGGTGACAGAGGGTCCCACAGCGGCCACATCCAGATGCTGAAGGAAGAGTTCTCCACCAAGTGCAACCAGAAGGACCACCACCACAGGATGTTTGGTGGGAGGCAAGAGGAATTCCGAATGTGGCTGAGAGAAGAATGGGGGCGGAGGCTGGAGGACATTTTCTAGAAGTGCTGGAAGGCGTTCATCCTGATGAAGTGCATCTATAGTCAGTATATCTGCCGGACCTACCACTGCATCTACCTCCCACCCAGCCACGCAGGCGACCTCATCAGAGGCAACTACGATATCCACAACCTAGAGATTGCCATGCTCAGCTTCCATGGGAAGCATGCCAGGGCCATGAAGATCACGGGTGACCCCAACATCCCTTCCGGGAAGCAAACAATAGTGATCAACCTCATGCACCGCATCCAACTGCCTGTTGTTCAGAACCTCGGCAACTTAGCTCTCCCACATTGTCCTGCAGGTTCATGAGCAGGTGAGCCTGGAGCAGCAGCAGCAGCAGCAAGAAGACAGGACTGGGGACAGTGAGGGCCATGGCTGGCAGAGTCTTGCTCAACCCAATGTCGAGCCACCCATTGAGGTCAGGGAGTCTGGAAGCTGGAGCTTTGGAGGAACAGCCTGTGGCAGTTCTGCCTGTGGGCAAGACCTCATGTAACAAGGACTACCCCCAAACCTGCAGGATGTGTTTCTGTGGCCTGGGCCCCTTTGCCTGCCATGCCTTTATCAACCCCGAGCACATCCTGGGGTCTTTATCCTGTTAAATGAGGACCACTTCGGATTCATCTGGAGGAGAAATTCTTCAACCTGTACAGTGGAGTCCAGGCCACTTTCCAAAATGAGGAGGCACCATCCCCACAGGCTTTTGAGGAGATGCTCAAGAACATTCAGTCCCTGACCTCCTGATGGCCCCCTCCCTTGCCCAGTGGCAGGCAGCAGGGAGCAGGGGTCTGGACCACCCGGGAAGAGCAGCAGCATACATTTTGGAGATTTAATCTTCTGACCAGAATACATTCCTTCTTATATGTGTCTGGTTCCAGTCACCAAGATACTTTCTTTGAAGTATTCAAGATATGCCTGCTGAAACCGATTTGGCTCAGTGGATAGAGCGTCGGCCTGTAGACTGAGGGGTCCCGGGTTTGATTCCAGTCAAGGGCATGTACCTTGGTTGAGGGCACATCTCCAGTAGGGGGCGTATAGGAGGCGGCTAATAGATATCTCTCTCTGATGGATGTTTCTAACTCTCTATCCCTCTTCCTTCCTCTCTGTAAAAAATCAATAAAATATATTTAAAAAAAGAAATAAATAAAATGACTTTATATATATATATATATATGCCTGAGTATTTGTCAGTATCTGATGGGAAAGTTAATCTGAGCATGTCTTTAAAAAAGAAAAGGTCTTAAAATGAGATTGTACAACTCTGAATAAAATAAAAACTACTGCATTGTATATTTTAAAAGGGTGGATTTTATAGTATGTGAATTATCTATCCATCTATATAAAAGCCTAAGTGACTGTTATAACCGAACGACCAGTCACTATGATGCACACTGACCACCAGGGGGCAGATGCTCAATGCAGGAGCTGCCCCCTTGTGATCAATTCACCCCACAGGGGAGCATTGCTCAGCCAGAAGCAGGGCTCATGGCTGGTGAGCACAGCTGTGGTGGTGGCAGTGTTATTGAGTGGCGGTGGCAGGCGGGGCCTGGATGAATAGCCGTGGAGCTGCTTACTGGCCAGGCTGGGGCTCCTTCCTGACCATCTGCTGCTTTGGCACTGCTACATTCCCCAGGGAGATTTCAGACTAGATCCAATTGTGCTAGGGCACAGACCAAGCTAAGGGACTCCACCTGTGCACAAATCTGTGCACCGGGCCTCTAGTATATATATAAAACCTTAATATGCAAATAGACTGAATAACAGGTCATTATGACCTGCGCTGACCACCAGGGGGTGTGTGCAGAACATGGTGGGTGTCAGCCTTGGTGGGATGATGGAGCAGGTGAGCACCAGACCAAGGCAGAGTACTGGTTGCTGTAATTGTGTCAAGCTTCTGGTGGTTACTGATTATTCTTTGCTCCCATGCTCCGCAGTCCCATCTGGTGCTTGCACCTATTGCCAGCACTGGCCCATTGTACCTGCTGCCAGCACTGGAGCCAATCGCTCAACGCTGGCAGCAGGTGTGAGCAGTGGCTGCCAGTCCTGATCGTCCTTCAGGGCTTCTCCACCTCCCCCTATTCCAGAAGGGTGATCGGGCCAGCAGCCACCTCTCGCACCTGCTGCCGGCACTGGAGCTGCCGCTCACACCCACTGTTAGAGCTGGTCACACTCGCACCCATAACTGATGCCGAGCTGCCATTCACACTCACTACCAGCACCTGGCTCCAGTCCTGACCACTTGGCACCATCAGCAGGTTCCAGTGGTGGCTGACAGCCCCAAAGGCCTCTGAGGGCTTCTCCACCCCTCCCTGCTCCTGAGGGGTGATTGGGGCAGCAGCTGCAGCTCGCACTCACTGATGGCGCCAGCCTCAATCCCTCCATGCTGTCTGTGAGTAGGAGCAGGGTGGTGCTGTCAGCATGTAGAAGTGGCAGTGGTGGGGGAGCTGAGGGGCGTGTGGAGGATGGGTTGAGATCCGCCCATATGCCCACCATAGCCTCACAGACCATACATAGTTCCTTTCAAGATGCACACATTCATGCACTGTGGCCCTAGTATCTCAATAAAGCTGTTATTTAAAAAAACTGATTCAAGTTCAGTTGTTAACCCAGCCTTATACAATAACTTCAATTTAAAGTTGAGGAAATTTTGGATACTAACTCCTTATCCAATGTATCATTGTGAATGTGTTCTCTCATTCAATTGGTTGTCTTTTCATTTTGTTGACGGTTTCATTTGCTGTGAAAAACTTCAGTTTGATGTAGTCACATTTGTTTATTTTTTCCTTTGTTTCACTTTCAGGAAAAAAAATACTAAAAGACATGCCTGAGATTTTACTGCCTATGTTTTCTTCTAGGATTTTTATGGTTTCACGACTTACATTTAAGTCTTTTATCTATTTTGAGTTTATTCTTGTATATGGTGTAAATTGGTGGTCTAGTTTCATTTTTTACATGTATCTGTCCATTATTCCCAACACCACTTATTGAATAGACTGTCTTTCCCCATTGTATGTTCTTGCCTCCTTTGTCAAATATTAATTGACCATATAGCCCTGGTTTTATCTCTGTGCTCTTTGTTCTGTTCCATTTATCTATATGTCTGTTTTTATGCCAGCACCATGCTGTTTTGATTACTATGGTCTTACAGTATAGTTTTATATAAGGAAGTGTGATTCCTCCAACTTTGTTCTTCCTCAAGATTGCTGTGGCTATCCAAAATTTACAAAGAACCTATACAACTCAACATCCAAAGTACACAAATAACTCAATTAAAAAACAAGCAAAGGACCTAAACAGACACTTTTCCAAAGAGGACACACAGAAGGCCTGTAAACAACATCACTATCATCAGAAAGATAGCAAATAAAAACCACAATGAGATATCATCTCACACCTCTTAGAATTGCTATCATTAAATCCATAAATAACAGGAGTTGATAATGATGTGGAAAAAGAATCCTCATGCACTTTTGGCAGGAATGCATATTGGTACAGCCACTGTGGAATACTATATGGAAGTTGCTCAAAAATTTTAAAATTATATTGTCTATGACCCAGAGATTCCACTTCTGGTTATATATTCAAAGAAATCCAAAAATACTAATTTAGAAGGATAAATGCACCCCTATGTTTTTGTTTGTTTGTTTGTTTATTTGTATGCAGCATTATTTATAATAGCCAAGCTATGGAAGCAACCTATGTGCCCATCAATAGATGAGTAAATAAAAAAGCTCTGGTAAAGATATACAATGGGATATTAGTTGGACATAAAGTATGAAATCTTACCATTTGCAACAGCATGGATGGAATTAGATGTCCATTATATTCAGTGAAATAAAGTCAGAAAAAGTCAGATACCACATGATTTCATTTATATGTGGAATCTAAAGAACAATGTAAATAAACAATATTAAAACAGACTCATAGACAAAAAATAGATTGATGTTTGCCAGAAAGGAGGAGAATTGGGGGTCTGGGTAAAAAAGGTGAAGGGATTTAGAAATAAAAATTTATAGTTATGAAATAATCATGAAATGTATAGTATAGCAGAGGGAATATAGGAGATATTAACTGTGTACAGCACTGGTTGGGCACTATAAATATCAGGGGGAACACTTTGTAAAGTATGTTATTGTCTAACCACTACACTGTACACTTGAAATTTAAAAAAATAATAATGTAAACTGTAATTTAAACAATTTTGGAAATTAATTAAAAAATAAAATTGAGAAAGTTGGAGGCCAGATTAGATAGATGTTTTGCCCTGGTAAATGCAGTAAGTTTAAACAGAATCATTATGAAACTTTAGTTCTATGAAGTCCTGGTGCCAAAAACTTGACACTGGATCTTGTTGGATAGTTGGTTAAATCAATACCATATATTTAAATGGTTTACACAAGATGTTTACAATAGTAAAATATGTAATTTTAAATAAAGGATCAAATATTAGGAAAGCAAATATAAATTTTCTACAAGTATAAAAAGCTCTACTATCTATAATTATTTTCAGAATGCTACTGATTTCTCCCTATACTTTAGTTGCTAAGGCATAGAATTCATATACAGAAATAACTGAATTATGAAAGACATGATTTGTCTATTTTGCCAAATCTTCTGAATCTAAATCTAAATCTACTACAGCCCATTCTATAATTCATTGCTACATTTCATGGTTGGCAGTGATTATTACAATTAGCATCAACTTCAGATCTAGGTATAGTGCTAAGTACTTAAGAGGTATTTGCAAATTATTTTAAAGATGATGAGACTGCGAAAACACACGTAGCTCATCACGTCTGCAAGTTCTGAGTTGCAATCCTTCCCTTTTCCTGAATAAATCCTCTTTGGTGATGGAAAAAAAAAAAGATGACGAAACTGAGGCCACTCAGTGTTAAGAATTTGTACAAACAACATAGATGATAATGGGCAAGGGCAGTTTCAGAGGCCTTTGTTGTGGTCCACTAAGCTACATTTTATCTATGTCCTGAGTTGGGCAGTAGCGTTCTGGTAAATGTTTAGCAGCAGATACCTCTGGAAAGGCAGAGATTAAAAAAAAAAGAAGAACAAAAAAACAACCCACAAAACCTGCATTCTAGTTTTAGTTGATTCTGTGCTATAAATATCCCATCCAAGTTACCAATTCAGGTCAGTGAAAGAAGTACTGGGAAGAGATGTACAATTGTATACCTCTATATAGTATTTCAACTGTACAGGTATAATAAACATAAAGAACTTCAAGCACATTAGTAATAGTAAAATATAGCAAAAATAATTAAGAAATTATGAGTTTTTAGCATTTATTACATTTTTTAAATGTTATTTTTTAAGTTTCTTAAAGTTAATTTTTTTATTAAATTTACTGGGGTGACATTGCTTAATAAAATTATATAGGTTCAAGTGTACAATTCTATGATACATCATCTATATATTAGGTTTTATGCTCACCACCCAAACCCCCAAATCTTCTGCACCATACTCTTGATCCTCTCTACTCTTCACAACCCCCATCCTCATACTTTTTTTCTTCTGGTAAATATACTACTGTTGTCTGTGAGGTTTTTATTATTATTATTATTATTATTAACTAGAGGCTCAGTACTTAAAATTTGTGCATGGGGGTGTGTGTGTGTCCCTCAGCCCAACCTGCACTCTCTCCAATCTGGGATCCTTTGATGTCTGACTGCAGTTGGACAACCCACTCATAATCTAGGACTGCTGCCTCCCAATCAATCGTCTGCTTACCTGCCTGATTGCCCCTAATCGCTTCTGCCTGCCAGCCTGATCACCCCCTAACTGCTCCCTTGCCGGCCCGATTGCCCCTAACTACCCTCCCCTGCTGGCCTGCTCACCCCCAAATGCCCTCCCATTTAGGCCTGGTCACCCCTAACTGCCGTCCCTTGCCAGACTGGTCACACCTAACTGCTCTTGCTTGCAGGCCTGGTCCCTCCAAACTGTCCTCCCCTGCTGTCCTGATAGCCCACAACTGCCCTCCACTGCTGGCCATCTTGTGGAGGCCATCTTGTGTCCACATGGGGATGACCATCTGTGACCACATGGAGGCAGCCACTTTGTGTATTAGAGTGATGGTCAATTTGCATATTACCACTTTATTATATGGGACTAGAGGCCTGGTGCACGAATTTATGCACAGGTGGGGTCTCTCAGCATGATCTGTGGGGATTGGACCAACACTGGTAGTCCAATACCACCTGCCGCTCCTGCCTGCCACTCCCATTTATCCCGGCCCCACTGTGCCTGCCATGGGCTCATCAGCCATGAGCCCTGTGTCTGGCACTCATTCCAAGGGGGATGGGGAGAGGCAGCAATGCTATTGGTCCTCCAGGTGGGTGGAGGGACACCTTTGCCAGCCTGGAATGTTTTAATCAGTTGTTAGGAGCCACCTAGTGGCCACTTTTATATCCTTTCTTTCTTGTAAAGCCTCTAGGGAGGGGGAGTGGCTGCAATGCCTGAGGCTGACTTCCAGGTGGCTGGTGGCATGGTCAAGATCGCGCCAGTGGCGCTGGTCTGTTGGTCCTTGGCCCATTCTCCAGAGATTAGACCTGCAGGACTACTGAGGAAGTAAGTGGCTGCTGCTGGGCTGCTGGGCCACCAGGATGGGATGGTCAGCTGAGCAGTACTCCTGCTTTGGGAGCACACTGACCACCAGGAGGCAGCTCCTGCATTAAAAATCTGGCCCCTGGTGGTCAGTGCATGCCATAGCTACTGGTTGGACAGACAGACAGTTAGCCTTTTATATATATAGATGTATCACATCTACTTTATCCAATTATTTATAGGAGGACATTTCATTTATTTCCATGTCTTCACCTATGAACAATGCTGCAATGAGCGTAGGATTGCATATATCTTTACAAATGGTTGTTTTCAAATTTTTAAGGTAAATATCCACAAGATGGGTTTCTGGGTCATATGATAATAGTATTTTTAATTGTTTTGAGGAACCTCCATACTGTTTCCTATTTAGACATAGAAAACAATAAATTGGGGAAGCCAGTCAGAGAAAGATAAATATCACATGATCTCACTCATTTGTGGAATATAATGAACAAGATAAACTGATGAACAAAAATAGAACCAGAGACAAAGAAGCATCCATCAGACTGTCCAACCTATGAGGGAAGGCAGGGGAAGGAGGAGTGAGAGCGTAAGAGATCAACCAAAGGTCTTAAATGCATACAAATGAGCATAAGCAATGGATGCAGAAAGTAGGGTTGAGGGCCTGTGCTGGGGCGTGGGGGTGGCTATGGGGAAGTCAAAGAGGGGGGGGGCGGGAAAGAGACTCATGTAATACTTTAAACAATAAAGAATTTAAATTAAAATAAATAAAAAAATAATAGTTCCATGAAGAGTATTATTAGAAAGTACTAGAGGGTTTTGAATTTAAGATACTGTATGCATTAATATAAATTAAAGGGTGAAATCTGATTCATTCAAAGTTAAATATGACCTCTAATCCATGGAAAGTTTAGCAGTGACAGTAAAGAAAAGATAGTCTCTGGTTAAAGCCTCTGCTAAGAATACTTCTCTTTCTGACACAGAATTAAAGACAAGGTCATTGATTCTGTTCCATAAACATCCTTCCCTATTATGGATGGCTTCTCCATTTTTACCTTGAGTTGTTTTCATTCATGCTAGCACTTATCACTCATCTGTCTGTACTTTCTGTAGAATATCTTATTTTACTATTGAATAGTTCAAGATAAATGACTGCTTTACTGGAAAGTAAATAAGACTCTTGAATGTTTCTTACATTGAAAAAAAATATTGCAGGGTTCAAAACTACTAAAAGTAACTAACATTGCACTATTGGAAAAGGATATTAACTATAGCTCCAATTTTCTGCTAATATTATTAAATACTTCCATAAATATTATATATTTCAGGCTATCATGCAAGACCAATAAAGTGCCTAATGCAATTGCCATACTCAACAGTTGGAAAGTTTAAAATTATAATTTTAATTTACTATGTAATCTACAAATCTGTTTCTGCAAGGAAAGAACTTGTAAGGAGACTGATTTGGTGTAAGTCAGATAAATGCATGCTTCCAAAATATTACCTTCTCCATCACCAGAGAAGGATTCAAGTATAACTTGGATGACAACACATTAATTCTATAGTTGATAGGATTTAGACATCACATAAATAGGAAACAAGGGATAAAGAAGGAGTCTCTTATCTGTTTGAGAACTGGAACTGCCTCTCCTTCTCCCAATCTCATACCATGAAACAGTTTAAGCATTCAGTACCTGTCTCTTATAACGAAGAACTTGATATAGTAGAAAACTCAGAGGACTAGTAATTGGAATACCTGAGTTGTCTCAACTGCTATTAGAAACCTTGTGATGCTGACATGATATTAGGCTCTATACCAAGCGAGGACTGATCTTGTGATCTCTAAGTTTGCTAGGAGATATACAAGTACATGATTATAACATCAACTCTCAATCTCAATTACCTTCTAGATATAAGATGGGTTATACTTTTTCAACTCTTACTCTCACCTCTTACTATCAAAACACACATACAGAAAAGTGTTCCCTGTGTGAACCTCATTTGCTGAATTTTGGGATAGAAGGTAAAAACCTGTGTTTATTGATTTCATGTGCTAGCCAATTTGAGTACTAGCATCACCCTCCTGGAAAAGGTTGCCAAGAAAAGCTTAAAACCAGTACGTCCTGCTAATTTGTTTTCCAAAGTATTAGAAATGTAGTTGCAAGGATAATGCTTTGTGGATTGTGCTATCCATCTTTTCTATTTTGCTGATGTCACACTGAGGTGTCAATTAAAGATGATATGTGCAAATCATTTAAAGCCCTAAAGAGAAAAAGGAAAAGGTTACAAAATATAAGGTCATGCCCAGGCAATTAAGGAAGCAATAAATGGAAATTATAAATGGCAGGCAAACCAAGCCTATGTGAAATCGTATGAGCTTTAAATCTCAGAAACTCTTTATTTAGGGGGGCTGCCTGTGTACTGGCCTTCATTGAGAACAAGTCATAAATTAAGCAACGTCTTTTAGAAACACAAGCACAGATTATTTGTGTGAGTTTCATGCTATATCATTTTGGTGTTGATAACATTTATTAGCCTAGAAGTATCATTTCCAAAAATATTTTCTTACTAAAAAAGTAAGACACTGCTATTTATAGCCTTTTTTTTCAAGAATACAAGATATAAGGTAAATGTAAATGCATATTTTTTAAAATAGACAATTATGTACTCATATATCACACTGCAAATTTTTGAACTATATATTATTCACTCGAGTCCCAGGGCATGGATTCATGCACACTGAAAGGAAATTAATTAAAATAAATATTTTAGAGGCCAGGGAGGGACTGTGGCTCCAGGGCGTGTCCTGCCCATTTTGCCCAGTCCTGATCTGTCGGACCCCAGAAGCAAGCTAACCTACTGGTCAGAGTGTCTGCCCCCTAGTGGTCAGTTCACATCATAGCGACTGGTCAAAAGGTAGAATGAATGGTTGGACACTTAGCAAATTAGATTTTTATTATATAGAATACTACAACTCAGCACAAGTATATACTTAAAGGAATAATATCAATATAAATTCATTTTACTTCAAAGAGTACCCTTGTCTAGTTTTCAAAGAATCTCAAATATTTTAATGTTTACTTATTCAATTCTCTCTCTCCTGATATCTACATTTGAAAAAGAGACATGGGTGAGAAGTGTCAGGTGAGCTATTTTCAGAAGGGAGAAAAAAATCAGAATGTAGATAATCATTCAAACACTGCTGAGTTTTACATTATCAGGAGCTTAATGTAGTTTTTATCAAAGTAGAACCAGATGATCCTGACAATGTCATGATTTCATGTTAATGACTTTCTTGCTAGACCTTTCATTTTCTGCACAAAACACAAAGTGACACCTGGAGAAGTTGGGAGCATTAGAGCAGCATAGAAATTGGTATTGCCTGTTAACAGTGGCAGGTAGTGGTGGTGACCTGTAAATCTTGAAAAGGGAAAGCAATTTGTCCTCATTGCAGTTTGTCAAGCAAGTCAGACCTCCAGCAGGTATCATCTAAGGGGAATAAAGTAGGACATAATTTAATAGTGGATATGTTTAAGGCTCTGTGCTTTGGGGGGAGTTTTAAGTGTGCTAGCACTTTTTCTTCTGCCTGGAGCATGCTCTCTATCATTCTTCCCCGGTCATCTTTCTGATCCCAACTTCTGCATCACTTTTGATAACACCTCTGTCACCCTAACCTAGGCTGACTGCTCTTCCTCCTAATAGCTCTTCCCTGCCCTATTGCTTATAACACTCCATTTTATTGTATGCCTATTTTTTCATTTTCTAAGACAGCATGGGCTCAGTTTATGTATCTCCTGTGCTTGGTAAAATTAATAGATGTAACCTGATTTTAAATTTCAGGTCTGGAACTAGGCAAACAAAGGTGATGACAATAATAATTTATAATTATATGCATATTATGATATACAAAAAAACATTTATAAATACTGAGACACTCAAACATGCACATATAGTCCTCAGGGACCATTTAAGAGAGGAAGGTGAGAGGTGGTGGGCAAGTCTCCTCCCTGTAGCCAACAGTTGAGTTGCCTCAGGTAACTGGGTCAGGTAACTTCCTTCCATGACAGTTTAAATGGTTTTTATAACTCAGGTTTAGAAAGATGCAAAGGAACTAGTGGAGAAGAATTACATTTTCAATGTGGGATATAATATGCACAATATAATAAACTTTTAAATTAAGTATAAAAATGATTACAGCACCAAAATTAAATTATATGATTTGATTGTGGTGTTAACTCATTTATTTCTTCCTATAATCTTGGGGGAAATTTTGTTACTAAGAAGATCATTGGGGATCAGTGGAGAAGGCAATGACTAATCCTAAGTAATTTAAAAAAAAGAATTTGTTAAACAGCAATGAAGGGAGTTCTATGTATATAATTGTTCATTATTGTCTTCAGGATAGATTGCTGAGGTTGGTTTTTGGTTAGGTTCTGGAATAGTGAATTCCTGACTTTATTACTGACATTCAATTTTATAAACCACCTTGAACCTGAGAGGACAGTCAGGAATTGACTTCCATCATATGTTAGAAATGAAAAATGCTGAGCATTTTAGAGGCTGATAATGTAAAATCCACATGAAATGATTTCCCAAATAATTTAAAATGTTCTCAAAAATAAACTCTTTAATTTTTTTTTCCCCTCAGAAAATTTCTGCCCACAGAATAACTAGGTGTGGTCATTCAATATCAATTGAGAGAGGTTAGACTGGGCCTTGACAAAGAGTCTCTCAATTTGCTTTAAGAAATTTGAGATTTTCCTCTGGCTATTATACACTGGAAAGAAGTATGATTTTGTTCTTTTTGTTTTGCTCTTAACCCCACTGAGTGTATGAAGGTGGCTCAGATGATTCAGGGTGTTTCACTCACTTGCAGTCTTGAATGTCTTCACTGGGATTAAAGAACTCTGAAGGGCCTGATTTAAACCTCAGGTGCATGAAAAGGCAGCAGTGTGTAGTGGGAATCAGGAAAAGCAGGATCAGTTTGGTTCTGCCACTTCCTATTTGGGTGACTTTGGACAAGTCAACTTTTCTGAGCTTCATTTTCTTCCTTTGCATAATGGGTTTAAAAATGGCTGCTCTTATGCATGGATGGAATGTTAGGTGTACTAAAATTCTTCAGATGTTGCAAGCAGGATACACATTTAAGGCTGATTACTATCATTATTACAATGAAAATTAGAAAACTAGCATAGAAACAGAAGAGAAAAATGTCAAGGAGTGGGGACACAGTGAGCGTGAGGAACAGGCTAAACATACAACTTTAGAAAGGACTGAATGAAAATGTCAAATTCTTCAATATAAGGGTGTGCTCACATCTTGGCCTACTTCAGATCCACAGTTACTTGGAGAGTGGCCGATGGCATTTACCATATTGAAATATGAGAACAAAGTGTGGAGGATTTCCAGGCTCCTGGAGTCACTATCTGAAGCTCTGAATCACGGCAGGCCCAGCAATATGGCTCACGAACAGGAAAAAGACAAAACAAAACAAAAACAGATGTGCTTCTGTCGAATATACCAAAATTCCCTCTCTTGGCACAATTGAAGGTGTAACATTTTTTAGTCAGATCTGGTTGAATAATCCTGAGCACATTATATAATCTTATTGAGTATCAATTTACTCAATTTTAAAGTGAATCTAACATCCATATTTTACAGAACGGATGGGGGATGAAATTGCACATGTAGTTCTCAGCACAGTATTAGTATAGCACATACTCTCAATTGTATGTTTATTCCCTGTCACAAAGACTCACTGTTATTCTCATGATCTCCCCTGCTTGTGCTTTAACCACTTCACCCTTCTGGCGTTGCTCCCTCATTGTCGACTACTGAATCTTACTCCCGTTCCTCTCTTTCTGGTGAGTCTTTCACTAATAGATCTTCCAAATAGCTTAACTCTGCTAAAACTTAAATTCCGTTTTTACTAGTCAATAGGAGGCCTCAGAGAGCCAATGAAACTTCCAACCTTATATTTGCAAAATACCATTTCCCCAGAAATTTTGAAACTCTAATTTAAAGACTCATAAAGAAACTTCCTATGTCCCCATACCTTCCTAGACACAAAATCCAAGTATTGATTTCCTCTGAAATAGTTGCCTAAAAGTAAACTCTGTGCCTCTCCTTCCAAAGCTCTTTCAAAGTGCAAACTACTTTAGTGGCAGCATTTTCCCAATAAAATGTTTCACTCTTTCACAGACAAGTATTGCAAAGTGAAAAATCAATTGTGTTAACATTGATCTTTAGTCTTCATCTATTAAGATCTTTAATTTTTTAGTCCTGAATGTTGAAGACAGAACTATTGAATAACAATAACCTGTAAATATATACATAATGCTGGGAGACTATGATAGACAAAGAAACGATGATTTATACCTATTAGAGAGACATTTCAAGATGCAGGGGTCAATTTCTTAATATAGCACTCTGGAAGTTGTGATTTACAATGAGATGATGGACCATTAATTTATTTTATGTGACTTTCATCACCAGAGAATGGCCAGCACTATGGCAGCGGAGGAAAGAAAGCCATACACCTGCATCTCACAGGCCCCATACCCATTAATTGTTAAACTTTATTTTTTTATGATGCTTTACAGAACCAGTTTCATGTACTTCTTCATTCCCTTGATCATCAACATATGTGTTCATGTAATAATTATTTATTGCCCTGGCCAGTTTACCTCAGCGGTTAGAGTATCAACCTGTGGACTGAAGGGTCACAGGCTCAATTCCCTCTTGGTTGCAGGCTGAGTCCCCAGCCCTGGTCAGGGTGCATGCAGGAGGCAACCAATTGATATGTCTCACATTGATGTCTCTCTTTCTCTCTCCCACCCATCTTCTCCCTTCTCTCTCTCTCTCTCTCTCTCTCTCTCTCTCTCTCTCTCAAAAAATAAAAATAAAAAATCCTGGGTTGAGGATAGAAAAAATATAAGCATATTTTTGGGGTGTCTGTGTGCAAATTCTCTAAGAGATAGTACTGTCCCTATACATAGAAAGAAGGAGACCCTTTCCTCATATGTAAAGAGGTAAGGAGTCTGTGCTTCCCCATTCTAGACCATAATCTGGGTATCCAGAAGCCTGAATTTCTGTCCAAACAATCCTTTCAAACCCATATAATCTTGTAGTCCTCCTCAGGGCCTGCAAGGTAGCCAAGTCAGAGCTCCTGGGATGGGTAGTTACTATGAAAAAGCCCTGGTGTGAATTTTGGAATCTCCACAGTCCTTACACAAACAGGCAAGTTAATGAAAGACAAAGACTTGAAGTGGAAAGGGAAGGGAAAGAGAATGCAATAAAAAGCCTCCATGTGTATACCTTTCCCACATCCTGTCAACAGTAGGAAAAGGCACTACTGATACGAAGGTGGATAAAATACACTTCCTGTGTTAATTTATTACAAGAGAAATTTCATATTTTGATTTGTTGAAAGAATGTGATATGAGACAAAAATGGCCTCTATATTGGTCCTATCTTATTTATTGCTTCTAAGCAGCAGAGACCTGTTAGCTCAAAAGCCTGCTGGAACCAAACTCAAATTTTTACACATCCAACTATTTTAAATATAGCCTGAAAAAAGCAGATGTTTAGCCACCTGCCTGCTTTGCATACCCCTGGAAACCGAACCCAACAGATGACAGCCACGGATAAAACCCTCACTCATTAAAAAAAAAAAAAAAAAAAGGAAAGAAAGAAAGGGAAAAAGAAACATAGCTGCTATTTAGAGCTCTTGATCCAGAGGTTCTCCACTGGAAAACTGAGTGACATCACCTAGATAAGTGGCCATCAAACTCATTAGTCAACAGAGCCAAATATTAACAGTACAATGATTGAAATTTCTTTTGAGAGCCAATATTTTTTGCCCCCCCTCCCTCCCAGGCATACCCCAAACCCCCAGTGTCTATATTCATTGGTTATGCTTATATGCATAGATACAAGTCTTTTGATTGATCTCTTATCTACCCCACCTCTCCTTAATCTTCCTGCTATAATTTCACAGTCTGTCTGATGCTTTACTGCCTCTGTATCTGTCCTTTTGTTCATCAGTTTACAATGTTCTTTATTATCCACAAATGAGTGAGATCACGTGGTGCTTCTCCTTCATTGATTGGCTTATTTCGAGAGTCAATATTTTTTAAACTTAAACGTCTTCTAACGCCACTTCTTCAAAATAGATTCGCCCAGGCCATGGTATTTTGTGGAAGAGCCACACTCAAGGGGCCAAAGAGTTTCATGCAGCTCGCAAGCCATGGTTTGCCGACCACTGACCTAGACAGGTGGTTCTCCTCTCCCATCTCCCTCTCTCACAGCAATGACTTTCCCTCTCCTTCCCTCTGGATGGTGGCTCCAATGCTGTGTCTGCTGAAATGCATAAATACGTCACAATATAAATTTGTATACTGTATATGAGACCCTTAGAACCATAAGAAATGCCAAAATGTCATGGTTAATACCTAATTCTCAAATTGCCCACCTTAAAAATAAAATTGCGCCCCCATAGGGTTGTGCCCCACATTGGGAACCACTGTTCTAGGCTCTCCTGCTGTGAGGAACTTCCTGCATGCAAACCTGTCAGTGTGGATTAAGTAAAGCTTGATCACATCATCTTCCTTGATCAGTCCAAAGTTCTCAAACTCATTTCTTTCAAGAAAAAATCTTTATTGTCCAGCTGGTGTGGCTCAGTGATTGAGCATTGACCTCTGAACCAGGAAGTCACAGTTTGCGTCCTAGGAGGCTTGCAGGAGGCAGCCAATCGATATTTCTCTTTCTCCTTCTCCTTTTCTCTCTCTGGAATCAATTTAAAAATATTATTATTATTATTATTATTATTATTATTATTATTATTTTTACTAAGTAAAGAACAGTGGTTGACAAACTATGATCCAGTCTGACCTCTGCTAGTTTTGTATGAAATTCAATCCAAGAATTGTTTTTATGTTATAAATGGTTGAGAAGTATTAAAATAATATTTTGTGACCTGTGAAAACCATATCAAATTTAAATTTCAGTGTTTGTAAATATGTAAAATTTTATTAGGATACAGCAACACTCATTTATTTACATGATTGTCTATGACTGCTTTCATGCTGTAATGGAAGAGTTGAGTAGTTGTAAGATAGACAATATGTCCTGCAAAGTTGAAAGTATTTTACCTTGCCCTTTGCAGAGAAAGTTTTACTGAACTCTGAAATAAAGCAAGGTGGTTTGTGGGTCACTATTTTTCAACTGACACATGTACTTTCTATGATGTGTGTAATTTCTGCACATTTTTTGTAAATTTTATTAAAAGATATAAAATGCCATCTCAAAGATTTAAAGGAAAAGTGGTATATACAGTCTTCAATTTAATAAAAAAATTTAAATCTTTCTTAAGGTCTGCCTTAAGAATGCCTAAAAAAAAAAAGCCTTGACAAAAATCACAGTGATCTGCCAATAATTTCACCATCTGCCAGACACAATTCAACACAGAGAAAAAAGAACATGCTGCAAATCTGCAATGTATAATTCATAATGTCTCACATAAAGTAAGAAAAAATATTAGACATGTGAGAAGCAAGAAAATGGGATGCATATTCAAAAGAATACAATTGCCAACAGGAGACCACAGATGAATCAAGTTTCGAAATTAATGGAAAAAAAACATAATAACCATTATTAAATATGTTAAATGGTCAAGGAATTAAGATATATATGTTGGAATAATTTAAGCAGAGAAATAAAACCCTTATGGAAGAAGTGTATGATAATTCTAGAATTGAAAACTACAATAAGTAAAATTCATTAGCAGCTTCTAGTCAGAAAATTTAGCAGAATAATTGACTGTGAGTTCAAGAAATCAGAATATAATGTAATTTAAAGTATAGAGTGAAAAAATAACAAAAATTAAAATTGAAAAAGGAGCCTGTGACATGGAAGAAAATATTAAATTTCCTAACATACAAGGAATTGTAGTACCAGAGAGAATGTGTACAAGAAATGCTTGAAGAAACAATGGCTCAATTTTTTTCTACAAAAGGAGAAAGATAACAGTTCAGAGATCCACAAGTTCCAGCAAACCCTAAGAGAAGAATAAAAAGAAGCATATATCCAGGCATATCATAGTCAAACTAATAAAGAGAGAGTTTTGTAAAAGATGAAAACATTAAGAGCAATAAGAAAAACAAATAACCATTTTATTAAGGAGAAAGTAATTAGAATGACACCTGATATTTCATAAAAAAAAAAAAATTGGGACACAGAGACAATGCAATATCATAATTATAGTGCTGAAAGAAAAAGAAGTAAACCTAGAATTCTATACTGAGTGAAAGTATTCTTTAATAATAAAGATGAAATAAAGATATTTTCAATAACTGAAAAGTTCATAACAATATGGTAATAATACTTAGAGTAATTTATTAAAATTAATAAAAATATACAGCTATAATATTATTAGAGGTAAAAAAGAATATTAAAATATTTTGATTAATTCAAAATGAGGCAGGAAAGTACATATGGAAAAAGAATAACAGAAATAAATAGCAACCTTAGCAATAAACCAAATGCTCTTTTATCAAAACCCTCCAATTAAATGACAGAAATTATAATACTAGATGAAAAAGAAACGCAAATATGTGCTGCTATTTATAACAGAGGACTAAATGTACCATGAAATTCTAATGAGAAAGAAGATATAACTATATTACTATGAAACAAAGTAGACTTCAAATGGTAAGTATTACTGAAGATGTATTTCCTGGTGCAAAGGAGGATAATTTATCAAAAAGAAATAATCTTAATTGTGCATAACCAATAAGTTTCAAAGTATATAAAGCAAACATTGAAAAAACTAAAATAAGTAGATATATCTAAAATCATAATTAGAGCCGAGAGCGGTTTGGCTCAGTGGATAGAGCATCAGCCTTCGGACTGAAAGATCCCAGGTTTGATTCAGGTCAAGGGCATGTATCCTGGTTGCGGGCACATCCCCAGTAGGGGGCATGCAGGAGGCAGCTGATCGATGTCTCTCTCTCATCGAGGTTTCTAACTCTCTATCCCTCTCCCTTCCTCTCTGTAAAAAATCAATAAAATATATTTAAAAAATAAAAATAAAAAATAAAATCATAATTAGAGATTTCAGTGCTTTTTCATAATCAAAATAAAACAAAACATGAGAACCATAGACAATGTAAACAAGAGTATTAACTAAATTGATCACCTTCATATTTACATAACAATACACCCCCCAGAATCAAAGTGTATATTATTTTAATGTACACATGGAATTTTTTTATCAAAATAGACCATGTTATAGGATTAAAAAGCCTCAATAAATTCAAAATGGTTGGACTCATGTACAGTAATATGCTGATAATAAATTTCCACTAGTATTCAATAAAGAAAATTAACGATTTCCAACTCTTTGAAAACTAAACAATACACTAGTAAATAACCTATAAATCAAAGAAAAACTAATAATGAATATTAGAAAATATTTTAACTAAACATTAATAAAAACACAGCATATTAAACTATGGTGGATGCATTTAAAACACTGCTGAGGAAAATATAGACTTTAAATATAGATATATTTAAAATCAGTAAACATAGCATTTACCTTAAAAGAGCAAAGTAAAGCCAAAATTGCAAAGGGAAAAAAATATTTCCCCCCCCAGCATTATTGTGACATAATTGACATGATGATGTACAGTATTTTCAGACGTATAAGACGACTTTTTAATCTAGGAAAATCTTCTCAAAAGTCAGGGGTTGTTTTATATGCCAGATGTCATCTTATAGGGCAAGTATATCCCAAACTCTATATTTTAACTAGAAAAGTTGGGGGTCGTCTTATGCGCCCAGTCAGTCGTCTTATATGACAGAAAATATGGTAGGTTGACTTATAATTTTGTTGATCATTTCTTTTTCTGTGTAGAAACTTTTTAGTTGATACAATCCCACTTATTTTAATTTTTTTGCTTATTATTGCCAGAAAGGGCCACCATCTTAGCTCTGCAGATGGGTAAAACTGCTGCACCTCTGCAAGGAGAACTATGGTTTGCCAACCTGAGCACTGTAAGCTCCACCCTACTTCTCTGTCTCAATTTGATCCTCAATAGTCAAGCCCCCCAGAGTGTTTCTGTGATCCATCCCTGACTGTTGGGTCTAACCCAATATAGCTTCCTGGGAAGTGTCCTGCAATAATAGGGAACCTGGATATCCACCATGGCCTCTCTTTTTCCTCCTGAGGAATCCTGAGGCCTGGGAGTGCCCTCTCAGAGTAGCACTGTACTGGCCTGGGGAGGGGTGATGCAATCAGAGTGCAGCTATCCCCCTTTCCCTTTTAATGTGGTCCTTCTTGGCATCTGTAGTCCGAGGCTGCTTTGGCCTCACCTCTGTGTTCTGGGATTTTCACTATGGTGACATGTCTGTGAGTAGTTGCTAGTGGGTCTTCTTGTGCAGAGTGAAATTGGGAACAAGCTCTGTCACCATCTTGATGATGTCATTACATCATAAAATATTAAGGAGACCCCACCCACACACACAAAAAAAGGAAAGCTAATGAGCAATAAGTAAAATAGAGTCAACTTGATTTTTGAAAAAGATAAATAAAATTTATAAATGCCTATCAAGACCAAGAAAGGAATATGAGAGAAAGCAAAATTGGACAATAGCAGAAGTGAAAAAAGTGTCCATCCACAGATGAATGGATAAAGAAAATGTAGTTTATATATACAAAACAATACTATTCAGCCATAAACGAAGAAAATCCTGCCATTTGTGACAATATGCAAGAAAATTTAGGGCAAGTGAAATAAGTCAGACGGAGAAAGACAAATAATGTATGAACTCATATGCAGAATCTAAAAATTTTGAACTTAAAAAATAGTAGTGTGTTGGTTGCCAGATGCTCGGGGAGCCGACAGTTAACAATATTGAATTATATACTTAAAATTTGCTAAGAGGGTTGAGCTTACATTGTGTTCTTATACAATAATAATAAAAATAATAATAATAATAATGGCAACTGGAAACTTTAGAAGGTGATTATACTTTGATATTTTATGGCTTTCATAGTGGTGGTGGTTTCGTGGTTACATTATTATGTTCTAAAACTGAGTTGTAAACATTCAATATGTTCAGCTTCTTATCTGTCAATCATACCTCAATAAGTTAGTTAAAAAACACACATTATATTCACCATTCATAACAAACTGCAATAACCAGGCTTCAATCACTACTATGCGAAAAATAAATTTCTCCATTGAGCTAATATCATTGAACATCTAACTTGACAGATCCTATATTCAGATGGAAACCTTCTTGGAATAATTTGAAAATTCTCTCTCAGTGTCTGAAGCCTCTATAAGTAAATGTTGCTGGTAGAAATGTTGTACTTTGGGTGCAAATATGTCATTTGTTAAGAATGGCACTAAAATATCATCACATATCTACATATCATGTACATGTCATTCTTTTATATCTTTATAAATAAAAAGCAGGCATACTTTCATTTTCAGTGGTTTTCTAAGTATTCTTAGAGTAAATGCAGGTTGGGGTCCTTCCTTAGAGATTCCAGTTAGTCATTAAGTCACTTGCTACTTGATGTGGAACCTGAGAATCAGTATCACCAGCATAGCATAGTATAGTGGCTTGTTAGTTATACAGAATCTCTGGCTCAGAGACCTAATGAGTCAGATTCTGATTTTAACAATATCTCCAGGTAATTAATGTGCCTAATAATTTTGAAAAGTATTGATTTAGCTTACCGTAGGATATGAGAAATTATGAAAGGAGGAATATCAGCAAGGAGAAGGAAACCCAGATTCCTGAATCTTCTCAGTTGCCAAGGATTATTTAAAACCTTTAATAACTCTTTATTCCAGGTATTCACCTTTAAGAATCTTGGAATAAGTTCTTAATTGTTCAACTTTTTTTTTTAACCTTACCCCACTTTTGGATTTAAAATCAACCAGTCTTAACTCTGCCTGTCTAGAAATGGGGATTGTGTACAAGAGGGTTGTATTTGACTCATTTTGAAAATGTTTAGAGACTTAGAGAAAATAAAAATGGATTTAAAAACAGATATAATATTTCCAAATGCTGTGAATTAAGTATACCAATGACAAACATAAATAATATTATTTCAGAGATGAAGTTAGAAATGAAGGAAAATGATAGCAGTGGAAGATCAATAGAATCTACATTTTAAAAAAATGTAATTAACGAGTTAAGTTTTGTAGTAAATCTCAGAAAAAAGTATTTTAAAAAGAAAATAGTATGTTAATAATATCCAAAGGGGTTTACCAAAAAAACACATTACATATATACTAACTAATGAGGAGAAGATAATGAAATCCACAAAGACTTTGAAATGACTAGGCTATTGACCTGCTTTCTAAAATCATCTTTAACAAAAGGAAAAAAAAAAGTACAGCACAGGTAGGAGGTTGAAGCAATTAGCATGTAATGAAGACTTTATTAAACACAAGGAAGACATGGTCATTTTAGAAAGCAACTATTTTGTTTGCCACCATAGAATCCAGAATGTTGAAAAAAAAATTTTTAAGTATTGATTTGTGTGCCATATTGTCAGTGAACTCGTTTCCCAATGCTGAACACAGCTTTGTTTATTTTCACAGGTAACTGAAGGCTATAAAAGAGAAAAGCTATGAGCAAACAAGGCTGTGTTTTCTTAAAAGGAGACTAGCCATCATCTCAACTCTTAGTAAAATAAATCCTAAGATAAATATTGGAAGACATCTAGAGGATAAATGAATTATGAAAAAGCAAGCAGTATAATTTTACAAAGAAAAAGTCATGCCAAGCAAATTTAATTGCTTTTTTGTGTGTGTGGATCAAGTTCTGAGATTAATAGATGAAAGCAGCAATAGATGTGGTATATCTTGATTTCAGCAAAGCAAAAAGGATGACATATCTTATAAAATTTTACTCAAAGAATTAATTCAAATTAGCTTGGATATGAACACTTTACCTAGAGTAAAAATTGGTTGAAGTATCACATAAAAGGGCTCATAATAAAGGACAGTTTTCCTAGGAGGGTATAGGTATCTAGAGAACTGCTACAAGGGTTAGTGGTGGGTCCAGTTCTTTTAAACAAGCTCCTTAATGATGGGAAGAGGTTGGGAAATACTGCATATTTTTCCCAAACTGGAAAGCAATAATGAGCCCAAGGAAGTTTGATATATGGTCAAATTTTTATTTTGATTTATCCAACTTGAAAAATTCATTGGGAAAAAAATCCTAGGCCAAATGGCAAGATGCCCTCCAAAGTTGCTATTCAAGAAGCAACCAAAATATCATTTAAGTCAAGATATCACACAGTCTAGCTGTTTTAGAAATGCATGATTTACATTATTCTTAGAGTCAAAGCAAGAATTCATATTTATTATATCACTGGGTCTTTTAGAATACAGAATTTTGTTTTAAGCATCTCATTTCCAGGAAGAGGTTAAGAAAAATAAATGTGGTCCAGAACACAGTAACAGAAATATTGACAGAGGGTTAGCAATGGAGAAATCCCACTATGATGGTTTACTTAACACAGTATCTCTATTGGAAGTTTGCTTCATTCATTGATCAAACTCCATTTCTTTTAATTGACTAATTTTATGT
The DNA here is from genome assembly GCA_011751065.1 of Lasiurus cinereus. Classification (NCBI taxonomy): domain Eukaryota; kingdom Metazoa; phylum Chordata; class Mammalia; order Chiroptera; family Vespertilionidae; genus Lasiurus; species Lasiurus cinereus. The sequence goes on along the minus strand of JAAGEH010000226.1, from coordinate 25,486,394 downwards.
CTAGCACCATCCTTTAAGAAAATGTTGAAAGATTTATGGATAAAGATGTTTGTCAACTACTACTTGCTATAGCAAAATATACTGGAAGTAACTTAATGCCAGAAATAGAAAAGATTACATTATAACAATAGCATACAGGATAATTTTGCAACCATAGAAAATATTTTCAAAGCATTATTATAGCATTGAAATAAAATATGAAATTCAAATAAAGACACTAATAAGCAGGATGCAAAATTACACAAGCAGTGTCTTCCCAATCTTATAGTAGTATATGACTTGAGAAAACACACTGAGGATAATTCACCAAAGTTTTAAAGAAAATCTGTGGATAGTCAAGAGTTATTACTAGAAATTTTTATTTTATTTTCACAACTGGAAATTTTTATATTATTTTATTGAATTTTCAAAGGCTGTTTTACTACTAAAATTTTATAATATACTAATGGCCTGGTGCATGAAATTCATGCACACTAAAAGGGAATTAATTAGAGGGAACATTTTAATATTGTTATTTGCCCTTTCTCTATAATAGAAGTGTCAGAGATGAAAGAAAATTAGTAAAATGTATATGAAAATCTCCCTCCTGTCAGAGTCTGGGGTGTGTCGTGGGACCTAGAGTCAATTCCCCACCTACCACCTGCATGTGCTTTGAAAACGCAGGAGACCCAGACCCAACCAACCTCACCCCCATTGGGAGAGACTCAGAACCAGCCGACCATACCCTGTTCAAGTCCCTCTAGGCAGGGGGTGCAGCTTCAGGTCCCCCAGCCCAGCGCCAGGTCACCTGTCAAGCCCCATTAGGGTTCAGCCTGAGGTCCCATGACCTGGCATGGGGACAGGGGACATGGCATGAGGTCTCCTGGCCCAGCACCAAGGGCTGGGAGCATGGCCTTGTCAAGCCCCACTGGGCAAGGGATGTGGCCTGAGATCCCCATCAAGCCCCACAGGGCACGGGGCGCAGCTTGAGGTCCTTCGCTCCAGCCAGGTGCCATGCAGCCTCAGGTCCCTGCTGTTCGGTAGTGATATTACAACATCCCAGCTAATTTACATATTCCTCTATTATTAGATAGATTAATGCAAAGGACAAGAATGGAGAAAGGGACATGTAAATAAAGGGGAATAGGGAAAGCAAGCAGTAAGACTCATACATTAAACCACTAAAGGAGGCCAAAGTGACAGATTCCTCCCTCCCAAAGTTAATTTTAAACCAGATTCAGAAAATAGAATAGAAATATGGATGCCTTACGAAGTCATTATATAGGACCTTTTTGTTAGCATGTAGCAACAGCAACTTTACAATAGCTATACATATAAAACCCTAATATGCAAATAGACCAGTGGGACAACCAAACAACCAGTTGCTATGATGTGCACTGATCACCAGGGGTACACAAGGAACAGGGCGGGCATTGGCAGCAGAGCAGAGAACATGGCAGGCATTGGTCATGGTGGAACAGGTGAGTTGGAGGGCCAGGCCAATGTGGGGCACCAGTTGCTGTCATTGGGGCTAGCCTCTAGTGGTACTGATAATTCTTTGCTCTTATATGCTGTGGTGCTGCCCGGTGCCCCCACCCACAGCCATCAGCAGGTGTGAGTGGTGGCTGCCATCTCCAATCACCCCTGACAGCTTCTCCACCTCCCCCTGCTCATAAGGGACAATTGGAACAGCAGCCACTGCTTGTACCCACTGAAAGTGCTGCCCTCCCCTCCCCCACAACTGCTGCTGGCACCAGTCCCAATTGCTCCGTGCCATCAGTGGGTACAAGCAAGGCTGGTTTTGTCAGCATATGGGAGTGGAAGCTATGGGAGTGGGGACCAGGCTGTGGCAGGAGGGGCCAGGTGGGGGCACAGAGAATGGGCTGTGACCTGCCCCTGGGCCCACCACAGCTTCATGGGCAACAGTTCCTTTCAAAATGCACTGGGTCCCCAGTATCTATATATATAAAAGGCTAAGTGGCCATTTTACCACCCAACTGGCCGGTACATATGATGCACATTGACCACCAGGGGGCAGATGAGCAACGCAGGAGCTTCTGAGCTGTGATGACTTGGCAGTGGTGGTTCTCTGATGATGCACCCTGGAAACCAGAGAGGAGGGAGCCCGATCCCAGAATATACCACCTGAGAACCACCCTCTTGCAATCTAGGACCCCTCAGGGGATGTCAGAGAGTTGATTTCGGTCTGATTCCCTCATGCCAGCCGAAGAACCCCACCTGCCTGAGGGACCCCGCTTCAAGCCACGGTGCTGCCCAGGTGTGGCCAGCTTGGGAGGGACTGTGGGTCTAGTCAGTCTCACCTAATTCCACCCCGCCAGCTATCTTCTAATTAATTTCCTTTCAATGTGTACAAATCCACGCACCAAGGCACTAGTATGCATATAAAAGTCGGTAAATTAGAGATCAAATTTATTTGTCCTGAAGTCACTTTGGTATATCATTAGAAATTCCAAGATTCTTTCTATTCAAAAAACTTCCCCCTACCCCTAAATATACAGCAATGTTTCTATGCATTGTCCTTACAATGGTTAAGTATTTCTGAGGATAAAGAGTTTTATAACCAACCTTATTGGTATATTTTTTATTAATGTTATAAGTTACCTAGATTGATTTTTTAAAGTAGATTTGGAGGTTTTGTTCACTATGTCCCAACCCAAACATTAGCTTTAAATGTAAGTAAAATTCTTTGTTGATACAAGGGATGCTTACCTAACCTATTTTGCTATTTCATACAATTTGATTTATCTTAAAAGTCAGATATTGTCTATTATTCATACAAAGGCATTGTATTTTAAATGTGCAGAATACATTGCATACAGCAAAATTAACGATTTGAATCTGGAGATCAAAACTTCTTTGTGCTTCTATGATCCTTTTTTTATCAAGCTATACAAAACAGTGCTGCTCATCTACTAAACAGTGTGGGAATACTCACCTTGTTTTACCAAAGAGGATCTTGATCTTTCCTCCAGTTTGTCCACATCTCTTATAAGAATGTCAGCAGGAACTTGACTGTTTCTAGACTAATGGCATAGGAAATAGAAATATTACCACTGCTACTCTGCATGTGGTAATCATTTTAAAAAACTGCAGTTTAGATACCCACATTGAGCTTTCATAGCACTCTATACTGCATTAAACAATAAGAATATCTTTAGGGTTGTATTAACTTTTCAATAAAAAGCACAGTGAAAATAAAGGAAACGGTTTGATTATTTTATACTAATAGGTGTTGAATATATGAAATAGACGTTTGTTCTCATATTTAGCATATTTGTTCTCATATTTAACATATTTATACTAATAGGTATAAATAGGTGTTGAATATATGAAGTAGACACTTGTTCTCATATTTAACATATTTAACAGAATTGTCTTCAACTATCCTAAAGCTGTTTGTTCTTTTTCTAGACTTCTCCAGATTTTTGACATGTCACTATCATGATCTAGGACTCACCCTCTGATTTCACCCAGATTATTGACATGTCACTATCATGATCTAGGACTCACCCACTGATTTCATTCAATTAACAGGCAACAGCTGAAGGCACTTGTTTAGTTCCTCAAATTCTGTGATCAGATAGTTTTAGGAAACTTCCAATGTTCTCTTGCCCTAATTGCTCCAGGAAAGCCACTAATAGTACATGTTTATTAACTTCTTTGATGTGTTATCATAAAAATTATTCATCTAGGCCTACAAAGCCTTTTTCTTTTATATTTCTGATTACCCAATTTATATACATAGAGTTTATAATAAATTGATTTGGATGCTGGTAATGGTTGATACAAACCATGAATAATTTCATGATACAGTTAAAACATCTTAATTCCATTTTCAAAAAGTCTACTCATTTAAATACAAAGTAAGGTTAATATAATCCTAAGACTTATTGTAATGTAAATTTTAAATGAGTTGTTTATAACTTCAGAAAAGTAATTTTTTAAAAAGTGATAGTAATTAACACTAAAAATTTAAACTCAATTTTTCTAATTAAAAGAATATCATTATGTATAAGTGAATGAAAAAAAGTAAAATCATTCATATTTGAGCTAAATGGTAAATGAGTATCCTATCTAATAAAAGAGTAATATGCAAATTGACCATCACTCCAACACACAAGATGGTTGCCCCCATGTGGACACAAGATGGCCGCGACAAGACGATAGTTGGGGGGGACCAGGTCTGCAAGGGAGGGAAGTTGTGGGCAATGAGGCCACCAGGGGACGGCAGTTGGGAGGGACCAGGCTGGCAGAGGAAGGATGTTGGAGGCAACTGGGCCTGCAGCGAAGGGCAGTTAGGGGAGACCCAGGGCTGCAAAGGAAAGCAGTTGTGGGGAACCAAGCCTGCAAGGGAGGGCAGTTAGGGGTGACCAGGCCTTCAGTGGAGGGCAGTTAGGGGTGACCAGGCCTGCAGGGGAGGGTAGTTAGTAGCAATCAGGCTGTCAGGGGAGCAGTTAGGCATCCATCAGGCTGGCAGGGGAGTGGTTAGAGGGTGATCACGCTGGCAGGCAGAAGCAGTTAAGGGCAATCAGGAAGGCATGCAAGCAAGCAGTTAGGAGCCAGCAGTCCTGGACTGTGAGAGGGATGTCTGACTGTCCATTTAGGCCCAATCCATGTAGGGGCCCCTCAAGGGATGTCTGACTGCCCAGGTAGGATCAGGCCTAAAGGGGCAGTTGGACATCCCTTGAGGGGTACCAGATTGGAGAGGGTGCAGGCTGGGCTGAGGTACACACACTTCCATGCATGAATTTTGTGTACTGGATCTCTTGTGTCTAATAAAATTTATTTTACATACTAGTGACTAAAGGTTAGGAAAAATATAAATAATACTTTCAGCTTCCATTAATAAATAATTATAAATAAAAATTAGAATAGAAATAAAAATGCTGCCACTAAATATAACAAAGATATACAATCACTCAAAAATATGTATTACTAGAATTCTAAATTTATGTTGAATAACTTATTCCAATGAACACAAGGTTTCTTTCTTAGCATTTCCTAGAATGTATTTCCAACATGATGTTTTATATAGACAAGTGATGGAATACATAAATACTTACATAGCCCACTATTTCCTAAACACTTCTCATATTTTTTATGTAGAGAATATACCTTAGTTTGATCAAATTTAGTATTGCTATTTAATACCATCTTTTGTTTCTTTAATGCCAGCTCATTAACAAATTATACAAATTTTACCAACACAACATATTTGTGAGTTAAAGCCTGATTGTATATATGACCAATTTTAATAACATGATTTTCTTGTTTTGAGAAGCAAAATTTCTTTAATATAATGCCCTCTTAGGGTAGATAGAATTAACTTATCATATTTGGCAGATATGTATCAACTAAATTTAAGGTCTTGAAATAGTATAATATTCATCATCATCACAATTATTATTACCATCCTCAATGTTTTTATTAATGTTTACTGAGTACTTATTATCTTCTGGAAATTGTCATTACTATTAAGATGCTTTAGTTCATGTAATTCTCAAAATAATTTATAAAGCAATTGCTGTGATTATCTTCAATTATAATATTGATAAGCAAATATAGTAAATAAATTATCACTTATTATCAATGATATGGTCACTTAGAGAATAATTTGTGAACTAAGACCTCAGAAAAGCCCATACTATTAATTACTTGGCTACCCAGACCTGTAATCTGAGCATCTATACCACAGGTTCTTCTAAACAAATGTAATAAATTAAATGATCACTATGGAACATTCAATAATAAATCAATAGGTATTAATAGCATAGCCAAGCTTTATCCCCTTTGCATCACTACTTATATGTCAGTTATAATCAGAAAAAGGTCAATACATTAATGTATGAAGGAATTTGTACTCACACAATCCTTCAATAGGAACATATAAAAATTAAAGAGACTAAAGGGAAAATTAATAATTAAATAAACAAGTTATTTATGTTTAAAATCATAGCAATAATTAAATTATCTGAATTTTTGATAAAGTTATTACCTAATGTAATAATTTCATTTTTAAATCATACTTATAATAATTCTCTATCATAATATTTAAATAATTATACACTGTCAGTCCACAGATAGTGTTTTCCTACCTTATAAACAGTACATTTATTATAAATATATTTAACATCATCATTAAAAATCATTAATATTATATAAAATCAAAATATCCTTCAGTAAACTATAATCCCTAAAATTATTTGTTTATTATTATTTAAATACAATTGCTAGTGGTCCATGAAATTTATTTCCCCTCATTTTATTTTATTTTTAAAATATATTTTATTGATTTTTTACAGAGAGGGGAGGAGAGGGATAGAGAGTTAGAAACATCAATGAGAGAGAGACATTGACGTGCCTCCTGCACATCCCCTACTGGGATCTGCCCACAACAAAGGTACATGCTCTGACTGGAATCAAACCTGGGACCTTTCAGTCTGCAGGCCGATGCTCTATCCACTGAGCCAAACCGGTTTCGGCTATCTCCCCTCATTTTAAATAGAACAGTGCTTGTTTTGATTTAAATAATATAAGATTCAATTTTATTATTTCAGCATACTATAGTATCATAGTATAAAAGTCATATTTATTTGTCAATATTTATAATTAACATATTTTTATTTCAGTTCAATTTTGGATATCAAATTAGGTCATTTTCATATGCATAGATAAATTAAAATGTGAAATATTAATATTTTGATTCATAGGTTATAAATCCAAGGCAATTTATTAATCATACATATGTGGATAAGTCATTTTTCTAAAATCATATACTCAAAGGCCCATTTATTGAAAGAAACAATTTATGATCAAAATGAATGAGGATTTGACCCAATAATCAAACATTCATGAATAACTTATAAACCTACTTTTTAAATCTGGCCTATGTTGGCTGACATGGCTATTGCAATGTTAAATTATGAGAGCATGTCTTTAAGGAAGTATTTCTAAGAATTGCTTAAAGCTTCACACTAAATATATAGTAGAATTTAAGTTAGGATTAGCAAATGCCTCTTTATTATTATTGTTACTTAATAATCATGGCTGACATATTTTATGTGTTTACTGCCAGGCATTTTGTGAAGAATTTAAAAAACATTTATTCAAGTCCTCTTTGTACAGCTCTAGAAGTTAAGTACTACTATTATGTTATTTATAAGTAAGAAACTAGGGCTTAGTTATATTGAGCAATTTGCTCAAAGGCACAAGGTTAAGGTTAAGTCATATGTTATAGAGTAGGTTATAAATTTGAGTCTTTCAGAATAAAAGTCCCATAATTTCCCTGCTCATTTAAACAATTAAAATTTAATTTAAAATAATCTGAAGTTCTTAGAAGAATTTAAAGAATAATACAAAATACTCTTATTTGTCTTGTACCCAGATCAAATTTTTGCCATACTTTAATTCTTTTTCTGGATATTTCTCCTTTTTCTTTTATTTTTTTTAATTTGGGATCTTTTTCTTTGCTTTCATATTTTAGCTGCTTACCTACATGTCTTTCTATGTATTAAGATGAGTGCTATGTTGCCTTATGTAGTAGATGTCCTATAGGGCCCAGTGAAACAGATTTTTAGTGTTGTAGGCAAAAATATGCTAACAAAATAATATTCTATCGGCATACATAGCACGCTTTAATGAGCTATCCTATCTAATAAAATAGTAATATGCAAATTAACCATCACTCTGCTATGCCCACCAGCCAATCAGGAGCCAGTATGCAAACTAACCCAACCAAGATGGCTGCAGCCACAGAATGAGCAGGAGGCTTGGATTTTCCCGGCAATAGAGGAAGCCAAGCTTTCCACACAACCTGAATGGCCTAGGCCTTCACTCAAGGCTACAAAGATTCAATTATGGAAGATAAATAAATCCCAACAAAAATGGCTGTGGCCAAGGAGCAAGGAGAAGGCTTGGCTTTGCTGAAGGCGTCACAATTTTAATTATAGAAAATAAGTAAATCCCAGATACCAGGGCCTACAATTGGGTTGCTATGGGGTGTAGCTGGCCTACAAACCACCACAGGCCCCTTGCCCAGGCTACCTCATGCCTCAAGGGAACCCCTACCCTGATCTGGGACACCCATCAGGGCAAATCAGCCAGCCTCCACCCATGCACCAGGCCTCTATTCTATCTAATAAAAGAGTAACATGCAAATTGACCTTCACTCCAATACACAAGATGGCTGTCCCCATGTGGACACAAGATGGCCAGTAGGGGAGGGTTGGGAGGAACCAGGCCTGTAAGGGAGGGCAGGTGTGGATGATTAGGCCAGCAGGGGAGGGCAGTTAGGGGAGACCAGGCTGGCAGAGGAGGGAAGTTGGGGCAACTTAGCCTGCAGGAAAGGGCATTTGTAGGGGACCTGGGCCTGCAGGGGAGAGCATTTGGGGGAGCCCAGGCCTATAGGGAAGGGCAGTTAGGGGCAAACAGGCTGGCAGGGGAGCAGTTAGGCATCAATCAGGCTGGCAGGGGAGTGGTTAAGGAGTGATCAGGCTGGCAGGCAGAAGCGGTTAGGGTCAATCAGGAAGCCAGGCAGGAGAGCAGTTGGGACCAGTAGTCCTGGATTGTGAGAGGGATGTCCAATTGCCCATTTAGGCCTGATCTTAGTAGGATCAGGCCTAAACAGGCAGTCAGACATCCCTCGAGGGGTCCCTGATTGGAGAGGGTGCAGGCTGGACTGAGGGACACACACCCTTGTACATGAATTTTATGCACCAGGCCCCTAGTAGTACAATATTATTTTGTGTTTTGTTAGTTTTTCAGGTGAACAAACCATTAGTTCATCTAAAAGTATACATACAGAAGACTCTTCAGCTTTCCTTTTCTTATTACTTTAATATATAGTTTTACCCATACAGTCATTTTTATATCTCCTGGGAAGAAATCACTTGGGCTAATTTAGCTATTGTCAACTTAAATTGGAAGCTACATTTTCCAGAATTATCCTCCCTGTAAGGTTTAGGATTAGAGTTGGCCAACAGACGAAATCATATGAGATTTGGAGGTAGAAGGAAATTATGGCTCATCTAGAGTGACATGCAGACAAAGAGGTGCCCAGTAGTCCCTCATACTTCTTTGCTCTACCTTTAGCTCATCTTTAGGACTGATGCCCTGCTGACTACCAAGGTCCCAGTTCTGGCAAGTAAAGCTTGCCTGTGGAGCCACAGAGGTGACGGCTGCACATAGGAAATAGCTCCCCAGATATTTTTCAATGAATATTCCTTTGCAGTCCCCTTTTGAAGGCTAGATGTGCTAGGCTCCTCAGATTCCCCTGTAAATTCTGACTTATTCATACATGGCAGGGCTTCCGCAGAAATAAATATTGATTCTTTCTCTAATCTTATGACTTCCTCCTTCCAAATCTTCATTTCCCAAGCTTCTCTCACATATTGTAAAAGGACTAATCCATACAATAAATTCTCCATTCACCTAATACTTTATGTACCACTGTTTTCCTGAATGAACCCTGATTCATACAACTCCAAACTAATCCCACTTTCAAAAAAACAGACATATGTTGGGCACCTATCTTGATGCAGGGGCTGACTTAAGCATTGATGATGAACATATCTTTAAGATTATCAGTAATCATTTAAATCATAATTAAACCATAGCTGCACTTTTACATAGATGATTTCAATCCAAAATTCATTGCAGAATTCAAAGACATTGATGATCCAAACATCCAAACCTCATCCAATCCTGGTAAGTATAAAGATGTTTCTTTGCTCCTAGCAACACACCCTTAGCACTGAGTCTGCTTTCCAAGTCCACTACTGGCTTATAGCTTTGGGGAGTACAAATGGTGGTGACCGTAAGTCTGAGCCTGCTTTTACTGGTAGAACAACTCTCGCTATTTTATCTGCATCTGTTATGAAGCAAAATGTATTACCATGGCTCTCTTAAACCCAGACCAGACATTTGAACTGTCATTTTCACCTCTGATTTCCATCAAGGTTCACAAAGCTTTTAAAGGCACTCAGTAATGTATCCTGTATATCAAGATCCACAAAAGGCAACGTTTCTGTTCTACAGGGGTGAGAAGCAGAGCGCTGGACTCTTTGTAGTCCATGACCAGGGAGTTCAAAAGCACCAACAAAGGACTTTTATGCAGCCAAGGACTTTTTTCTATGACTTTTATTCTGAGCAAAATGTATTCAGCTAAGAAAGAATGGGAAATAGTGGTCTTAAAATAATTTCTGCAGCAGAAACTGGATTTCAAATGATATAATGAACTAATGTGAAGTAAAGGGATGGAAATAATTAGCTCAGACAAGGCATTTGATAGAGTTAGCAGAAAAATAATTGATCTATATTTTATGTGATTCTTTTTTAAAAAGGACTATATGGATAAATTACTAGTCTTTGATAGTTATACCCCAAATATAGATACATAATAAATAGTGGCACACAATTTTGTGATAAATTATATATATTTGATTAGATCTCAGTATTTGTTCTTTTTACAAGCCCAAGGCTGTGCTCTTTTGCAGAACTGAAATTTCTATTTTCCACTTAAATATGCAATCTTCGTACATACATCTTATTTATCCGTTAGTTATTTATTACTTTTATAATTTTACAGAGATGTTGAAAAAATTACTGAATATAAACATAATGAAATTGTACCATGCATAAACATTGAAAGAACTAAATTAGGCCCAACATGAAAAACATCTTTACCTACATTGTCAAAAAGTTGGACCTATTCTTTGGACACTCATTTTACATATTTCAGCTCCTTTATTTAGTTGTCACATGGAATTGTGTTCAACTATCCACACTTTAAATTAGGAATGAAGTTAATGGTTAGGGAATTTTTATTTCCTTAGCAGGAAGGTGAATCACATACAGAGAATAGAAACCATAGTTCACATTTCTGTCCCATTTCAAACTCTTTCCTGAGGCTCCTTCATGTCCTGGTGGCATGGCCAATAGCTTTGGACTACTACTTCTGCTTCAGACAGAAAGTAATTTTTAACCTAAAGACTTCACAGCTATTAAGTGATTGGTTTCACTATACTAAATCCTGGCAGTTTTAAATTTTTACTGCCTGGAGCTTTGCCCCAATTTTAGTATTTAGTGGCTCTAGTGCCCTAACTGTAGTTTCTTTGAGACTTCATGACCTATCTCTCTTAGACTCAGTCTAATTTTAATGCCCAACTCTTGTTCTGATGTATGCCCCTGTGCTTAAATCACTATCAGCTACTCGGAGTTGCAGAGCTGGAAAGAATAACGTTCCATTCAAGTTCATTTTCTTCACAGGAATTTATCCTTTGCTGTCCTCAACTTGACCTAAGTTTAACTGTTTCAATCCTCCAACCAAGTACTGACATTATAAAATGTTTACATAGTTATTGAAAAGTTCTTAGTGAAGCATGCTGTATATTAAAATACATATCATTATTACCCACATTATCATCTTTAATTACAGTTATGCCTATTATTACGTCAATTTTTAAGGCATAACTATAAGCCAGGACTATGGTAGTGGGGACTGAGTAATGTTGTTCAACAGCCAAAGCTGTATTGTATCTCTACCTAGCAGCATAGTAATAGCTAGGTACTTTAAATACAATCCCTTATTTTATCTTGACAAGAATAATGCAGAATAGTTGTATTACTCTCATTTTATAAAGGGCAGATCTAATAATCAATAAAATTTAGCTATATGCTCAAAGTTATAGAACTAATAAGCATAAAATGGAATTTAATATCAGGCTTCACTTGAATCCCATGCTTTTGTCATTATTCCTTGACTTTGCATTAATTTCTGAAAATCATATTTGTATATAGTGGTTTAATATATAAGAAATAGAGCTATTGGCCTAGATCAAGTCTTTCATATAAATATTTCCCATATTTCCCATCTTTTCTTAAATTATTAAATATTAAGGAGGGGAAGTAAGAGAACACAACAATCTACCAAGACAAGAAATAATTTGTATTTGTCTATTATGGCAATTTATTTAGTGCTTAGGTTTGGGAAATGCTGGAGTTAACTCTATTATAATGTCATATAATTGACAGTAGGATTATTTCCAAGGTTACAGGCATATGGGCTGACCTAATCATCAATAGATTACATTGGTTCTTCTCAGACACTCTTCGTTAGCTTTCTATAAATAGCAAAGAGCACATTCTATGACTGTACTTGACACTTTAATTACTAAGGTATTTATAGAGATTAGAAACATAGTGTCAAAATATATTTTGGAGCTTGAAAATACTCTTTTAGGGAGGATCTCAGTTTGTTAACAATAAATTGATTTCACTTTTAAAAAATTCTTTTGAAGATCAATATGTTAAATCCAAATTAAAAAAAAAACTTTTAAAAAGGCCATTTAAAATAAACATTTGCAGTGTAATATAGCTATATAAGATATTATCATTGGGGAAGCAGCATAAAATGCACAAGGGAATTTCATAATTTATATTTCTAATGTACCTTAAGCTATTAAACAATAAATATTATATAAATATAAAAAGTTATACATATTTTACATTGTTTTAACAAATTTGAAAAAATCAGGCACACAAATCTCTTCTCCACTAATTGAAATGTCATCTATTAATCACTGTGCAATTAATTTTGAAAGGTGGTTATATTTACCTATACATAAGGAATAGAGCTAATTCTAGGACTGTGGAGGCTTTAGTGGCTACCACAATTAACATGACAGTATATACTGAAGACATTTTTTTTTTAAAGAAGAAAATACATGAGGATTTCTAACAGAGGGAGAGGATTATGAAGAACCAAGAAAAATATTTAAAAATATGTTTCGGATTGTCTAAACTTTGAAGAAGTTGTGAAATTCATTTTTCCTGTTCAACAAATTTATGGACATCTATAGAACACCATTAAAAAAGTTTAGCCCTAATGGGTTTGGTACAGTGGATAGAATGTCGACTTTCAGACTGAAAGGTCCCATGCTCAATTCTGGTCAAGGGCATGTGCCTTGGTTGTGGGCACATCCCCAGTAGGAGGTGTGGAGGAGGCAGCTGATAGATGTTTCTCTCTCATTGATGTTTCTAACTCTCTATCCCTCTCCATTCCTCTCTGTAAAAAAATCAATAATATATATATTTTTAAAAAATTATTGAAAAAGTTTAGAAAGATGATGTAAGTTTTCATTGGAATGAAAGCATGAAGCTAAAAGGCATTTCTTCTTCTTCTTCTTCATCATCATCATCATCATCATCATCATCACTGTCATCCTTGACATTATTTAGCACCTTTTTTAAATCAAACACTATTCATAGGATTAATTTTTATATTAGAATCTCTCAGATTTTAGCTAGAACAAACCATGATCTATAAAAATATTTAAGAATAACAGAAATTACTCAACTTATTGATAAATCATTAATATAGTTAGCTATTATAGTATTTTAATTTAGAAATATATTAATAAAATAATGACATTTTTATATTTATTTTAGATTTTAAAGTGTTGTGATAACATTAAAGCTTTGACTCATTTACTTTAGAGTTCCAATTATGTACTAGTATTGTACTAAAATTCAGTGGTAACAAAATAGATCTAATGAAGCCTATAATTTAGTAGGAAGAAAATAATAGTCAAAATATAATTTAAAAAGCATGGTTGCAAACTGCAATAAGAATTATATATTCAAAAGACAAAATTTGAGTTTTATTATGAGCCCTGTAAATAATTAGCCATGAAACATTTAGGAAATTGCATAATATTATAGCTCAATATTTTTTCAACTGAAAATCTTATTTTTAAACATTTTTAATGTATGTATATATAATCAGATTTATTTTCTATAATTAATTATTAAAAAATATTAAAATTGTAATGTAATTAGTTATTTGGAAAAGATTCAGTATAAAAAACTTTTAACAACTATTAACATTCAGTATAAAACAACTTTTTCTGTGTAGTACAAAAATAATAATAAAACCATAAGACTTGGTATGGATGGAATCCTAAAACTATATTTTAAAGGAAAATGTGCTTATCAAAATTTTGTCCTGCTACTTTATATTCTCACTATATTTTTAAGGTCAAAATTGCAATATTTTTCTTGGGGCTGAGATACAGGGTGCTATGGATAGACTTTTAAAATAAGATTTATTTGTTATTTTGAGAATTGCTTAAAATGAGATTTACACATTGTTTTCTGCTGGGTTTTAAAATCTCAGCTAATATACACTGAGTGGCCAGATTATTATGCGTTCAGAGACATTAATAATATGGCCACTCAGTGTTTGTATGTATGTATATGTATGTATGTATATGTATGTATATGTATGTATATGTGTGTGTGTGTGGGAGGTATTAGAGGCCCAGTGCATGAATTCATGCATGGGTGGGGTATGGCCAGCCTGACCAGGAGGAGAGGATATGGGCAGTTGGCCAGCCTGCCTGCTGGTTGAATTCCTGGTTGTGGGGACAATTTGCGTATTAGCCTTTTATTATATAGGACTAGAGGCCTGGTGCATGAAATTCATGCACTGGGGGGTGTCCCTCAGCTCAGCCTGCACCCTCTTCAATCTGGGACCCCTTAAGGGATGTCCTAAATGGGTGGTCAGACATCTATCTCACAATCCAGGACTGCTGGCTCCCAACTGCTCGCCTGCATGCCTGCCTGATTTTTCCCTAACTGCTTCTGCCTGCCAGCCTTGTCACCCCCTAACCACTCCCCTGCCAGCCTGATTTATGCCTAATGCTCCCCAGCCAGCCCAATTGTCCCTAACTTCCCTCCCCTATAGTCCTGATTCCCCCAACTGCCTTTCCCAGCTGACCCGGTCTCCCCCAACTGCCTTCCTCTGCCGGCCTGGTCACCCCCAACTGCCCAAAACTGCCCTTCCCTGCAGGCCATCTTGTGTCCACATGTGGGCAGCTATATTTGACCACATGTGGGTGGCCATCTTGTGTCTTAGAGTGACAGTAAATATGCATATTACTCTCTTCTTAGATAGGATACACTCTGAGTGGCTAGATTATTATGCGTTCAGAGATCATAATATTTTGGCCACTTAGTGTATATTAATTGCTTTGGTGCTGGGTACTATGTGTTATTTCTTATACAATTGTGTTCTGTGAACAAGGCAGTATTTATAACCCCCAATTTATAGGTGAAGAAACTGAGAGTGAATTGCTAAGTTCTCTGCCTAGGATGTTGGTCAGAGAGAGAGAAAAATTTGAACCCCGGGAATCTGCCTCTAGAGTTTTTGAACCTGCCACCAGGTAACTCTGCCTTCTTAAGCAAACATCCAAGAATGGCCTTAACTTTTGGATACTAACGAATGTAGACCTTCCCTTCACTTATTTGGTACTAAGTTTGGAAGACACTTTTCTGACAGTTTTAATGTGTTAAAATGTACTGACCTGCCTTCCAGCATTTTCAAATCATTGTCTCTTTCGTTAGTGTAAGAATGGGATTATCATGGACTTGTTAAAATGGCAGAAAAACCTGTAGGATTCTTTTAAAAAGCTATGACCTAGTTTTATAAGTGTGCAATGTGCTATTAAGGTTTAAGGTCAAGATAAGGGTTTCCTTTCCTTAAATTTGCAAATCTGTATTAATGAACCTCAATTGTGGCCTTTCCCTGGTTGCTTTTCTCTATATACCAGAGCTTGAAGGAGACTCTTAGTCCCCCAAAATCTAGAGTTCCAGGAGTCGGATGTCATTTGGTTCAATTCCCTGTCATAACAGGAGCATTTAATTGGGTTAAAATCCATCAATCCAAATAATTTGCCAGCATAATTATAATTTTAGATTAATATGAGGGTAAAGTATGCTAATAGAAAATATTGTTTCTTTTTAAAAATTGTTGAAATCGGTCTAAATAATGTTAAGTTCTAGGTAGCATTTACTGTAAATTCATTATTTAAGAATTAATTGCATAGAAAAAGAGAAAACAAGAGACTAACCTCTAAAAAACCCTTTCACTGTATTAATATCTTATGCTCAACTTCTTTAAAAAAATCTTTATAGAGTGGTACAAAAGGAGTAATGACATTTGTAATTTTTCAGTGCTTTTAATACATTCACTTTAAATGTATCTAAATGTTTACAAATTTTATTGTTTTAGGAAAATAGATTTTCCCTTAACAAATTTAGGATTGCGCACATAACAATTATAGTCAATTTGTTTCTCAATCCTGGCTAAACATTAGAATCACATGGAAGACTTAAAGGAAAAAGATATTAATGCTGTGATCTCATTCTAGGCAAAATTAATTAGAATCTCTAGGATGAAACTCTAACAATATTAATGTTTGAATGTACTTTCCCCCCGGTTAGGTAATTTTGTTTTTAAAAATATTTTTTTATTGCCTTAACCACTTTGGTTCAGTGGATAGAGCTCCAGCCTGCAGACTGAAAAGCCCCAGGTTCGATTCTGGTCAAAGGCATGTACCTTGGTTGCGGGCACATCCCCAGTAGTGGGTGTGCAGGAGGCAGCTGATCAATGTTTCTCTCTCATCGATGTTGCTCTCTATCTCTCTCCCTTCCTCTCTGTAAAAAAATCAATAAAAATAAAAATAAATATTTTTATTGATTTTAGAGAGAAGAACAGAGAGGGAGAGAGGGAAAGAAACATCAATAATGAAAAAGAATCATATACTGGCTGTCTCCTGCATGCTTCCTACTGGGGATTGAGCTCACAACCTGGGCATGTGCCCACATCAGGAACTGAACCTTAATCTCATGGTTCATGGATTGACACTCAACCACTGAACTACACTGGCCGGCCACTTTTGTAGTAATTTTAATGACTAATACATAGTTTCATCTCTTTTCTCATATACTGACCTCTAACTGTGACCTCTCTACTTCTATGAGAGTACTAAAAGTTTATCCCCAATGGCTTTTCCTTCATCTTTTTAAAATTTTTATCTTTGCACATTTAAATACATTTATACCTCAATTACCTGATAGACTTAATTTTTACATTTTCTAATAACACATTGAGTCCTAGTAAAAAAAAAATTCCTTCATTTGCACTTCCCCACTCTTTTAAATTGCCCTATGTTTAGCCGAGATCGGTTTGGCTCAGTGGAGAGAGCGTTGGCTTGCGGACTGAAAGGTCCCAGGTTTGATTCCTGTTGGGGGCATGTACCTTGCTTGCAGGCACATCTCCACAGTGAGGTGTGCAGGAGGCGGCTGATCGATGTCTCTCTCTCATTGATGTTTCTGACTTTCTATCTCTCTCCCTTCCTCTCTGTAAAAAATCAATAAAATATATATTTTTTAAATTGCCCTATGTTTAGCATGCATTTATCTATTTTTGTGACTCAGATTCAACTTCCAATATATTTGTGTATGCTTTCCTAATAGTATAAAGCACGGAATTAAATTTTGAAATTTGATAATGTGACAGTATGAAATAAATATAGAGAAAAATACAATACCTCTTTCTAAGCAAATATTTTTGTTGTTGTTTCTTATTCATAAACTCCTACACATGTGGTCCTTTTGTTGAAATTTCCTAGGGAATACATCTGTTTTTAAAATAACTTTTATATGTATATATCAAATTCCTCTCTTATATCTCAATACTCATCTCAAATTTCAACTTTTCTATGAAGCTTTTCCTAATGTCATTCTGCTTTCCCTCTACTTCCTGACTTCACCACTCCTGTGATCCCACAGTACATTATCTAAATTAGTCCTCATCCTTTTTTATTTCTTTTTAGCAAAGAATGTTGCTTGAGAGCAAGGATATGCTTATTCATTTTAGTATATCAGGAACCTTGAACCTGGTTGTCATGAAAACACACACATTTTATTAAAAGGATGAAAGATTCTGTGGCAAACAGCCTATATATACTGTTCATCTTGTTCAGTTTCATAGCTGTATTTAGCAAGCAGAACTTAACCTCTCTATAACTGCCTTGTATTCAAAGTTGACACAGTAGCAAATAAGACTTCTAATTTGAAGCTGCTGTGCAGGGTTTCTAATTATATTGTCAATTTTAATTTCTTTTATAGATCTCTTTTATTGAAAGATCATTTTGGGGGTTAGAAAAAATATATATAATCCCATGAATAGTCCAAACAGTTATCATTAGAAGCCTGGCTTCATAAGGGAAACGAATATGCATATAGGATAAATTATTTGTTCCAAAGAATGATGTCTATCTTGCCGTTTTTGTTATTGTCGTGTTTATTGGATATTTTGTCCATGCTCGGTCAGGCTCTTGATTCAACTTTACATTTCTCTTTCTCAAAAAGGTGTTCTTTTCTCTCTCTGGGCTATGCACAAACTTATATGAAATCTAAAACATATTTTACTTCAAAAACTTTGTAAAAATTGACTGCTTACTAACACGAATTCCCCTTCGTTTTTTACTTAGGGATTTATTTGTCTCAAACTAAAAAACAATGCTTTTGCTTCGTATGTGTTATTTGAAAAAGAAACGGCCTGTTTACAGTTAACTCTATAGAATTAACTATAGAATTGGTATCAATAAATAATTAATTTTCAGATATACTTTTTAAACAACTACTTTTTATTGCCACTGGTCTTTTTCTTTCCTCTTTTTGATGTTTTTTAAGTTCATTATGAAAGGAGTCTTAGAAACAAAACTGAATTGCAAACTGTGTCTTTCAAAGCTTCACAAATTCACCCATTTATTTCGCCTTGTGCTGTTATGTAAAATTTACCCTAGCATTTTGCTCTGCAAGATGGCAATTATTAACAATATATTTCTCTAAACTGTTGCCGCAAAGCTATTATTCATGCAGGGTTACAACCAAGTTAATTTTGGGAGAGAGCTGTTCAAAGAAGCCCAGAGCTGTGGTGCTCATGAGCACCGCCTTTTCTGTTATTTCTAATTAGTGTGAAATGGTTCCAAACAGGAGTCAGCCCCGAGGAAGTCTGTGGAGCACAAAGCCAGCCTCATCAACGGACACAGGGAACAGTTTTGTTTTACTGAATAAACAACTGCGTCATGAAGCCTTTTCAAAAGGGATATAATCTGATTTACCACGCTCCTTAAATATTGAATGTTGTTTATATGGCTTCAAGTTTTTTTTATTAAAATTTAATAGGCTTATTATTATGACTCAATACAGATGATGATAAGTTTGTAGTATCCCGTGCAAAAAGGACTGTAGACTTTCCCAGTAAGACGTTTTTCCTTCTCTTTCTATTTTACAAATGAACTTGCATCTTTTGTCTTGTGTGGTTTGGGTGCATGACTACCCTTCTACATTTCTCATTACATCCTTAAAACAATTTTGCTATCAATAATTACAATATTGCAAGAAAATCCGTTTAATACTTTTTCAACAAAATTTTATTTATAGTATTTTACAGATTACTGTTCTCTTGCAATAGAAGTTCTCAATGCATGTTGCTAGTCATGTGTGTGAATGGCTGTTTAAGTGGTTTAAATATAGCTCAAGCTGGAGATCTTCCGACATTTGCATTAGATGAGTTAATTGGACAACTGCATCCGATTGAGAATATATCTCCGTTTTCCCATTCGGGATTCACTAAAGAAAAACCCAGAGAACTGGCTGTACATAACAAGACAAACCACACTAATCTTGGTCTTGATTTTGCCCTGGGTTACTCAGAAAATGTATAAAATTATGCTAAATGTTTGTTTCTTCTTGGGAGACAAACCTGTCTTACATTTTCTGCATCCTTCCAAAATGCCTAGCATATTGTAAATATATGGTGTAGGTCTTTGATAAATATTTCTTCAATGAATTTATGAATGAGTGTCAGCAATCTTGCTTTCCCATGAAAAAGTAATATGAAAAGCTAAATTACTGTCAATGAATGTCTTTAAAATATACTTACATGAAGTAATACTTATGTTATTATATTATCTTTAATGTCTAACCATGGAGTGTCATTGATTGCACTATTAGATACAAAGTTATTTCAGATTCAGATCAGAGAATATTGAAAAGATTATAAAATCATAATCGCTTATTACCTTGATGTAGGAATTGTGCATTCATATTTAGATAGAAACCACACAATTTAATCCTAACTATGTTTTTCTTCTGAGATCAGTGGAAAAAATTATTTAACCAATGAAATGCTAACTGTTACGGAAGGCAAGGCTCACTATAGCAGTGTGGCTAAAATAAAAAAGTACCCAAGAGAATATCAATTTATATGGATAAACGAAAATAGAAGGCTTCAGAAGCCAATGAGCAGGTTTGACATTTTTTCCTTCTGATTTAACTTACAGAAACCTAAATTCTAAGACACATGTTTTCATTTTTGCTAGCATTATCATAACCTTTACCTTATTGCATATTCACAAAAACCAATGAGATGTTTTAAGGTAAGAAATAGATAGCTATGGGTAAAGTTATAGATATAGGTTATTTTAAGAAGATACACACACAAACATATATATACATGCATATATATGTATGACATGGAATATTGTTTAATATTAATCTATAGCAGCTTTTTCCCTAACAGTTTTGATAGATAGTTTATTATTTCTTTGATTCGGCTGTATTCACTAACGAAGAGACTAAATGTCACTTAAAGAGCTTACTATCAGCAAGAACATGGCCTAAAAGTTTTTTCCTTTCATGTTGGTGTTTTCCACAGCAAAAACTCAATTCCTGTTATGTCCTGTTTTTCTACACCTGAAATCTCAGTAACTTCAGCATTCCACTCAGAGATCTCTTATTAAATATGTTGCATTAACAATTTTCAAATCATTTTTTAAAAGAAAAGTCTACACGAATTAAGAACTTGAATGTACACTGGAACTACCAAAGAGGAAAGGTGCATTCTTCCCATACAATAAGGTTTTATTTGCTTGACACTAGCATCTCTACTTAATTTCAGATAAATAACTCATCTTCTAACCTAACCAACTGTGCTTTTATTTAAACAGGTTGAGTTGAATTTGCACAATTAGTTATTTTCTATTTTGTATTCATGAATATATAAAAGAAAATGAGTCTGTTTTTACTCATGAGTTATATATGTTTTTAACCAGACTCATTTTGTTTTTATTTTGGTTTTCTGTTTCTTGTGGAATTTTATTAAAAATCAGTATGTGAGGGCTAGGGTGTAAGACCCAATTTTTTTTTTTATCTAGAGTGTCTTTTTGAAACACTGACAATGAAGAAAATTAAGAATAAGTCAAAATTGCAGCTAAAAAAAACCACAGGAAAAAACTAAAGTTATTCTTTTCACCTTCTGATTTCATATTTCAACAGTATTTTAAAGCTTAATGCTGGCACTGTGTGATTAGTGTGCAGAATATCTTTTTTCACCAGAAGTTGCCATACAGATTTTTGCAAGATAACAATTTACTAAAACTGAAATTAGATGTCAATATACCATAATCGGTGGTAATCTGGACAAAAGAATTAAGAGACCAAGTAATATGTTCTTCCAATTATAGCATTGGGGTACATCTGGAGTTTACTTTCTAGCAATGTAAGAGTGTTAATTTGTTTCAATTCCACATTAAAAGGGCAATCCTGGGTGAAAGTCAAGCACTACATATCTTTAACATTGTCACAGTGGAGGGGTCATAGATGAAAGAGATGCAGTGAGAATTCACCACCTAATGCTCCTCCCTGTACCAGAGGATTCCCTTACCTGTAGTTAGCCTAATTAAACTGGAGAGGGGACTGTTCTTAATTGGTTCCCTGCTCTATTAAGTAATGCAGATTTTTTCCCCTAGTTGTATAAGGTATCTTCTCTCTTTGGTCATACTCTGTATACCTGGAAAGTACAGATTTCTGTACTTCCATGCTTTCATTTATTTACTTCCTTTAAAACTCTGGATATTTTCACTTGTCATTTATCATATTAACTAATGCTACACCCACGATTTAGATGAAATTGATCTGTGTGAATAACATTGTTTAGATTATTTAACTTCCAGATGGTTTTATTGCCAGCTTTTAAAATTGGCAATGGTACTAATAGAGCTTTAATATTTACTGTTGCCTAAATTGAGTCATGCATTATATTGGGCATTTTTTCTCATCCATGTCCTCTATTTAACCCTTATTTAAAGGTAGTGTGATTCCCATTTTATCCCTGAGACATTGAAATCCAATGAAATGAGACAGAGAATGTTTTAACCTGGGACTATACAACTCCATGCAATTCATTTACACCTTGTTGTTTAAATATTATACATCATTAAAATGTCTTTCATATAATGACCAAGACATCCATCCATCCTGGATCACATAACAGTTTCTAATAAAAACAACAACAATAAAACCTTCAAATCAATAATTTCTCAGTTTTATCACGCTTAAAAATCATGCACTTTTACTCTTTCTTTTATATATGTTGTGTTGTTTTGAGTTTGTTGATTTTATTAGAAACCAGTTATTTTGTTGAATTATTTCTTTGTTTTGCCTTTGTTTCTTTATTTACTTTTGGTAGTCCATAAGTTTATTTTTATTGATTTCATAGAGGAAGGTAGAAGGAGAGAGAGATAGAAACATCAATGATGAGAGAGAGTCATTGATCACCTGCCTCCTGCATGACCCCACTGGGGATTGAGCCTACAACCCAGGCATGTGCCCCTGACTGGAATCGAACCTGAGACCCTTCAGTCTGCAGACCAATTATCCATCCACTGAGCCAAACCAGGTAGGGCGATAGTCCAAAATTATTTATGCTCTGCACTGTAACCAAATAGTCTGATAATTTGACCTTTAATATTTTCCTTTCCTTTTCTTTCTCTCCCTCCACTTTTCCCTCCTTCCCTCTTCCTTTCCTTCCTATAATCAGTAAACTTATAGTGATAATCCAATCTAAACCCCTGCTTTAGGTCCTGAGTAGGCTTTTATCAGGGAGGAGATTAGAACCCAAATATTCCAATTCTGAAGCAAGTGCTCAGTCTATCTAGGATGTTCTGTTTTCTATTTTTATTCACTTCACTTTGGTTATTGCAAAAGTTAGATTGTTCTGTTTTATTTATTTTTCATAGTAGAGATTACTTTTTTAATTAAAAATCAGTTTACATAGTGCTTAGCTTGGTATAGATTATAAGATATACTTTCATATAAGTCCAAGTTTCCTAGCCTCTCAGGCTTCAAAGATATCACTGTTTTAATATCACGTGGCTTAACAAAATGATGAAAAGCAACTATGAGTTACACACTCAAATTAAGCAAGAAACAATCTTTAACCAATGCTCTCTTACTGTTACAGAATGGTGAAGATTTGTTCTCAATGGTGGATTCCAAATGCTCTGATATTTTGTCATTATGGAACACTTTTATTTTGGCTGCAAAACAAATGGAAATTTCAGATTGCAGCAATAAACTTATGTCTACCAATATGTAAAAGCCCAGTATCATGTTTGCATGAATCCTTCTCTCTCTGATACTTATGCTAGGTCAAAATCCATAAATGGCGTGATGCATAGTACTGTTGCCTGGCTTAGGAGGCTATGATGCTGGTGTGAGAATGCTGCCAGAGAAAAAAATGTAGATTTAGGATTAAGGTTATTTTCCTTATTTTTTCACTAACTTAAAAAATAGAAAAAATAAATTTAGAGCAATTTTCCAAGAAATTGATAGTGTAATAATAATGTATATTATTGTGAAGGCTAACACTACAAATAAAAAGGCAACACTGCAACTGGTATTTAAGCCTCCCCCAAAAAGGCATCAAATCTTATCATATTGCAATACTAATACTTACCATTTTAGAAAGAATGACAAACTAATTTGCCTGAGTTGCACTTTATTTAAAGAATCATATTTTTAAAAGTCTATTCCAAGGCTTCAAATTTGGGCCATCAGCCAAATAAGGTCTCATTTTATAAAACAGGTGTAAAAACCCCTTTAACAATCAAAAGGCTCAAAGTAGTTGTTGCTTATCAAGACCCATTGGTTTCAAATAAGTGATATTCTCAGTAAATTGTATACTCACAAAAGCTCCTTTTCAATGATACTTATACTATAGTTTGTTTGTTTTTATTGTTCATAACTATAAGATAAAACCCGATTGACATAATTGCAGATGTTTTTTCAAACTATTGTTAAAAGTATAGAACTTTATTTCCCTAAAAATGTACCACAAATTATTAGAAGTGGAGCTAGGCTTTTCATCCCCAATGTACACGCTGCTTATTCAAGCTGATGGCTTGGCACGCTGGCTGCCCGCTTTGCCCACTCCCTTTGGCTTACTCTTGTTACAACAAGTTTACTTTGGATATGAGATTTCATCACAAACAAAAACTCTTTATCTTGAAAATATTATTCATTTTCAAGATTTTGATGCCAGAACAGGAACATGAGCAAGTTGTTTCAGGCCATTGGGTTGATTATGGTTAGACTACACTCTTTTTATAAATTATTATTATTTATTTGAGAGAAAGAGAGGAAGTGGGGAGGAGAGAAACATTGATTTGCTGCTCCACTTATTTATGCAAACAATGAATGCATTTCTGCCCTGACCAGAAATCAAACCTGCAGCCTTGGCATATGAGGTGACTCTCTAATCAACTGAACTAACTGGCCAGGGCCTGAATTACTTTCATGTATTTCTGAAGTCAGACTGAGAAATAATATTTCACTTTACAATTGGCAAAAAAAAAAGTAAGTAAGATTAAACTTCTAAAAACCAATTGATGAACAAATATTAAGGACAAAAAGCATTACTTAGCAATGTTACATAAAAATATTCTAATAATTACAAACAATATTTGAGTGCTTACAATGTGCCAGGCATTATATTGTTTTCATCATTTGTCCATATTGACTTTTTACAACACTATAAGGCAAGTACATTATTATACAATTACCATACAAAGAAGTTGTGGTTTGAACTGTAAGTAGGGCTATAGTCTGAATGTTTGTGTCACCTCCAAATTCACAGGTTGATATCCAAATGCCCAATATGATAGTATTGAAGGTGGAGCCTTTGGGAGATGATTAGGCCAAGAGGGTGGAACCTTCATTGATGGATTAGTACTCTTCTAAAACACACCCAGAGAACTCCCTAGCTCTCTTCACTGTGTGAAGACATAGAGATATGGTACTGAACCAGAAAGAGGGGCCTCACCAAAATATGACCCTACTAGTGCCTTGATTTTGGCCATCCTAAGCTACACAATTGTGAAAAATCCTATTTAATTAAAGCATAGTATACAAATTGTCCCCTTGATCAAGAGTATATGTAGTTCAAACAGGGGGCGGGGATGGCCGGGGGAAGGGAGGAAAGCCCTGGTGGTGGTGGCAGCTGCTAGGGTCCCTACCAATGCATGAATTTCGTGCACTGGGTCTCCAGTAAGTTTATGTTGTTTATAAGCTACCCAGTCTGTAGTATTTTGTTATAACAACATGAACAAACTAAGACAGATAGCTCTTCCAATATCTGTTACCTAGTAAATTGCTAAAGTAGAATTCAAGATAGTACTTAGGATTGATAGCTTATTTGATTAACCATAGGCTGTCCTCATAGAAAAGCATAAAGTATCTTTTATTGTTCTAGAATGTACATGTGTATGTATATTTAATGAGTGATTTACTACTATTATTTTAAACACTATTTTTTTTACATGAGAACACTGATTTATGAAAGA
This sequence comes from Lasiurus cinereus, assembly GCA_011751065.1. Classification (NCBI taxonomy): domain Eukaryota; kingdom Metazoa; phylum Chordata; class Mammalia; order Chiroptera; family Vespertilionidae; genus Lasiurus; species Lasiurus cinereus. The sequence continues at coordinate 25,460,862 of JAAGEH010000226.1, read as the reverse complement.
TTAAGTAATTTGTTTAATCTATTCTACACAGCTCTGTAAAAAGAGAGAAAAACACTGAAAGTTATGCTACCTATAAACTTCTCATTGAAAATCTACTAAATATTTCAAATATTCATTTAGGACTTATTATATGCCTAGAACTGTGTTAATGAAATCCTTTAAAATCTTTAAATCAGAGAGATTTTGTCATTGTTAGAGTAACAAAACACAATCATTACCTTTTTGGAGTCTAGAATTGTCAAATTTTCATAGTTCTATAATTTTACCCTAACAGTTATTTCAGTTACCTAAATAAAAGTGCTTACTTGATTAAGTGTTTTTTAAAAAATAAAAATAAATTACTTCATAAAATAAATGTCAGTTTCAATGAAATATAATAAGTAATATATTCCTTAAATAAATATAACAAAAAAAATCCCTAAAAATAAATTGCAATGTTGGATCAAATGAAATATGTACTTCATTTTCAGGATGCTATGTTCCCTGTGCCTTTGAATAACACAAAGAATGTTGGTAGGATATAATATAGAATTTGTAACAAAAATCAACTTATGAATTAAAGAAACAAAACTGATTTATTAAGGGAACTGTTTATGTTGAGTATAGGATTGATGACATTAAAAATTCTATCTAATTATAAAAACAAATTTGATTCTTGATAAACTTGCTGTCAAATTAACTCAAGATCAAGAAGTAATAAGTAAAAATTTAAATCATTTATATAGTTATTAAATGGTTTATTACCAGTTATTATTTATTCATTCTTAATTGCTATAATACTATATATAGATAATGGAAAACTTTTTAAAATGATGTTTGCTTGGTTATTGAACTGGGCAAGACTCTCAGACTATGTTAATTACAGCCAATTTTCCTTTATGCTTTGAGAAAAGAAATAGAATTGGAAAGAAGATAACTTTTAAGTAATAAATTATTAAGTATGGAATGTGGCTTCAGAGAAATAAAAATTTTAAGGCACTCCAGGATGTTCACCCAGGTCAGTATTTCTAGACCTTCTATTTTGTACCCAGAGAAAAATACATTTTATTAGGCTCTGGTTGACCAGTAGGCTTATTTTACTTCCTTTTGTCCAGAGGATTTCTGGGGCTAGGATTATTTTAGGTCATAGGACAGTGATATAGCAACTTTGTTGAAACAGATCAAAATAACTTCCCATCAAGTACTTTGTTGATGTCACAGGGGAAAAAAAGTGAGTCAATTGCATACTATAACCTACTTTTACAATGCAAATGTCACATGTTAGAGCATGGGGGATATGCCTAATTGCTTATGGCACAGGAAAAGTTATTGCAAGAGATTTAGAAGACAGTAAAATAGATTATTATTATACATTTGCTCAATAGTAATCACATGTTAAACTCTATTTTTTTAAAAAAAACCTTAAATTTGTCAGAACATATTTATAAAAATGGCATTTTTTGAAAGGATTTTTTTTATAGTAGTGTAGGATAAAATCACTTTATGTCCTTCATCTCTAGTGTTCCTCTTTTGAAAGTTCTTCTTTTTCCTCTTCTCCTTTGCACGTCTTTAATTTACAGTATTGCTGTGTGTGCATTCCTCAAGAAATGTGAAATAGAGCAAGAGGCTGTAACAGGGGAGGGAGAAATTCTAACAGCTAAACAGGTGCACACAGAAAATAAATAAAAAATGAGAAATAAGACCCCCTGGGTTCTATAAAAGGAGCATTTGCTGAGTAACTAATTTGGTAGCCCTTGTGCCCTATGAATTATTGTTCTGATTTACCCACTTATACTGTCTAACAAACTCAAATTGCTTAACACTCTAATTATTCTGTATGCAACATGAGAAGAGTTTAACTTCTAACTCACCAGTTATTAAAGGTATGAAGTGATTCTGTTTTTCCACTGTTTTTGTTTATTTTGTTTCAGTTTTCTGCTATGCTGAAGGACATATGAATGCTTAAAGAACACCTGGATTATGTTATATTTTAAAATTTTTCCACATAATTCAATGTAATATGGTAATTGTTTAAATATTAAAATGGTTATTTTGAAATAATAATAATCTACACAAAATTCTCTACTTCATTCATTTACTGAAGATTTACTGAACATCTATCTACTATGTATATGCCTACGTGCTATGTGCCAGTTTATACTGAAACTATAGCCATTTGAAAACTTTTACAATATTTACAAAATTTTATGTAGATCAGTCATTCTACATAAATATTCTTCAAATTATATCTTCCATTTTTTCTAGCAATCTATCCTATCATTTTACTTTTCACTTTCTAAACATATGAACCATAAATAGCTAAAGCCAGTTATTTTTACAATAAAGATTTTTTTTTAAATAGAATTGTCTGGTAGACACTTCTCCATAGAGGGCAGTCCCATGGCCAATAGACATATGAAAGGACACTCAACATCACTAATCATCAGAGATATACAAATCAAAACCACAATGAGATATCACCTCACACGTGTCAGAATGGCTATCATAAAAAATCAACAAAAAAGTGTTGAAAAGATTGTAGAGAAAAGGGAACCCTCATGCACTGTTGGTAGGAATGCAGTTTGGTGTAGCCACTGTGGAAAGTAGTATGGAATTACCTCAAAAATTAAAAATGGAACTGCCTTATGACCTAGTAATTCCACTTCTGGGAATTGACAGAAGAAACCCAAAACATGGATTGGAAAGAATATATGCACCTCTAAGTTCACTGCAGCATTATTTATGATAGCCATGATTCTATTTTCTTAATCTCTCTCAAAATTATCTCATTCTAACTCTAACACTATCACCTTGGACCATGTTTCCATCATTTTTCACCTGGTCTATTGAGGTATTGTTTTAGTTTTCTATGTTATGTAAAAAATTATCACAAACTTAGCACCATATGTGTTTCTTATAGGTTCTCTGTTCAGTGCCTCACAAGGCGTCGGTAAGGCTGTATTCACGTCTGGATCTCAGGGTCTTATTCTAACCTTATTCAGGTTGCTGGCAGAATTCAATTCCTTGTAATTACAGGAAGGAGGGCTCTCTTATCTCCTTAGCTGTTGGTCAGGGAATGAATGCTTTCAGTCCCTAGAGCTGACCCTCAGGTTCTTGATATGTGCTTATCCCCATGGGCAATTCACAATATGGATATTTGTTTCTTCAAAGCCAGTAGGATAATGTTTTCTACTTTGAATATCTTCTCTCAGGAAAATACTGGCCCTTTTTGAAAAGGCTTTTTGAAAGGACCCTCATTAGAAGAGTCCAGGGATAATCTCACCTTTATTGATTTCAAAGTTAATTGATGAGAAACCTTAGTTATATCTACAAAATACCTTCACCTTTGCCATACAACATAACCCAATCATGGGGGAAGGGCATAAATCCTATCATATTCATACATTTTACCATTATTCAAGGAGAGGGGATTACACAGAGTGTATATGTAAGAGAGTGAGGACTTTGGGAGCCATCTTATAATTTTACATGTCAAAATTGCCAATTCATACCCAAATGAATTTTGACCAATTCCATTCTTCAATGCTGAACCATCTCAAACATAACTTTTATCATTTTGTTCCCAAAATTAAACTATTTCTTCCTTTCCATTGCTTTTGATATTAAAAAAATAAATACATTTTATAGGGACTATAGTACCTAACAGGGTCTCTGGCTCAATCCATCTCTCCAGTTATGTCTTCCACCACATTCTTTTACTTTCTAAATTTCCATAAACTGATTTTTTCTTGGTTCTTTTATTTTTTATGTTTCTTCTCCCCAAAGAGCATTTTGCATACTCTGATGTGTTCACCTGGACCTTTCTTCTGTCCCTTTCATCTAGTTCTTCTGACTCATTCTCCAGATCTCACATAAACTATTACTTCCTTTCATAGGAACTCTTTGTACTATGTACCTGTTACATAGCACTTTTCAAAGCTGAAATTTTCCTATGTTGTGAAGGGCATACTGTTTCCTCTACTAACTTTCCTCAGGCAGGAACCAATGTGGGTTCTTACAGCCTTGTGTACCCCTGTGTTTGGGACAGTAGCTTGCACAAATTCACTAAATATATGTTAACTTACCAACTAAATAAATGAAAGTTTCTTGCATGACATATTTTATATTTGGTTTTGAAAAGAAATATAATATTTTCTATTTATACAGGTTTATGTATAATTAATATTTTAAAGCATAATTAATGTTTACCATTTAAAAGAATATATATGGGAGTACTATAAAAGTGATTGTGTTTGTCATTATCCATGGTTCAGATTTTGAGCAATTTAGAACAAATTGTTTAATATTTCAGTCATGAAGAGCAAATCATTCAAAGGCATATGAAATATTTATAGAGGAGATGTTTTAATTATAGGGTTATATTTTATTTACCATTTAAAAATAATTTTTTATTGATTTCAGTGAAGGAGAGTGAGCTAGAATCATCAATGATGAGAGAACCATCAATCAGCTGCCTCCTACACTTCCCACACTGGGGCTAGAACCCATAAGTTGGCATGTAAACTGACTGGGAATCAAACTGTGACCTCCTGGTTCATAGGATGATGCTCAACCACACCAGTTGGACTAATTATAGGTTTTTTAAAAAGAACTATGTTCTGATGTGCTGTGAAGATTTGAAAAGTGTCTTAATATTAAAGCTGGAGATGTAATAAAATCTAGTTGAAAAGATAATAGCAAAAAGTAAAGCTGCAAAAACTGACATAGAGTAATTCAAACCTGTTTTCTTTTAAAAAGTAATTAACCAGGTTGATTTCACTTTTAATCTGATTAACTCTTTTTTATGAAACTGCACATACAATATCTCAAGCTAAATTTGAATATTTATTTGAATAGGAGAAGAAATGTCTAAGAGAAAGAAATCCTGCCAAATCTAATGCCTACCAAACAGATTTTTTTAATTGAATATGAATGATTGCTTAATTCACCATATTTTTTTCAGATTAAATTTTGTTAATTCTACATTTTCAGGGTTCATGTTCTAAGAACCAATTCAGGACCCATTTCTCTACCACAGTAGTCTGAAATATATGACTCTGACTACTTTCTGCTCTCAAGGGTATCAAACTGGGGAAGGAAGCACTCTCAATAGTCACTAATATTATTTATATTTTAGAAATATTTTATCAATTATAAGTATTTTCTTATGTTAGTGGATGTGGTGAATCATGATTTCTTGGGGGATAAATAATACTTTTGAAGCAAAGAACTACTTCCCAAACAAGATTGTTCTTAGGACACATTGTGTGAAAAATTAAAATCCTATTATTGTATTATACATTTAGGATTGTTATATCTTCTACATGAATTGATCTTTTATCATTATGCAATGTTTTTCCTTATTCCTGCTAATATTATTTGTTTTGATGTCAACATTCTGTAATATTAATATACTCACTCCAACTTGCTTTTGATTAGAATTTTCATGATAGAGCTTCCTTGTATCCTTTCATTTTTAACGTATCCATATTTTTATATTGAAAGTAGGTTTATTATAGACATACATAAGTGAGTCTTGCAGTTTTATCATATCCACTAATCTTTGCCTTTTAATTGGGGTATTTGGGTCAAATATACTAATGCAGCTATTGATATGGTTTGATTTAAAGCTATCATTTTGCTTGTTTGATTTTTTTCTGTTCCCTTTTTCTTCATCTTTTACTTTTGGGTTACTTGAGCATTTTTATTTATTTATTTATTTATTTATTTTTTAGAATATATTTTATTGATATTGAAAGGAAAGGAGAAGGATAGAAAGTTAGAAACATCTATCAGCTGCCTCCTGCACACCCCCTACTGTGGATGTGCCTGCAACCAAGGTACATGCCTTTGACCGGAATTGAACCTGGGACCCTTCAGTCCGCAGGCAGATGCTCTATCCACTGAGCCAAACTGGTTAGGGCTACTTGAGCATTTTTAAATGATTACATAATTGCCTTATTTGTTATTACTACCTATTTTTAAAATTTCAGTGGTTACTTAAAGATTATAACATACATCTTTAACTTATCAAGGTCAATCTTCAAATAATATTCTTCCACTTTTCACATGTAGTATAAGAACATTACAATAGTACACTTTAATTTTTTCCCTCCTATTCTTTGCTATTATTTCTAAATATGTTATAAAACAAGGAATACATTAATATTGTTTTGCTTTAGAAAAATTAATCTTTTATATAAATTAAAAACAATGAATAAAGTCATAGTAATGCTTATTTCACAAATCCTGATAATTTCACTCATTGTTTATATCAAATTTCCAGCTGGTTTCATCCTCTGGTCTGTGGAACTTTTCTGATATTTCTTGTCATGCTAGTCTGCTGGCAACGAATTTTCTCAGGTTTTATTTGTCTGTAAGTCTTTATGTAACCTTCATTTTTATTTTACACAAAGAAGCCCAAAAGCAGCATGGTTCCAGGGATGATTAAACCAGTAATTCAATAGCAGCATCCAGCATCCAGTTTCTTTCTATCTTTAGGCTCTTCTATCCCGGAAATATTGGTTCTTATCTTGCACTTTCATAATCATAGCATAACTGGATCAGCCCAAAGAATCTCATGCTTATCAATCTGAACATCTGAAAGAGAATGTCCTTTGTTCCTTTTCTAGAACACCAGGAGAAGATTTTTTTCCCATTACACTTTGGCTTAGATTAACGTGCAAGGCTACCATGATAAAAGTGCAGTTGTGAAAGTGTTTAATTAGCTGTTGGTAGTCAATCATCAGGATAAGCCAAGAGCTATCCTCATTTTTAATATTTCAACATGGTAATAACTAGATTTTATACAATTGGTTGGTTTATTTTTTTTATCTTGTAGAATGAAGATTTCTGAGAGGAAATTGATTGTAAGACATTTTTTCCCCTTCAGTCATGTAAGAAAGAAAATTCTATAGATCAATGACTTAAGTTCCTCCCACATTTTGAGGGTGTGTAGAGAGTTTTTTTGGCATGTTTTCTTTCAGAAGACCACAGGCAAGCAAGTATAAAACATCACCTCCAAGTACATCCTTTGATTTTACAATCAAAATCTTTCCTATCAAAAACATACTTGCAAAAAATGGAAATGAATGCAATTTCAATACCTTGAAGGAGAGTCAACCTAAGATAAAATGAGAAGTGAATGCAAAGACATATGTAAAACTAAGGTCTTTTTTTTTTGAAAAATTCTAATATATTGATGTTTAGAAATCTATATCAAATTATTATTTTGTTACCTTGGCTCAGTGGCTCAGTTGGTTGGACTATCACCCATACATCAAAAGGTTTCAGAGTAGAATCCTGGTCATTTGGGAGGCAACACATAGATTTTTTTTCTCTCATATTTCTTTCTCCCTCTCTCCCTCTTCCCCTTACTCTCTCTCTCTCTAAATCAATAAACATATCCTTGGACAAAGACAATAAAATTAGCATTTTTCTGACTTTTGTATAAGTTTTGAAATTAACAAATTATGCCTTGTTCCTCTGAGATTATAATATCTGAAACTTTATTCAAAAATAAATGTGAAAATGCTTAATGGCATCTTTAAATATCACAGATTCATAAATAGTTGTAAGGTGGTAAAAAAACAACATTCTTCTGAAGTGTTTTTTAGTTTGTTAGTGTACTCACCAAATATCAGTTAAACACTTTGTCAGAAAAGGATTTTACAGTCTCTCAAAGACCAGGTAAAATAATAAGTTGTGGCTTTTTTTTTTTTTGGCCGGGGTTGGGGGGTGGAGGGTGGGGAGGTACCATATTACTTCATTTGAAGGAATGATGCAAATGAAAGAACTTAAGTGGATGATTTGGTACAAGTTATAGAAAAAATAAAAGGGACTCCAACATGCATATTGTTTTGGTGACCAGGGAAGTCACCTCCATTGCTATGGGAAGCCAACCTGAGGCTTAGCTCTCTTCATTGTCTCCCAGGGTGTGCTAGTCAAAGAGATATTCTGCCAGGACAATTTCAGGGGCCCCTGCAGTTGCTTACCTGGTTATCCAAATCTTTAATGTACTTCACTGGCTTATTCAGGTAGTGAGTCTTAATTAAGTCACACAAAGGAGGGTCACTTTTGTCAGTGGCCAGTTTGTGCAAATCCAGTAGTGGCTGATTCACACTTTTTTTTCAAGAGTAATGTATACTCTATTGCATTGAACCATTTCCCAGTTGTCACCTTTTGGTTTCTTAATATCCTGAAGGAAGATTTGGCCACATCTTTGGTTCTGCAGCTTCATCAGTTTCTCAGCACATTCTTTCTCCTCTTGAGATTGGTGAAGAAAATATGTGGCAAAGTTCTTCAAAGCCACATCATCATGGTCAAAGTAGTAAGATACCAACAGGTAGATTGGGAAGCATAAAGCTCTAGGTGGATCTGGTGGTTGATGATGGCCTCTGAGAGCCTAGTGGTAGTTATGGTGCACCTGGGAGGTGAATGCAGTGGTGAGGGCTTAGGGACACTCTGAGGGACTGTGAGGAGCTGGCAGAAGGCTGGATTTTGGTGGCCCGCCAAAATGGGGGTTGAGCATGGGGTGGGCTAAGCACTGTTGAAGCAGGAAACCACAGTGACTCTCAAAGAAGACTATCTACATCATGTTTCCTATGATAAGCCATGTTTGCTCTTCTTACTTTCAAGCCATGTGCCCCCCTTTTCTGTGGTGTGTGGGAGCTGGTATTGTGGTTGGGGAAACCATATAAATACTAAAACAATCATAAAAGCTACTGTATATACTGTATGTGTATATCTATCTATGTATACATATAATGTTTCAGAATAGATTTCTGGTCATACGGAGGCAACAAATACATATATAATCATAATTGATATTTCTACAAAATCATTAATATAGGCACACCCTTGACTTTGGAGAATGTAAGGACAAAATATCTAATAGCTAGTGCTGCGATAAAAATTAGTTGACTTAGTCTTGTGTAGTGAAGTATGACTCATTATTTAAGACTTCAATGTTAATGTAGTAAAGAAACAACAATTCTGTTCCCAATAAATTTTCTACTCAAAGTTTTATGACATTGTACACTGACAATTTATTATTGGCATGAAAATATGTGGTTTCTATGCCTCTATGCCTTTTATTCCTTGTTTTTAATTCCTATCTCCTTAGATAAATATAAGCACTCTATCAATAAAAATTATGTCTTTTGAAATTAATTTTTTCTTTGTTAAAATCTAGCATAGAATTCTAGCTCCTACCTTAGTCTGAAAATGCCCAGGAATTTTATTTTCACTCACCAAATATCTAAAGAAACAGATGTCAAGATAAATTACAAAATATTAGTTAAGATTTGGGATAATTCAAAAGCATATGTGACTATAAATGTAAAATATCCATAAATACATTTATATATAGACCTAAAAAATATAAATGCTAATACTTAAGGATAAGCCAAGTAGCCAAAATACTTAATCAGATTATGATGTGAGGATAGCAAAAATTTAGAACAACTACAATACAGTAATTTGTTCATTTATTACTTGTTTGTAATGTCACTATTAAAAGTGCTGAATTTTCTTTTAAAGTAACTTAATCTCCACATTTGGACAAAGAAATGTTGAATATATATGTACACCAAAAGACTTGTCATCTGACCTAATAATCTCTAAAACCAGCACAGGTGAATAAAATTTATGGTCCAATTGTAGGTGTTTTTCACATATTTTAGGAGAATGGAGAGTATAGAAGTAGTGCTGCAGAGACAAATATTTGCTATATATTAATACATACCCTCCCAATGGCTGGGAGGGAAGTTTTAATTCCCACTACATAATGGTCCATTTGCCTCGAGTGTTTCAGAATGGTTCAATAATCACTAGCCATGTGTGTAGTTTGTTGAATTATTTAAGCTTATTTCCAGAGGGAAAAAAAGACAGGGAGGAAGGCAACTGATTCAATGCAAATGAAAAGCTTTTGAAGCTCCCTATGGTGAAGATGTGATTACAGTCAGACAGTTAATAACGTAGACTTAGAAAAATCTGAAGGTTTTAAAACTGTCTGGCCAGTCAGTAAATGAGGTTTTTCCACACTATCGACCAACTGCCATGTGTTGTAATGGTTTTAGATCTTTTTGGAGTTAGAGTGGACCCACAAATGAAGCAAGAATACCACCCCCTGTACTTTCAATGATTAGGAAAAGTAGTTTGTAAACCTTAACTGTTTTCCTTTGGATTGGGGATTGAGTGTTTAGCACAAATGGTTTAAGAGCCATGCACAATGAGTGCTGCTCTCTGAAAACTCAGAGATAGAATGCCAATTGGTGATGTGCAAAGTACCTGTGACATGAGGTCTCTCTTAAAATGACCAAAACCCTGCCATCCACGGACAATCACTGCATGTTGGATAGCTGCTAGAGAATTTCTGGGCAGCAATATTTGTTCTGGTTATTAGATCAGACTGAAATAGCAATTTGGAACCTAAGATTTTATTTTAGCTACTTCTCAAAACCCAATTGACATAAGTGTAAAAAATACTTTTTTTACTTTGTAAAATTTTCATTTACTATTCATAGGGTACAAAATTTTCTTTGTCAACAAATCTCTGCAGAGATGATAGATACTTTTGTGAATTTCATAAAGATATTTTGATAACTAGACAAGTGTTAAATGTTTGAATTCAGGTAATCTCTGTTTCATCATTTGTTTATATGGGGTGTGTTTTTCATCAGGGGATAATTATTTAATTTTTTAAAAATTTATCTTTATTGTTGAAAGTATTGCAGAAGTCTCCCTATTAATGTGAGGACTTCTCTGCACTATTGTCTGTGTCCATGGGTTATGCATAGATACATACAAGTTCTTTGGTTTATCTGTTCACCAAGCCCAAAATTCAGGGAGTGTTTGAGTTATTGATATGATGGTTATAAAGAAGGTTGAATTTTCTTTGAAGGGATTAAAATAATGTCTGGTATTACAATGAATTGAGTAATGATGCTCTGAGCTCTGTGCATGAAAGTTTCTCCCTAGTCTCAAAATTCAGTTTAAATGACCATCTTTCCTGAAATGTTATGTGTCATTTATTTTACTGCCATTTTCAAGGACTATAAAAGAAACCATATTTTTAATATTTTACTTTATAAGGGATTTTGATGCTCTACTGCAATGATTTCCTTATGAGAACTGTAGTTATTAAAATTAAGGGGTTAGTCCTCAGGGCCAAAGACAGCCCGTTAAATGTACTTGCAGTAACCCTATTTTTGATGTGTATCTATGTTTCTTTAATTAAAGAAAAAAAAAGGTAGGGGCAAAAGGAATATTAACATTTCCAATCATGTAAGGGAAACCTTGAATTTAAGGAGGTAAGCACTGGATTTGCTTCTGCGTTAGCAAAGATGTAAAATTTTGGTAGTTTTATATTCATCCTCAGAAAAATTTTATTATTCACTTCCTTAAACATGTAAAATCCCATAAATCATGCAAAAATAATCCTTAAAGTAGAAGATGATCAGTTATATAGCAAATGCAGTATCTTTAAATATTCTATCTCATGCTCCCTAACCACACTAATTAATAGTATGATACTTATCTTGGGAAAAGGCCCACCCTTTAAAAATGAAAGCCCTATTATTAATGGAGTTTACTTCTTAAATTTAATCATCAGCTTGCTCTATGCTGCAATAGAAGCATGAAATTTCCCAGTTACTCATTATGTACAAATATCATTTTTAAATTAGAAATAAAAACAGTTGTTTTTCTTTTAATATGATTTTAGCTTTTCTCCTTAAAGATAAAGATTTGGAAAGAAAAAAATAGGAAATACCAATGTCTTATCATTGAGAACTATTTGAAGCTTAACTGATTTTGCATTAAAAACACAATTAACTTTTTAATTTTTTTTCCTTGAGAAACCACAAAGAGGACATATTTCTGCTATTTGAGTAAATTTCCACATAGTAATATTATTTATATCAAAGAGATAAAGCATTCTCTTATTGTATAGCACAGTTGAAAATAATATTTTACCTTCACAATGGTTGGCGAATTCTACTCCCTATTGCAACATTTGGTTTCAATCTATCAAATTCTTTTTATCAGGAATCAGAATGTTTAATTGGCATTAAGAGCTCAAATTGTTCAATTTGATATAACTACTATTTCCTTTTGAAACTGACACATACACAACCTTTCCTTCTCCAAGATTATCAATATTTGATTTGTATCTACACAAGTAAAATTTTAAAAATGGATCATTTGTAAAATTATATACTCACACTTTGCTCCAAAGTAACATAATATTATGAAGAGAACAGGCAATAGCATACACAACCACAACTGGAAAATTAACGCTATGCAAATCAGAGGTCTACATTAATGTCAGTCACTGCATAAAAATATTTCTTTACATGACTGTAAAGATCAACATTAGAATCTGTAAAAAAGGTCAAGGATTTAGCTTTGGAAAATTCTGAATGTGAGCTTTTAATGCAAAATCATATTGCTGTCATTAGTAGAGTATCTGTTTCTATATTATATATGCTTAAATAAATTAGATAAATGTGATTATTCCTCAGAAAAACAAAAATGTAGATCATCAAAACATCAGAATTTAGCATCATCATATTAACTGTTTCCTGACAATATGCAAATAAGTAAGCTACTTTAAAAGGAAACTGAAACCTGATAACCAATGGGTCAGGCTGCCTGTAACAAAACCACTATTTCCAAAGTTTTATCTGGGTACATATGGAAATAACAAAATTAAAAGGTGCTTAAAATTAATATGACCTAAAATTAATTGAAATTAGTATGTGATACAGAGATTTTCTTTTCCACATGAGATTTTGGTGCAAACACATATGTTTCGCAAAGTTAATAAGTGTCCTTTTCTGAAATATTAGTTGAAGAATTTGCCTAAATAATACTAACTACTATATTTTATAGATACTATAAGAAGAAAACTTCAGCAAAAATTGGATAAGTCAAATATAAGTAGTAGCCCCCCCAAAAAAAAAGAAAATATAAGAAACTTCAATATAATTCATGCAAGCTATGTATTGAAGGAAAATTATACAATATCATTATTTTGTATTTAATATGTGAATAGAAACTTACTATTTAAATTAGTTTAATATATTTCCAATGAAGTCACTTCAGTATACTATGTAAGTAGAATTCAATCTAAAATATCACATGACCATTTTTGCCTCTATGTATTCCCAATAAAGGAAATGAATAGAAACAGTTTGATTTCAAAATCCTTATAATTTTACTATGAATAGTAGTTTTACATATTACTTTCACTAGATTTTGAAGTTGCAGTTCCCCAGTAGGGCAATTAATTTTGGTTAGAAGATGGATTGCTGGCAAATATCAGCTTCAACACATCCAGAAACTGCATGTGGTTTAAAAACAAAACAAAAACTAAGTCTCCTTCACTCCTATTGGTGTGAGAACTGAAGTGGGGAGGCAGGGAGAGGTTTTTAATTGATTCTTAGAATCCAGAAAATTGAAAAGGTCAATATGCAAAATAATCAAAAAAAGTGCACACCAAATTCTAAATTAGGGAAAGACATAAACCTGGGTAAGACGAAAGCAAGTTTTTTGTTTGCTTGTTTTTTACAGGATGATAGAAAGTTTCTAGACTTAAAAACTAGAAAGCACTTCAGAAATATACCTGCTTAGAATAGTAAAATGCATTATTTGCCTTATTCTTTGGGAAAGTCCCTATCAATAACAGGTGAGACTTAACTTGTACTGCATTAAAAGACTAGATTGTTCATTAATAAAGAAAGGAAGAAGCTGGAATGATAAATCAACAGGGACTCCTAGGGAGTTGTGTATTAGGCAGTAATTAAATAATAGTTCATGTTGCTTTCTTTCACTGGGAATCGCATCCTTTTCACCTCTTCTCTCTAAAGCAGAGACATCCATTACCAGAGTCGCTGTAACACTTGTCAGAGGCAATCAGCTCCAGGCAGCTGAAGGCCAACTGACGTGTATTCTCTTAAAGCAGGGTTTCCTCCCCACCCCCAAGCCCACTGTCCTTTCACGTGCATGCAACAGTCAAAAGGGATCACATCACCTAATGAAGAAAAACAGAAGCATATGGTAGGAAGGGGTCTCAGCAGGAGGTGACTGAAATGCCAAGGCTGGTACATAAACAAAATATATGCAAAATTGTGTGTTCATAGAAGCTGTCAGCTTCACTTTCAGGAAATAATAAGCCGGCAAAGGAAGGCAGAGTTTTTCTGTGACCACCGTTACCTAGGAGTCTGTATTTTTAGTTTAATTTTTTATTACTGGATAAAGTGGTGCACTAGAGCAGGCTAGTCCCTGATAGTTAATTATGCATAAGCAGTTGCAAAGTTCGATTTTGCTGTATAATACTGAGCCACATATTCTTCACGGTATATTTTACTCACACCTACTGCAGACTTCCGCATGGCAGCTGAACTGCAAACTGTAAGTGATTTCATCGCCCTCCTTTCTGCACCCCATCATTGTGCAAGGATGAATGCTGAACAAAGTTTGTGAATTCACCGCACCTTTGTAACTGAAATGTAGGTGCCCATCTTCCCAGAGGTATATTAATTAACATTTTAGATGTGCACTGGCATATTCACCCTTATTGTCCCTTTCAAATTCACTTCTGTGCAAAGTTAATGGTGATAATCAAAATCCTTTCTCCCTGTAATGGTTCTGATCTTGGGACTGCAGCTACCCTGCTGCACCAAATCTTTATCATTTGCCAGTGAAAATGCGCATGATCTCCCTTTTTGACAACCTTAGTGTTACCACTTGTATAACGAGCTTGACTGGAACCTTCAAACTGTGTGTGCCTTTGCTGTGAACATTTCAATATTCTGTGATAATCTGGTTAAAGCCCGGGGACTTGAAAAAACAGCATTCAAACACAAATTTTTAAAATATGACTGCAAACATTTTGGTTCCAATGTTGACAACAGCTAAAACAAGTTATTGTTCTAAAACAGCAAAGGTGACATGGGCTCTCCTTTGGACAGTTACAGGAATGGAAAAATATATTATCTTCAAGTTGAGTTTTAAGTTTGAGTACGAATAATCAAACTTAGTCAACTTGAATTTTTAGTATTTTAAATGAGGACTAATCATGTCTCTTAAAAATTACATTTTAAATACATTTTGTTACTACTTACCATGTGTTCTCAATGTCAAATAAGGGACAAAATAGAGATTAATTAACTTAATTAATTAATACTAAGGATAATATTAAAACAGGTCATATGCATTTATTTCTTAAAAAAGAATTCTTTGCAGCCCCGTTGTGGCTCAGTGGTTGAGCATCAATCAACCCATGAAACAAGAGATCGCAGTTTGATTCCTGGTGAGGGCACATGCCTGAGTTACAGACTCAGCCCCCAGGAGTGGGCGTGCAAGAGTCAGTAGATCCATGATTCTTACCATTGATGTTCTATCTTTCTCTCCCTCTCCCTTCCTCTCTGAGATCAATTAAAAAAAAATTTAAGAATTCTTTGCTTAAAAAGATGCCTAGAATTATGAATTGCCTTTACAATTTAGTATCTGTCTAAAACTAGGAATGTGATTGGTTATGTGATAAAATTGGTGGATAAAGTTTAGCTTCTCCAGTGCTCCCAATGTTTCATATCAATTTATTGACCTAATTGCCTCAGTGCGTGAATATAAATGAATAGATGACACTGTGAGCAGTTTTCTTTTGGAAGTGATGTGAAGGCATTTAGCTAGGTACTGACATAAGCAGAATATCAGGGCTTCTATATTAATCAGTACTTTGAGCTAGAAAAGTTTCTGACTGAATACCTTCCTATCTGTCTTACTGTTGATAGTAGTATGTGGGTAAAGGTCTTCTCAGGTCATTTTTTTAAATGTTTGTTCCTAATTTTTACTCTCATTTCATCCTAAAACTTATATTTTGAGTAATTAAGGATATAAATAAAATCATATTGCATCCTCATGAAAAACACACTCCTAAATTAGCATCAACTGGATCAAAATGAAGGCAGAATTAAACAAGTGGCAATTGATTGGAGACCAGTGAGGAACAATTGATTGAACCTCAAAATCTGCTTCCAGTAAAGTGGACCATGTCTTCTACCAAGCTTCTTCGGGGACAAATAGAGAGAACTGGATTGAGATATTTGTCAGAATCATTTTTTTCGTTGGCTATGATTCTTTAGGTGGATCTAAGATAGCTCTGCTTGGCCTAGAATTGTCCCAAATATCCTTTTAGCTACTTCATTACAGGAACAGGAAAGTCAGAGAGAGCAACTTCAGGCAAAATGTTGATTCCTCATGGCATGCCTTTGATTCCAGTGTGAAAAGTACTCCCAGCATTCTGTTACGCCCCTAATTCATCTCCTATGTGCTCGGTGTGTTAGCAAAAGCTTGGCCTGAAGTGCTTTTTTTCCGTCCTGAAGAACAGCCTTTCAGACATTTCTGGCAATTTGGTTCTAAAATGTGGAAGAAAGAGGCTATGTCGGTAGTGCCAGGGGGAAAAGCTGCGCTTCCCAATTACTGGAATAATTCAAAATAGAAAAAAAAAAATAAAGGAAATTTGCCTGTATACTGTGGTCATTATGTATTCTAGTTTAAAGGAGCTTATTGGGAAAATATTTTGCAGGAGGGAATAAATATTTCTGAACATTCTCTAGGATAGTTTTGAATGCTTGCTCATTTCTCTTTCGTAATCCTTTGGAAAAGTCTTCCTGAGTTAAAAAAGAAAATAAAACAACCCCCAGACATCTTAACCCAATCCAAAACAAGCAAATAAGACTATCACTTTACCATGTTCACAAATATGTTCAATTTCCTAAAACTTTTATTATTAAATACCTCTGGATGGAGCATTTTCAGATTCTTCTCAATGACCATAATCATGTGTGGTAAAAGATCATCTAATTTATCCTTCACTAAAAAAATATTTAAAGAAACTGACAAATCTTTAAAAATGAAAAACACATATTGCATAAGAGTTTTGAAATTAATATTGAAGACATGAGGATTCTTTCATAAAAATGAAATTTTTCATTTTTAATCATAAATAAAGTTATTTGGAGATATAAGTGATGGTATTATCTAATATTTTAAATATTAGATATATGTTGACCACAAAAAGGCCAGATTTTTAAGAAATGAATTATTTAAGTATAAACTTACATTTTTAACCTTATTAAAGTTAACGTGAATGAAATTAAATCCACTTTTTTCTTGTATTACCAGGATTGCACTATATTCTATGGAATTTGAAAACACTGAATATTTTCATATCTTATCTAATCTTGTGAAAATTAAAAGGCTACTAATATCTACTAGAGGCAAGTGGCAGAATCCAGCTGAACATATTTCACAAATTCCACAAAATCAAGAACTTTGCTATTGGCCAAGAAATGTTCTCTTGTGTGGAGCTCTAGGCAGAAATACTTTTTCTTCTCAAAACAATATTCTATCAAACCTAACTCCACTCTGGCATTCCAATTCTTTAGAACACACTTTAGAATACAAGATGTTTACCAAGTTTGCTGTTATGTCTTGTTTTACTAACATTCAGCTCACCCTATTGCTACATAATTATTTACTTATTTTATCGTTGAAAGCTATATTAAGACTTTAATGTCTAAAATATGAAAATATAAAATGCAAACGAACCTCTGGATCAGATTCTAATTAGCAAAGGGAATAAACATAGTTTTATATATGTAAATATATATATATGTATACATATATATTTGTATATATATATACATATACATATGTATATATATTATATACATATATATATATGTATATATATATCCCTTAAGAAAATGTCTAAACGTGAAAAAAGAAAAACACACACACATTACATTTGATTGGTAGATTCATACAACTTATTTTTACATAGAGGTGACGAGGCTGAATGTATTAAATGTATTAGTATAAAAACACAAACACTAAAAAAACACCCCCAAATACTATATGGAACAATACAAGATGTGGTAAATTACTTTGCATTATAAAAGGAATGTCAAAACATTTGGGGCTGCATTTATAAAAATCAACTTAAAAATAAATTTAAAACAACTTAGGTGTTTTAACAGTGATATCTGCAAAGCTCTAATTATTAGCTTCTAAAATAAACATTTTGTATTCTCTAACAACATATATTATTTGACTAGTTGACAGATGTTTTAATTAGGAGAGCCTTAAGTTAAAGATTGTTTTGATAGAATTGCTCCAGAAATTGGCAGTTTAGCACTCCCTTTCAGAAAACTTGGCATGTTGCTTTCAAAACAAACAAAATCACCCACATAATCAATAACAATGATAATGATAATAATAATAGTAAATGGGTCTAGTACAATTAGTTTTCTATACAGATTGTGGTTCATATCACCTACTCTTTTCCTTTGACAGGTGAATGGTTGAAGACAGAAGATTTATAGATTTTACATCCAGCCCGTGAGGATTTTGACTGATTCCATTGAGCAGGCTCGGGTCAGCTAAGTCCTCCCCTTCAAAGCATCATGGGTGTCTCCGAGCATCATTGCAAGCTTGTCCTGGCAGTAAGCCAGGCTTCAAAAGCCTTTCACTGCAGTCACTGACTCACTAATGGGCAACTGCAGGCTTTCTGATTTTCCTCTCGTTTCATGTGTTCATTTGACATAAATTTAATTAAACCAAATCTGGTGTTAAAGCAAGACGAGATAAAAGTGATATGTATCAAATTAAAGAACTGTGAAAAATACAGGAAACGGAACTATACTTTTTTTTAAAAAAATCTGTTTCTATAAAATATTGTCAATTTTTGTAAGCTCACTACTTAAAGTCAGCTAAAAAAAAAAGATACCTGTATGCATTATTAAGAATAATGTGTATCCAGGGTTAGATGAAGGTCTTGGCCCCTTATTCTCTGTAGTGAAACCTTTCATAGAATTCTTATATTTTCTTTCATTCTCACACTTCAGGTAGTCACCTCTTCACAGGATATAAGACAAGTCTGCCCTTCTTCTGGCTACATAGCTATAGTTGTTAGCCAGCTCAAAAGCATACAACAGCAGAAACATGAAAAGATCACATATTACATATAAAAAATCATCATTTTTCAAACGTCTCTTTTGGTTTTTACTTAAGGCTAAAGAGGAGATTGTGAGAATGAAAAAGGTCATGTTGCTTAAAAAGCTCCATTTAATTGCTTTGAATGTTGCTTTAGGAAACATTCAAGTTTTTCCTTTTAAAAATCCACCTTTTTTTCCATTAAAAGAAATCTCAGACTAGAAAATACACTATGCGCGAACTGAAAGCAATTTTGCAATCTTCCTCAAGAATGCTGAGCCTCATTCTCTTCCTTCTTGAAGCTGAAATCCTGCCACTTCCTAGGTCCCCACTGTAAGTCTCTGGATATAACATGATTATTCTGAGCAAATACAAACCAACTAGCAAGCGAGTGCAGTGCCCTGTGGACAAGTATCAGAAAAACCAAACTGGCAGGTTGTGTGATAAAAGGTAGATTTCCTTGAAGCAAGAAACAGTATGTGGCATGTAGAACTTCAGCCTTTCCTGCATCTAACTTTTTGGATGGCTAACTTCTTTCATTGGCAGAACTCAGGTTCTTCCATATTCCCCTGACTTGATCACTTTTTTTTTAATATATTTTATTGATTTTTTACAGAGAGGGAGGAGAGAGATAGAAAGTCAGAAACATCGATGAGACAGAGACATCGATCAGCCACCTCCTGCACGCCCCACTGTGGAGATGTGCCCGCAAGCAAGGTACATGCCCCCAACCGGAATCGAACCTGGGACCTTTCAGTCCTCAAGCTGATGCTCTATCCACTGAGACAAACCAGTCTCAGTTTGATCACTTTCTATAGAAACCCACTGGAATTTAGACTCAAGGTTTAGGATGATCAAATTCTTCTGTAACCTCGTTCGTTTTAGAGTTGAGAAATTTATGGGCCAGCAAGATTAAGTGACATGGCCAGAGTTACACAATCAGATATCTGCACAGCTCAGACAAAATCCACATTTTCTGATTCTCTGATGAACGCTTTTAGTTTTTGTTTTTTAGCACTGAGTGTTTCATTATAACAAATCCTTTGGATTTTTCAAAATAAACTCTTCTTCATATTTCCCCGTGTTTGTCATGTCCCTGACCTAAGAGAAAATATCCCTAATGGTAGAGGTAGAATTAAATCTAAGATTCTCAAGAACCTCATATATTATTCTTCCTTTTGTACTCACTTAATGAATATCATTTATTGGTTAGTCCTTCGGTTTTTGGAATTACTAATGGGAACATTTTAGACTATAATTTATATAAAGTAGACATTATTCATGAAAGCCATTCAAGTTTTTAATAATCACAGAACAAAGCCTATATTTCACTAGATCCATATTATTATCCAAATAGAAAATGTAGAGCTTGGTAAGTTCCTCTTAGACATAAAGCCTGTTTTTCAAAAAAAATTTTGGTTTATTTTTAGATATGGACCTAAATTTATTAACAGCATTATATACTTTATACATATGTATATATTTATCAATCTATATACACATTGTAACATACTCTAGTTTTAACTACTTTAAAATGTTTAATGAGACATTGACAAGGTCCACAATGATATCCTGTGTTAACATGGTTTTATCAGTGTCTGTTCAATGTACTGAGTTCATTCAACAAATATTCATTAAATGAGTACTATAAACAATTCACTAAATACACAAGCAAAATGGTGAATCATCTACTGGCCAGTTAATGATCACTCTAAATAATAAAGATGTCATACTTATATTTTTTAGTAATTTCACATTGTTAAACAACACATGATTCAAATTTTTATAATTTTGCAGTTCTAAGATCTATAAGTATTTTGATTTCATAAAGTCTGCACTTCTGGTGATAGACCTTGAGGTAGTAGTCCTATCAGATGCTAAAAATTTTAACAATGCTAGGTAACCCAATTCAGACTGTAATTAAGAATGCTTATGAATCTTATAATATTGAATATCTGATAAAGATAAATCACAAATAAATTTCAGATCACTAATGTTAACCATAGTGGCAGAAATAAAGTATCTTAATCCTCTAATAAAGTAATTACTACACAATAGTCCTCAAAAAGTTTCCCTTTCTTACTATATTGCAAACCCATATAATCAAACCTGTATAAGGAAGCAGAGCCCTAGCCAGTTTGGGTCAGTGGGTAGAGTGTCATTTTGTGGACTCAAGGTTCTGGGTTTTGATTCTGGCAAGGGCACATGCTGGGTTGTAGGCTTGATACCCAGAAGGGGGCATGCAGGAGGCAGCCATTCAATGATTTTTTCTCTCATCATTGATGTTTTTATCTCCCTCTCCCTGTCTCTCTAAAATCAATAAAAATAAATCTTTTTTTTAAAAGAGATAGAATATATATATTTTAAGTACCACACATGATTCCTAAATATTTGAAAGATTTTATTTCTGTTTCCAAAATGGTCTTACATAACAAATTGAATGTCTCTTTAATATTTAATAAGTGAATATTTGGGAGTTTAATTTTTAAACATTTTATATTAATTGGTAACAGAAATTAAAGCTGCAAATATTCTCAGCACAATACTTAGAAAATCAGGTAAAATATAACAGTGCACATGTTTTAAACTAATGTAACCTTGTTGTAGGGCAAAATTAAAAAAAAAAGATTCCAAGATTCCTAAGGTGCCAGAAATTCTGTATGTTCGCATGAAACTTTTTTTAAAAAGATATTCAACAGTAATAAAAGACTGCCAACAAATTAGCATCAAAGATTTATTTGGGTAAATATGAAAAACTATCAGTTCACCACTTGTTAATGGTGTTAAGAAGAAAATTGCTTATAAATGCTGATAATGTGAAAAAAAGTAGAGTTCAGGAAAAAGAGAATTTCAAAAATAATTTGTAGAAACGGGGTCTTAAAAATTCCATCTTTTATTTAATCTCAATACATGACATTTTATCTCAATATTTAGCCTTTGGGTTAATGTCTTGGCAACCATTATTAGGCTGATCCTTGGCAGTCTTCCTCTCTTGTTAAGAATTTAGATAATATCTAAGCCTTGGTGCTTGACTTTCTAAACTTCCTCAGAGTAAAATTATGGTACAGAATACCTAGTACCAAACAAGACATGACAAGTAATTTTTTTTTTATAGCAACCAATGTTTGGTAACATCGGGATGAATGGTTGCTTTATAAATGTATGCTCTTCCCCAACCCCTAAGCATCTTATTTGGCATCATATTAGATAGAGTCAGCTTTTCAAACGTAATTTTGTCTGGGTCACACAGCATAATTCCTTCTCCTTCTCCTCCTCCTCTCCATCCTTGAATAACATCTTTATATTGGGTTGCATCAGAACCTCAGAATTGTGCGAGATGACTTTTGATTGATTTGCAATGAGCAGTTCTTAACCTGAAATTTCAAACCAACCACTGCTTAACCCTTAGGTCAAGTTATTTATCTGATTTATGGACAAAAGTAGGAATACCACAAACACTCAGACTCTTAATTCATTGTTATTGAATGCTAATTTGTAAATGTATAATTGCATATTTATATACAATAGACACATTTAATGTTTAAACATTTCAATCCTTAAGACTTTTAAAAACAATTATAACCTCCCCTCAAACATGTTCTACCCCTCTCACAAACAGAAGTATGTTAAAGAAAGGTGGTAACAAAAATGTGAATTTGGGAAAGTAGACAATCTAGATCTATACCACAAACCTAGTTCTTGAATAGTGATCAATAAATATAATTTTTTTTCTGTTATTAGATCCTGGGAAAGGATAAGGATCTGCTTGCCATTACATAGGTGCTGTGAGGAGACAGATTTATCATTATAATCAATTTTGAAACATATTTTCCCATAAAGAGTCACAAAAAGTGACTGTTAGTAGTTCTATGTAGCAATCAATTAACTTACGTGAGGCTGCCTGTTTAATATTATCTCCAACAACTTGCCCTGCACAAAAATATATTTCATGCTTATTTTCCAGAATGATCTTGCTTCACAAGATGTGAATTTAGCTTTTTAAGTGCATATAAAGTTAGGTATGGCTTAAGTGATGCGGTAAATAAATAAAACATAAAAGATACTGCCTATCTGGCTGCAGAAATGAAATACCTCCAGATTTCAGCCCAGTTGGCACAAGGATAATGCTATGGAGTAATTCACGTCTGAAACAACTTCACTGATACCATTTAAGCTTGAGGTATATTGGCAGAGAACAAGGCTATGACTAAACTATATTTGGCTTAAGCCACCTATTACTCATGCCCTCTTTCTACAGCATTCACACTCCAATTAACAAACTGTGTATGACACACACACATATATTTATAGTTTATATTTTTCCTGTGTTGGCAATGAAACTTAAAATTACTTTCTGTAAGCTGTGAAAATCTTCCATTTGAATCTATTTGATAAGCTTAGCCTTGGAAGTGGTGGGGTGCATGGGTTTTTCCTGTTCGTTCTAGAAAAGAGTTACAGTTGCACCCATTACCTCTATTCCATTCCCACTTCCCACTCCTCTGTGATAATGATCATCCACATCCTTTGCATAATAACTAACACTTAAAAGAAGGCTATGTGCCAAAAATTGCATGCTCTAATATCATGTCCAATACTAGAGGCCCGGTGCATGAAATTTGTGCATGGGGTTGGGGGTCTCCCTCAACCCAGCCTGCACCCTCTCCAATCTGGGACCCCTTGAGAGATGTCCAACTGCCCGTTTAGGCCCGAGCAGTCGAACATCCCTCTTACAATCCAGGACTGCTGGCTCCCAACTGCTCACCTGCCTGCCTTCCTGATTACCCCTAACCGCTTCTGCCTGCCAGCTTGATCACCCCCTAACCACTCCCCTGCCAGCCTGATTGCCTCTAACTGCCCTCCCCTGCAAACCCGGTCACCCCTAACTGCCCTTCTATGCAGGCCTGGTCCCTCCCAACTGTTCTCCCCTGCAAGACTGGGTCCCCCCAACTGCCATTCCCTGCAGACCCAGCAGCCCCCAACTTCCCTCCTCTGCTGGCCTGGTCACCCACAACTGTCCTGCTGACCTGATCCCTTCCAACTGCCCTCCCCTGATGGTCATCTTGTGGTGACCATCTTGTATCCACATGGGAGCAGCCATCTTTGACCACATGGGGGCAGCCATCTTCTATGTTGGAGTGATAGTTAATTACTATTTTATTAGATAGGATAAAGAGAGGTATACTAATATTGTAACATGAAAAAATTCCGCAAGGTTACAAAGTCAGTATCCCCTGTGCCAAGATTCCAATCCAGGTCTTACTAAATCAAAATCTGTACTTTCCTAAAGGTCAGACTTATTAAGATATAATTTGCATACATTAAAAGTCAAAGTCCTATCAGTTTTGACAAACATACTGTACGTAGCCAAGATCATGATCAACATATCATTTTCACCACCCTAAACAGTCTTGTGTTACTCTTCAGAATCAACCCTCTTTCTCTCCCTTCAGATCCTGGGATCTACTGATCTCATTTCTATTTCTTCATGATGTGTTTCCTAAAAATGTTATAAAAATGGGATCATACAGTATGTGGTTTCTGGTGTGGACTTCTTTCATTTAGCCTTTTCATTTATTGATCCCTTTTTATTTATTGATAAATTCATAAGCAACAGTCCCCTGGATAGAGCTACTTCAGTTTATCCATTCACTCACTAGTAATGGGCATTTGAGTTGTATCCAGTTTTTAGCAATTATGATTAAAGTCACTATAACCTCTCATGTACGAGCATTAGTGTGGACATGTATCTTCATTTCTCTTGCATAAATAACTAGGAGTACAATTGGTGAGACATAAATATGCTTGTTGTATATGTTTTATTTTAATCAGAAACTGCCAGACTGTTTGACAAAGTGACTGCATTATTTTGCATCCCCATAGGCAATGTATGGGTTCTAGTTGCTCAGCATCCTCGTCAGCCACTTTGACAGATATGTAGTGGAATCTCACTGTTGTAATTTATATTTCCCTAATGAATGATGACGTTGAGCATCTTTTCATGTACTAGTTTTGTCAGTTGGCCCTTGTCTTTGATGCAATGTCTAATCTTGTGTTTCTTTTAAAAATTTCGTTGTTTTATTATTATTGTATTTTTAAAAATATATTATTGATATAGGTATTATATCAAATATATGTTTTGTCGTTATGTTATCCCTCTCAGTGTTCTTTTAATAATTATTTTTGAGAATATTTTGAATTTAATAGCAAGATTGAGAGGAAAGTAGAGAGCTTTCCCATATATATTCTGTCCCACACATGCATAGCCTTCCCCATTTTCAACATTCTTCACCAGAGGGTACCTTTGTTACAACTAGTAATTCTATATTGATGTAAAATAATCACCCAAAGTCCATAATTATGCATACTATGGTTTTGTACAAATGTATAAAGGCATGTATCCATCATTATAGTATAATATAAAATATTTTCACTAACCTAAAAATCCACTGTGTTCCATGTATTCATCTTTTCACATAACTTAAATTGAATTATTTTATAGAAACTGGCAAATATTTGCTCTCTCTTTTTCAGACAAAGAGTTAATAACCCTATATATAAGGAGTAAATATAAATACAACCACAGAAAAAGTGTGCAAATAATAAGATAAGGCAAGTCATCAAAGAAGAAATATGTAATAAGTAAATATGTCAAACAATGTTCAAATTTCCAATAATAACAAAATATAAACTGTTTTTATATCATTGCAAATATTTTTTCATTATCCTATATAATAAAGAGGTAATAAATAAATTGACCCTCACACCCTCGTGTCACAAGATGGCCATTCCACAGTGTCACAAGATGGCTGCCTCCATGTCATCACAAGATGACCACCCCCACCTTTTCATAAAATGGCCACCACAAGATGGCATCCCCCATATCATCAGAAGATGGCCGCCTCCACATCATCACAAGATGGCCACTAGATGGTCGCCCCCACATCATCAAAAGATGGCCACTACAAGATGGCCACACCCACACGGTCACAAGATGACTGGCAGGGGAGGGCAGTTGTGGGGGACCAGGCCTGCAGGGATCAGGATTAAACTGGCAGTCAACATCCTTGAGGGGTTCCAGACTGGAGAGTGTGTAGGCTGGGCTGAGGGACACACCCACACCCAGTGCATGAATTTTGTGCCCCAGGCCTCTAGTAATTATATAATTAGAGATATGTAGCAACTAAATATAAGCAAGAAAGAAGTCATGTTCATTGCTGGAGGGTCAATAACTAGTAAATCTCTTCTGAGGAGTTGTACAATAGGTATTAAGAACCTTCCACTAATACTGTTCTGTTCAGTAGGCTTAGCTGTGAGTGCAGACCTAGCAGCAAGTTAGCTATAAAACTGATAGAACAGTGGTTCTCAACCTTTCTAATGCCATGACCCTTTAATACAGTTCCTCATGTTATGGTGACCCTCAACCATAAAATTATTTTCATTGCTACTTCATAACTGTAATTTTGCTACTGTTATGAATTGTAATGTAAATATCTGTGTTTTCCGATGGCCTTAGGCGACCCTGCTAGCGTTTTTCAACCCATGAGTCATTACCTCACGGGTTGAGAACCACTGCTGGAGAGCCTAAACCAGGGGAGGGAAGTTGGGGTGACCAGGCTGGCAGAGGAGGGAAGTTGGGGTGACAAGGCCTACAGGGAATGGCAGTTGAGGAGGACCCAGGCCTGCAGGGAAGAGAAATTAGGAGAAAACATGGGGAGGGCAGTTTGAGGCAAACAACTGCCCTCCCTAGTAGGCCTGATCTCTCCCAATGTCCCTCCCCTGCTAGCCATCTTGTGGTGGCCATCTTGTGTCCACATGGGTGCAGGATCTTTGACTACATAGGGACAGCCATCTTGTGTTTTAGAGTGACCGTCAATTTGCATATTATTATTTTATTAGATAGGATATAGGCCTGATGCATGGGTGAGGGCCAGCTGGTTTGACCTGAAGGATGTCCCAGATCAGAATGGAATTTCCTTGTGGCATGAGACAGCCTGGATGAGGGGCCTGTAGTAGTTTTCAGGCCGGCCACACCCTCTGACAATCCAAGTGGAGGTCCTGGTAATTGAAACTTAGTAGCCTGGAGCAGAGCCAAGCCTTCTGCTTGCTCTGTGGCTGCAGCCATTTTTGTTGGGATTTATTTATCTTCTATAATTGAAACTTTGTAGCCTTGAGCAGGGACCAAGGCAGCCCAGGGCTGCAGAAGCTTGGCTTTCTCCATCACTGGGGGCAACTCAAGTCTCCTGCTCTCTCCAGCTCCCTTGTTGCTGCCATTTTGTTGAGATTTATTTATCTTCTGTAATTGAAACTTTGTAGCCTTGAGTGGAGGCCTGGGGCAGCCAGTGTGTGTGGAAAGCTTGGCTTCCTCCATTGCAGGGGAAACCCAAGCCTCCTGCTCTCTCCATGGCTGCAGCCATCTTGACTGGATTAATTTGAATACTCACTCCTGACTGGCTGGTAGGCGTGGCTTGTGGGTGTAGCAGAATGATGGTTAATTTGCATATTACTCTTTTATTAGATAGGATTCTATGTGGAGGCACAGTGAGTTCATTTTACTCTTTGATATTTATATATTTTATGCCAATATTCAATAACACATATTTCTTTCTTTCTTTCTTTTTTTTTTTCTTGATCTGAGGGACCTTGATTCTGAGTTTCTCAGGAGCAGGAAGTCTCTAATTCAAGAACTTCTGACTCTAAACTTATGCACAATAAAGGACACAGAAGTGTATATGTTGAGCCTGAAGAGACTACTGATCTCAATTCCACTTCTCAATACAGAAAAACAGTCAAAATTCGAGTATGATTATGAAGAATTCCAGTCTCTAGTCATTCTGATTACATGCTGGTCATTATCATACAAGATGAGTTTATTCTAAATCATATTGAAAAGGAAGAGAGGAGAAAGTATGGGAAAAAAATGGTTATATGCTTTACATGCTTTCTGCCTGTTTTAGTTACTGAAGATTGAAATAAGCATAGAAAATATTATCAGTGGAAACAAAAGCTAGGAAAATAAATGTAGAGAAAATCAGTGTGTACTTGGTACTCCCCTTTCAATGATAACCATCATTTTTATCACTTCTCTTCAGTAGGGAACCTATATCCCTTCTATGTATGATCTACTGATAATCAGTTATCTTTATTGTGTGCTTATTCTATGCAAAACATAATTCGACTTGCCTGATAATAAACACTATTTCTAATATGCAATGGCTAGTTATATATGTCAATGTGGGTAGGCCACAGTACCCAGATATTTGGTCAAACACAAGACTGGGTGTCTCAGTGAAGGTTTTTTTAGATGAGATTAGCACTTAAATCAGTAGACATTGAATATAGCAGATTACCCTCTGTAACACAGGTGGTCATCAACTCCTTAAGTAGTCTTTAAGAGAAAACAGACAGAGGTTCCCCGAGAAAAAGGAAATTCTATCTCCAAACTATTTTCAAACTTGAACTGCAACATTAAACTGTTCCAGCCCGCTTCCCTACCTAAATATTTTAGACTTCCCAGCCTCCAAAATTATGTGAGCCAAATCCGTATTATCTATCTATCTATCTATCTATTTATCTATCCTTTTTTTCATCTATACATCTTATTGATTCTATTTCTCTAAACGTTATACTAATGAGATTTCAACCTTTCCTAATTTCCTGCTGGAAATTCTCACCACCCCTTCATTATTATTTTCCCTACTGCTCAAGACTTGGAATTCCCATACGTATTTCTCCAAGTCTTTGTCCAACAAAAATCTCTACAATTCACCTTTCATTTTACATCACTACTGCCACTGACGAAGTTTAAACCATTATCATCTCTCTCCTGAATTCATATAACTTTCTCACTAGTCTACATTCCCCTTTCTCCCTTCTTCTACTTCATTATCCACAATGCTACAAAATTAAATTTATAAAATATATATCTTTGTTGTCACTTTTTAAAAAAAATATATATTTTATTGATTTTTTACAGAGAGGAAGGAAGAGGGATAGAAAGTCAGAAACATCGATGAGAGAGAGACATTTATCAGCCGCCTCCTGCACCCCCCCCTACTGGAGTTGTGCCCGCAAGCAAGGTACATGCCCCCGACCGGAATCGAACCTGGGACCTTTCAGTCCGCAGGCCCATGCTCTATCCACTGAGCTAAACCGGTCTCAGCTTTGTTGTCTCTCTTATCATTAAACATTTCAGTGGTTTCCCAAGTATTTTTCAATAAAAATACCTAACAAAGTTTCTTAAGGTAAAAATGCATGATATAGCCATATAAGGCAGAGGAGAGTTCATAAAAAATAGGACCATACTTTGGCTTTTATAAAATGCAAAACATACTTAAAATAATTTCATTAAAACAGGGTCTATCTGATTTCCTTTCATATTTTTTAGCTGCTAAAGATTACTTCATAATTAGGATCAAGATTTTATAGGAATTGGGAGTTTTCAAATTAGATAATATACATTGAGCACCATGTTGGACCTGCAATAGTCAATCAATAAATATTTATTCTCTTTTGCCCTTCCTTTGGTACTATAGAGACCAAGGCAGTATTTTTTCCAACTTTTTGCCATGACCTAGAATCTACATTAAGAAATACAATTTTGCCGAAACCGGTTTGGCTCAGTGGATTGAGCATCGGCCTGCGGACTGGAAGGTCCCGGGTTCTATTCCGGTCAAGGGCGCGTATCTTGGTTGCGGGCACATCCCCATTGGGGGTTGTGCAGGAGGCGGCTGATCGATGTCTCTCTCTCATCGATGTTTCTGACTCTCTATCTCTCTCCTTTCCTCTCTGTGAAATCAATAAAATATATTTTAAAAAAAGAAATACATTTTTTATTTTTGTTGCACAGTATGTTGTAACACAATTAAAATGTTTTAAACAGACACACGTCTACATACATGCATGTGCATGTGTGGACATCTGGCACAGAAAAGAGAAACAAAACTTAGACAAAACAATATTTTATATGAAATGTTGATACTTAATTTTCCATTTCAGTCTAGTTTATTTAATTTTACTGTATATAATTAATTTTATTAATTAATGCTGATTGCTACCATTTAAATAATTTTATGATCCAATAATGGGTATTGATACATATTTTGAATAGCCTTATCATAAGATGTTTTATCTATCTTTTGACTCTCTAGAGAGAGTTATAGCTTTCTCACACATCTAGTTAAAGTTAAAGAAAGGTTAGATTGATTATATTGAGACTACTGAAAAAGTTATTTTATCAATACTGCCAAATTAAGGTTTATAAAAACCCACTATTAGCATTTTTATTTTAAATGACCAAGTATACATAGTAAGTTGCAAAATCATTGAAAAAGATCTCACCTCTTCTAAATTGAAGCTGACTTGTGTATTCAGTATACTAGGGCTGCCTCTCCTTTATTATTAATGCATTCACAGATTTTCCAATTCTTGTTTCAGATGACTCACCATTTTCTGCTTTGCTTTCCAGAGGTACCACTGAAATAAAAGTATGGAAGTCTATAAATGAATAAAATCATAACAGTGAAGAAAGCCAAAGGGTGCAGTTAGGCAAGAGTTCAAATTAAATATTTCAATAAATTTCTACATGACAGAAAGAAGCTAGGAGCACATGGATGAATAAAATGTTTTGAAAAGCTTCTATCCAGAAAACCTCAGGGGACTGAAGAGATCTGAGGATCAGTGGGTCAGGTGGCACCAGAGTGAGCCACAGGTCTCAAGGGTTAGCAGGTACAATGAGGACCAAGAGTGCATAATAATAAGAAGGGATCGATTCAAGATTTGAATAAGTATCTTAATTAGCACCAATGCCTTCCTAACCCCCATCTGCAGAGAGTTATTTTTGCTATTAACCTTAGGCCAAATATAATAAATAAATGCTAGAAAAGCCAAAATTTATAAAAATAAAATAATGTGAAAAAATATATACTATCACTTTTCTATAAAAGTATTGAATAAGTTGTTTGAACAAATCACAGATTTTTAGTCTAAATATTGGTACCCCAGGTTCAACATTTTTTTATTCTGGATTTGGTATTAATCTTGGCTGGAAGAAAAAAAAAGATACTCTCAAACTTCATCCATGATGTTGTAAATAGTATGATTTCGATCCATCTCATGGCTAATAATATTCATATCTTTTTTACCTGTTCTTCCATTGAAGGATATGCCTAATGTTGTTTCTATATCTTTACTCTTCTGAATAATGCTGCAATAAGCATGGGAGTGTTGATGTCTCTACTTATTTCATTTTCTTTGTATATATAACTCAAAAGTGGGATTACTGGATCCTCAGGTAATTATATTTTTTATTTTTTTAGGATTCTCCAGACTGTTTTCCATTTGGCTGTACCAATTTATATTCTCACCATCAGTGTGAAATCATTTTATGTTTTTCACATCCTTGCCAATACACAACTTTTCTTAAACATTAGTGCACACCAGAATACCGTGGAGGGCTTTTTAAAAAAGATCTCTAGGTCAAACCTCCATAGTTTTTAATTCAACAAATCTAGATTTGGACCTGAGAATTTGCATTTCTACCAACTTTTCAGGTAATGCTAACATTGTTTATTTAAGAGAAACACTGCCTTCTGCAATGTTTTTGTAGCCAGTTGGTCCTGAATTTAAAGTTCAGCATATCCCATTCAAGAACAGTGATCTTTGTAAAATGACCTACATTTAAGAGTCTTCATTTATTCTTCTGGAAAATGAATATATTAAAAGCCTATTGCATATCTTATCTAATAAAAGAGTAATATGCAAATTAACTGTACCTCTGCTATACCCACCAGCCACACCCACCAGCTAATCAGAGCGAGTATGCAAATTAACCCAACCAAGATGGCTATGGCCAAAGAGAGAGCAGGAGGAAGGCTTGGGTTGCTCCTGGCAATGGAGGAAGCCAAGCTTCCCACACACCCTGGTTGGCCCAGGCCTCTGATTAAGGCAACTAAGTTTCAATAGCTGTTTGAGCCAACTACAAAGTGTCCACTCCAGGCTACAAAGTTTCCATTGTAGAAGATAAATAAATCCCAGATACCAGGGCCTCTGCTCGGGTCACCAGGGGGCATGGCCAGCCTGCAAACCACCACAGACCCCTCATT
Source organism: Lasiurus cinereus (assembly GCA_011751065.1). NCBI lineage: Eukaryota > Metazoa > Chordata > Mammalia > Chiroptera > Vespertilionidae > Lasiurus > Lasiurus cinereus. The sequence goes on along the minus strand of JAAGEH010000226.1, from coordinate 25,428,781 downwards.
CAGGCCATGCTATGCCCCAAGAGAACACCCATCCTGATCCAGGACACCCTTCAGGGCAAACCAGCTGGCCCCCATCCATGTACCAGGCCTCTATGCTATCTAATAAAAGAGTAATATGCATATTGACCATCACTCCAACACACAAGATGACTGCCCCCAGGTGTTCAAAAGATCCTGCCCCCATGTGGACTCAAGATGGCCACCACAAGATGGCCAGTAAGGGAGAGCAGTTGTCAGGGACCAGGCCTACAAGGGAGGTTAGTTATGGGTGATAAGACCAGCAGTGTAGGGCAATTGGGAGGGACCAGGCCTGCAAGGGAGGCCAGTTGGGGGTGATCATCAGGGGAGGGCAGTTAGGGATGACCAGGCTGGCAGAGGAGGGAAGTTGGGAGTGACCAGGCCTGCAGGGAAGGGCAGTTAGGGGTTACCAGGCCTGCAGGGGAGGGCAGTTAGGGGTGATCAGACTTGCAGGGGAGGGCAGTTAGGGGCAAACAGGCTGGCAGGGGAGTGGTTATGGGGTGATTAGACTGGCAGGCAGAAGTGGTTAGGGGAAATTAGGAAGGCAGGCAGGTGAGCAGTTGGGAGCCAGCAGTCCTGGATCGTGAGAGGGATGTCCCATATTGGAGAGGGAGCAGGCTGGGCTGAAGAACACTCTCCTCCTCCCCCATGCATGAATTTTGTACACTGGGCCTCTAGTCTTAATATAATGAATAAAAACCAGAATATGCTAAGCAGTCAATAAAAGTTACTATAATTATTAAATGCAAATTGTTACATTTTTCATATCATCAAATATTTTCAGTCTTCAATATCTGTTTCCTAAAGGCAACAATAGTAGACTAACATATGTATTGGGAACTGAATTAACATTTTCTTACATTTACATAATGACATAATTTGAATTTTCCTTGATTTGTCTGATATTATGCATTATGGTTAGTGCTTTGACATGAAAAAAAAATTGAAGATAACAATATTTTATCACCAAGTCTTTTGACTTGGTGTTTTATTTTGCTAGCATGCTCTGGTACAAATTATTGTTTCCTGATGCAACCTCCACTGTGAGCAGCTCTCTGGAAGTGACTGGCCTCTTCTTCAATGCGATAGGGATTGTCTTTCAACTGGGGAGATCCACGTAAGACAAATAACTGGGACAGTTGTTTAATTCAGAACATCAAAGCAAAGACAGGCTCATTAGAAATGATGATACCCATGAGTAATGAGAACTCAATAAATAAAAATGTGTTAAAAGATATTTCTCTCCTCTCTCTCTCTCTCCCTCTCTCTCTCTCTCTTACACACACACACACACACACACACACACACACACACACACACTTTATTAAAGGGAGGTATTTATGACAATGTCCATTTCATTCTTGTCAATACAATGCTAATAACACAAATTCCTCCTGTTATAGCCTAATCAAGTCTGTATTCCTTTACTCCAATGCCCTAAAATCCCTTTTCTTAAACCACACATTTCTAGGCTGGTAGGCGTGTTTTCCAGCTACAAAGCAATTTCTAAGTTTTGAACCTGTGGGCAATGAAGAGCAGGATGACCAAGCTCTTTAACTGGTTAGAGCAAAACTTCCACTCAACAGGTTTCAAAATGAAAAGTCAGTGAGATTAGCTGGCTAAAGAAAAAAATTCTGCACTGAAATAAAATTTCATTTTTCCAGCCCATCCCCACCTTTACCTGTATTTTTAATATCCACTCCCCTACTTTAAAAAAACAACAACACAGAGTGTTTATAAGATAAAGTATAAAGGACTCAGTTCAGTTTTATAAAGTACAAACAGTTCTCAAGAAGAAACATGCTATCTTGAGTTAAGTATTAAGTATGATTATTAATCTTAATATATTTTTGGAGTGACAACAGATGGTGAATACAATAAAATATTTTGATAACTTCATGCTATATTTTCAGAGATTTGGAGGTTTATTGAAAATATCAGGTTTTAAATATTAGAATATGTAGATGCTTTTTTCGATCATTGTGAACAAATCTTTTTTTGCAAATAACATGCTGGAGTTTAAAAAGGAAGGTGGAACTAAGAGAAAAGTAGAAAGCACACACATGTACAACTGAAAAATCTCTATAAGAATTCTAGTGGAACAGCAGGCATTACACCTCCAGGGCAATCTATGCATCCTTTAAACAGAAACTCCCTCAGATGAGCTCCTCTAGGATCGCTAAAAGAACTTGGGCCAAGTATGTCAGCATTGCAATTACTGAATTGGCTGAAAACACTGTTGTGTGTCAACCTTTATTTGTCCTTTAAACCAAGAAAAAAGAATAAAAGTATGCCTGTAGGCAAAATGAAGTCCCCTTCTTTCTTTCCCCTCCCTTCCATTTCTCTTGCTCTCTTCAACTTAAATGAGATTTGTACAATGAATTGTAATAGAAAGTTCATATGACAAAAATTACAGTGGTGTGGCCAAGAAAACACCCAGGGGGCTTTTAGCTTCCGTTGTGCCAGGAATGAACTATCAGATCAGCCTTCTGGACTCTAATGCGACGCTGTCAATAAGGATACATCATCTTTTTTGTGGTGTAGAAGAGCTGTCGGTTGTAATTCCCATTATTCCAAAGCCAGGATTTTCCATTAGTCCAGCCACCTGCTGGGTTGCTCTACTCACGTTTAACAGTCTGAACTTGAATTTATCATCATCTGTAGGAAGATGGGAAATGAGCGAGCATCCCTAATTCCCTTTCTTCATTTTTTAAGTGTATGTATAATCTTTATGAGGAAGCAGCAAAGCAGTAGAGGTGGGGGATGAGTGGGAGAACATTTTAGCTCCCACTGACATCAGAGTTCCAGAACAAGGTGGAAACATGCTGTCTGTTCTAAAGCCAATTCCAGCAACAAAAAGAATGTTTTCATTTCCTATGTGATGTAGTATCAAAATCATGCATATCCACGATGCTATTTGTCTTCAGCTTCCAAAACGATCTCAGAAGATTTCATCAGACCTCTGGGGAAGATGAAAGACTTAGATACAAATCAAATTTGCACACACACACAAAGTTCAAGATTCCTAATTACTACATTAGCTTTAAAATAGAGCTGTATGGAAGATAGGTGTCTATTTTTATACAGCTTTTCCTTTCCTTCTGAAAGAGAAGAGAAAAAAAGCTTCATAGAAATCAGGAGGAGAGAAAGCCCAGAGAGCATCAAAACCTTCCAGATGATCTCTAGAATCAAAGTTCAAGGAAAATGAACATGAATATACCGCAGTGGTCCTGAATGATAGAGTCACGAATGGTGCTTCATTGCCATTTCCAATTTTAAAAATCAGCACACAGGTTTACAGGAATGGTAAGCAATCTGCAATTAAACTCTGGCATTGGCTTGTGGATAAAAGCTTGCAGCTCTTATCTGCCCAGTTTTTATACTGTTCCATCAGGATGTTGTCTTCTGGAATCCCCTCTGTCCAGGACAAGATACAGAGAAAAACACAGCCATTCTGACATACCCGCTGCAGTAGGTGGCGCTGACCACTCCAACTAAGAACAAGCCAGAGGATAATGGCAGGTCAAAAGGCAGCAGGGAAGGAAATACTCTCAGGAAAGAGGAAGGATTTAAAACACACACACACACACACACACACACACACACACACAGCCCCTGAGAAAACACTGCATGCCATTGTCTTCCTTCAGGAACCACGAGTTCATCCCTTTCTCATGAATTCCCTCCATGTGTATAATCTCGGATTAATGACTCTAAACAGTGAGTCTGTTCTTAAATCCTGAGGGTCAGCTCTGTGGATTTGAGGAACTTGGATAATTGGAAGGACTATTACTTATGAGATGGAGCACCAGTTCCAGGGGAGGAGAGAAAGAAACACAACAAATAACTGCTCTGTTGTTGTTTCAGGTTACCAAGAGAGTTAGCGCTCCTATCAGGGAGGCTGAGAAAACTGTATTGTGACAAAGCAAAATGCCTCCTGGGTGCCTGCATCTAGCAGAAAGCTTTTGATGTTTGATCTGTAATGAGATGGAAGAGGAAAGCAGTTCCCTTGGTTAACTAGCATAGACTGGATATGAACAGATTCAAAGATTTAAGCTTCAGCTCTGGGACAAGATCCCCCATCCCAGTAATTTATTACTTAGAAAATTCTGTAAGTTCTTTTCTTTTTTTGTACAGAATATGTGATGATTTTTAACATATTTCTGTTTTTGTATTTAACGTGGATAAGAGCACTAGTGATTGCTATGCCGTATTTCACTTTTGCTTGTTTAATTCTTTCCACAGTGATTACACTGTGGCTTTATTTAATTTCCTTTGGGCAAATATGAGTAATCGGAACCTGAGCTTCACATTGGGCCCAGATACTTGGTACTAAAAGTGCACAGGCGGTAAACAAGTAAATGTAAAGGGCTACATGTAACACAGAGCTCAATAGGAAGATATAATGGTAAAACAAACAAAAATAACCAGTTAATTTTACTCCACATGGCATGCTATGGATGATGTCACACATATGGTTATTCATACCAGGAGCAGCTACTTCAGAGATGAAGTCAAATCCTAGAAAATCTGTCAGTTTGGGTTAACAGAATGTCGTTATTACCTCTAGTCAAGCAGATGGAGGGCAAACTTCTCTGCTGGATTCTGCTGCTCTTTAATTAATGTCCACATGTATTATGTCAATATAATGCATCATGTTTTGTCTAAAGGTTGTCTTTCTTTCTTTTTTTTTAAAGATGATTATTTCATCTCATTTCAAAATGTGAACAGTTGTCCAAGAGCTTAGAGGCATAGGTAGATATCTGGAAAATTGTGTTGATATCAGGATATGAAAGAAAAATAAAAAAAAGCAGGCCGATTTAAATATTTTATTCTTAATGTAGTGATAGCTTTCAAAGGTCTTTCATGAGCATTTCCAGATGAGGGATTTTTAGAGTGTACATGTGAACATCAAGAGAAGTAGGAACCCCAGATGCTAAAGCCGTGCAGGTCTTATTACAGTGCTTTTCCTTTATAAAGAAATTAATAGCTGCAATTCATTTAGTGCTCTGTTGACTCTTGTCAGTGAAGAATGGCAAGTGGGGAAATAGCACAATAGAGACATCTTATTTCATAACTTTTTGTGTTCAGAAGTAACAAGGAAGCCCTGGTGTCTAGTATTATGCATGTAAAACTGTGGCTGTAGAATCTTTTGCACAATTCGAAGAATAAACATACAATGTAACAACAAAGGAAGACACATGCCTTAACTATAAATGTTCTTTCTTAAATGCATGATAGGTTTGCATTGTTCATTTTGAGAACATATTTTCGCATTGCTGGCTCCAGTCTTGAATTATTTAAGTGAGTCAAATCCAAAATGATTAAAATGTGCAAATATTATGTGGAATCACTCCAATAGGAAACAGTAGGCAGTGATCTGATCCCTTGAATTGAGCACTCAATTGCTTAGTTTCCTTAATTGACATCAGTATTCCTACTACAACTGGTAACATATATTCTGTAGTTCTACACAGGGCTTCTGAGTGTATAGACCACACCACCCTCCAGGTCTTTTTACAGTGCTTTTCCTTTATAAAGAAATTAATAGCTACAATTCAGTTACCAGAAGATGGTAACTGAATCCTTTAATGAATACAATTTTCCAAGTGAAACAATCATTTTATAAACTCTCTACCCCCCCCTCTCTCCCTCTTTCTCTCTCTCTCTCTCTCCAGGATTTCAGCATCCTGGAGAGCAAGGGCTATGCATTCTAATTTTATTTTCTCTAAACAACCTATTTGATAGCTACATTCCTTCACAATTCTAAGATTTTATAGGCTCACAGATTCACTGAAGTGATAGGAAATTAAAGAACAGATTCTAAGAGTCTACTGAGCTCCACATTTTTGTATTGCTAGTTTAGGCCAGTGGTTATCAAACAAGGACAATTTTGTCCCCCCAGAGTACATACAACTTGGGAAAGGGAGAGGTGCTACTGAAGTCTCGTGAGTAGAAGCCAGAAATGTTGATAAAAATTCCAAAATGGACAAGGTAGAATTCAAAACCAATAATCAGCTGGCCCAAAATGTTAACGGTATTAAGATTTAGAAATCCAGCTCTATGTGAGTGCAAGTATCTGTCACCTCTAAAATCAATTAAAAAAAACCCTTGTAAGTAGGGGAAAGGGTGGTTTACAAGTCAAATAATTATTTCCATAATAAGTACTATAACTAAGGAAGAGATATACAATACCAAATTTGGCTCTCTTAATTGTAAATGAATTATATGACCATACATGACAGTCTATCATAACTTCCATTTGCTATTTCACTGAAGTATCACACTGTGTTTATTTGTTTGACAACTATTTTTAATTTAAAAATATTTTTTTTTGCCAATCCTATAGGCTGGCCAGCCTCATAATTCACTTTGCTATATTATCTATTTGACATTTAGAGAAATTTCAAAAAATAATTTCATCTGTACTTGGTTTTCAACAAATATGCTAATATTAGAACCAGACTCCAATTGTAACATTTGACTACTCTCTGTAAGAAAGATCAGAGAGCTGAAAGTTTGGATCCTTTCCTTTTAGTTCTAGCCTTTTTTTTTTTTTTACCAACTTTCTAAGCGAGCTGATAGCCCACTCTACCTCTGTGTACCTGTTTGTTTTTTGTTTGTTTGTTTGTTTTACCTGGGAAATGTAGATATTTTCCTGCCTTTTAATAACACCTTTTTATAACATCATATAATGATATATGATGACCAAAACATGGCCTCAAATGTAAGATGTTCATAATATGTTTATGTTTATTTTAAAACCAGTGAAATATGCTCCTGAATTTTGAAGTTTTAGGTCTTGTTTTACTTAAAATATATATACATTTTATAGCAGAGGACATGACTTTGTCAATGGAGGGAAGTTCTAAAAATTGTGAGGGGACAGCATATATTGAAAATCCCATTAATATGATAAAGAAGTAGTAAAATGTTCATTGTTATAACCTAAAAAAAATCACAATTTCCAAAATTCATAGTAAGTACAGATGACTTTATAAGAAAGAGGAAAATGAGAGAATAGAGGAAATGACTATTACCTAGGCAAATAACTTAGTATTTTTCTTTACTTTAATTTGATATAAAGAGCCAAGATAGGGGATAGCATACCTTGGTAAAAAAAAAATACTATATAAGTTATATTCTTATAACCTGGAACCAAAGTACTGCCTATATATACTAGCCCCTGAGATAAGTCCTATTATTATCTCTTCTATGTAAGGGGAAAAAGTAAAGCACAGAGAGCCTAAGTAATTTACCCAAAGTCAAACCCTAGAAAGTAGTAGATGTGGGGCAAAAAACTCAAGTGGTTTGCGCCAGTATCCTCATTATTAACCACTCTGCAGAGCAGCCTAATAGAGGCATACTGTCAGTAAGAAGCAATGAAAAAGAAAACTAAAACCATAGCAGATTTTACATTAAAGTTTTGTTTTGTATGAGATCAGCTTATAAAATTATATTCCCAAGCATATTAACTTTTTAAATATCAAAACATTATATAAAGATACTGATGAGGTATGAAGATTAGCTATTTCTATCATCATCATCATTCCTTACTATTATTAACTGACTTGTTAGGTTTCTCAACTAAAACAAGGTGCCCACTAAGCTTACAAATACCATATACTACATATTTTCTAGGAAAGCCCAGATTTTTATAACTGGGCTTCATGAACAAATATACATTATATACTACAGAAATCTGGGCTTCCCAAGAAAATAATAGTAAGTATATGGTATCTTAAACTTACAGTATAGTATACAGAATATGAACATATTATTCAAACAATAAGATTAAAGACTGTTATTAATTTCTATGTTTTCAATACCTACCTGTTACCACCTGATTAGTATGTTTTGCATAATCAATAAAACCTACCTTAATAAATCATTCAACTATATAATAATCCTAACAATTAACAGCTTGATTCCTTTAGGATGTAACTTTATCCATTACTCCTTAGTTGCTCAGATCTTTTCTATTTGGTTCTGTGATACTGTGATTATTTGAAATGGTTAAATAATCTTGGAAATTACTGAACCTGATGATAACTTTAATTTCAAGACTTTGAAGTACTCTTCTTGATGCCTCACTACTTTTATGGTTGTCTTCAAAGTTCACACTGTCTCATTTACTAACATCTCTATGTAGATCTATTGCAAATTGTATATAATGTTTCTTGTGCTCATCATACTCTCATCAACATATTTTGAGGTTATTAATAGCATGATAATTTTGAAGTGTTATGTAAAAGAAGAAGCCTTTTATGTAAAGGAGATCACATTAATCCAAACTGAAGTTTATGCAGTACAAGCTTGAGGGAAAAGAAATTTGAATGCAAATCAAATTGGATTTTTCTGGAAATATCCCTTTGAGTCTATGAGAAAACCACTGTAGCTGTGATTAAAATGTGTTCTCTGATATTTGATTAGAAAAAGTTCCTGTCCTTTCTGCAAAAGTGTTTGTTAAAAAGGAACTTTATAGCATTTCCAATCTAGTTTAATTATCCATTCAATAGGCATTGACTTTCACCAGGGCAATGTAAGTCAAATTGGGAGTGGAACAAATACATAGGAATAGTCCATGTATAGAATGAGAGAACACTGAGACAATAAAAGAAGGCTCCTCTTTTCAGAAGAATCTAGTAAAGAAAAGAGAGGAAATGAATCATATTAAAGAAGGATCCAAATCACAGGCCTCAGAAGCTCTGGCAGCCTCAGCAAGGCCCTTAATAAGGATTAAAAGCAAGGAATCAGCTAAACCATTTTGGCTCAGTGGATAGAGCTTGGGCCTGTGGATTGAAAGGTCCCAGGTTAGATTCTGGTCAAGGGCATGTACCTTGGTTGTGGGCACATCCCGAGCTGATCGATGTTTCTGACTCTCTCCCTCTCTGTAAAAAAAAAAAAATCAATAATATATATATTTAAAAAAAAAACGAGGAATCAAAATGACATTTAATATATTCTTTAATATTTCAAGAAAGCTTTTACTTTCCTCGTGATCTCTTGTTTTGCTCAAAACTTCCTTAAAAATCATGTTTTTTGTTTGTTTGTTTTTGCATTTGAAAAATGAAACAGGGTAAAGGAATGGAGTGAGTGATGTGGAGGAAGAGAGGAGCTAATTTAGAGCACAGTCAGGGAAGAAAGGTTTCTGTGATGGGTGATATTTCAGTAGCAACCATAGTAAAATCCAGGCCAATGGTTAACAAAGGCAAATGTCATGATGTTCATGAAAAGCTTGAATACAACAAAGAAATTAGAGAAGATAGTGGCAGGGTGATGTTATACAGAGTCAGGGAACAGATGATAGGAAGAACTTTGAACTTTTGCTCAGTGCACATTGGGAAATAATTAGAGTGCTTTGAAAGGGGAGTGTCATGATAAGAAATACACAGTAAATGAATCATTCTAGCCATGGAGAGATTAACAGATTTGCAGCACGCATCAGATTGTGTAGGGTCATAAAGTCCATGGTAAGGCATACGAAATTTAATATAAATGTGAGTGAAAGCCAAGAGAGTCATATAAATGGAGTATGGAATAATCTTTGTAATTTAAAAAGATCACATGACTTGCTGTGTGGATTATACTTTTTAGGAAAAACAGGCAGACCAATTAAGGGAATATGTTAGTGGCCCAAGTAAAAGAATTTAATTGTTTGGACAAGATAGCTGAAAGAGTGTATAATAAGAAATAGATAGTTTTTGAATATTGTGAAGGCCGAGATACAGGAATTTGATAAGATTGGTGGGGGAGTCTGAGTGAGTCTCCCGCATGTGCCACACTGGCCTACAGATTATTTTGAGTTAAAATCAATCAAAACCCAACAAAGTCAGAAAGAGGTGCTTTTTTGTTGTTGTTGTTCACTTGCTTTGTTTTCTTTTTCCTTTTATTTTCCTCCTTAAAGAGATTCAGATAGAAAAACCTACCTCAGGAAGAGAACCTTATCATAATTACCTTAAGAATATTCACCTTAGCATTAAATAGAAAGGGTCCAAGCAGGAGCCTGTAACCTGGGTTTCCCTGTGTTCCATTGTTTCTGGGTTGCCTAGAAGGAATTTGCCACTTTCTCAGCTCCTTGGGAATTGCCTATTTGCCCTCTTTGAACCCCAACACCCATCCCCCCACTTTCTTCTTTGTCCAAAATGACACATACACCCCATTTTGCCTCACTGTCTGGATTTTCAAGCTTAGGTGAATTCCCTGTGTGCATGTATTAAAATCTGATTGTCTCCTGTTAATTTGCTATATGTCATTTGAATTATTCACCCAATCACAACTGAAGAGGTAAGCGAAAAGATTTCCTGGCCCTGACATTGAATATGTGATTTATTAGAAAGTGAACAGTCAAATAAAAACTCCAAGCTTTGGTGACTGAGTAAATTTGTAATTTATAGTAAATGATTGCTAAGATAAGGACTTTGGAATAAGAGGCATGGGGAATCAAGCACTCTTCTTAAAATATGTTGAATTTGAAATGCTCTTAAGCTTTCAAATTAGAATGTGGATTTAGCAATTGTATATACACATATGTGGCTTTATTTAAAGGTTTACTCTGAAGAACGATATTATAGAGTCATTAGGAAGAAATAGATGGTGTGGTATAAGAAATTTCCAGTCCTCTGCTTCCTGGATATATGGTAAAATGGCATTTCTTAGCTCCCTTATGGTTAGTTAGGGCCTTGAAAATAGCTTTGAGAGGAAGCTCTTTTAGGTGGAACCATTTAACTTCAATATGAGGTTCTTCAAGAACTCTATTTTTCTGCCATTATCTTCTGACAGTTTTCCAGATGATGGCTGCTCCATCTGTCTGGGTCCCTAAATGAGGACATATAGCATAACTTCCAGCTGACTCACAGCAACATAGCAGAAATAAGAAATCAACCTTGCTCTTTTAGTCTCCTGAAATACGGTAGTTGTTATTGCAGCATAGCTTAGCCCACTCTGGATAATACAGAAATTACTAAAACCATGGGATTGGATAGGATAATGTAAGGAATAAGTATAGAAAGAAGACAGAATAGGCCCAAGGATTGAGCCATGGGGCATTCCAACATTTACTAATTAGAAAGAGAAAGAGGATGACCATCAGGCAGGGAAACAGTCTTTAGGATATTTGTTTATTTAAAAAACAAACATTATTAGTATTAAAATAGTTGCTTTAAAATTTTCAGAAATTTAATAAAAACATTTCCCCTTTGGGCAGAAGGCCTGGGAGAACAGAATAACTTCTTTAAAATACAAATTATAGCCAGCTATAGCATGAATAATCTGCAGACTAAACAGATTCTTTTGAAAATTTCTGATTATTGAGTCTAGCACACAGTCACATGCCAACCCACTGCTCCCAGCCCATGTTAACTTCATTTCTTCAATTAGCTTTAATATTGTGCTGAACATTGTGGCAAAGTATACCTAATCAGGGTCCAGTCAAAGTTAGTAGCATTGTTAAATTTATTTGACAAGTTGGTCATTGGACTTAGGTGGCTTTAATGCTGTGTCAGCTTACTTATATAAGAACACCAAAATATAAGCCTATTAATGCCTCGAGGTCTCCAAACAAAAATGCTGAGGACAATCAATCATAGAGAGCCAACCAGCGCTTTAAGCTATAGTCAATCAAATAATGTCTTTTCTTTGCTTCTTCACTTTCTCTATTTAAGTCTTCCCCCTGGCTCCCATTAGTGGAAGAGTGTTCCTAACCACATCCGGTTTGGCACTGCCTGTTCCAAACTATAAATGTTCAAATAAACCCAAACTTTTTAATATGCCAGTTTATCTTTAACAACATATACCAGGGTTTTTACTGCATATCCTATTTTGTTAATTGCAAAGTCATTTTCTTTTCCTTAATTGGATTATATATCCTTGAACTTCAGTTTTCCATGAATATTGGATTATTTGGCGTGCCAGGTATTTGGTGTCTGAACCATAAACAGATGAGCTAAGCAAGCACGCCCCCATACCAATGTGCACATGCTCACGTGTGCACACACACCCAGCCTATTTGAACTCTGTAATGTACTGTACGCTGAGCAATGTATAAGCTTTGCTGTCCTAATTGTATTGCTCAATACATGACAGGCAAAAGGAAGCTTCATGTGTCTTGATGAAAAAATAAGACAAAGCGGCATCTGTAGCCACCCTCCCATGTTAGGTTTAAAAGCTTTAAAGCAAATGTGAGAGTGACTGGTTTCCATCAGTGACAGCTATTAGCTTCATTTTTAAATGTTAACTTTGAAGCACTATTCTACTGCTCTTCTTCCATACAAAAGCTCATTTCAACACTATCATAATTCAATATATTAGAAGACAATTTAATCTATATTTATTAATCCAAATTCCTGTTAATTAACTGCTTGTGATAATAGTAATGGAAATAACACTACTGAGATGATCATTGCATCAACAAACACATTTTTAACATGGAAGGCATAGACTGACAGGCACTGACAATTGTGTCACAACATTCCCTTCTCCCTGGCAAGGTGAGAATTTTCTTTTGACGTTAATTTTAAAACAAGCCACGATTTCAGAAACATTGACAAATTTTGAAATGATAGAAGTTTTAGTTTGAATATTGTCCAATGTTTTCTCTCCTTTCATTGCTAAAATGGTTTTGGTATCCTTTCCCTTGACCCTATCTAAATGAGAGAGTTCAGCTCAAAGAGGGAGGGATAAAAGAGCAAAGGGAAAGGTGGAGAGACAGGGGTAAAGAGACTAGGGAGAGGGGTGTTATGAATTGAGGGGAATTGAGAACAAAAGGATTAGGCAATAGTGATGAGTGAGAATTGGAAGTGAGAGGAAAGGGGTGACAGTGTAAATTGTCAGATATTGAATCTCTTTTATAGGCTTCTATAGATTCAATTTCTGAATTTGAGAAAGTAGAGTCCATTTTGACTTATTTGAACTCTGCTTCTTATTATATTTATTTTTAAAATCTTATTTATTAGAGTTTAGGGAGAGGGAGAAGGAATGGGAGAGGGAGAGGAAGACAGGGAGGGATGGAGGGAGGGAGGGAGGAAGGGAGAAAGGGAGAGAGAGAGAGGATTTGTTTTTCTATTCATTTATTCATTGGTTGATTCTTGTATGTGCCCTGACCAGAGATAGAACCCACAACCTTGGCATATGAAAGATGAAAGAATCAAATAAATATTGTTTTATTTATGCGAAGGTAATGTACATTGTTTCGTGTAGAGACACAAAATTAAATGTTGGGATTCAAGACATTTGTTTTCAATTTCAGGCATAAATGTGAATTTGGTAGATAGAGCTATGTATATTAAAGTGCAGTTATGAGATGCTTTTTGTGAAATTTCCTTTGGAAACTATAAAGTTCTAACTAAACATTGGTTAAATGAAAATAAATATGTAAAAAATTTGTAAAGAGCTTTATTCCTATAGAGTTCAAAATAAAAAATACCTATTATTATTGCTATTATCAGAGTTCCCTATTGATGGGAGTGACATCCTGTAGTACTATGACATCAATTATACAAAAATATGGGTGAATAATGTTTTATATGATAATTTCTTTCAAAAAATAATATATTTTATTGTTTTAGGGGGAATGTCTAGAGAGAGAGGAGGGGAGAGGGATAGACAGAGAAACATAGGTTGGTTCCCTCCTGCATATCCCCAATTGGGGATGGAGCCTATAACCCTGGCATGTGCCCTAATCTGGAATCAATCTGATGACCTCTTGGTTCCTGGCTCAATGTGTAACCACTGACCCACACTGGCCTGGCAGATAATTTCTTTTATGAAACTTCTTTCTTGGTAAGTTTTACTAAGAGGAGTGTCTGAACTGTCGTATTATTTCCTCTCTATCGAAAATTGTTCTTCAGTTATAAGGTATGTTGGAGTGCAAAGCAAGAATTTAACGGCAATCATTAAAAATATTATCTGGGACAAACTATGATACTTTATTTTTTTTTATTAAGCCAGGATTTGTGGTGAAGGCAAAAATATTATTCTAAATTCAACATTAGATGTGTAAAGAGATATCCTAAGTTTAACTCACAAAAACAAAGGATGGGGGAATGTTCTAAATTTTAACAGTCTGAAGAGCCACAAATTCAAGTTACAAGAGTTTTGCTTATTTATCTTTTGTTTTTGCTTTAAACTTTGATTCAGATTTGGCCTTTCCCAGCACCCATATCTGAGGAAGTAGACATAAACTCAAGCTCGGGAACTGGGCCAAAGTATCAGAGCAGAAAATGGGAATTAAATGAGGAGCCTACTAAACAATGTCCTCTGGAGGTCAATGGACCTCGTCAATATAAGGCACTGGGAAAGTGGGCAAAATGTTTTCATGTTCTTTATAGTCTCTTATGATTTGTAGGAAAAATTCTCCAAATATACTTCCCAAGTCTGCTTAGTATCACATCAAGGCAGAAGGGAGAGAAAAACCTATCATATCCAAACACTCTGCAGTTTCTCTGGAAGAGTTGGAGGAATATCTAGCAAAGCGGGAGATTCTTAAAACACAGCTGTGCTTTACTCCAGTAGTATATGCGTAGTTGGAAACCAATGAATTAGTGGTATTAAAATACCTAGGTTTGGGTCCCATTATAATCACTTGGAAGTCTGGCCTTGCTCTAATCTATCAATTAAAAAAGATGACACAACAGAGGAGTAAATAAAATAATAAGCATTACATGAGAAATAGCAAGATGATATGCGTTATAAGTATTAACATCAGCCAGTTTCATTGACTTGGAATAATTAACATTCAGATATTCAGGGCATCTTAAATAAATCTATCAATTTCCCTTTCTTTATCCTGGAATATAAAATAAAATTATCTTTTAAGTAATAATTAATTTAGATGACATCCCTTCTTTTCACTAGAACTCTTTACCTTTGGGGAAAGTAAAAGAAAGAAAATATAAAGAACACTTAACGAACGTCTATGTATCCCTTACTCTAACTTTTACTTCCCTCCTCTTGAAATGATCATTTTTATATTTATTTTATACATAAAAAAGAGAGTCAATTTAAGTCCCCCACCCCTTTCTCTCTCTCAGCATACAAGGTCATTAATTGCTATTGGGACCTTCATAAACCCTAGTCTGCCGATGGGGTGAAAACTCTATTGTTAAATGTATTATGGCAGGACTGTCTTTGGAGATTGCCTGCTTGATTGCTTTGTAAAGGCCCAATGGCACACAGCAATTAAAATCCATAGACCTCTGTAACCCTTCTGATGTTTTATGGGCCTTTTTGTGTCCTTCGGTGGAGTTTACCATTTGTGTATTTCCCACTGGGTCTCTCTTTCAAAACTCTAAGTGGGATTATTTTTTATCCACTGTGATAAAGCTAGTCATACATCATGTGAAAGGTTAATGAATATTTTCAAAAGGAGCATATGTTTTAAGTAAGAGGGTGAAAGTTATAGTAAAGAATGGTTATAGAAAAACTAATGGTATTTTCCCAATCTCATCAGAGTTAACTGCTATAAAGCTCACCTATGATTATTAAGTGCCGCTCATAAGACTGAAATAACCTCAAAAATGAAGGAAGTGACCTGAGTTCACATGTAATGCCCACTTGTGAACTACTGCCCAGAAATTTCAGTGTTCAGTCATCAGGGGTATATACCTTATACAGCACAGATACATCTATTTATTTTCTATTTCATTGGAATGAAAAGTTCTACCTGAAGCTAGGAAGTGTCCAGATTGAGAAATTTCATATTGTAATAACCCGGGAGAAGCCAGAGAAAAGACCACCAGAGTGGTGTTAAGGAAAGCAGCCCAGCTGAGTATAAGCAATGGTTCTGAAAATTCTCACAGTACCAGGCATCTTTCTGCTCTCAGCACCACTATCAGAAACTCCATGGTCCTAAAAATAAAGTCATTAGGCAATTCATAATGCTTTCAGTCATTTGCAATTGTAATTCTTTCTTTCTCTACATACCTTCTTTCTACTGTCCCTCCCCATTTTGTCACTCTGCTTACTAGTCCTCTCACTGTCACATATTCAAAGGGCATTTAGACATCTTCATTGGAAAAGTGATTTGTACACTTTAAAAGCAAATTGTTCAGTGCCTGGTGCTCTTTGAAGGAAAAGCATTATTGCACTTCAGAAAGAGAATACTGAGCTTCAGATTGTACTCTGCACGAAGCTCACATATTCTACAACTTTACAAATCATTATTTTAGGTGTAAATGGTAAATCTGAGAAGAGGACAAGTCCCTTATGAATTTTCTAAATTATGTTCTGAAAAACATTTTGTGTACTGTAGCTGGGAGAAAAGTGATTATCCCATCATGCGTAGGTGGCGTGGAAGGAAAAGAGGGTGAATGTAATGATAATGCGCTATTACTTAATGGAAGGTGGACTAGTTCTTAATCCCCATTACCAGATGGTCACAGATCAACAGGAATAATTCAGTAACTCTTTGTCTAGCTCCATGGGGTTCTTATCTACTTAAGAAGACATGTTGCAATATGCTTTTTAAATATTATGCTTTTTAAATTTCTAAATATTATTGCTTTTAAAAGCATTGTGTTAAGTGAACTACTTGAACTGTATGTAAACGCTAGCTAATTTTTTCTAGATCTGAATTTTCTAAAGTACTGACCATGTTCGTTATGCATCTAGATCACCTATTATGTTTGTTTAAAAGATAAATTCTTGAGTTAGTCACTTATATTGAGACTAGAGGTCCAGTGTATGACATTTGTGCACTCGGGGGAAGGGGGAAGACCCTCAGCCTGGCCTGCACCCTTTAGCAGTACGGGAGCCCTTAGGCCCATGGGGAGAGGACCTACCCTGTCAGTTGGATATCCTTAGCCCTGTCAAAGATATGAAAGAGATTCCGACTACTGCTGCTGCACTTGCCAGCCATCAGCTTTGCTTGTGGCTGAGCAGTGCTCCCCCTTTGGGAGTGCCCTGACCACCAAGGGGCAGCTCCTGTGTTGAGCATCTGCCCTCTGGTGGTCAGTGCATGTCATAGCGACTAGTTGTTCCACTGTTTGGTCTATTTGCATATTACCCTTTTATTATATAGGATAGTTAAAAATATTCATTGAAGGCAATCTTCTTAGAAAGTCCTTAAGTACATAAAAGCATAAAAAATCTTGTTTTAGAGGGGTAATGATCTCTAAACACATGTAAATGTATAACCTTTATTAATAAACTAGAGGCATGTTGCACAAAATTCATGCAAGGAGCTCAGCTCTTGCAGCCCCAACTTTGTCTGGAAGAACATCTGGAAGAACACCTGGTCTAATTAATATATTACATTTTATTATTATAGATATGTGAATAAAATTCTTACTATATATTTGCTTGTTAAAATATTAACAAAGAAAGCCTGGGGATTGTGATGACATTATATAGTGGAAAGAGAATAGACTATGACATAATTTTGTGGGGATTCAAATTATGTTGCAAAATTTAATAGTTTTATGATTTTAGGTAAATATTGTGACTCACCAGCTTAAGGTAAGCAATTTACCTATTTTAAACATTTGGCATATTAGTGAATATTTCTCAGTCTCAATTTCCTTATATATAAAGTAGGTACATTACTATTGTTTTTGAGTAATAGCCTTAAAAGTAATATTTAATATATAAAGTTGTACTTTATTACAATTAAGATAGTATAGCAAATTTTAATTTTCAAAATTAAGGTAGATATTGTAGCAGTTGCGTTAATGACTTATTCTAGAGGATCATTCCCTGTTGGAGAACATCAAGACATATTTTCTGTAAAAGAAAGACAATTCCTTTTATTTTACTGAGGCACCTTTGCCCATGGTGTACCTATATATTCACCCTTGTTATAGTGCTCTTGATTCATAGACATCTGTGGTATAATTACCATTTTAGAAAAACAGATGAAAATTAACTATATTAGATTAGGCTGCACTCACATTTTACCTCTCTGGGTAAAAATGAGTACAATGAGAAGGCAAATATGTCACATTTATACTACAAATCATTCTTTCCCATCTTACTGTCAACATTGCTAATACAACATTGTATTTCCATGATGAGCTTGACTTGTAACAGACAACCATTACCAATAAATAAGAACTAATATCCTACTTGAAACTGAAAGTTTTATTTAGTTCAATTAATAATGCACAATAATTGATCCAAAATTTCTGGGCCTTCTAACACATATACACACACACATTCACCACATATATAATTCATACAATGGAATATTAAAGTCACTACAATCCAAGTTAAAACTTATTTAATATATTAGACAAATGACTTTATAAAACTATATAGTTTTACTATTTTAAAATACTTGGAAGTTTATTATACAATTTATATTAAGAAGTAGCTATATTTGAGTGGTGGGATAACAGATAATATCATGTATCTTTTATGATTTTCTAAAATGTTCAACTATTCTATAATAAGCATATTTTAGCTTAAGTAATGCATTTCTCATCACTTGGAAAATATGATAGCTATTGCTCTTTATACAATATTTTTAAAAATTTTTCAGATAAAATGCTTGTCTTTTTTCTCATCATTCTACTCATCACTGTTTCTTTTCTATATTGCTTCATAAATTAAAGTTGTAGAAAACTAGCTAGAAAGTTATTGACATCTGGTGGTTGTGAATTACACCCTAGACAAGATAGTTTCTAAAGTAAAATGCTATAGCTGGTATAAAAACAAAAAGAAAAGAAACAAAAGTAGTAATTCAGGTTTAGGGTTAGAAATACACAGAAAACTGTGCTTTTTAATATAACCCATCATCTCAGAATATCCAAGAGGTATTTAAGTATAGATACCATTAAAGCCATAGATAAATTATACCTATACTATTGATCTGGTGCACAACATTTATGCACAGGAGTGTGTGTGTAAAGAGTGTGTGTGTTGGGGTGGGGTGGGGGGGGGGGGCACAGGGGCCGAACCTCAGCCTGGCCTATACCCTTTTACAATCCGAGACCCCTCTGAAGATGTCCAATTGCCAGTTCAGGCCTGATCTGTGTAGTTGGACATCTTGCAGTCTGACATCCTGCTCACATTCCAGGACCTCTCACTCCTAACTGCCTGCCTGCTCACTCCTAACTGACCGTCTGTTTGTTCCTTACCACCCACCTGCTTGCTCCTTACTACTTAGCTCGCCGCTCTTTAGTGCTGCTGTGGAGGAAGGAGAGGCTTCCACCACTGACACTGCACTCTCCAGCTGTGAGCCCAGCTTCTGGCTGGGCAGTACTCTCACTAATGACCAGGGGGCAGCTCCTGCATTGAGCGTCTGCTCCCTTGTGGTCAGTGTGTGTCATAGCAACTAGTCATTCTGGTTGTTCTGTCCGTTCTGTAGTAACAGTCACTTAGGTTTTTATATATATAGACGCTAGACTTTGATCTGATCAAACACATCTTATTATAGATTTAAAAAGGTATAAAACAAGAGGCAGGAATAGAGTGAATAATGCCAAGGCCAATCCATATATGAATTCTTTTATCCTTTAAGAATTATTATACAGATTTTTTAGAAGTGAAGGAGGACCACAATTCTAAATATATCTAGAAAGAACTATCTTATATTAGTTTTCTATTGCTGCTATGACAAATTATATCAACTTAGGACTTGAAACACATATTTCTGTAGATCAGAAAAGCAGTATAGGTCTCATGGGACTAAAATCAAGGTATCACCAGGGTTGCATTTCTTTCTGGAGACCGTATGGATAATTTGCTTCCTTTTTTTTTTTTTTGCCAATATCTAGAGGTTGTCCACAGTCCTTGGTTTGTGGCTACCCACTTACTTCCTCCATTTTCAAAACCAACCAAGTCAAATATCTCTCTGACCCTTCTCCTATCATTTCAGATGGATTATTTAGGATAATAAATAATTTACCTCAGATGGATTATTTGGAATAATCTACCCATTTTAATTCCCCTAACTATTCACCTCTACAAATCCCTTTATCTGTGTAAAGTACTATAATCAGGTGATTAAGATATGAATACTTTAGGATGATCATTGTTCTGCAAATCAAAATTCTAAAAATAATTACAGAAAACAAAAAGTCATTCTGAATGAGAAAACAGAAATAATTGGCAGTAAAGCAAAGGAAGTGATAAAATGAGAACTCACTGAAGAGAATAAAATTGTACCTAAGTATTATAGTCAACCATAACTAAGAAAGGGCTGAATGAAAAATGAAATGAACAATAATGAAATATTTGTAGGAAAAATACATCAGCTTAAAAGTACTACTGAATATGTTCATTGAGGGAACTCACATTTTTCCAGAGTAAATTATCAAGTAGAGACACACACATAGATATATCCTACACAAATTTATTAAATTCAGGGGAAAAAACAAAACACACCTCCAGCATTCAGGCAGAAAAAGGTGCTTGTTACCAAAATACAATCATCTAATTCTTCCTAGATGTTGTCTCCATTATGTTAAATGCTTAAACAATGTGCCACAAACTTTTTTTCCAACTACGACCCCTTCTAATAAAATAAACATTTCAGGTCCTATTTTAATAATATTTAAAAATAAAAGTCAATACATACTCTAATTAAATATAAATCAAAGCACATCTTTGATACTTCTCAGAAGGCAAAGTTTTACAACATATAGAAGGCAATTCATAAAACAGTAAATACAATTAGCCACTCTACACAGGTAAAAGTACACCTCTCTCACTCTAATAATCAAATAAATAGGAAATCATTAAAATAATATAAGTTGCCTCTATTAAATTTATAATATGTATGTTCTTTCCATTAATTACATTATAAAGTAGTTATATGAGATCTAGACGTTCAATGAGCATAATCTTTTTAAAAATCAATTTTATATTGTGTATAATCTTAAGTGTTCATATCCTTTGAATCAATAAATTATTTCCTAGGAATTTGTCCTAAGGAAATAATTAGAGAAGCCTAAACACATGTACATACATAAACAATCATTAGATAATTTGTTATCACAAATAGGAAACACTTCAAATATCTAAGATATGGGAGTTTTAGATGTTATAATACCAGTAGGATAGATAATTATGAATAATCATTAAAATATGTTTTAAAGGAGTATTTATAAAAACAAAAAAAAAACACACCATGATGATCTAATAGTGGGAGAAAATGACTATGTAAATTGTCTATATAGCACAACAACAATCCTATATAATAAAAATCTAATATGCAAATTGACCAAGCATCAGAACAACTTGTGGAATGATGGGTCACTGTAATGTGCACTGACCACCAAGGGGCAGATGATCAATATAGGAGCTTCCCCCAGCCCACAGACCCCAGGCCAGCCAAGGCGGGTGCCAGGAGGGGCTGCCCGATCATCCCGCCAGTTGCCCTGCAGAGGATGAGGAGCAGCAGCAGCAGCAGCAGCAGCAGAGGCGGCAGCAGGGAGCAGGGCTGGCTGGCAAGCGGGAGCTCAGAGGGCAGCAGTGGGGGGAGGGGATGACAAGCAGGAGATGCCAGGCCAGCCACGGTGGATGCCAGCAGGAGCCCCACCATCACTCTGCCATTTACCCCACAGATAGATAGCCCTGATTGCTGGCCAGACCTAGGTACCCTACCCGTGCATGAATTTTGTGCACCGGGTCTCTAGTTAAATCCATAAAGATATAATGAAAGTAAAGATCCTATTTATTAACATTAAGTCACATTATAATTTTTGTTAAATATAGGTTAAACCAGTGGTTGGCAAACTGTGTCTCATGAGCCACGGTTTGCCACTCTGTTGACTAATGACTTTGCCAACCACTGGGTTAAACCAATAAGATATTCTAAAACTGTGTAATTACTTATAAAAATAGGCATTTATTTTGAAAGAAATATTTCTTATTGGATTTCTATTAAATATAGTATAAATAAAATATCTTTAAAATAGGTTTGATTTTTATTTACCCTGGAGGAAGTTTCCTATTTTAATATTTCCCACTTAATTATTCTATACAAACACTTGTTATTACTGCTAGTGTACTGAACAAACTAAAAAATTGAACCTTAGTTGTATTACATGTAAAAGAGATCTGATATGAGGATATATAAACTATACAGATATTTAGAACAGAGAAAGGCACATATAAAAAACTTAATACTTTAAAACATTTTATATAAGCAAAACCACCTTTATTGAATCTTCCTTGTCTAGATAATATAGGATTTACTAGGATCCACCAGAGCAAAAACCTTCACCTCCCCTTTTAAACAATAATAAAACATTATACCCTGCATTTATAAGATTTGATGATGTAACTAAGAACCCACTTCAAGGTTTCAGATGTTCTGAGTGGCCTGTGAGAAAGTGTCTCAGACTTGGGCCCACATTGTTCCTGTCTCTCAGACAATAGAATCATTAGCAATGAATATCTCCCTGCTCTTTGCATATCTTCTATTAGAAAAAAAATTGTAGAGACAGCATTTCATAGAGAAGCTTAAGAATTGCTTGAACTAGTAGGAATTTCAGGAGAAATAAGTGATTCAAAGGAATATAATACCGAATGTGTCCTGCAGTCAGGCAGTGGAGATAAAAGGATCTCCTTTGACCCCGTGACAATGGTTATTGATTATCTTGTGATGTAAATGAATAACTGTAATTCCTAGATACTATAAATACTTGATTCCATGTCATCTTTAGATTTCACAGGTGTCTGTATCTATGCTCATATCAGTTTTAATCAATTTAATAGAACCAGAGAAATTAATATCCTCTAAGTTTTTCATGTTTTATCATGAATTGATTATAAATTTGTAAAACATTAGTAGGATCAGCAACAGTATTTTTATAACTGGATGATTTTTCACTTGGGTTATATTCAATATATTCAATATATTTCAATAATACCACACATACACTCTAAAGATTGACTTCCAAAAAGGCTGTTCTTTGGCTGTATTCATATTTTTTAAATCAAATATGCCACTACTCTCTCTATGATCCTTCTGGCCTTTAAGATTATGTGATAATGTCTAAAAGCGCTGAAAATAGATTATATATTCTAAAATGTGTACAATCAGCCTACAAATCTAGTGTAAAGAACCTTTTATGTTGGCTTAATGGAAGAATACTGACACTGGAACAGAGTGGATATACATCTGAGAGGAATCCCTGTTTTGATGTCATGGTTTCAAACCAGACGACAACGCAGATGATACTTCAGGCACTTTGATGAAATGTTTCTGGAAATCAATAAACCTTGAAATTCTGATCCTTTATTTTCTATGGACAAAATGGTATCTATAATCAGCAGGGGGAGGAAGTGATAGTCTTCCTACAATTCAAAAACAACAGATATCAGGATTATAACCCTACAATTTAAAAACCATTGTTCTGTTTATAATGGGCTGATGACGAGGCTACAGAGCTACTTAAAAGTTATAAAATATAGAAATTAATTATGCATATTATTAAATTAATTATTGAATGAGTTTCAATACAGATATATTAAAATCGTATATATATATACATATGTATGAATATAAGTGCATACATATATACACAACCATATGTATATACACATATATATACATATATACATACACACTATATGTGTGTTAATATTTATATTTTTACTAGAGGCCCAATGCTCAAAAATTGGTACAAGAGCAGGCCTTCCTTCCCTCTAACTTTGCTAGAGCAAAGCTGCCTGGCCCTGGGTTCCTGCAGGGGGCTGGAAGGAAGCTGCCTGGGTCCCAGGTGTTGGAGGGAAGCCAGTGCCATGAGCCAGGGAAAGGAAGGCATGCTCTTGCGAGTTTTCGTACATTGGGCCTCTAGTATAAAGGAAAGCCTACTCTTGCACGGCTTCATCTGGAAGAGCATCTGGTCTAATTAGGATATTACTCTTTTATTACTCTAGATTTATATTATATTTATTTCACACACATATACAAATACTAAATATTAAAAGGAATTTTTTTCCTCATCATTACAAAACATATATTGACAATAAATACATTCCATTATCAAAAGCTAAACAAACTATAGTGGGAAGGTTAGGGAGAGGTGGGGTAGATAAGAGATCAACTGAAGGACTTGTATGCATGCATATAAGCATCAAAAATGGATACAAGACACTGGGAGATTAGGGCACGCATAGGAATAGGGAAAGGGCAATGGGAAGATATGTACACCTGTAATACATTAATAATTTTTTTTAAAAAAAAGCTAAACAAGTTTTTCTATACCAAGCCCTGTATATTTACTCATAAAAAAAGATATTTGAAATTCCATCACAAAGAAAATGTATGAGTTCTAAATCATTTTTAAAATCTCAAAAATAAAAATTACTGGTCTGATCCCCACTATGAGCCCAGGCTGGACACCTTTATATAAAAAAAATGTGGGGGACACACACTACACACACACACACACATTCATGCAGAAGAACTCAAGTGCCTGAATTGTCCTCCTACAGGAGCATCAGTTACACTGTACTTTATAGAGCTGGATCAAATGGCAGCCCCCTGCCAGATACTTTATATACACTGGCACATCCAACTAATATGGTATTAATTCTCAATAGTCTAAGTGTGATAAAATTTTTTTAAAATAATATAAAATTACTCTGTGTAATACACCATGAAGATAATATAAGAAACAGTGGTCAGGGAAAATTTAATTACAGAAGTAGCAAGGGGAAGCCCTATTAAGACAGTAAGGCCTGAAATTTGAGAAAGAACTAGTGAAATGAAGAGTCAGGAGACAGAACTTCAAAGACAAAAGGAAAAACATGTGTTCAGAGAACACTGTAGCAGGAAGGAATTTAACATTAAAATTATCCAGGACCAGCACAGCTGGCAAAGAGAAAAAAGGAAAAAAAGACCTCAAAATGAGACTGGTGATATGTCTATTGGCAGGATCATACAGGTGCTTCTACGGTATATTTAACAGTCTGGATTTTATCCTTAATGGCAACACAGAACCATGGCAGCTTTTAAGTACAAGAATGGTGGCTTAAATAACTGAATCTAGATATGGTGCAATGAGAGACTGAAGTAAAGTAAGCAAAGAGTAAATATGGGAATAACTGTCAAGAAACTACAGAATCAATCCAGGTGAGGATTGGCAATGGAGAGAGATAATGGCAATGGAGAGAGACTTTAACTTCCTATTTCCATACATATTCAAGTAATATTTGAAGAAAAAAGTCAAGAACTGGTGATGGGTTATATGGGTTGGGATAAATAGTTAATGTGAAATAATAAAAAACAGTTATCTTCTCAGAAAATATTTCATAAAAAGAAATAAATTATGAGTGAAACTAAAAGGCAAATCTTGTTAAGAACTAAAGAAACCACATTTTTTTTTTCAAATAAAGGTGTCCAGCCTGGGCTCATAGTGGGGATCAGACCAATAATTTTTATTTTTGAGATTTTTAAAATGTTTCAGAACTCATACATTTTCTTTGATGATGCAATTTCAAATATCTTTTTTTATGAGTAAATATACAAAGCTTGGTATAGAAAGACTTGTTTAGCTTTTGATAATGGAATGGACTTATTGTCAATATATGATTTGTATGATGAGAAAAAATTGCCTTTCAATATTTAAAGTGTGTGTATATGTGTGTGAAAACAGATTAGTAAAGTAAGGCATGCTTATTATTAAAAGTGGAAAGTATAGAAAAGAATGAAGGATAAAATAAAAAATATTTAACATTTTACCACCTAAAGATAGCATTACTAAATATGATATGTTATCTATGAGTATTTTACCATGCACATGAAAACATACACATGAACACATTAATGCAGAATGGTTGTGTGGAAAATATCATGGAATTTAGAATGAGGCAAAACTAAGTATAAATGCCAAATTAGCCACTTGCTAGCTGTGTGTCCCTGAGAAAGTTGCTTCGACATTTTGATCTGTCATTTCCTCTCTACAAGGAGTGCTCAACGTAATAATGTGGCATGAAGCATAGCACTGATACATGCAACACCATGGATATATTTAAGCAAAATATATAAATGAAAGAAGACTACAAAAACTGCATTTTGTATAATTTCCTTTACCTGATGTTTTACAAGGTAACACTAAGGAACAGAAAACAGAGAGTGGTTTCCAGGGTTTCAAGGTTGGGGAATGATTAACTATAAAGGGGTATGAAGCCAATGGTGCAATTGTAGAGGCCAGTGAGGGTGGCTGCAGTGGAATTGTTTTTACTACTTCCATTTAACACTGGAAGACGGATACGTATTTTTACCCACCCCCACCATGTAATAAAAAACACACACAAAGCAAAAGATACAGTTTTTAAAAAGGCAAGTTTAGTCAAGGAGAAGATTTTTGTAAAATTTTCTTATCTAACTTAGGGCTTGTATCCAAAGCATATAAAGAACTCTTACAATGCAAAATCAAGAAAAAATGACAAAATATTTAAATAGACACTTCAAAACACAGATATAAAAATAGCTAATAATCACATGGAAAGAGGTGCAACATTCTAAAAGCAGAGAAATACAAGTTAAAATCACAGTTACTGTAACTAATAGAGAGCAAAGTTTAAAAGACTACAATACTAAGTATTGGTGAGGATGTAGTAGATTCAAAATTTCATACATTGCCGAAATGCAAAATGACATAGCCATTTTGGGAACAGTATGGTAATATCATATACATTTAAATGTACATTTACTATATTACCCAGCAGTTTCACTTTTAGGTATTAACTCAAAAGAAATTACTACTTAAATTCATGAAATTTGTATGTGAATGTCTACAGAAACAATACTATTATAATAAGAAAACTATAAGCCACCCAAATGTTCAGCTACAAAACATTAATGTATCTAGAAATAAGTTGACAACGAACTTCAAAATATTTTCAGAAAATTATATGGATAATGATACATGAAGGTCCAAGAATTTTGAAACAAGAAAAAAAGGTGTGACACTTGATACTGAATTCTGTTAAAAAGACACATTTCTTATTGTATTAGTGATGCAAGAATAGATAAAAAATAGCAGTCAAGTAGAATAGGGAGTGTTCTAAGAATGGTAGATTTCATCTCTCTCATTCAAGAAGTGAGAATAGAAGCTCTCAAAGGTCATGAGTGTATGAAAGAATAGTGAGACTATCTATTCCACTATTTTACTCCACTTCCTGCTGATTTCAGAAAATCTTCTAATAATCTTAATTAGTTGTGATATGTAATAAAAATAAATTTGCACAAGTTGATAACTTATTAAACACATGTAAAACAAGAAGTCAATCATAAAAACAAAACAAAACAAAACAATGCAAATCCAGTGTCAAGCTATTCATGACATGCTGCAATCTAATTTTATTCAGGTACTAGGGACCCAGTACATGAATTCATGCACCTTGAAAGGAACTGTGGACCCCGAGGCTGTGGTGGATACAGGGGCAGATCTCGGCCCATCCTCCACGCTCCTGCTTGGCCGCTCTTGCCACAGCCCCTAGTCCCATCTGCCTGCAGCTCCCCCTCCCGCTCCCACTGCTCCCACACACTGACGGCACCTGCCCCACTTGCACCTGCTGATGGTGCCAGCAGCAGGTGTGAGCAGCAACTGCTGTCTCAATTGCCCCTCAGGAGCAAGGGGAGGTGGAAAAGCCCTGAGGGCTATCAGGGCCGGCCGCCACTGCTGGTATCCACTGATGGCACCAAGTGATCAGGGCCAGCGCTGGGCACTAGCAGAGGGGTAAGCGGGGGCAGCACCGGCAGCAGGTATGAAACCATGGTACATGGAAGCAAAGAATTTTCAGTAACCATCAGAGGCTCGCCCGATGACAGCAACTAGTGCCCCACTTTGGTCTGGAGCCCCTGCTCACCTGTTCTACCATCCCACTGTGTCTAATGCCACTCTGTTCCATGATCTGCCACTTGCTGCTAATGCCCATGTTCCATGTACACCCCTGGTGGTCACTGCACACCATACTGACTGGTTGTTTCGTTGTTCGGTCTACTTGCATATTAGGGTTTTATATATAGATATATTTGGAAATTACCTTTGACCTGGGCTATAACTGAAATTCCACATATTTGGAGAAAAGAAACATAAACACTTTTTTTTGTAGTTATTATAGCTATAATTTGAAAGAATTATAAAAAGCATTGAACTTTTTAAAGAATAGATATTTAAAGGGAAATTATTTTCCACAGTAGTTTCTAAGGTTTAATATTAAGTCTTAAGATACAAATCTTAGCAATATGCAATTATTCTGGACAGTGTGGTATTTCTTAGGTGCTACAATTAATGTAACATGCTAGAAACTATTTTGAGTTATGCTTACATATCTAAAACTCTAAACTGTACATTCCTTGATTGTGCCACAAAATTCAACTATAAACAAGAAGAATTTCTAAGTAAACCAGAAAAATCTGTCTTTGCCAGGCAATCATCTCTAAGAACCCCTGAAAAAGTAGATCCACTTCAGTTGCAGAAAAGTGAATTCTCTGCCAGATAAATAAGTCATTCTTAATGTTTTTGAGGAACAAAAACAGCCACTTCTTGGCAAAGAGATACTTTAGAATGAAAGGAAGATGGAAAACACTTCCAATACTACTGATGTAAGTAGACAATACTTCCATGACAAAAAGTATTCTATCCATGATAAAAAGCTTACTGAATTTTCAATGCCTTGTGGGAATAATACTCCTCTTGAAGATCATGTTTTAAAGGTAGAAAAGTAAGCTTATACTTGGGATATCACATCATAAATGACCAATATCTTAGAACTTGAAACTCTAATTTTTTTGCAATAAAAACTCCATTACAGTACATTTTTCAAATACCTATTATTAGCCACTGATACCTCAGCAATGACTTTGTTGTGGTTTAACTAAAAATTGAGCATTGATATTATGTAACTTTTAGTGACACTAAAAAATTCCATTGTTACTCAGCTTTAGTGTCTTATTTAATACCAAATGCAGCAACAATATTAATAGCTAATATGTATTGAGTACTTATGTAGCACTATAGTAATAAATGCTGTTGATGCATTAATTATCCCTCATAGAAATCCTTTGATATAGGTACTCATAACAGCCTGATGTTCCACATGAAAAATATGAGACAGAGTCTGAAAGTCCTTACTAAGTTTATGAATCTTAATATTAAATAATAAAAAGTAAATCATGCCATCAAGAAGAAATTTTTATATATGAAAATACCCCCCCCCACAAAAATATGCTCTTTTAGTATCAAAGATTAGATAATGTAAGTATCTATATATATAAAAGCCCAGTGACTGGAACAAAGGAACCACCAAAATGACCAGAATGACCGGATGACCAGTGGCTATGATGTGCACTGCAGCAGCCAATCAGCCTGATCTGGGCCCCAATCGCTCTGGGCGGCCCGACTGCCAATCGGCTCCCAACACTCCAATCAGAGGTGGGGCCAGCCGCCAACCACCTGTAGCCCCTCACCACCACTGGCTAGGCCCAATGGACACCCATTGGGGTAGGCCAGCTGGACTTCACCTGTGCATAAATTTGTGCACTGGGACGCTGGTCTACATACATAAGAGTCTAAGCAAACAAAGGACTGAACTATGATGCACACTGACCATGAGGGGGTAGAAGCTCAACACAGGAGCTGCTCCCTGGTGGTCAGTGTGTTCCTACAGCCAACCTCACATGGTCAGCCAACCTCCCATAGTCCCTCCCCCCACGGGCCAGGCTGAGGGACCCCACACTTGCACAAATTTGTGCACCAGGCCCCTAGTAGTTTATATAATTCCACTGTAACTAGTCTTAATAGTGGAAATAGGTCTACATCTGTATAGAATTATACCTGAGTATGAAAATGCAGTGTATAATAACCAAGTTAACGATAAATACCTTTTGATACTAAATGAAAAGACTCTCAATTTTCTTTTCTTTTTTTATTGAAACCAATTGGATTTAAGTTAAAAATAATTTTATTTTCCATTTATCCCTAAATGAAAGGAACAGAAAAATACTTTTGTCTCTTAATGCTAAAAAAAAAAAAAAGACTGGCATGTCTTCTTTTTTATCACTACAAAAATAGTTTCATGTTAATACCTTAATAGTGGTCATTATACCACATTTGTAGAACTAATTACAAGGAAGGATTTTCTGCTAAAGACATAATTTCTGTAAAAATAATGCAATATTAAAAAGCTCTCACTTCCTTTTCTTCCTTTCAGTGATTACCAATTCAGAGAATGAGTTTCTTACATTTGAAACCAGTTCCTGAAGGAAGTTCTTTTCAACATACTAGATCTTCAAAGCCATTTTTCACAATGTGAAAAGCATTCACGGGTTATAGAAAACAGAAAGACTGTGATATCATTCTGGGAGCAGTAATATTGAAATTGGGGTGTCAGAGCCTTGATGTGGGTAATGAAACTCATAGCAACATAGTACCAGGGGATTTATCTGGATATACACTAACTAGAAGACTGGTGCATGAAAATTCATACACTGGAGGCAGTCCCTCAGCCCCGACTCTCTCCCCTCACAGTCTGGGAGACCTCAGGAAGGAAGGTGACCTGGCAATCAGGGGAAAGTGACACCCCATCACACCTCTGCTGCTGTCACTGCTGGTAGTGCAAGCCTCAGTTGGCCCTGATTACCTGAACCTCAGGTAGCCCTGGATGGCTGAGGGCTGAGGGCTGAGGGAACTGGGGGACTCCAGAGGCAGGTGTGCAAAACAGTATTGTGGCTGTGGGTGCCAACATCTTTGAGGGTGTGGCAGTCAATTAGAATATTCCCTCCTTATTGCCTGTGGGCACCACCATCTTTGAGGGAAGGACAGTCAATTAGCATATTCCCTCCTTATTGGCTGTGGGCATGACCCTCTTTGTGATGATGCGAGTGTCAATTAGCTTATTCCCTCTTTATTAAGTAGGATAGCACACCAAGCACCAACACCCAAAAGAAAAACATTAATTCCTTACATCAAATGCTCATCCATGGTGATTTAATTTGTGAGCTTACATATTGGAGACATAGTTATGAGTGAACAGTAAACACTATTTTATGATGTGTTTGCCAAACTACCATGACTCATGAGCCATATTTTATAATGCCTGCATTGGGTTATGTTTTAAGTTGTGTAAATAATATGTTCCTCATCAAAAGTTAAATCAAACTAGTATCACATGCAATGACAGCTTTGTAGAACAATGACTTTTTCATATTATCACTTAGAGGTCTGGTGCACAAAATTTATGCACAGGTAGGGTCCCTAGGTCTGGTCAGCAATCAGGGTTGATCAGGGCCTTCCAGCTGCCAGCCGGGGTCTTCCTTCATTCTGTGCCACCTCTTGGTGGTCAGCACACACCATAGCAAGCAGTCAAACTCCCAGTCAGTCAAACTCCTGGTCAGTTGAACTCCCTGGGGGACAATTTGCATATTAGCCTTTTATTATGTAAGATGTGCCTTCAATGTCTCTCTAATGGATTTTCTTGATGTTTTCATTTGAAACGTGTGATCTGGTATTTTTATCTCTGTCATTGAAGACATAGGGGTTAGCAGGAATTGTTTGCAATTACGTGGCATAGAAAACATTTACAGGTATAAGAAACATAAAAATATTTCTTTAACACAAAATGTTTCAGGATATATCTCAGAACATTTTGCTTTTGCATTTGTCTTTGAAAGTGACTCACTGGCTTACCTGATTTGATAACCTTGTAACTGGAAATATTAAAAATGTGTGTAGCATAGCACATTCTCTTAAGAACCTAAATATTTTTCAAATAAAAATTGAGTTAAATGTTGAAATTCTGGGTTTTGTGAAGATATGTTTGAATAAGTTAATTAATTTATACTTTCTATTTTAAGTTTTAATATAATATGAAGAATGCAAACATAAATTTCAATTGCATGTAAGCATTTATTTACAGTATTTTTAAGCTAAGGTCTGAGATTGTTACCAAAATAGATAAAAAGAACAAATAATGAGAAAATTAAAATATAGGAGAAAATCAATAGAGGCAAAGGCAAGGTTATCTCATGGAAAGGTATTTTATGTGACAATATATAGCTAATAAACATGAACACCAAATTTGACTCAGGTTCATGGATGGCAAAGCACAAAGGGAAAGTAGAGTTCTAACATTCACAACGTTCAAGAGACAAGTTATTCAAGAGAAACACAACCTTCCCCACAATGAGAGCTGTGTCAATTTTCTCCCATAGGTCTTTATAAAAATAATGATGTCTTTGATACTACAGTTTTTTCCCTTTAGCATATACTTTGCAAGGCAGAGAGAATACATGATATCATACTGGTTTAGGAACTACTGAGCTACTTAACCAAGAGTTCATTGCTTGTCTATAACATGGGAAAAAGTACTCCAATTTTACAAGGCTGTTGGGAAAAAAGAAATGAGTTAAGTTTAGTGAAGTACTTAACTTAGTGCCTGACACATTTTAAGTAATGAATATTAACGTTTAGTGACTTCAACATCCTTTGAGGTAGGTAATAAAAATGCTGATGTGTAATTGTATATTTTATGACCTTTAATTAATGGAGTCCAGGAATGCCACTTCGATTTAGTCTAAGGGAATAATTTAAAACACCTAGAACTCTTTCCAGAGCATAATTTACAGAACACTAGCATCATAAAACGGTTCACACATATTGGTTTGTGAAACTCAGACCTTTATAGCCTTTTTTCAGGATATAGAATGCATGCTATTATATATGAGGCTCAGAAAAACCATTCTTTCAGCAACCTATTAAATTGTGTTTCATTCTTATTTGTTTTTATTATTTAGTAGGATTTCATGTTCATATTTAAAGTCATTAGTGTTCAGTTATGTACAGTTTAGAAAATAGTGCTCTGGATCATGTTCTATATACATGGTTCTGGTCAATCCTGCATAATGCTATTTCTTATAGCTTCACTTTGGATAATTAGATGGCAAATATTTCAAATTCATAGATATTTTTTAAACAAACTCAGAATGGAGATATTTTGTTTTACTGACTAGGATACTAAGCATGGGGCTTGGTGATGATTAATAATCAAATAATGGGCTTTAATAAAGCACATAATCAAAAAGATAGTCAACACAGTCCTGAATTTATATGGATAAAGAAAAAGAAAAAAAAATCAGCTGGGCCAGAATCTTACGATATCAGTTCTGGGCCCACTTCAACATAGTCATACAACTAAAGCCTTATGGAAACTGGCATACAAAATTTTGTGTAGAATATTTCCAAATCAATTCTTTACCATAGCTTTATGTTACACAGTTAAATAGTCAAAGATAAAGATGAATTAGCTTTCAATGCTACTACTTAGTGAACTAGATAATTTTTAACTCTTTCTCTCTCTCATAGCCATTTATGATCAATAGATATACATATTAGTAAATGACCCATGATATATTAGAATGAGTTACTTTCAAAATCATGGACTTATTCTCTGATGCTTCAAGCAAACTTTTACATAAATATGCGTGTAATATACCCTCTAAATTTCAGGGTAAACATGAAAACTTACTCACTAAAGAAAACTCATATATCTATTTTAATTGGGAAAAAATGGGACTACCAGAATATAAATAGACAATTTTGAAATTCTCCCTTTGAATTTATAACCACCCCATTGGCCTTTCCAATCTTTTTGGGGTATAATAGATAAACGGTCAAATAAGAATTCAGTGGATTCTTGGTTTCCGAACACCTGTTTTGAAAGACACCTGAGTATGCAATGTAGAGTACTTGTCATTTAGCAACTTAACTCAACTGAAGAATCAACTTTATCAACACTCTGAAAAAAAGTCAAAGGTTTGCAGCAACCAAGTGAACAGTATATCAGTAAATAGTTTGGAAATCATTGTGAAATTTTTTCTTGTCCTTGCTCTATACCCTTTCTGGCTTAGTGGTAGTCTTGAAGACAGCAGTCACATTTCTATTGTGAAAACTTGGCCCTGGTTTTGTTGGTACAGTGCAGACCTTATTCACAAATTCACATGTATATCTGTGTTAAACTGAGAGCAACCAGAAGGACTGACCCAAGGCACTCATCTCTTTTGTCTAATCATAAATTAACTAAGAATGGAAGTGGCGAGAATCACTCAAACATATTAGGCTAATTAGCATGCAGCCACCTAAGGCAAAAGATGACTATTGAGACATAATGGACCATCTAAAAACTCAGAAGAAAAGTTGGGGAGAGATTCTTTGGTAAATTAGGGCAATGAAAAACTCCTCTATATAATTGAGAATTCAGAAAGCTACCTGCATACCAAGAGAGGGTGCATGCTCAGAAAAGACCTAAGATGTAATAACTATGTATGGAGGTGCCAGATAGGTACTAGATTCATGGGGGAATTACTTTGTAAATTATATAAATATTTAATGACACAGAAAAAGAAAAAGTAAAGACTTAAAAGAAATTGAGCTTTCACCTCTGGCTCTTTTATAGACTTCATGCGAGCCCTGGAAATGCTGAAATATGCCTCAACTGAGCCAATCTAAAAACAATAGGATATGTTTTCCTTTCTTTTCCTTTTCCTTTACCTTTCCTTTCCTTTTACCTTTCTTCCCCTTTCCTTTCCTTTTCCATTTCCCTTTCCTTTCCTTTTCCATTTTCTTTTCCCTTTCCTTTTCCTTTCCTTTTCTTGTCTTTTCCCCTTTCCTTTCTTTCCTTTTTCTTTCCTTTCCTTTTCCTTTTCCTTCTTTTCTTTTCTTTTCGTTGTTTGACATTAAAAAAATGTCTTTAAAAATATTAACTGAACACAAGCTAAGGAACAGAGACCTACTCATGACAATACACTGTAAGAAATATGGTTTTCTATATTTGTTGATAAGTAGATGGGGGATTCCGTTCACAATTTAAATGTATACCAAATCAACCCAATTTATAGTTTAAATATCTTATGATTTCATGTCACTTATATCTCAGTAAAGCTGAAATTAAAAAAAAAACACATTAAATATGGTCTTTGCAGAAACAATTTGGAAAAACAAATGAACAACTAAAGCTTTTAGCAATTAAAAAACAATAAACCATGAGGAATGGGAAAATCTGATTTCTAAATTACTGTATTATAATATTAAAATTTCCAGTTTTCCCTTTATTTTAGTGTACTAAATTACACATTTCTATAACACTATTTTAACGAATGGCCTTCACAAATACCTTGCAAAGTATGAGCCTATTCTTGCACTAGGCAGGATAGGCATCATCCATGCTTCCATTATGTATTCATGTTAGGATGCAGAAATAGCTTCCTTTAAAAAATGATTTTGTGTTAAGAATAGTATTTTAGATTCACAGAAAAATTAAGAGAGATTTACCATATGTCCCCTGACCCTATTATCAGTATCTGTCATCAAAGGGCACATTTGTTACAATTGATGAACCTGCGTTGACACATCATAATCATCTCAAGTCTGTAGTTTACCTCAGGACTAACTCTTGACGTTGTACATTTTGTGGGTAAGGGAAAATATATAAATGACATGTGTCCATCATAATAGTATCATACAGAATATTTCCACTACCTTAAAAATCCTGTCTTCTACCATTCTTCTCTCCTCATTAATCCAACCGTAGGAAACACTGATCTTTTCACTGTCTCCATAGTTTTACTTTTTTAGAATGTCAGATAGTTGGAATCAAAGAGTATTCTGGCTTTCCAGAATTATTTCATCACTTAGCAATATGCATTTAAGCTTCCTCCATGTATTTTCAGGCTTATTAGCTCATTCTTTTTAGTGTTGAATAATACCACTTTGTCTAGAAGTACATAGTTTATTTATCAGTTCACCTACTGAAGGACATATTGGTTGTTCCCAAGTTTCAGCAATTATGAATAAAGCTACTATAAACAAATTACTTTTGTAAAGATGTAAGTTTTCAATTGCTTTTATTAAATACAAAGAAATGTGATTGCTAGACTGTATTTTTAAGAATATATATTTTTAGAATATACTAACATAGATTAGATAATTTTCTAAGTACTCAACATATCCTATCTAATAAAAGAGTAATATGCAAATTGACCATACCTCCATTACACCCACAAAGCCATGCCCACCAGCCAATCAGAGCGAGTATGCAAATTAACCCAACTGAGATGTCTACTGTCACAGAAAGAGCAGGAGAGAGGCTTGGATTACTCCCTACACTGTGGTCAGCCCAGGCCTCACTTAAGGCAACAAAGTTTCAATGGCTGTCCAAGCAGAAGGTTTAGTTCTGCTCCAGGCTACAAAGTTTCAATTGTAGAAGATAAATAAATCTCAGATACTAGGGCCTCTGCTTGGGTCGCTGGTGGGTGTGTCCAGCCTGCAAATCACCACAGGTCCCTTGCCCAGTCCACTCCTTACCCCAAGGGAACACCCTGCCCCCGTGATCCAGGACACCCTTCAGGGTAAACCAGCTGGCCCCCACCTCTGCACCAGGCCTCTATCCTCTCTAATAAAAGAGTAATATGCAGATTGACCATCACTCCAACATACAAGATGACTTCCCCATGTGGTCAAAAGATCCTGCCCCCATATGGATATAAGATGGCCACCACAAGATGGCCAGCAGGGGAGGGCAATTGTCAGGGACCAGGCCTAAGAAGGGAGGGCAGTTGGGGTGATCAAGCCCCCAAGGGAGGGCAGTTAGGGATGACCAGGCTAGCAGAGGAGGGAAGTTGGGAGTGACTAAGCCTACAGGGAAGGGCAGTTGGGGGGTACCCAGGCCTGCAGAGGAGGGCAATTAGGGGTGACCAGGCCTGCAGGGGAGGGCAGTTAGGGCTGACCAGGCCCACAGGGAAAGGCAGTTAGTGGTAAAGAGGCTGGCAATGGAGGAGTTAGGTATCAATCAGGCTGGCAGGGGTGTGGTTATGGATGATAAGACTGGTAGATAGAAGCAGTTAGGGGCAATCAGGAAGGCAGGCAAGTGAGCAGTTGGGAGCCAGCAGTCCTGAATTGTGAGAGGGATGTCCGACTGCCCATTTAGGCCCGATCCTAAACGGAGAGGGAGTAGGCTGGGCTGAAGGAAACCCCTCCCCCACACTGTGCACAAATTTTGTGCACCGGGCCTCTAGTAAACAAATAAAAAACAACTTCAAATAGTGGGTAAAGGTTTTTAGAGTGCTTTTTAATTTTGTTCTGAATGGCTTGATTTAAATACCAATGATCGAAGAGTACGGCAAATCTGCATTTAATCTCAGAGTTTATGGGTGAAAATAAGATAATAAAAGCACCTATGTTTTTTTTTATCTTTCAGAAATATTCTGGTTTGAACTCAAAATGCAATGCCAGCATAGCTTGTCAGAAGTATCAAGCAGTTTTAGGCAAGCCTGACCCATCAAACCACAAGGAATAGGCAGGATCTTTTTAACAAAGATGATTTCAGAAATAGGACAAGGTGAAAGTGGGGAGTTTGTCAATCTAACTGAACCAAATGAAATGAGAACAACTGTCTGTTTGCTTGAGAATTTTGCAAGTAATGATACAATTTAAATAGAACAATTAGCAAAATATTACAGTGGTTTTTTAGAGTCTATTTATAAGTTGGGGATTGGTTTTTTGGTCAAGTGTTACCTTTGCTCCTTTTCTTCATTGGCTTCATCCCTTCCAAAAACTGCACCAAGATCATACCTTTGAAAGTGTGAGATTTCCCCTTAAAAAAGGATTTTGTGTGATAATCTGATTCTCCCCTTGTAATAACCAAATAAAGAAGCCAAGAAAGAAGAAAGGAAGATTTACCCTAGGAAGTTGGCTGAGAAGCCAGAAGAGGAGAAATCACTGAATCCAAGAATAGAATCATTGTTTTATACACAGAAAGTCAGGAGACAAATGAAATAGGAGAGAGAAAAAATTGGCTATAGGTTTTTTTTTTAGATAGCTGTTTATCATTGTCAAAAGTTAGATCACAAATGAGAGATATATCACAATATGATTTAGCTTGATAAACATTTCCAAATATGTCTTGCTTTTGAAAGAAATGCCATTGTTTAATCAAGTGAACTTTTTCTGTCTCTTTCATCTTTGATAACATGAAAGTTAAGAGAAAGATCAATATATTATAAAACATGCATCTCAGAAATATTTGCTGCAACGCCAAACCTAAAATATACAGAACAATTAAATTGCTACTTAATTTTATCCAACTAGTCATAATGTAAGGTGGTGCAAATTAAAAATGTTCAATGTAATGTTAAATTGAGTATTGACTTAAAAATCACTAAGGTGTAGTATGATATTTGATTTTATAATTGCGATTATTGTATACAAAGGCAACTTTCAGTGTCATGTAAATTGTGGAACTTAAAAAGTGAAACAAAATATTGAAAATTTCCATACCATTTATATAGAGAGATGTTTCTTTGGAGTTCTATTCTCTTTAAAAGCTTTCCCCCCAAATAATGTATAAGATGCTCTTGCTCTTTATAATCAGCAAGATACAGATGAAAGAGACAGAAAAAGTTCACTTGATTAAACTATGGCATTTATTTCAAAAGCAAGACATATTTGGAAATGTTAATGTAGTTTAAAAATATTTCAATGCATTTACTCATGTTTTAAATATGGGCCACAAATTATTTTCTAGTACATCTTCAATAATTCTTAATCATTTCAGTTAATTTTTAAAGTCAAGTATGAATTCAGGTAAATAGATATTTTAGATATATTAATAATTTTACATATTTTAAGGCTGAAAATGAAGGCAATATATAATGATTCTATAGACATATCTATTATTTTATTTTAATTTTTAAATATGTTTTTATTGATTTTTTACAGAGAGGAAGGGAGAGAGATAGAGAGTTAGAAACACAGATGAGAGAGAGACATCGATTAACTGCCTCCTGCATGCCCCACACTGGAGATGTGCCCGCAAGCAAGGTACATGCCCTTGACCGGAATCGAACCTGAGACCTTCCAGTCCTCAAGCCGATGCTCTATCCACTGAGCCAAACCTGTTTCAGAATATCTATTATTTTAAATTAGAATTTTATGTTGGTATAAATAGGATAAAAATTTAGGGTTACTATATCGGTCTTTCTCTTCAAATATTATTAACTTTCTAAAAACTTTCATTTCTTCAATTGTATATTAAGTGAGAGTTGATGAAAACAAAGTTTCAATTCAAGAATAAAGTAAAAGCCCTGCTGGTGTTGCTCAGTGGTTGAGCATCAACCTATGAACAAGGACGTCACAGTTCAATTCCCAGTCAGGGCACATGCCTAGATTGTGGGCTCAATCCTCAATGGGGGATTTGCAGATGTCAGCCAATCAATGATTCTCTGTCATTATTGATGTTTCTATCTCTTTCCCTCTTTCTTCTTCTCTAAAATCAATTAAAAGAATCTATAATAATAAAAGTGTAATATGCTAATTAGGCCAGACGACCTTCTGGATGAAACGGGCTGCAAGGGAATCCCAGGCCCCACATACCTGTCGGCAGCCAAAGGGAAGCCCAATCCAGATGCCAGAGGAAGCCGGTGCCGTTAACTGGGGGAAGGAAGAACTCCTCTTGCATGAATTTCACGTATTGGGCCTCTAGTAAAATATAAAACATTACAGAACAGTTCCTGATTTTTTACTTGTTCGTTTATATTTTATTATTTTTCCCCTGGGAATCTCTATTATAAAAACCCCTTGGTCATGATGGCATTATACTGTAATGACCAAAGACTGGTCACCAGGAGGCTGCCTGCATGGCAAGGCACACATGGGTGGGCGGAGATTTGACTCTGGATCTCATGGAGCTGGTAGGACTTGATGCTGTGTCCCATCGGTCCTTATAGGACTTGACCCTGGGTCCCTCAGTGCACCGGGTTTGGGTCTCGTGTGTTGGGTCCCTAGTACTTCTTATAACTTGTGAGTGGAATCTTAAAAGCAAGTTTTTTGGAATCTTTCCTTAAAGGACCATCTGGATGCAGTTTGGGAAAAATCCATCAAATGGAAATGGTATTTTTTAATAAACAAATAGTCTATTATATCATTTAAATAACAAACACAGACCAGAAAGAAAAGCAGACTTTATAAAAAATATATATATATATAGTGAAAGATATAACTATTCAATTATATAATTATTTATACTATAAAGACAGAATAAAATGCTATTCAGAGAATATTGAAAAAATGTCAAGATCTTCCATTTCTAAATATTTGATATAAAATATATCAAACTGTGAGGTGATATGATATACAGAAAATATGCAATAGATACAATCAACAATTAAACCAAAGAGAAAATTAAAAGCTGAAAGTTACTTTCTCAAATGATAAATAAAATTGATAAGCTCTCACAAGATGATAAAAAATGGAAAAGAACCAAATTACAGAAGCAAGAATTAAAAAGAGAACATCATAGAGTACTCTAATTCTGATTTGTATATTTTTCTATATTTTTATTAAATTTGATAAAAATTGAAAATCAATTCCTAGTTCAACTGATATTCATGATCTTCATAATTCATTTAAAATAATACCCAGACATCAACTTAGTATTTATAAAATGTTTTAACTAATGCTTTCTCTTGTATTGTAGTCAGAGAACTTCCAAGAGACTCATCTGTAATAGGTTTATTGCTCTTTTTATTTCAAGAGGCCTGCTCTATGGTGAGCAACTGATTTCTCTCTGAATTCATGATCTGTAAGTAAATTTCTTAAGTAGACTGTTCATACCTAAGACCTGTGTCAAGATGCCAAAATCTGTCTCCCTGCATCTTTTCTGTGTATCATTGTGTGGAAATAGCAAGTTCCCTTCTTTGTCACATATTCATCCTGGTCTTAAATAATAATCAATAAAAAAACTATATTGGCTATTTAGTTCACCATTGGATAGGAACTAGAAGGTGTTTTATCTTTCCACTGTTTCCATTTGTATTTAATTATTTTTTTCACTTTTTTTCACTTCTTAATTTAACTCTGTGATTTTCAACTGAGGTGTGCTGCAGCACACTGGTGTGCCACAAGAATTTTTAAAACATATAATACCTGACTATGTAGTCAGGAGCACTGACCTCTTTTTCCCTTAGATTGTCAAATAAAAAATTGGCAACAATAGCTGATCATTGTGAATGAATCAAAATCATACCTAACTTCTTGCTAGATTGCCAAAAATATATATTTTTTGGTGTGCCACAGAATTTTAGTAACTAATTTATGTGTGCCATGAAATGAAAAAGGTTAAAAATCGCGGCTCTAACTTATATAGAAAATGAGGGAATCCTCATTTTCTTTGAAATTAAACTTCCACTGAAATCTTTTTTTTTTCAAATGAGTTCTGTTTATAACATATCATACTTCTCAAACAAATCAATAATACTGCTTCTTCCATACCATCTTACTCAATTTCTAAAAGATGATCTTGCTCAGATAGTTTTGGGGAGTTTTTAAGGACCATAATCATAATAATTTGTTTTGTTTGCCAACATTTTATGCACTTAGAGTTTTCATAAGGACATTTCACAATGCAAGTAGTTATTGCTTTTGAAAAATGTAAACAATCTGTATGCTTGTGGTGCCGCTCATCCAAATGCTTTTTCTTGTTTTTCTACAATAATTTGGAGGGTGTTGCAATGCAAACTGCAAACATATTTCCTTTCTTTGTGAGCTAAAATCTACACAAGAATATTTTGCATTTTAATAAATGCTAGTTTGCAAAAGAATGCTTCAAAATAAAATTCAAAGGCATTCTCAGTTTTTCTCCTTTAAAAAACCTAGGCAGACAGGTTGTTTCACCTGCTAATGTTTAACTTCCAATGCATGTATTAGTGTCAATTTAGATTACCTTACTTTTTATAGTTTTTTAAATAAATTCATACACATTTCGTTTGTTTTGTAGAGCTCTTTGAAGGTCAGACAGTTGGTTGTTCTTCAGTTTTCCCATATAGACAGTTTTGCCCACCTTCCTTTTCTAATATTAGAGATACATTACTAGAAAACACAGATAAATGCATTACTAACGTAAAAGCCTACTAATAAGTGGCAAATACTAGGCTTTCTTATTCAATGTTGACTGGGTTTTTTTATATGAAGCATACTGCAGAATAAGTCAAAACTCCTTACACCATTCACAGAAACTTAACCGTTGTTTCTTTCCTTTGTGGCAGCCTTAGTCACTGCTTAAGCCACATCCAGTTCAACCAGATAGACA
Source organism: Lasiurus cinereus (assembly GCA_011751065.1). Lineage (NCBI taxonomy): Eukaryota > Metazoa > Chordata > Mammalia > Chiroptera > Vespertilionidae > Lasiurus > Lasiurus cinereus. Next base: position 25,386,727 of record JAAGEH010000226.1, on the reverse strand, counting down.
GCCCACTCCCAGAAAGACCTACAAGAAATGTCTGCATTCCTCTCTTTTTGTATATTTTATTTTCCCCACTTCATTTCAATTTATTTCACTTGTGTTTTTTCTATCTACAATATCAAGGGCCATTTTATGAAATTTTTTTAAGCTTTTAAAAGTTATCCAAGCCTTATATTTTCTCTACTCTGAATGTATAGATCTCATCCATATAAACTTTAGTTGACAAACCTACATTGTCTTTTATTGCTTTCTTATATTCTTACTTAGTTTACATTTTTTGCTATTTTTATTGTTGTCTTTTTCTTGAATCTCTTCCTTTTCTCCCAAACTAGTCTGAAACCATAGCTCTTATTTTCTTTATAGAAAGGAAAGCATAAAACAGTTTATTGAAACTATAAACTTACCACTTGTATGTGCCTTAAGAAAATTCTAGGCATGACTAATTTCTCTCTTTTAAGCAAGAAACAGGAATAATCAAATGTGTAATTAGTGGTAGAAATTCAGAAGGAATAGTTGCTGCATATGTGATCTATGTAAGATTTCTCTACAGAGCACCCAGGGATTTGCACTGCCGGTTAAATGTGCTTTTTGTTTGTGTGTTTTGTTTTTTAATTTAAATTTTTCCTTAAAACAATTTCTTGACTGCAGTTATGAGAGATTTGATGACTTCAAAAATTATTTCTCAAAAAAAATTATAAGACTAAAAATAAATAGTGATCATGTGTATTTATTTCCTGTACAGTGTACTGGTGTGTGAGGGTGAGACATTTAAACTAAAAGTTATCTCCTAACCCTTTTCTTACCTATTTCCCTAGATATGATTGTTAACTAGGCAACAATATCTTTTGATATGCATGACTAGATGATTTAAGAACTACCAATGCCACTTACAGAGTCTTCCTCAGATAAATGCTTTATTACAACCATTTTTACCAATGAGACATTGAGGCACATAGAGGTTAAGTAATGTCCCTCAGGTCACACAACTAGTAAGTAATGTAGCCAAGGCATTTGGAACCCGCAATTAGGGGACACAGCTCTCTAGGAAAGCTCTTATAATAGTGCTCCAAAGCCAAATGCCCATATTATTAATTTTTAAGTATACGAAGATTCTTTACTAATTAATAAAATGCAAGCTGTCGAAACCGGTTTGGCTCAGTGGATAGAGCGTCGGCCTGTGGACTAAAGGTCCCAGGTTCGATTCCAGTCAAGGGCATGTACCTTGGTTGCGGGCACATCTCCAGTGTGGGGCGTGCAGGAGGCAGCTAATCGATGTCTCTCTCTCATTGATGATTCTGACTTTCTATCCCTCTCCTTTCTTCTCCGTAAAGTATCAATAAAATATTTTTTAAAAAGAGTTAATAAAATGCAAGCTAATTTGTTTTTAAAACCATGAAAGCATTTAGACTTAAATTATCTCAATTCAAAATGGTCACAAATACATTTTTATTATATGGATGTTTGTAAAATTAAAAGGGATGCTCTTATTGGAAAAAGCTGGGAACACCCTCTTAGATCATAAACATGAAAAATCAATTAAATCAATTTTTCATGAACAGCCTTTCAGAACTCAGCTTCCAAAGTCCCCTTTGAGCCTGTTTAGTGCACTGAGGACAGGGTTTTGTCTATGATGACTGAAGTTCTGACTGATGTTACTGAGTACTAATTAATATCTGATCCTGAGTAGAGCGCTGTTAAAATTATCATTCTGAAGCTAATTTTACAGAGAGGTTTGTCCCATGTCAACAGATTCTGCACCTGCCAACAGGAAGGAATTATATTATAAAATGCAAAAGGTTATTCTAGACGTGTTTGTTTCTGTACAAATAAAAAAAATACAAAAAACAGTCTCCACACAGATTATTTCATTCATGGTATGTTTCTGTAGCATATAGATGAAGCTTGTAATTACGCATTTATTTGGGCTTTGTTTGTTTATTCATTCGTCTTTATATAGTTGCCAGCTCCATGAGGGAAGGGACTCTGGCTGGCTGTCTCCTATTCTCAGTGTGTCACAAACACCTGGCATGAGAGCTATCCAATAATAGATGATGAGTGAATGAATGAATGATACCAAGGGATAACATACAAGTTATGTCACATCATCTGACTGACCTTTGCTGATTTAGTCAACTTCTTTGAATCTCAGTATCTTAATCTATGAAATATTGATCTCATTTGTTTTATTTTAAGCACTATATGAGATGTTATAGTAAACACTTGATAGCTATCATTAGATTTCTATTAAAGATGTGACATCTACAAGGGGCACTAAAGAATCATGAGAAGGTAGTGATAGACGATGAGAACATGTAAGGGCCCATAAAGAATATTCAGTGTCTCACCAAGAAGTGAAACCGAGGATGAGGGGTAAGAACTTGGTGCTGACAGTAATGTAACATATGTGCTGAGAAGTTAAAGCATAATAATTCAATTTGAGAAGCCTAACTGAGAATGTATTATAAACTGAAAGTCAATACACAGGATGGTGATTTCAATATTTATATAGCTAACAGTTCCACATAGAAACCAGAACAAGGATGGCATTTTAAATTCCAAGATTATAGTATAACGATAAATTATTTGATGTGGATAAAAAATCTTTAAGGCAAATATGTACAATGTAGATGAAGAAGTTTTATTCTTTCCACAAATATAACATCAGGTTTATGCTACACTCTGTATTGTAATACCACATGTGGAAGACAAACATCTGTGTTTTTAGCTTTTGAGTATTTGTTAAATACTAGAGGCCCGATGCATGAAATTTGGCTATCTGGTCTAATTAGCATATTATGCTTTATTATTATAGATGTGGTTTAGGATGTCACTTCCTCATTTTTACCTTTGATGGAACTCATGATGACCCTTCTCACTAAGCTCTGTTATAATTTATATTATAATTAATTTATTGACTTTCTTTATTGTTTTATGACCCCAAAATGCTTCTCAAAACACTAGCCTCTTTTGAACTGTGTATACATAGAATAATATAGAGTATGTCAAATTTTGATGCTAAAAACATGCTTATCCCAAAACAAAAATTATGCTTACCAAATGAAGTATCAATTCTACTGCTAAGAAAATATCAAATGAAGTAAATACTCTTTTCCACTGAAAACATGTACTGTCGGCCTCTGTATCTGCAGGTTTTGCATCCACAGATTCAATCAACCACAGATTAAAATATTTAAGAAAGAAATCCCAATTTATTGTTTCAAAAGCAAAACTTGAATTTACCATGCACTTAGCACTACGCTAAATCCACTCAATATAAAGTGATGTGCAGTAAATCCTGTAGTCTACCAGGATATGCAAATATACACTGAGTGGTGAGATTATTATAAATCTCTGAACACATAATAATCTGGCCACTCAGTGTAATCTATATAATAAAAGGCTAATATGTAAATTGTCCCCTCAACCAGGAGTTCAACCAGCAGGCAGGCCGGCCAACCACACATATCCCCTCCCCCTAGCCAGGCTGGCTGGACCCCACCCAAGCATTAATTCATGCACCAGACCTCATACACATACATACAGACACACACACACACACACACACACACACACACACACATACACACTAAGTGGCCATATTATTATGCATTCAGAAATCATAATAATCTGGCTACTCAGTGTGAGTTAAATACTAATACTAAACCATTTCATATATGGGACCTGAGCATCTCCTGGATCCAAATCCCCAAGAATACTGAGGGATGACTGTACAGGAATATTCATAGTAGCCTTATATATAATAGCTAAAACATGTAAACAACATAATTATCCATTATTAATATAATGTATAATATGTGGTTACATGCTCATGTAAGGAAATATTACAGTAAAATAAAAAAATTGCTACTCACAATATCATACGGATAAATCTCATAAAATAATGTTGAACAGAAAAATAATATAGATAAATATCAAAATAATGCTGAACAAAAATATTCATATACAAATGTATAAATACATTATGAATCCATTTATAAAAGCAGGCAAAATAAATCATAATAATCAAAGTCAGAATAGTTATCTTTGGAGTATATTAACAGAGAAGTAGGATAAGTCTATTTGAGGTGTTGGTAATCTAGATATATAAAAGCCTAAACAATCAAATAAGTGAATGGATAGGTCAACCAGTTGCTATGATGCACATTGACCATCAGGGGGCAGACGTTCAATGCAGGAGCTGCCCTTGGTGACCAATGTGCTCCTACAGCCAATCTCTTGTGGCCAGCCAACCTCCTGTGGTCTGCCCCACAGCTGGCCAATCTCCCACGGTCCCTCCTTCTGGCTGGCCAAACTCTAGCAGTACCTTCCCCCTGGCTGGCTGGCCCCGATTGCCCCAAAAGAGACTGGGTGAAATAGCCTGATAGCCGGCCAGGGACCCCACCAGTGCATGAATTAGTGCACCAGGCCTCTAGTATTTTAATATCAGTCCACTTTTTGGGTTGGTTTCACATATACTTTCATTTTTAAAATTATATCATCATACTCTAAGATGGTTAAATTTTATAATATGAATGTTATAGTTAGGAAAAGAGAATGAAGATATGTCTATATATCTACAAAGATACATTATAAAGTCAAAAGTAAATTGCAAAATAATATCTGTAGTATGTACCCATTTATAGAACCATCTCATCTCAACAAAATATGAAATATTATTACATATTTATATTTGTATAATTTTCATTTGTGTGATTAAAAATAAATATATTTTACTCATAGAGTAATTATAGGAATTTATATTCATATTTACATAGATGAGAGAATTCTTATTGAGTCAGTTTTTCCTTATAGCTAATTTTAGGCTAAAATAATTAAATGGAGATATTTTCTTAGTACCAAAATTATTCCAACAGAAATTATTTGAGTAAAGAAGTTGTCTCTTCAAATTAAATTATTTCATAAAACAATTATATATATGTATATATTTGTGAAAATCTTGCTTTTTCAAATCTTTAACTGACATGACTACTTTTATATCCATTTCTAATTAGTGCTAACATTTAAATCAATTAAAGTATCAATGATCAGTCTTTTGTAGAGTTATATGTCTGAATTTCAGTGAAGAGAAAAAATTATCAGTTTTATGTCCTTGTTACAATAAATCATCAAGTATTATTCATCACTAACCTTGTGCTTAATCCTTTCTTAGGCAGCCTGAGGAGCAATGTGAAAATATCAGACATGGCTCCTGTTATAAAGGAGATAATAATTCAATTGAAAAGATAAAGTTTTGGTAAAGATATTTTGTAATTTAAAATATCTACAAAAGGCTCATCTGTCAAAATGATAGATTAAATTCTATCCAGACTAGAAAACTAGGGATAAATACTTACTTAACACTTAAGATACTTAATGGAATTATTAGGCTGATAAATCTGTATTGAGATTAACTAAAAACAAGTGACACAAAATTGATTATGCTACACTTTAATGACTCTAAAGGAGTTAGTGAGGATAATTTAAAGTAATGAATATGAAAATTTGATTTTATTCAAAATTAAAAATTAGATTATTGTCCTGAGCAGTGGATAGAGCATCAGCCTGTGGACTGAAGGGTCCTGGGTTCAATTCCAGTCAAGGGCACATGCCTGAGTTGTGGGCTCAATCACCAGTAAGGGGCTTGTAGGAGGCAGCAGATCAATCATTCTCTCTTATAATTGATATTTTGATATCTCCCTTTCCTTCCTCTCTGAAATTAATAAAAATATATTTTTTAAAATGAATATTGATTTTTTAAAATCCCTAAATCTTTACTTATATTAATAGGCTTTGTGTCAAGTGTAAAGTAGAAATTATAGTACTGGTGATGAAGAGGAACGAGATGATAGCAAAAATAATAATTTCCATACATTGAAAGATGTCACTTGACCAACTTCAAATAAGTAGAAGACAGCCAATATTTGAATATAGTTTTATCTGAAGCCAAATACATGCCATTTCCCTCACCCCAGAATTACTTTTATCTAGTTCTATAAATAAAAATTATCTCTGATTTAATGTAAACTGATGTAAGTACGTTACCTATAATGTCATTCCAAGTCTCATGTTAATTGACTAATCTGAACATTTTACACCAAATAAAAGTATATTTTAACTGTCAAAAGATATATATTTCATAAAATTTTAGTTATTCTTTCTATTAAATTTCCCTTTTGCTTATTCTCTCTGGATATACATAGCCAAATTTTAAGCTAGTAATTAATATGTTAATATTATCAGTGTTATCTATTTTCTTTTTTCTCCTTTGTGATTATGTCAATTTATTTAAAGTTGACTGAAATTCCTGTTTATCGGATTTGAGATAAAATTAAAATTAGATGTGACTAATAACTTTTATTAGTAAATATAAATGAAGCTTCAACAAATATGAACTAGACACAAGTATTTTTCATGTGAATAGAATGTATTTGTGATTCTTACTAGCAGTGATAAAAGGTAAAAATTACTAGGTTCACAATTCAATGAATAATAGAGCTGAGAGGGATCTCCAAAGATGAAGTATATCTTCCCATATCTAGGCATTATTCATTGAGAGTACTCAACAAAGACAGGCATCAAATTTCCTCTCAAATATCCCCAATGGAAAAATAGACCCTGCCATCATCTGCTTTCAACCCTTACATGTTTCCCACTGAGACACTCTCCATGAAGCTGTCTGATTTCTTCATTCTTGCCAACTTCTCTCCTAGACTTCTGTCTAAGCAGACTGTGTTTTCCAAAATCAGTACTGATTCAGCCTGTTATTTCTGCTTTATGCTTCTGAGCACCAAGGTCTATGATTTTAGCACATGGTGCAGTAGTGTTCTAAAGACCATTGAGAAGAAAACAAGACCCCAAAGGGTGAAGGCACTAATGAAAACAATGAGCATTCTTGTAAGAAGCCCCGGACATTTAAATACAGTGTCCCAGAATGATATATAACTTTGTCAATTACAGCAAGCATTTCAAGGATCAATTACCTCTTATAAGTTGTAAATACAGGTATCATTTTCATTCATGAAAAATTGTTTAGAAAGCAAAATATGGAAATGTTTTCTGCTCATTTAAATGGTAAAAGAAGGCAAAAGACTGAAATCCTTGCCATGCTCTGCCCTAAAACAGAAGATCCTCTGTTTGGGCAACAGCGCTGTGGATATAGCCAAGAGACTGTTTTGGCACAAGAAAGAATATATCAGCATTACCAGTGCCAGTTGCATTCCATTGCCTTTAGTTTCCTGGCTTAGTATATCTGTGTGTTTGGGGGAGGGGAAAAGGCAAGAGGAAGGCAGAATCTGGCAGTCATGTCTCTTCATCTCTGTAATGTCCTTTTTAGTATCTAAATAATATGCTCCTATTTCACAATCCTTTTGCAGTTCTAACTATTGGAATATCAACATTGCCATTGCAATAGTTACCACAATATTGTTGAACAAAGCTATTATTCTACTTATTTAAAGTCAAGGAAAGAAAAAAATTGATTTAATGTAACTTTGATCCTATCTGATGTTTAATTTTTATCTGAAGTTCTAGCCTTCTATTGCTGTGTAATTTAAAACAAATCACAGAACATAGTGGCTTACAATAATAATGTATTATCTTACATGGTTTTGTGAGTTGACTGGGCTGTTCCTAGCTGGGAGCAGTCATATAGTTAAAGAAAGATGGAGGCTGCTCCTGCAGTCTTGAAGGCATTTTAAACTGGCAGCTGATGCTGGCTTTTGGCTAGGTTCTTATCTAGGGCTGATTGCCAGAGCACCAATATGTGGTCTTTCCATGTGGCCAACGCATCTTTCAGCATAGCAGCTGTGTTTTAACAGGGAGTATCCTAAACATCAGCCTTCCAGGAGAGAAGAAGCTGCCAGTTTCTGAGGGCCTGACCTGAGGACTGGCACCACACCATTTCTGCTGAGTCAGATTGTTTGAAACCGCCACAGAGATCTCTCAGAATCAAGACAAGAGAGCATGCAGAAACCGGTTTGGCTGCAGACTGAAGGGTCTCAGGTGCGATTCCAGTCAAGGGCATGTATCTTGGTTGCGGGCACATCCCCAGTGTGGGGCATGCAGGAGGCCGCTGATCGATTTCTCTCTCTTTCATCAATGTTTCTAACTTTCTATCCCTCTCCCTTCCTCTCGGTAAAAAATCAATAAAATATATTTTTTTAAAAAGAAAACTTTAATAAAAACAAAACAAAAAAGAAAAAAAAGGGGGGAACAGGGCACAGACCATCCTCCTGAATGAGTACATCATCAAAGCATCTGTGGCCATCTTTAATCTGCCACACTTTAATGATTACCATATTTGGTGAGTCTCATTTAATAAGTGGCCAAAATGGTTTGTGAATATCATTGAGATGTTAAGTTAAAAAAGAATTCTAGTTTACAATTTGCAGAGTAGTAATCAACTAAGCACAGTATATTTGTATCTTGCCAGTAGAAAAAGAACATTAACACCATTAGTATAATTTTATTTAAAATACCTCAAAACATTATCTAGTCATGGTCTTTCCCTAATAAAATGTTATGTCTTCACAAAACTTGTGACCTAGATTCAACTCTCTCAAATAGCTTAGAGTCAGAGTTTTTAATTTTGCAAGGCAGTAGACATTGTGACTGACTTCCCAATATTTCATTTTGTCCCATTATTAATCTAAATGACTCATGGCAATTTACCCCTTTCAGATATTGGTTCAAGAGTAGACAAGTCAAGTCAATCTGGATCAATGAGATTCAAGGTTTGTCCATAAATAGCACTTTGTGTGTTAATATTATCTCATCTGACCCTACTTTTAAAATGACTTACAAACCCATAGAAACTTTCTTCCCAGTGTGCCTCCTGTGAAACTCAGATAACTTTTAATCTGTTTTTTTCTTCAGTCTTTTGCATTCCAAATAAAATGTCCTTGACCCATTCGCCCAATGTCCATGGGCTAGGGAGGTCCAAAACATTTCAAATATTCAGCTTCAACTCTCACAGACTAACGTTCTCATGGTCAATTTATTCTATAAGTATTATCTCTGTTTCACCCTGTTTTCTTTAATACCAAATGGATTGAAGTAGCTCATATGTCTCTATCAGAAAAACAAAGAAAAACATATGTGTATATCTAATATGCTCAAGAATTAAAATACGCTAAATAATTCAATACACATTGGAGGTGTTAATATATTAGAGTTTCAGAGCAAAGTAAAGAAATATCCATAGCCACAGTGATGGTGATACATATATAAAGCCATTTTCTTATTATTTAGTTATGGATACACACTTTGGAAGATGAGTATACATAGGATTTTATACCTTGAAAATAATCTGTATTTACTTAAAACTCTTATTTGCAGAAAACAACATTGGCCATGTTTATCTTCTTTTGTAACCATTAAAAAGTTAATAAAGGGCCCTAACTGGTTTGGCTCAGTGGATAGATCATCAGCCTGCAGATGGAAGGGTCCCAGGTTTGATTTCAGTCAACAGCATGTACCTTGGTTGAGGGCACATCCCCAATAGGGGGGTGTGTAGGAGGCAGCTGATTGATGTTTCTAACTCTCTCTTTCCTTTCCTCTCTGTAAAAAATCAATAATATATATATATATTTTAAAAGTTAATAAAGGAAAAAAATTTAAAGTGTATATTGATCATAGAGTCTTCCCTTACAGATTTAAATTTATTTAAGTTTATTGAAAACTTGGTCTTTAATTTCTGAAATGTGAATAAAAACAACAAAATAAAAAGCAAACAAATAAAAGTACCCAAACAAACAATGAAATCCTTAAGAAAGCAATATAACAAATCTGAATTAAGCACAGAGGATGTAACTATATCTAAACCAGTTAAGCTTTTCACAGAGTATTTAACAAGTTTACTGGAAACTTAATCACTTGAAAATTAAAAATCAAATAAAACTTACATCTAAAGTTTTGTACTATATTCTATTTACTGTCATATCTGTTTAATATTGCTTTCAGGATGAGCTATTATCACATTCTGCCTATTTTATTCTCTCCAACAGGGTAATTCCATTCATCTGCCTAATAATGACAAATGGATTTCATCCCATGTGACAACTCTAATCAATTGATAATGACTGCTTGCAGCATTGTTTTGTGAACAGTTCTAAGGCTATGTCTGGACTCAACAGGACAAAAAGTTCTTTGTATCATTCAAGGACATGCATAGGAAGCTGAGTTACAAAGTGAAAGGTATCAGTCATTCCTGCATTCTCTGCTAAAAACCATTAACAGGGATTTATCTCTAGTATTTTAAAAGCCCTTTTGTGGCTTTAGTAACTGCTGCTATCTATATCTAGTAATTCCTATTATCTGGCATAAAATAATCATTCAGCAAATGAGTAAATAAATGAATAAAAATATTAGATTTTTTTGGAAAATATGTATGGTTTATAAACACACATTGGGATATGAATAGGTTGGACAGATAAGGAAAGAGGGTCCCAGGAGGCTATATCAGCAAATGTCTTTCATAAACCTCAGTAAACATAAAGAATCTGGCAAAAGATATAACAGCATATTCTGGATTGCTTGCTATCTTTGCCATATCTTCACCAAAATATTTGTTTTCTTATATATCAAACTAGAGGCCCAGTGCATGAAATTAGTGCACTGGAAGGCAGGGTCCTTCAGCCCAGCTTGCGTCCTCACAGTTTAGGACTCCTGAAGGGATGTCCGACTGCCGGTTTTTCTTCTGAGTACTTTTAAGATGATCTCTGCCTTCGTTTTTTTGGTGTTTTTATAGTTTCCCTCTAATGCACCCAGGTATTAATATTCTTTCTCCCCACACTCTTCACAGTCCAGGACCCCTCAGGGGATGTAGCAGTGCGCCAAGCAGTAATGTGGCCAAGGAGGAGCCCAAATTGGGGCCTGTAGTCACGCCACACATGCTCATCCCAGCCAGCTACTGCCACTTGCTAGTGCTGCTGTGGAGTTGGAAGAGGCTCCTGCTGCTACTGCTGCTCTCGCCAGATGTGGGCCCAGCTTCTGGCTGAGCGGTGCTCCCCCTGTGGGAGCACACTGACCACCAGGGGCCAGCTCCTGAGTTGAGCGTATGCCCCCTGGTGGTCAGTATTCATAATAGTGACTGGCCATTCTGGTCATGCTACTATAATGGTTACTTAGACTTTTACATATGTAGATAGTCTCAATTATATATTTTCTCTTTAGAAAAACATAAAATTAAATTTCATAACTTGATGAGATCTGAAATTTAAACTTAAACTAGACTGAATTACCAATATTTAGTCATGTCTATCCCAGCAGACACAAAGTTTTACCCTCTACTAGGCTGAGCCTCCAGGGAAGAACATGTGTTATATACAACTTCCCTTCACACTCACAGCCACAAGTATTTTTTCGTAAATATTTAATATGGGAATCATCACTTAATATCATGATGTAATCATAAAATCCTATATTTATTATTGTTATTTATATTGTTATTATTGATACTTGATGTGGGTATACAATATTTGAACAGTTGACTATTATTTAAAAAATTATAGTTGAATCTTCTTAGTTATCTTTTCAGAAGTTACATAAAAACCATTTCTCTAAAGCATACAAAACAAGCCTGGTTGTCATGACTTAGAGTTTAAGTGTTGACTTATGAACCAGGAGGTCACAGTTCAATTCCCAGTCAGGGTACATGCCTAAGTTGCAGGCTTGATCCTAGGTAATGGGGCCTGTAGGAGGCAGACAATCAATGATCCTCTTTCATCATTGATTTTTCTCTCTCTCTCTCCCTCTCCATTCCTCTCTGAAATAAATTACAAATATATTTTTTAAAGTCTACAAAACAATATTAATACAATTTATTTTTAAAACATTTGTCAATTACAGTTGCTGTAGAATATTATATTAGTTTCATTAGTGACAACATAATAATTCATAATCATTAGGCATTTATATAATCTATTAAATGATCACCCTGCTTAGTCTAGTATCTATCTACCACCATACATAGTTATTAAAATGTTATTGACTATATTCCCTATCCTGTACTTTACATACCCATGACTATTTTTATAATCGGCAATTTGTACATTTTAATCTCTTCCAATTTTTTCCCAATCCACTTTGTATTTGGCAACCATCAAAATGTTCTCTGTATTTATGACTTTATTTCTGCTTTGTTTGTTAATTTATTTTGTTTTTAGATTTATATATAAAACTAGAGGCCCAGTGCATGAAATTTGTGCCCTGCGGAGTTCCTTCAGCCTGGCCTGCACCCTCTCGCAGTCTGGGAGCCCTCAGGAGATATTTAACTGCTGGCTTAAGCCCACTCCCTGGGTCTTAGTGCTGCTGCAGCACTCCCCCTGTGGGAGCACACTGACCACCAGGGCGCAACTCCTGCATGGAGTGCCTCCTGGTGGTCAGTGTGCAACATAGCAACCGGTTGTTCTGCCATTCGGTCAATTTGCACTTTAGCCTTTTATTATATAGAATGAAATCATTTGGTATTTGCCCTTCTCTGACTTATTTCACTTTTCATACTTGTATTTTTTAAATAATAGTCAACTGTTCAAATGTTTTATGCCAACATCAAGCATCAATAATAACAATATAACAATAATAATAATTTAATTAATTTCTAACGGTGGAATAGCATACTATACTTAGATAACTATAGTTGGACATACTTGGGTTTATATGCTGGTTTCATCCCTTACTTGTGGTCTTTGAAGTCTAACTTAAATTTTCTGTGCTTAGGCTTCCTTTTCAGTAATGTAAATATGTCAAGAGAATTTATTATAAATGAACTAAAGGCCCAGTGCAGGAAATTGTGCATGGGAGGGGTCTGGCTGGCCCACCTCAATTGGGGCTGATAAGGGCTGGACTGGTCAGGGGGAGGGGATGTGGGAGGTTGGCCAGGCACCCCCGCTCCCATTGACCAGCTACAGTGTGTGTCATAGTGACTAGTCATTCTTATCATTCAGGATGCTTGGCTTTTATAGAGAGAGACTAGTAGCCTTGCACATGAATCCATGAGCCAGTAGCTCTCTGAGGGGCCTGGCCACTCTGCGCCCACTACCCAGAGGCTCTCTGCAGGCCAGAGGTCAATCCACAGCTGAGCGCGGAATGCTTGTCTAGTTGCCAGGGCGACGACACAAGTGTTCCTCACCCTGGCCTGGCCAAGGCCCCACTGCAGCCAGGTGTGGAATGATTGCCTCATTGCCACAGCGACAAAGCAGCATTCCACCATGCTGCTCACCCTGCCCACTCTCAGCAGCCGCCCCCCCATGGGACTGGAGGACTCTGACAGGGCTGAGAGGACTGGGCACTGCCATCTTGTGGCGATGGGTTCTGCCATCTTTGTGACGGGGTGATGGTTAGTTTGCATATTACCATTTTATTAGATAGGATGTTTCTTTTTTTGTTTTATTTGTCTGTAATCATGCCAATAAAATGACGTTAAGTTGTTATAGCATTTCATTACTACTTCAAGTGTGAGATCAAAAATTGGTTCTCTTGAGATAGATTATCATCAAATAAAAGCAAAGTGTGACTACCAATCCCAGGTATGGGGCCTGTAGGAGGCATCTAATCAATGATTCTCTCTCATCAGTGATGTTTCTATCTCCCTTTTCCTCTCTGAAATAATAATAATGAAAAAGCAAAGTGTGACTTCACAGTGCATTTGCACATCTAGGAGACATGCTCATAAGAATGGGATAATTTTCTCTGATGCCTTTCTCCATGACAGGGGGAAAACTCAATTTCTGGCTCAGAGTTGATGTGCTCCTGACTCAGGAATGCATTTCTGTCTGTATTTTACCTAACTCCTTTGGTATTCCTACCCATCCACTTCTTATGAAAAGTCTTGAAGCCTTCCCTTGTTATATCTTTCTTATCTATACCAGTATATATAAAAGCCTGATATGCAAATTGTCCCCTTGGGAGTTTGACTGAGAGACTGGCAGTTTGATAGCTGGCTATGACCTATGCTGACCACCATGGGGTGGCGTGGAACAAAGGAAAGTCTCAAGCCAGAAGGAAGGAAGGCCCTCTTGCAGTTTCCCCTTTACCCACCCTTTGCAATCAATCACTTTGTAAGTAAAATTTCCTATATAAAGAATTCTATGTGTTTATTACCTCATTCTGATTGGGGTTGTGTGTGTGCATTTTAGTGTGCAAGCATTACAGTCTTCCAGTTGTTTATCTCAACATTCTATAGCATCACATTATCATGAATTTTACAGTGCAATTACCTGGCTGCATTAGAACTGCAAAACAATTAGATGAAAAATATCAGATTTTCTATTAAAGCTCTATAAGGTCATTTAATTTTATTATTATTATTTTTTTTTAGTGAAGAGAGCCAATTGCTCATATAGAAATAGAATCCTGTGCTTTAACATTAGCAGATTTCTGCAGGAAAATGTCACATAGTATTTGAAACTAGGTTTCTTTTGGCTTTGAAAAGGCCAAATCTATTATTCTAAAGGGAGATTAAGGGAGTAACAAGTGTTGCACATTTATTCCGAGATGAGCAATAATGATAGCATAGCTTTATTTACATCCACTTGCCAATAGATTCTGCTTAGCACTGTCAAGATCAAAGCTGAGGGAAAAAACCTCTTCTTTCTCACCACTTCATCATCCTTACCCTTACAGGCATGAAAATGGAAATTCTCCTCTGTTATGGGAGATAATGTTGCTATGGTTATAAAGGTAAAGTAGATTTATCAAAATAATTGGAAGCATGATTCTCCATTATGGTTAGTGATTGCAAGGATGGGTTGACATGAAAACACTAAACTTTTTCTTTTCTCCTTTCCTGTTTCTTCCATTTCTACCTAAAGGGCTTTATGTTGTACTTACTAAAACAATCACCAGGATTATAGGTATAACATAATATGGAAATCTATGTGTTGTGTACTTTATGTATTTTATATATACATATATCCTGAAACTGACTATAGAAAGATTTTCTGATATAAGGCTTCGGATAGGTAGTTGAATATGGGAAGAATAGGAAATTCATATTGAATCTATCCATGACCTGCTCTTTTTTAATATGATTTATTTTAAGTTTTAAAAGATGAAAATATAATCATTGACCCATTACTAATGTACTGATAAGTTTTACAGTAGTGTCACTATATTGTTTATATTAAAATTATAAAGTTAACCATCACCCCCCCCCTTTTTTTTTTATAAAAGCTAGATCTAATTATCTCTTATTTTCCCAGGACACCCTCAACTAGAGACAACCAAATTTCTTTTGATTTCTCTTATTTTATTTTGGATTTTCCCTTTAGCTTGATTGCTATACAGATTTCTTTCCTGCCCACAATTCATATGACATTAAGGAGTTGTGATTCTGTAGGACAAATTACATTGATACTCAACAACTACAAAAACAAAAAATGGTGTTCTCCCGACATATTTATATCTGAAAATCTAAGAATATATTGTATACAATTCAAACATCTTCTGATTAAAAGTAATAATCTTACCTAAGAGTTGGGAAATTCATAAATATACAAGAAAGACAGAAGATTTATAATGCCCCAAACTTTAACTTTATTTGGACTCACTGTCAAGGTTTAAATATTTTGTATATACTTGTGACTTCACAATTAACATATCCAATTTCAATCTCATTGCTGAGCTACAGACTAAAATATTCAACCACCTGCTCAGAACTGCCATTTGGATGTCTAATTTAAAGATAAAATATTCAAAGGAGATCTTCCCTTTTTTCTCCCTATCAAAGTCTATTCATATACTTTCTCTTTTCCCATATCACCAAACAGTACATCTACCTAGTACTTCAAACCCAAACCCAGCAGTAATATTTGATTCCTCCCTTCTTTTCATATTTACAACCATTAAGTTCTGTTTGTGATGATCAAAATGAGTCACAAATTCTTACCACCTACATTCTTACTACCTTCATTGAAACCACCAAGTTATTTTGCCTAAAATTTGTCAAGTTTTCACAACTAGTCTATCTTCCTTTAATCCTGCTTCTGGACTGGGTAAGTTCCATTTTATCCTTCAGGAATACACACCACTGTCCTTCACCCGGCCCTGTGCTTTGAAATGCTCCAGTGCCTTTCTAGTACATTTAGACTAAGATCCAAATTCTTAACCATGACTCTTGAGGCCCTTAGGATCAGGCTCTGCCCATGACTCTGATTTCATAGCCCAATCTCTTCCTCGCATTTATTCTTTCCCTGTACTCACATTGTGTTTTATACATATTTAGCTTATTTGGATATTGTCTGTTTCACTTATTAGAAGTTTCATAATGCCAAGAATTTTATCTCTCTTTGACTGTTATATTCAGCGTAAGAAAACAGTGGCTGTAGTATTCTAGTACTATAAAGTAAAAAGAAACAAAAAAAAGAAGAGTTATTTGGGTACATGAATGAATTATTGAATGAGGTAGCCAGATAAGTACTATTGCAATAACCATGTTACAAGAGCTACTTAGAAAATGGCAAACCTGAAAATATTAAACTACTTTAATAAAGACAAGAACTATGTTTTATTACACTTTTTATTTCCCTTAAACTCCAACTCAATGCCTTGCACATAGTGATCCTCATTCAATTTCTGTTCCTTAATGATGAGAATTGGTAGCAATGTAAAGACTGGCTTCTAGAAGAGAAGCTAGTCATGAATTTATTTTAGTACTTATGTATGTATTTTCAGAAAGTCTCAAACAACAGAAGTTGATCATTAAAAGGGTATTTTAATGAAGGCATGTATGACTATTACAGTCAAGCACTAAAGTTTACCTATACTATATTCACTTGCAATTGTTTTCCTATAGAGATTATCCAGGTGTTACTTGCTACATGTCCTTTGAAAGATCTGCTTTTGGGAAATTTCATGGCTCATTAATAAATTAATCAAATAGTTTGTATAGGAAAAAGATACTATTAGAAATTTATAGCAGTCATTTTGAAGTTTTTATTAGTAGAGCTGATAAAAGTAAGTGACAGAATTTTAGAAATATTAGGTAAACTGGTTAATAATGTGAATTTTGTAGTAAAAGAAAACATAATAATTTGAAGAGAAACATCAAAAGTGCTTTATTCAAATTAATGTCCATTGCTAGCTACACATTTCCTCCATCTTTCAGGTAATTTCTGGATACCGTCCCAATAAAACCTTTCTTGTTTTGAGGCAAACCATTCAGAGATCCAATTTTTCACTTCTTTGTACATTTTGAAGTGCTGCTCAGGAAGTGTGTGTGCCATGGATCATAACATGTGATCATCTGAAGGAGTAAGATCTGGTGAATACAGCAGGTGAGTGAAATCTTTTTGAATGTTTCTTTAACTGGTTGTGAAGTATGTGATGGTGTGTCATCATGAAGCAAAATTACTTTGCTGTGTCTTCTGGCCCATTCTGGTTCACTATCAAATCCCTTGAGGGCTCCCAGTATGTGATAGTAGGCAGGCTAGGCTATGGGACCCCTCCCCAGTGCACAAATTTTGTTTATAATGTGCTATGTGCAATTAAAAATGTAGATATCAACTCCCATTCTATATTATTTGGTTAAAAAATTAAGAAACACATACATGAAGCAAGTAGATATTCAGTTCAAGACAAGATACTAATTACTCATCAGCATTGGCCATGCAGAATTCATGCTGTTTTCTTCTACACATTTTATAGTTTTGAATTTTATATGTAAACTAGAGGCTGAATGCACAAAATTCATGCAAGGGGCTTGGCCCTTGCAGCTGCAGTAGCTTGCCTCAGCCCTCGAAGCCCCAGTTTCATCTGAAGATCCTTTGGAAGAATGCCTGGAGGGAAGGCTGGTATAATTAGCATATTATACTTTTATTATTATAGATATTTGATTCACTTTTAATTAACCTTTGTGTAAGATGTGGAGTGCCTGTGATAGATTATGTTTTTACATGTGGGTGCCCAGGTACTCCAGCACCAGTTGTTGAAGACCATTCTTTCTCTATTGGAATTTCCTTTGCATCTTTGTTCAAAAGCAGTTGACTATATTTGTGTGGATATATATCTGGGATCTTTATTCTATTTTTGTTTCTTCTTTCTCCTCTCATTTATTTATTTATTTTTTTGCCTTATTGAAATAAGAATCTTAGTAAACTTTTTAAGAGAGTGATGAAAGGAGATCCTTGTTTTGTTAGAGGGAAAGTCCTAAGTCTTTTGCTACTAAGTCTAGCATCAGCTGTTATATTCTATATCTTATTAGTTTAATAAAATTATCTTATATTCCTAGTTTACTTGGGAACATTTATCATAAATGGGTGTTAAATTATGATAAATACTTTTTGTGCATTTACTAATATAGTCATATAGTTTTTCTAATCTTTTTTTATTAATGACAAATTATATTGATTCATTTATGGATGTGAAAGCAGCCTTACATATCTGAATGAATAGCATTTGGTATAGGGCTGTGTCCCTGAGCCCAGCCTGCACCCTCTCCAACCTGGAATCCCTTAAGGGATGTCCGACTGCCCATTTAGGCCCGATCCCAGTAGGAGGATTGGGCCTAAATAGGCAGTTGGACATTCCTCTCATAATCCAGGACTGCTGGCTCCCAACTGCTCGAAGGCCTGCCTTTCTGATGGCCTCTAACCACTTCTGCCTTCCAGCCTGATCACCTCCTAAGTACTCCCTTGCTAGCTTGATACACGCCTAACTGCTCTCCTGCCAGCCTGATTGACCCTTACTGTCCTCCCCTGTAGGCATGGTCATCCCTAAGCCCTCTGCTGCAGGCCTGGTCCCCTCCCAACTGCTCTCCCCTACAGGCCTGGGTCCCCCCAAACTGCCCTTCCCTGCAGGCCCACTCACCCCCAACTTCCCTCCTCTGGTGGTCTGGTCACCCCTAACTGTCCTCTCCTGCAGGCTTGTTTGTTCACAACTGCCCTCCCTTGCAGACCTGGTCTCTCCCAACTGCCCTCCCTTGCTGGCCATCTTGTGGCAGCTATCTTGTGTCCACATATGGGCAGCCATCTTTGACCGCATAGAGGCAGCCATCTTGTATGTTAGAGTCACAATCAATTTGCATATTATTATTTTATTAGATAGTATAGAGGCCTGGTGCATGGGTGGGGTCTGGCTGGTTTGCCCTGATAGGTATCCTGGATCAGGGTGGGGGTTCCCTTGGGGTACAGGTGGCCTGGGTGAGGGGCCTGTTGTGGTTTGCAGGCTGCCCATGCCCCCCAGCAACCCAAGTGCAGGCCCTGGTATCTGGGATTTATCTGTCTTCTATAATTAAAATTTTGTAGCCTTAAACGGAGGCCAGGGCAGGCCAGGAAACTTGACTTCCTCCATCACTGGGGGCAAACCAAGCCTCCTGCTCTCTCCAGCGCCATGGCTGCCACCATTTTTGTTGGGATATATTTATCTTCTATAATTGAAACATTTTAGCCTTGATCTGTCCAGGGTGTACAGGAAGCTTGGCTTCCTCCTTTGCCAGAGAAACCCAATCCTCCTGCTTGCTCTGTGGCCACAACCATCTTATTTGAGTTAATTTACATAGTCACTCCTGATTGGTTGGTGGGCATGGCTTGTGGGCGTAGCAGAGGTACAGTCTATTTGCATGTTTCTCTTTTATTAGTGTAAATTTCTGGATTTGATTTGTTAGTATTTTGTTAAGGATTTTTGCTCCTACATGTATTAGAGAAAATGTTTCCTCTTCTATAATCTCAAACAGATTGTGCAGAATTGGTATTCTTTAAATGTTTGATGGAATTCTCCAGTGAAACTATTAGGGCATCATATTTTCTTTTATGCCATGTTTTATAACTACCAATTCAACTTCATAATAAATGTAGAAATGTCCAAGTAATCTATTTCTTCTTGAGTGAATTTTGGTACTGTGTTTCTTTCAAAGAACTGTCCATTTGTCATAGAATTATTCATACATTTCCTTATTACATTTTTTTAAAATATGTTTTATTGATTTTTTACAGAGAGGAAGGGAGAGAGAGAGAGATCAGTGGCCTCCTGCACACCCGACAGTGGAGATGTGCCCGCAACCAAGGTATATGCCCCCAACCGGAATCGAACCTGGGACCTTTCAGTCCGCAGGCCAATGCTCTATCCACTGAGCCAAGCCGGTCTTGGCCCTTATTACATTTTTTAATATCCATGGTATCAGTAATCAATCACTATTGTTCAATTTTGATATTGGCAATTTGAGTCTTTTGCCTTTTTTCTTGTTTTGCCTGAAGGAGGTGTATCCATTTTATTAATCTTTTATAAGAACCAGCATTTAATTTTATTTAATAGGCTATTTTTTCCTATTTTTACTTTCAATGATTTCCTCTGTATTAGCATTATTTCCTTTCTTCTGTTCGCTTTGTGTTTACTTTAGTCTTTTTTTTTCCTTCGGTTTCCTGAGATGGAAGCTTAGGCTATTATTAATTTTAGATTCATGTCCCTCAGAGTTTCTATCTTGCAGATCTTTCATTTGTAATCCAGTTAGAATACTCAAGATTTGTCAGTGTTCTGGTGGGGAAAACTCCCTCATTATCTCTAAATCTTTGTGGGTCTGTGGCTTTCACAAATGGATGTGGCGTTTTAAAAACTTGTTTACTATTCCGTCTCCGGATTGCAATGTTCCTGATCTATTTTCTTGAAGCTCTGTTCTCTATTATTTATTTATTTATTCTTTAGATGAGATAAGAAAGGCTAGAACTGGTGTCAAACTCACTTTCTCAAACTGGTTTTCAGAATTGCCTTCTTTTGAACTCTTTTCCCCTAGATGTTAGGCATTTCTTAGAGAGAAGATTCTGGATGGGTTTTAATATGTCAGCTCTCCCCCATCTCTCAACTTGCACCACTAGAGAATTTTTCTCAAATTATCACTAGGAGATCTTGGTAAGTTCTTGGAATAAAAGCCTAAATAAGCATGGGGACTCTCTTCTGACTCCAGTACAGGAGAATTTCTCATGTTCAACTAGTCTGCACTTAGCCTCCAGGAGTTTCTTCAAATTACCATTTAAAAATGTTTCCACCAGCTCAAGGATTTTCAGTTTCTTTTCAGGTATGTAAGTTCCAGAACTATATCTTTCTGAATGAGACCTCTCTCCAGATTTTAGGGTTTCAGTTTGCTTATGTTTAATGATGGGTCAAAAAATAATTAATTTTTAATTTGGCTGGGTTTTTTGTTATAAAAACAGAGTGAAGACTCCCATTGAATTTACATATGATGCTGAAACCCAACGTCTCTAGGAATAATTAGATATTTATTCTACAACTAACATCATGACAGATCAAATTGATAAAAATATAGATCCTTAAAAAATGAAACTAGTAATGTCATACTGATTGTCATACTTTGAAATATATCTCTGGAAAAATTAGAACATTTTTTTCCCTCTCAAATGTTAATAGAATATTTATAAAAGCTGATCACTTAAAAATATGAGACCACAAAGCAATACTTTACACAATTTCAAAACTAAGAAAAAGTATGTACTATTTTAATTGGAATATTATCACAAGTAGATTTTAATAGCATTAGAAGAAAATAATGCATTTATGCTCATATTTTTAAAAGCAAACATTTTTAACACTTCAGTGGAACTATTTGTTAACCTTATCATGCCTACCACTAGTACAGGCTGTTCTATTTTACTTTCACAATTTAATAATTTTATACTGAATATTTAATGTGCATTAGAGTAATATATGGTTAGCAAAATTATGTGTCAGTTATTTTAATTTTTAAACAAACACATTTTTTAACTTGTTAATTAAAATAATTCAGTTTTAAACACATCCAAACTTCCCATTTACAAATTTAGAATTCAATCAAAGTGGTTACCAACTTCTGGACACTGAAATATTTACATCCAATATTTAAGACAGGGTACAGTAATATATGCATATTTAGTACAGCTATAATATTTCTAACTGTCTAGATAAGTTTTAACATGGAAAGCTTGCAATTTTTTTATTTGTTTGTTTTTTGGTAAGATTATGGTCATTCTTTTCAACAATGAAGGGATAAAATCCAAATCCCTTATGGGAAGATTATAGTTACTCTAGCAACTATCAGCATCTGTAGCAAGATTTCCACCCGCTTGTCCTTCACCAGCTTCTTCCCTTTCTGTTTTGGGGAAAATACAGGCTTAAAAGAAGAAACTAGTTACCTTCTTGCTGAAAAATCTATTTTTTTTAAATATTTTTTTTATTTTTTTATTTTTCACTTTCTATGCTTTTCTGGGGGAAATAATTTGTATCAATATTTTCAACTAGGCTATTTGGGTTTTACTCAGGTTGAAGATTTTATAACTATTTTAACTCTAAGCTTACACCCTGAGGCAATTTCGCAAAGAGCACAATTTTTGAAAATCAACTGAATCAATAGATGTATGTTATGATTTTTAAATTTTTATGGTAAACATTCCTTGCAGCTTCAGGCTTCATATCTTAAAGATTTTATATTAGAATATGAGTTAACAGAGTAAACATGAAATGACTATTGGAATGATTCAAGATTTAGTTTATAAACAAATGATAAATAAGTTTGGGATAATACATTACTTCTGTTGAATGAGTGTTTAAATGTCAGTATTTTGTAGTCTCAAAATAAATTATTTTAAATAAAGCCTTTCTTTTCCAAAGAAATGCAAGGAAATAAAAAGAATTTTTCACTTATTTGAGAAGGAAATGAGTCCACTGGGGAATTTTGCATGGGGGCTTGATGGGGAATAAAGAGACAACCAGAACCCAAAGCAGACTTCTTTGACTTATTTAAAATATTTCTTTTTGCATTTTTTAAAGCTTTCAAGTTTTAATCATTGCCATGTGGGATTTAAAAGGAAATTGTTAAAAATAATTGCTCACAATAATTATAAGTAGTCTGAATTAAATTAGAGCAGAGTGAGAGATGATGCGGTAAGTATAAATTTGCTTTTAAAGACTACTACTGCTTAATGAAAAGCCACATGTAATATTGTATATGAAATTATTTGTTACTGATAAGAAATTCTAAGCATTTCAAGTCAAATTAATAATGTTAGCATTTGAATTTAGTTATCATTCATGGATTTATCATTTTTTAATGCTATTAGTCAATTCATAGCATATTACGAAAGATGTTTCCTTTTGTGTTAGAATCTTGTAAAGGGCCTTCTAAAAGCTTTGTGTAAATAGTACTTTATTGTTCTCAGAAAAATATTTCATGTATTTTAAAAAAAAAGTACCATAAGAGATCAAAACCTTGTTTGTATAAGTCTGAAAACAAAACAAAACAAACAAAAACAAAGATAAATGAATATGGAAAGAATTGCAAATTTAAGCCTTAATGAAATAAAATTTCTCACATCCAAGCTTGGCAAAAATCTAAAGCTTGTGAAGTTGTGGGAAAATGAACTTTTATTTATTTATTTTTTATTAAAAGGGAATTAGAGCAAATTTTTAAAAATATTTTATTGTTTAAAGTATTACATATATTAGTACATATATCTCCTTTTGTTTCCCCATTGACCTTCCCAAACCTCCCCTACCCCTATCGCATGCCCTCATCCCACCCTCTCCCCTGCAGTGTCTTGTGTCCATTGGTGTGCCTATATGCATGCATACAAATCCTTAGGTTGATCTATTTCCCTCCCTTCCCAACACTCTCCATCCTTCCCATTGTAATTTGAGTCCGAATGGTGCTTTACTGCCTCTGTATCTATCTTTTTATACATCAGTTTATAATGTTCTTTATTTTCCATAAATGAGTGAGATCATGTGGTATTTTTCTTTTATTTCCTGTCTTATTTCACTTAACATAATGCTCTCCAGGTCCATTCATGTTGCTGCAAATGGTAAGAATCCCTTCATTTTATAGCAGCATAGTATTCCATTGTGTAGATATACCATAGTTTTCTAATCCACTGATGGGCATTTAGGCTGTTTCCAAATCTAAGGTATTGTAAATTATGTTGCTATGAACATAGGGGTGCATATATCCTTTCTGATTGGGGTTTCTAGTTTCTAAGGATATTCTCCTAGAAGTAGGATTACTGGGTCAAATGGAAGTTCCATTTTAGTTTTTTGATGAAACTCCATACTGTTCTTCACAATGGCTGCATCAGTCTGCATTCCCACCAGCAATACACGAAAGTAACTTTTTCTCTGCATCATCGCCACCTCTTGTCATTTGTTGATTTGTTGATGGTTGCCGTTCTGACAGGTGTGAGATGGTACCGCATTGTCATTTTGATTTGCATCTTTTGGATAATTAGTGACTTTGAGCATGTTTTCATATGTCTCTTGGCCTTCCTTCTGTCTTCTTTCAAAAAGATTCTATTTAGGTCCATTGCCCATTTTTTTATTCGATCATTTATTTTCCTTTTATTAAGTTGTACAAGTTGCCTGTGGATGTTGAAGATTAAACCCTTATAAGTGATAACATTGGCAAATATTTCCCCCATGCAGTGGGCTTTCTTGTTGTTTTGTTGATGGTTTCTTTTGCTGTGAAAAAGATGTAGTCTCATTTGTTTATTTTTTCTTTAGCTTCCATTGCCAAAGGATTGGTATCGGAGAAGAAATTGCTCCAGCATATGTCTGGGATTTCTCTGCCTGTGGATTCCTCTAGTATTTTTATGGTTTCCCATCTTATGTTTAAGTCATGTATCCAATTTGAGTTTATTTTTGTGTATGGTGTAAGTTAATGGTCTAGTTTCATTTTTTTTCATGTATCTGTCCAATTTTCCCAACATCATTTATTGAAGAGACTGTCTTGACTCCATTATATGTTCATGCCTCCTTTATCAAATATTAATTGAACGAAAGAGGCTTGGGTCTATATCTGAATTCTCTATTCTAGTCCATTGATCTATATGTCTGTTCTTGTGCCAGTGCCAGGCTGTTTTGAGAACAGTGGCTTTGTAATACAGCTTGAAATCTGGTATAGAGATCCCACCTACTTTATTCTCCTTTCTCAGGATTGCTGTGGCTATTCGGGGTCTTTTTATATTCCAGATGAATTTTTTGAGAGTTCTTTCTAGGTCTGTGAACTATGCCATTGGTATTTTAATGGGGAGTGAATTGAATCTACAGATTGCTTTGGGTAGTATGAACATTTTAATGATTTATTTATTTATTTATTTATTTATTTATTTATTTATTTTTCCTATTGCCCTCCCCACCCCCCAGTACATGCCCTCATCCATCTTCCTCTCCCACCCCCTCCCCATTGCCCTGTAACCACTGGCTATGCCTGCACACAAGTCCTTCTGTTGATCTCCTACAGGCCCCTCCCCACTATCCTCCCCTGCCTTCCCACTGTAGCACAACAGTCTGTTCATTATTTTCCTCAGCATCTGCTTCCCCCCTACCCCTTGATTCTTGTCTTAAAAAAAATCTTGCCCCTGTAGGCTAGAATTAAACCCACAAGAGCAAGAGAAAAATGATTGAGTACCAATTTCAATGTCCGATAGCTTTAAGTCCCAGTTTCAATGTCAAACAGTTCCTTATGTGTACATGTCATCAATGGTATCTGGATAGTGGACAAATGGTAGTGATGCCAGTCTGACCCTCTTTGGTTTGGTCCTAGGCATCCTATAATGATGCACAGCTGCTAACTGCTCGCATGGCAAGGCGTCCCAGTCCCCAGTCCATGAGCATGGTATGCTCTTCTATCTGTTTACATCTTCCTCTCTCTCTTTTTTCAGTGTCCTGTAGTTTTCCATGTATAGCTCTTTTACCACCTTAGTTAAGTTTATTCCTAGGTATCTTAATTTTTTGGTGCGATGGTAAATGGGATTGCTTTTTTAGTCTCTCTTTCCGTAAGTTCACTATTGGTGTATAGAAATGCCATAGATTTCCTGGCATTAATTTTGTATCCTGCTACATTGCCAAATTTAGTTATGAATTCTATTAGTTTTTTGATGGAGTCTTTCAGGTTTTTTATGTACAATATCATGTCATCTGCAAATAAGGACACCTTTTCTCTTCTTTTCTAAATTGGATGCCTTTTATTTCTTCTTGTTTAATTGCAATGGCTAATACTTTTATTACTATATTGAATAGGAGTGGTGAGAGTGGGCATCCCTGTCTTGTTCCTGTTCTTAAGGGAAATGGTTTTAGTTTTTGTCCATTGAGTATGATGTTGGCTATGGATTTATCATCCATGACTTTTGTAATGTTGAGGTATGATCCTTCTATTGTAACTTTGCTAAGAGTTTTAATCAAGAAAGAGTATTGGTTATGTGAAATGCTTTTTCTGCATTAATTGATGTGATGATGTGATTTTTTATCTCTCAGTTTGTTTACGTGATGTATCACATTTATTGTTTTGTGGATATTGTACTATCATTTCATTCCTGGAATTAATCCTACTTGGTCATGGTGTATAATCCTTCTGATGTACTGCTGGATCTGATTTGCTAGAATTTTGTTGAGGATTTTGGCATCTATGTTCATGAGGGACTTTGGCCTGTAATTCTCTTTCATTTTGTTGTCTTTATCTGGTTTTGTTATTAGGATGATGCTGGCTTCATAGAATGAGTTTGGAAGCATTCCTTCCTCTTGAATTTTTTGGAATAGTCTGAGGAGGATAGGTTTTAATTCTTCCTTGAATGTTTGGTAAAACTCTCTTGTAAAGCCATCTGGCCCTGGGGTTTGCTGGAAGTTTTTTGATGACTGCTTCAATTTCTTCCATAGGTATTTCTCTGTTGAGATGTTTAGATTTTTCCTGATTGTGTTTTGGATGGTTGTATTTTTCTAGGAATATGTCCATTTCCTCCAGGTTTTCCAGTTTGTTGGAATAGAGTTGTTCATAGTATTTTTTAATAATCATTTGTATTTCTGTGGGATCTGTTATTATTTCTCCTCTTTCTCTAATGATTTTATTTGGGTCCTCTGTCTTTGCTTCTTGGTGAGCCTGGTGAGAGGTTCATCAATCTTACTTATCCTAACAAAGAACCAGCTCTTGGTTTTTAATCTTTTGTATTGTTTTTTGGTCTCTATATTGTTTATCTCCACTCTGATCCTTATTATTTCCTTCCATCTGCTTACAGTGGGATTTTCTTATTGCTCTTCCCTAGCTCTTTGAGTTGTAGGGTTAGATAAATTACTACCATTGTTTCCTTTTTTTTTGCAGTAGGCTTGTGGAGCTATGAACTTCCCTCTCAAGATTGCTTTCGCTGTGTCCCATTGATTTTGGATTGTTTTGTTTTCATTGTCATTTGTTGCCATGATGTTTTTTTATTTCTTCTTTGATCTCTCTGGTAATCCAAACATTATTTAATAGCATGCTGTTTAGTCTCCAGTGTTTGATTTTTTTGGATTGTTTCTGTTGTAGTTTATTTCCAGTTTTATGCCAATGTGATCTGAGAAGGTGCTTAATATGATTTCTATCTTCTTGAATTTGAAGAAACTTTTCCTATGACCCAGCATATGATCTATCTTTGAAAATGACCTATGTGCACTTGAGAAAAATGTATATTCTGTGGCTTTAGGGTGAAATGTTCTGAAGATGTCAATTAATTCCAACTGGTCTAGTGAGTCATTTAGGATTGATGTTTCTTTGATTTGTCTAATGGTGACAGTGGGGTATTAAAGTCTCCTACTATGATTGTATTGCTCTCAATCTCTCCCTTGATATCCTCAAGGGATTGTTTTTTGTTGTTGTTGTTGTTTTGTTTTTTAATGAATTTGGGTGTGCCTGAATCAGGTGCATACATGTTTACCAGAGTTATTAGTTTTTGTTGGGTTTTTCCCTTTAGTATTATGAAGTGGCCATCCATATCTCTTCTTTTGTCCTTCACTTTGAGATCTAATTTTTCAGATATAAGTATTGCTACCCTAGCTTTTTTTTTCATTTCCATTTGCCTGAAATATCTTTTCCATCCCTTCACCCTCCCTCTGTGTGTAATTTTTTTTTTTTTGGTGGTGGGTTTCTTGTAGACAGTACATATATGGGTTGTGTTTCTTATCCAACCCATTGCCCTATGTCTTTTATTGGGACATTTAATCCATTTACATCTATAATTATTATTGATAGATACTTATTGCCATTTTTATTCTTTACCCCTGTGCTTCTTCTTTGCTTCCTATTTCCTTCTTCTTTTTTTTTTTTTTACAGCAGACCCTTTAGCATTTCTTGCATTGCTGGTTTGGTGGTAATAAATTTCCTTAAGTCTTTTTTTGCCTGTGAAGTTCCTGATTTCACCTTCAATTTTGATTGATAACCTTGCTGGGTACAGTATTCTTGGATTCATACTCTTCCTTTGCGTGACTTTGAATATTTCATTCCATTCCCTTCTAGCCTGATATGTTTCTGTTGAGAAATCAGTCAGTAATCTGATGGGGGTTCCTTTGTAGGTAACTTTCTGTTTCTCTCTGGCCGCTTTTAAGATTCTTACTTTGTTGTTAGTGTTTCTCAGTTTAATTATAATATGCCTTGGTGTCGGTCTATTGGGGTTCATTTTTGCTTGGGACTCTATGAGCTTCTTGGATTTGTGTGGGTTTTTTCTTCCCTATATCAGGGAAGTTTTCTATCATTATTTCTTCAAACATGTTTTCTATTCCTTGCTCAATTTCCTCTCCTTCTGGCACCCCTAATATGCTGATGTTGTTTTGTTTCATGTTATCCCAAAGTTCCCTTAGACTCTCCTCCTGCTTTTTATTTTTTTTTCTAGAAGCTGCTGTCCTTGGGTATTTTTTCCTATCTTGTCTTCTAGCTCACTGCTGTGGTCCTCTGATTCTTCTAGTCTACTCTTCATGCTTTCTATTGACTTCTTTATAGCAGCGATGTCATTTTTCATTTCTTCTTCATTTCCTCTTAGTATTTACACATATTGTTAAATTTGTCTTCCATTCTTTTCAGCCACCTTATAACCATTTCTCTGAATTCTTTCTCAGATAGACTGTTTGCCTCCATTTTGTTTACTTCCTTTTCTGGTGATGCCTGCTTTTCTTTCATATGCGAGCTATTTCTTTGTCTCCCCACAGTCTCTCTCTCCTCCAGGTTATCTGGTTATGTAGTTCTCTCTCTCTTGCATTGATTTAAAGGTACAAAATACAACACAACCAGGTACAATGCACAGGCAATGAACAAAAATGTATTTACAATATTAACAATCCCAAATAAAGGTGACCCCAGAGAAAGGCAAATAGAGGATAGGAGAGAAAGAAGTAGAGAAAAAAAAATAAGTACAAATATGAAATTGGGAAAATGAAAAGAAAAATAAGAAAGAAAAGAAAGAGAATAAGAAGGAAGCGGATAATAAACTACATATTGGAAGAAAATTCCAATCCCAATAAATGCCAGCAACAAGTACCTGGAGATGAATACCAACTACAAACAACTAATATCAAGCGAGGTGAGGGAAAACAGTAGCAAAAACAAAAAAACAAAAAACAAACAAACAAATAAGAAGCAAAACAATCTCAGATACAAGCCTAAAAAATTGATATAATCAACAACCATGCAAACAACAACAAAAGCACAGAGAGAAAAACAATATTTTGGATATTGAAAACAGAGAAGAGAGAGATGTTTATGGACTTGGAGCAGGGGATTGGAAATTAGATATATAAGTAGGGCGAAAATTTAATGGGATAAAAAGAATAGGGAAAAATCTAAAGAAGAAAAAGGGTAAGAGAAACAGGACAACAAAAGAGGAAAAGTTAGGAAGAGAGTGATAGCATAAAGGTAAAGTTGAGATAGAGTAAAATGATACTAAAGGAAAGGTGAAAATAGAATGTAGAACACTAATTCAAATCAAATAAAGACAAGATAACATGACATTTTTTTAAAAAAAGGTAAAATAGTATTAATAATAATATTGATTGAAAATAAAAATTTAATAATTAAAAAAGGTAAAATCAAGTGAGAAAAAATTAGTTTTTAAGTAAAAGGTGAATAAAAATAAAAATAAAAATGTGCAGTAGTGAAGGTCATTCTCTTCCTCTACTTTTCTGTTTGGCACGTCTGTTTCCTAGTCAGGACAGTATTACAGTTCCTTGCATTTTACTGCTCCTCAGTGTTGTAAGCCAGTCCTGATTTTTAAGCAGGCAGTGTGTCTAATTTCTTGTATTCCTTTATTTGTGATTATACAAGAGTCATTTTGTGATTCAACCCCTGGGTGACAGTGTTTCTGGATTGACCTCCAGGTCTATAGGTCCCCTCTAGACAGTGCTTAAATCCTGCTTTCCCTGTGGCACTCAATATTGGTTTGTGAGATTAGGTTGCCTCAGAGCTGGTTCTGTGATGGTTATTCCCTGCTCTGATCTCCAGGTTTCAGATAAACAACTTTCTCTTGCAGTTTTGGTAATCGGAAGCAAGGATTTAAATAGGAAAAAAAAAGGGGGCGTGTGTGAAAATAAAAAAAGAAGAGCCAGGGAAGTGTGCGAACTCCAGGGCTGCACGCAAGTCTGTAGAGTTGTTTTTTCCCCTTGGGTCTAAGGAGCCAGCAAACTTTAAAACTTTTTAGGATGTCCTTTTGCGTCAGATCAAAATGGATTGTTTTTCAGAGTTCCCTTCTGTTAATAGCTCTGATCACCCTTCTACATTCATGGATCATGCCAGCCCCAACAGCCATAATTTTTTCTAGGTACAGACTTCCCCTGTCCTCCAGCTCTGCAGTACACGTGTTTCTCTCTCCTGATGGGACTAGAGACCCCACTTTATCCCTGGGGAAATCTGACCTTTCCGTGGTAGAGTGTAGAGCTCCTCTGATTCTGCATTTATGCCAATTGGGGACCAGTATTCTGGGTTCACAGCTGTTTGGTGGGTGCTGGAGTTGTAGATTTTCAGGTTTCTAGTAACATCCACTTTTCCCTTCAAGATGGCATGGTCTCCACATCTGATCAGGTTGCTCTGGAAAGGCATCCAGCAGTAGTGGGGTCTGCCCAGTCAGGGGAGCCCTGTCCAGCAGTCCCCCACTGGAGTATAGCTGTCCCTCAACTCACCATCAAACATTTCCCATGTGACCCTCAGCTGTTTTTTCTATCTGCTCTGGGACAAGGCTCAGGAAATGTCTGTCTATTCTGCTGCAATTTTTTTTATATTTTCCAGAGCAATGCAGCCGGAAAACTTCATACCACTTCCACTCCTCCGTCTGTCGCCCACGCCGCACAGAGGGGGTACAGGCGAGCTGTCAGGGAGGGTGTGAGGTGCTGCCCTGAAGAACCGGAAAATGAACTTTATATGCAATGCTGGCGAGAGTTCAAAACCCCATTCAGAGAGAAACTTAACATTGTATAACAAATTCACGTGTATTTATTCATTTTATTTTGCAATTCCACTTCTACAAACTTATCCTGAAGATATACCTCTCTACCGGGACTGACCCGCAGACCCTGAGCAACGGATTACTCTGACACCCATTTCTGTGAAAGAGAAGATAAGGGACTAATTGACATAAGGAGCCCAATAAAGCCCCAATTGCCTGCCTCCTTAGACTTTTATTGTAACAACAGCTTGAACTAAAATTAGCTATTAGTTACAATCTACAGGGTAAATATCCTTGAGAAAGCATCTGGTCCTTTTAAGCAAGGACATGTCTAAGTAAACACCTGGGAGTTCAACCCTTTGGAAAATCTTTCTTACAGACATTCCAACTAAGTCCCATGCTATCCCACACCTCTGCAAATACCAACCAACGTATGCACAATTATTCACTCTGACATTATTTGAAATAGCTAAATATTGAAAACAACTTAAGTACCCACTTTTGTTGGAGTCTAGCTGAATCAGTTACAAAATATCATAAAATGGCAATCATAGGAAATATGAAGACTATGTCAATCAATATAGGAAGAAGTTCAGGCTACTTTAGATTAGAAAAGAAAAGCACGATCTAAAAGAATGTATATTATATGCTACCTTTTTGGGATGGAAGAGAAAAAGACACATGCACCCTTATACAAAAAGAAAACAAATGTTGAGCTCTATTTAGTTAGCATAGTAGTATTGCATTTTAATTCTGAAACCATGTGAAATAAATTGTGGAATAGAGAAAATTAGTGAATATATTGATTTTGCTGGGAACTTAGGGAAAATGGAGAGACAAATAATAGACTAGAAATTGAAGACAAAAGAATCCAGTGATTTAAAATTTGATCTGAAATAATTAGCATAAACTTTTTTGGTGTGTGAATAAATATTTGCATACACACACACACACACACACACACACACACACATTTCCTTGCCCTATACACTGAAACTACACACAGTGACATTCTAAAAGCAAAGAACACATCGAACTCCCATTATGAAATACTATTTCCCTCTAAAGCAGTGGTTCTAATGTCGCGACCCTTTAATACTGTTCTTCATGTTGTGGTGACCCACAACCATAAAATTATTTACGTTATCACTGTAATTGTTATACTATTAATGAATCATATGTAAATATCTGTGTTTTCAGATGGTTGTGACCCACAGGTTGAGAACCGCTAGCAGGGTCGCCTAAGACCATCAGAAAACATAGATATTTACATTACAATTCATAACAGTAGCAAAATTACAGTTATGAAGTAGCAACGAAAATAATTGTGTGGTTGGGGATCACCACAACATGAGGAACTGTATTAAAGGGTCGCAGCATCAGAAAAATTGAGAACCACTGCTCTAAAGAGAAGTTAATAGGGCTTGAGAGACATGGGGAATCTCATGTCTTAGACAAGAAAAGTTCAATGTGAACCTGAAACTCTCTTTGCGGGTTATTTCCGATTCAGTTGGGTTACTAATTTATATTTGCAAATACCACATGAATCATGTGTGATCGGTTCATATTGGAGATTCACTTATCATTAGACTGCACTGCATACTGTATCCAGTTCAGACATCTGCTTCCATAATTACAGTAAACAGCTGTTCCATTTTGGTCTAAGTAAAAAAAAAAAAATTGGTGGGATGACTGATTCCTCTATTTTTCTCATAAGGCAAATCCAAAACATAAGCAAATAGTGTCAACTTTCACTTTCAAAATATATCCAGTTTTTAAACCTAAAATCACCACCTAATAACTACCACTGTATACATGATGCAGATAAATGTGAGCTATTGGATTGGCTCCCTAATATTTTCTTGGTTTTCACATGTTCCTCACTATCTATGTTCAGCACAATAACTAGAATAATAGTTTTAAAACATAAATCAGATCACTTCACCTCAGTCTTCAACACAAACCTCTTTGTTAGCATCCCATCTCACAGAGACTAAAACAAAGGACTCTACCTTGGCTTCTAAGGATCTTGCCTGTGGCTTATCTCCCACTTCTCTCTCACTGACCCTGTGTGGCCACAGCTCTCCTTGCTATTGCTCAAGACCACCAAGAACATTCTACACCTGAGGGCCTTTGCACTTGCCCTTTCCTCCAGATAGCCACCAGGTTCCCACTCCCTGCTCAAATGCTGCCTTTTTAGTCATGTCTTCCCTGACTATCCAATATAAAATAGCAACTTGCCCTTATCAGTAGAACTGCCTCTTTTCCGGGTCCTGGCTTATTTTCTCCAGAGCATAAGAGCTATTATAAGCTTAGTTTGTTTCCCTATTTGTTATTTCCCTGCTTGCATTAAAATGCAATCTCCAGACTTCTGTCTCCAGTCTGGGATGTAAAAAGCTTAGAGTTGCCACTCCATTTTACCAACAAATAAAAATCTGAGCAAAGGAAAACATCAATACTTTTTCTTATACCCACGAGAAAAGTGATATTGTTGGGCAAACTAGTGTCCCACAAAATGGGAAATAACAACAGGAGAATTGCACAGATAGGAAAAATTAACTTTACAGTAATGGCTCAGAGGTGTGGGTTTGGCTCCAGACCACATAATGAAGCAAGTTCCTTTCTTATTTTTTCTAGTGGCAGGTTAAAAAACAAACAAACAGAAGAAGACCAGGTTTTATCCCATGCACCAGGAGGTCAGGGTTCCTTTCCTGGTCAGAGCACATGCCCAGGTTGCAGGGCACTATCCTCAGTAGGGGTTGTACAGAACGCAGCTAATCAATGTTTCCCTCTCATGGATGTTTCCATCTCTCTCTCTCTCTCCTTTCATCTCTGAAATCAATAAAAATACAGTTTAAAAAGAATCCACATCTGTGAAGCACAATAAAGTGAAGCTCAATAAAATGAGGTATGCCTATAACTGGTGAACCCCCTGAACTTCTAAGGATAAGTCTGAGAATTAAAAACTTCAGAGGAAGACAGTCTTAAGGGTACCCCACACTTCAGGGATTCAACCCCAGAATTGGACTTGTGAATATCAGAAAGAAAGAAAGAAACAAAAAAAAAAACAAAAACAAAAAAACTCCTCTTGCTTCCAGCAGGGGGAAGGAAAGGATACCAATCTGAAATACACCTGAGCACTTTGTTCCTCATAACATGGATAGCCCTCAGGAGAAACTACTTAATCAGAGACTAACCGCTGGGGTTTTAGCAGAACCTAACTGACCTGGGGCTGTGGGGGGTGGGGCGGAGGGTAAATACCCCAACCCCAGGCCCCTCAGCATTCTATAAGGGAAAAGGGAAATACTCAAATCTCCCTCTATTCCTGTCTTCTCATCCCATCTAAGGGGAGAAAATGAAAAACACTGTAAGGTATATAATTCAGTCTCACTAAAAGATTGAGACCTAATCATAGGACAACAGGATGTCCCTTGCCTCCCCCACACTCCTTACCTCTGGTAAGGCCTCTAGGTCCAGAGGGAGCAACAGGAAGGGGATGGGCTGGGAAGAGCCAAGCACCAGGGGCAGCTCAGAGACTGGCCAAACCAGACTGACTGGAGGCTCTGCAGCTGCAACCACTTTTTCCCAGAAGCAGCCTAATCTCTTGGGATCTTGGGATTTATTGGGGGTGGGGGAGGTGTAGGCGGGGGCGGGGGCGGGAGAGACAAGTGCTGCAGCCCCATACTGGGCCATAGGAGTCTGGTTCACTCCACCTGTACACAAAGCCCATTTCTTCTGGTTGCCTTGTCTTGCTCCTCTCCAGAAGACAGCCAGGTGCATGGGACTGGGGCTGTGTATGGCCCAAAAGCTGGGGAGGGGAGAGGAGGGTCTGCTTGCTTAGGCCAGAACAGGAAAGTGAGCCGAGCATTCTGATGTTACAAATGTATCACCTTCCAGAAAAGTCTAAGGGTCTGGGGCCATGACACAGGGTTCTGGAACAGAACTCAGAGGCCCGATCCCAAGGCCACAGCCCCCTCCAGCTGAAGGGAGAGTTCTGTGGAAATACTCAACATGTAGCCAAAGAGAAGACAGTAAGCAAAACACACGATGTAAAGGGGAGAGTGGAGAGAGGAACAAGACAGATATGTTAAAAAAGAGCCAGAAAGAACCTGAGCCTGCCAGTCAGAACCACAGGAGCCTGCTTCTGAGGAGGCACTGCTGATATGAATGCTGGGTCATTAGTCTGCTGTTGGACGACCAGAGTGACATGTGTCCTGAATGACATTCCAATTCTCTGCTGTTCCTAACTGGGTGATGGTGCAAATATTTGAATGATGCCCTCAACAACAACAACAAAAATCATTCTTCTTTCCGTTATTTATTTGTCCCTAAGCTAAGCTTCTATTGCCTGAGCTATCTAGTTATGACTCCAGAAGAAGAAGAGTTTGAGTATATTGTATTATTAACATACATAATTCAATTGAGTTAAGGTGGGAAATACCAACATGTGCCGAATAATTTTTGTTCAATCTCCAAACCCCTAAACAAAGGATTCTATCATTGTGACACATTCAGGCCATTGCCCACAACAGGACACTGGCCTGACTCCATCAATGTGTTTGTCCATCTTTTTGTAGCCTGTAACTGACAATCATAAAGTTTTAATTCCCCACCCCCAGGCTATGTAACCAGATACTATTGTCTGAGACTCTCAGGTTGAATTACTAAACAGAGAAAAGTAGAAGGTAAGTGTCTCTATATTTAAAGACAGTTGTTGCATCAGTCAGTATTCTGAAGGAAAGAAAAATCCACTCTAGGAATTTGGAGTGGAAAGAATTGTACGAGGTTTCCCAGACTTCACCACAAACAGAATGACTGGAAGAATGATACTGAAGGAGGCCACTATTGGCTTTCAGTACATTTGG
This sequence comes from Lasiurus cinereus, assembly GCA_011751065.1. NCBI lineage: Eukaryota > Metazoa > Chordata > Mammalia > Chiroptera > Vespertilionidae > Lasiurus > Lasiurus cinereus. Next base: position 25,350,729 of record JAAGEH010000226.1, on the reverse strand, counting down.
AAGGGCAAGGACTGCAGGGAAAATGCCGATAAAGACTCCATCTGCTTACAGCACCAAAAGGAAGAGGAGGACAATTGGAGGTGCTGGAAAACCTCTGACATCTGTCAAAACCCTCATGTCTGCCCAAAACTCACACCATGGAACAATTTGTCTAACCCCGTGAGTATCTGTGATTGCACTGAATCTGTATTGTACTGGAAAAGGGTTCTAGGATATATGGTTCCCAGATTTCTTTCTTAAAACCTAAGGGAGAATATAAAAGGAGATGGGAAGATATTGAATGAATAACAAACAATCCTACATTGCAGCTCAGGAGCTTCCAGACTGCAGAGCTTACTGAGCTTTATAGGGCTTCTCAGAGGTAGATTATATGTTCCTGAGATCTCCTCATCAGAGGTCTTGAGCCTTTAACAAAGTTAATTACAAGTTTAGAGGAAAAATACCTTTTTCTTTTATTTCTAGTAAAGGAGAAAGATAAGTACTTCTTCCCCAATTTCCCTCCACTTCCACCACATTATCTGAAAGAGTTACTTATAGAGGTGGAGGTAACTGCATATACATCTCACACCCTGGTTCTGTGCTTGCCAGACAGCTGAATCAGTCAGCTTATACTGGGTCTACCATTTGAGTGAAGAAAGTGATGTTAGAGAATTTATTTTGAAAAAATGATATGTTAGGCCCTCCTCCTTAACCTTGGACTTTAAGGGACATGTGCCTCCCTCCCACAAGAATTCTGAAGGCAAAATTTTAGTTGGAATAGTGAGTAACAGAAGAAAGACTGAGAGGAACAGTACTAAGTAAAACTGTACAAGCACCATGCTGTGGCAAAGTTGAGTACGTTTTCCATGGGTTTCAATTGGGGTGGGGGGGTCATAGAAGTTAGCCAAGCTGTGAGCCACCATGAAAGAACTCTGCATTGGAGAATAGCCTATAGATATAAGGTGATGCCAGTAGTACAAAGCAATGAATAGACCCCTGGGAATATGTCAGGCACAGAATGCATTACACACATCCAGAATACGTGACCCAGGAGAAAAATACAGGTGATCATTTAAGACTGCTCCATACACAGAGGACCTGTGGCCTATTGATACATCATTTTGCCCTTTGCCTTTGTCTCAGTATATCAATGAAAGAAGGAAAATGCAGAGAGGCAGAGGGAGAGGTGGTGTGATGTAGAGAAGTAGAGTTAAACATAGACCTTATCCCCTTTCCCATTATGGGTCTCTTAGCCACATTTTAGACCTAAGCTCAGGCGGGGGTGATGGTGAAGGAGTTGACTTGAATGTAAAATTTGAACTTAAATTTCAAAATACTGATTCAAATTTAAACTGTATCTAACTAATAATAAAAATGAAAGTATTCCTATAACTGAAAGGAGCCTGAAACAATAGGATATGATAAAAAATTAATTAGAGAGTGGGAGATCATTTAGAAGGCAGCCCTTGAAGAAACAATTCTTATTTACTCTCCGCTGTGTTCCATGCCTTCAATATTCCTTTTATTTCCACATTGCAAAAATATCTATTCTTGTTCTTCCAAACAGTTCTCCTACTTCCTTCTTTGTAACTCCCAATTTATAATATTTGTCAACATTTATTGAAGTAAAATTTACACATAAGTAACTTCTCATTTCAGGGGCATTCTGGCAACTGTATACAATCATATAACAACACCAGAATGAAGCTATAGAATATTTCCAACACCCTCACATTTTTCCTTGTGCTTCTTTGCAGGTTAGTGCCTCACCTGACCCCATTCCACATAATCTCGCCTACTTATGTCACCTTTTCTAGAAGGTCATATACATGGAATTATAAAGTATTTGGTATTTTATGTTTGACTTCTTTCACGTAGCAAAATGTTTTTCAGATTTATGTTGTTGCATGTATCAGTATATTTCAAAATTTTAATGAGTATAAATATATCAAAATGTGTTTATTCATTCACCAGTTAATGAACTCTTGGGTTCTTTCCATGGTTGGATCATTAAAAATAAAGCTGGTATAAATGTGCATGTATACACTTCATGTAGACATATGTTTTCCTTTCTTTTGGGTGACATTGCTGGATCACGTTGCTAGTGTATGTTCTTATTTTTGTGTTTATAATTACCACTATTGTTTTTACTCCCTTATTATAGACATCTACTTCGGGAAACACAAACAGAGGGAATATCTCTAACTTCCTTTGAAAAAAAAAATGTTTTCAATTGCTCATCCCATTTTTGAATACTACTTATATCATCTTAAATTCCTTTACCTGCAAGATATAGACAACTAATCTATTATCAAATGGGAAAATATATAACATTGCTGGAATGAAGAAGCTAATAGATTATATAGCTTTCACTCTTGCCTGATTTCTGCATTTACTAATTGAGACAGGCAAATAGAGATCTAAGGAGCACCTTTTTTTACCGATTATGGCTAATCTGAACACATGGTGTAAGGGTTGTTGTCTATATGGATTTGCTAATAGAACAGGACTGAAATAGATATAGTAACCTTGAAAAACAGTCCACTTCTTGTACGTGTGGAACTTTTACTGCTAAGTTTGCCAAAAGGTTTGGAGCTCAGGTTTTCTGAGCTGCCAAAGAGAAAGCGGCATGAAATAGTCTAAGCCACACCAATCAGCTTATTCTCCCCTGGAGAGGTACAAGTAAAAAGATAGAAGGCAGCATAGAGAGTTAATTTCTATTAAATAATTTCTATTAAATAAACAAACAAATAAATAACATGAAGCAAGTGGAAAGTGGTTTCCCCATCCCAAATTCTCCAGATTTATTTTCTTTTTAGTTTTTAAATCTACAGTTAACCAAAAGTTTTACCATTACTATTTGGGGTGGTAATCAGCAGTTTATTATCACAGTCTTGTGATTATTTATTTCCTCAAACCTTTCTTATAATACCAAACCATTGTTTCTGTGTGGGTTCTCATGGGTCCACTAGTGAGTAGGTTTGATTTTGCTGCTAGAAGTCTTGAAAATAGATTAAAAGAGCATTTTTTAAATTAAATTAACTACAAAACTCCTGTACCCTGGCCTGAACTTTCATTCCCTAAACTATTCCCCATTTCAAATTAACTATCTATCTCAACATTTGCTGAGAGGTCTATTTATGGACTATTTCACCAAATATGAGTTGGGAGCCCATTGCAGGCACCGTTACAGCACAAAGCATCAAAGAGTAAATAACACTATCCTTGTGTTCATGAAACTATATGTTGTAGGAGAAAAATAAAATACACCTATAAAAATAAAAATGTATAATATGATTATAAGCTATGATCAGGGAGGAAAGGCAGAGGAGGAGGATGGGAAAGTTACTTAGGATAAAGTGTTCAGGAAAGATTTCTTTCAGGAAGTAACAATTGAATAGAAACTTGAAAGACGGGAGGGGGAGTACCTTGTGGGTGTCTGGGGCGAGTTCATTCAAAGTACAGGAAACAGAAAGTACAAAGGACCATAGTGAATGGCTGGAGTACATAGCAAAAAGGAAAGGAGACTGAAAAGGTGGAGAGATAGCAGATCACACAGAGCGAGGCCACAGAGAGAACTTCGGCCATTATTTGGAGTGAAGGCAAAATGGGGGAAGCAATTGGAAGGTTTGAGCCTGTAAATGGCATAGTAAGACTTACAGTTTAAATAAATCATACTGTATTTGGTGTGGAAAACAGAGTAGGATGAGGCAAGAATAAGAACAGTCAGAAGCTATTAAATTTATGGCTTTAATCAAAGCAGTCATAATAAATAAAGGTAGTGAGGAGTGGTGAAGTTTATGGATATATTTTCAAAGTAAGTAAACAAAATATTCTAATGGATTTCAATGGAGGGTGAAAGAAAAAGAAGAATTAAAAAGTTTTAGCCTAATTAATGATGAAAATTGAGCTTCTACTTACTCTGATGGGGCATACTGCAAGACAAAGATTGGATGAAGGAGTTAATGGAATAGAAATCAGAAATTCATTTTCAGATATGTAGTATTTGATATACCTATTAGATAGCCAAGTAAATATTTTGAATAGATAATAATTAGATATGTAAGACTGGAGTTCAGTGGAGAAATAGCAGATCTCACCAAAGAGGTGGCCTTGAAAGGCATAAGTCTAATTGAGATCACATAATCAATAAAGGAAGACAGAGACAATAATAAGACCCCCTAAAGGGCCCTGACACACCATCGCTAAAAGGGTAAATTATAAAGGAGAATCCATCAGTGAAGACTGAGAAAGAGTACCTCAATTCTGCATCTAGTTCGTATATCATGTTTACCAGCCCAAAGACCAGCTGAGGCTTGATGGAGCTAATAATTCACATAGAAAGACAAAGGAACTTGACATATTGAAATAAAGATATGTGAGAGAGTTGGGGAATGTTGCTCAAGATATACAAGTGATTGATTACTGACCCAATGTTAGCACTGAAATAACTACAGGATTTGGAGACAAAATCTTCACCGTTAAACTCATTGCAAGATTAGGATCAGACCAGTGCACATACTCTCTGAAAGCAAACAAATCCCAAGGAAGAAAAGGCAGAGCAGCCACTTTCTCCCAAAATATATAAACTAGAAAATTTGTCATCATTCTCCAGTGAAGAGATTGCAAATCACCAGGGGTGATTTTAACCACCAGAAGACATCACCATGTTTGGAAACATTTTTGGTTTACGAAAGGTGAAGGTGCAACCAGTGGGTAGAGTCTATGCTGCTGCCAAATATCCAATAAGACAGAAGACAGTCCCCTTCACCCATCAAAAATATGTTATTTGGCCCAAAATGCCAATAGTTTCATGGCCAAGAGAGAGTCTTTGCCCTAAAAAATGTTTAGGAAGAATTATATAGAGTTAATTTGCAAAGTTCTATTTTTAACTTATATAAATGTATTTTGTTGAGATTACAATTTGTTTATTTTATTATCTCTTTCAGCACTGTTTTATTTTTTTGTACTGTGGTAAAATACGCATAACGTAAGATTTTCAGCGTTAGCCATTTTTAAGTGTACAATTCAGTGGCATTAAGTACATTCACATTGCTATTGTATGATTCCACTAAATGATGTTCCTTGAGAAGTCAAGTTCAGAGTCAGCAGTATTTTCAATATCCATTTACTTCAGGAAGTACTAGAGGAATCATTTCATGTAGAGGGGAAACAATAAACAGAATTAGTGATAAGATTTCTAGAGCTAAAAATACAGAGAGAAAAGTGGAGGTAACCCATATAATACGAACTATAGCAAGGAACTGAAATGTAGGGCTGGGGAAACAAGGGAGAGAGGAAAGGATCTCATGGAGCTGGGTGCCCTGTAGCCACTGCTGAGACTTCCAGAAGGCCTCAGAGATTGAGGATGCTGCAAAGAGCTGGAGCCTGAACCAACTGCTGCTTGTTGTAGTGACTCTGACAAATGCAGTACAATTGAGAAAGCAGGATTAGTGATAACTTTCCATCCTTCTTTCATCCCTGCCTGATAATTTCTTCTAGTGTCTCCTATTGGAAACAAGGTACCTTTCTGGGAAAGTAAATTGTAGCTTCCCAACTACAGCATCACAGAGAAAATTACTGAAAAACTGGGCCTGGAGCTGAAGGGTAAGAGTGACAGAACAGCACAATACTTACAAACCACTGCTGTGAGCTAGTTCACAGTATATATTCTGATGTGCCTTGACCATATATTTTTTAACCTATGAATTTATCTATCCACCACTCTCACAGATTGCACCAAGCTCCCTGCACTAATTTTGTGAGAATGTTACTCTAATATAGAGCTAGCTACTGGATGATAGGGGTCTTGAATATTTATTTTACTGAGTAGTCCCAGATTAATCCTCAGATTTGTTGAACCTCTCTAAAATCACATTACCCATTCATAAAGTTGAATATTCATATTAGCATCCTTTTTATAGATATATTTTTGGTGGTTTTATTTGCTCTCTCAACTGAACCTCTAGAAAAATTAGGAGAATAATTATTTGATTCTTATTGGGATGTAAAATTGATTGATCTTGCAACCTTTTCTGTGTCCAAACTCCTTTCCTCCAAAACCCTCTCTTTATCACCTAGCAAATATTCCATGTGCATTATTATAGCTACTGCATTGGATGAACTTACTTAGTTTTCTTGCATTGCAACTGTCTACCCAGCTAAATCAAGTCTTCCCTATTGCATGTGTGCCCCCAGACAGCTGAACACAGTGAAGAAAACACACACACCTTCTTACTGGTCTTTCTTTAAATGTTGGTCAATAATTCAGTAGATGGCTTACAAAAGATGTGCAGAAACAATTCGCAGAACAAAATAAATGAAAACTTTCTAATATGCTCCATTGCACAATCTGCTCATGCTTAAAGACAAGCAAATTAAAATTACAAGATACCATTGTTATAAAATTGTCAAAAGATGTGAGTGCTGAATGATATCTGGTGTGGTCATATCCTTTTGACTCATTCACTTGGTAAAATATATTTACTGAGATTCCTTCATAGACCAGGCACATTGCTAGGCATTGAGGAACCAGCAGGGAACAAGATAGAAGATGTTTCTGACTCAAGATGTTAATGTTTTAGAAGGGAAACAAACATAGCAATGTGATGTCAGATATTAATAAAAAGAAATAAATCAGAATGAAGATTTGTCAGAGCAATATTTTCTCATAAGGTGGTCAGGACATACCTTTGTGAAACAGAAGCCTAAATGAAGTGTTAGCAGGCAAAGTGAGCATGTTCCTGATGCACCATGCACATTTCTGCTCCTATTAATTGGGTTATATGCTTACAAAGCTTCAGTATTGTTTGTACCCAACATGTTTGAGTGGCATTTGGCCCAGTCATTAGGTAATGATATTAAATATTGATTAAAAAGACACATGGTGTATGTGTGTGAGTGCGTGTGTCAATGTACCTGCTTTAAGAAATAAGGTAGAAATCAGAACAAAGAAAAACAATATATCAAATTAAGTGAGGACAAGAATGAAACTTTGAGGGAGAATATTAAAAATGTTAAATTTTCCATTCTGATTGCTCCAGACATTTTTAAAAATATATATTTTATTGATTTTTTTACAGAGATAAAGGGAGAGGGATAGAGAGTTAGAAACATCGATGAGAGAGAGACATCGACCAGCCGCCTCCTGCATGCCCCCTACTGGGGATGTGCCCGCAACCAGCATACATGCCCTTGACCGGAATCGAACCTGGGACCTTTCAATCCGCAGACTGACGCTCTATCCATTGAGCCAAACCAATTTTGGTGCTCCAGACATTTTAAAATTTTATTTTATTTTAAAGAAATCAAATTTGGCAATGATAAACATTGCCTTTATCAGTGTGGTTTAGGTGAAAATAAGGATGATTGGATAAAAAAGGTCTTAGTCACACTCAAAATGTTGGCAAGTAAATATGTATTTCTATTTTTAATTAAAATACATGGTTTCAAATGGCTATCTGCTTATTTATGATTTTCATTTTCAGCTGGCTTTTCCAATTAATATTCTCAACCCAAGGTCCCCCATTTATTATTTTTTTACTGTTTGTTTCTCCAATTCAACTACATCCATTACCATTGCTGAAAAATTCTATAAACTTTCATAATTGCCTCTAATGAAACAGTTGTCTGCTAATAACTTAGAAAAGCAAACAAGCTATTCCCAGTTCTCATCTCTCTCTTAAGCTTCATAATATCATTTCTGTATGTCAGATCACTCATCAAAGAGTAGCATTCATTTAGTCCTTCAAAAATATTTACTAAATGCCTACTGTATGCGACAAATTGTGCTTCTGTGTGTTTCTTAGCTTGTTCTGATACATTCTACACTCTAGTATCAGGCCTGCCTCTTTAAAATGTAACTGGGCATGCTCACTTCTATTTTATCCATCCATGACTCCCCATTGCCTTCAGAATAAAGATATACTTCATTTCTGATCATGCTTATTCTGGTACCTTTTTATGATTAATTATAGTCTTATTGAGAACTAAACATTGGAACATGCTTCATAAAGAAAGCATGTTCTTTAAAGAATGTTCCAAGTAGTTTTTCTCATAACTTCTTCCTCCCCAAAAATAGGACTCTGGTTTCAATTTCCTTGGAACCAATTGCAATGGCTACCTTGCCCTTACTGATGTAGAAACGTAGCATGCTTTTATAATTATGTGGTTATATGGTCCTTTAAAACTATCCTCAGTTTGGACTTCAGTTTTTGTTTCACATGGCCCCTTTCCCTGGAAGCAGGGGGTCAGCTCCTAGAGGACCAATATTTGGCAAGAGTGCTCAGGGCTTCTCTTAAAAATAGCCGTCATAGCAGAATGATTACTAATATGCTCCAATAATTGGTACAATCTAATGTTGCTATTAAAAATTGTGAAGTTCATACAATATCCATTTATTCATTCATTTTACACATCTTTAATTCCTACCACATGAGTGGCATTATTCTGAATGTTGATATTCAAAGATGAATAAACTATAAACCCCACCCTAAGTGGGGCGTAGATGAAATGCAAATATAACTACTGCTTACTGTTTTCCAACAATGAGGATAAGTTATCACTTCTTATGCTAACATTTGTAAAGTGAGAAGTATACAGTAGATGAAAAGAAAAATAATTCATTTCTTTTCATTTATTCATTTAAATTAAAAAGTTGTTGAATTTGTATTTTGTATCAGGTGCTATGGAGGAGCTATGGGAAAAGAGGTGAGGAAAACGTGAAGTTAATACTCTATTTCTTGTCTTCAAAGAACTAGCAGTCCAATGGATGATGATGTCATTGAAATAATCACTTAATTCTGTGAAAAGGTACAACTATGGTAAACATTTTAATCTGGAGACTCATAATGCTGTAAGAACATTTAAAAATGGGATTTGATCTCATCTGGATTGGCCAGGGAAGGCATCCTTAAGGAAGTAATGATAGAGCTTAGATCCAAAAAGTGGTTAGGAGTTTACCAGACAGAGACAGGGACGAGTGTGCTCCTGGCAAAAGGAACAGCTTACACAAGAGCCCCGTGGATGGAGGCAGCACAAAAACTGTAAGGTCCTGCTGTGGTGGTTTAGTCAGAGGACAGAAGACAGGGGGAATAGTGGGATGGGGCAGGCTCTGAGGATCTGCTGAAGGGTGTTAAGCAGGAATAGTAGCAGCATGGGGAGCAGGTCTAAGCAGAACAGAATGGAGGTGGAAGCACTATAAACAGATGTGTTCTGTAAAGACAAGGGGCTATCATGTGGAGAACTGATTAGAAGGGACAACAGTCACTGTGAGGAGACCTTTAGGACATTTTCACAAAGTCCAGATATACATGGTGATGAAAGAAAAATGTGATATACAGATGGTGTATCATACAAATGTACACTTGAAACCTATATTATCTTATTAAGAAATGTCACCCCAATAAATTTAATTTAAAGAAAGGATATAGAGAAAACACACACACACACACACACACACACACACACACACACACACATTCAGTTTTGAGGTGATAATAGCCTGGTATTAGTATAAATGAAAAGAAGTGGAAATTATGAAGATAATTAGGATGTAAAATTGTTAGAACTTGTTGGTGTTTTAGTTACAGATAGTGAGGTAAAAGCTGATGTCTTGTTTCCTGATTTGGTAACATGAATGAATGGTATTATCACTTTCTGAGATAAAAATCTACTTAATTATCTGTCTTCTAGATCTCTCTCTTTCTCTCTCTCCCAATCTCTCTCTCTCTCTCTCTCTCTCTGTCTTTAGGGTAAAATAGGTTCAAGCCTGGATTTGCTAATATTAAATTCAATATTAATCTAAGTTTATTCCTCTAATTTTTCTTGTAAAAAATTAAATTTCTCAACTGTACTATATCAGGAAGAACTTACTACAATGCATTTGCTTGAAAGGGGTAAAGGTAAGAAGCCTGTCATTGGTTGGCGTAGGTGCACATCCACAATCAAGTTAGCTGTTCACTATTTTGATAGAATCCACATGTGAAGTGTCCAGAAGAGGATGCCAGGGCTTTGACGGTAAAGCACAGGCTTCTTAAACCAGACCGACAGTTTAGAGACAATCTTACGTCTTGAGCTTTTTAAGCTAGGCATTAAAAGAAAAAGCTGTGGGTTGAATTAATTAACATGTCAACTCTTATTATAGCAGTTCAAACCTCTCAAAGGATGGTGATTTCAGAAGATATGTTTTGCTTCTAGGGAACCCATATTAGTGTTACACATGAAATGAGTTACAGTGAATTATCCCTACTCTGCAACTTTTGAAACTCTATGATTGTATACATATAATGAATGTTAAAGCTTTTGTGAGTATTCTATTTTTTGAAAATATTTTGAAAAATTATTGAAATTTTGATATCAAATCACTCTCATGTTAAAGAGGCTGAATATAATAATTATTTGAGACTATTTCCTGATTCTGGAAGAAGGATGGATAATATGAATGGAAATGAGGAAAAAGAACTGGATGATGATATTGATAATAACAATAAAAATAATACGGAGCTTATTAAATTCCAGAATAATGTACATGGATTAGCTCATTAATCTTCCTAAATACCCTATGGGGCAGATACTATTATTCCCATTTTATTTTATTATTTTTTAAATGTTTTTATTGATTTCATAGAGAGAGAGAGGGAGAGAGAGAAACATCAATGATGAGAGAAAATCATTGATCAGCTAGCTGCCTCCTGCATACCCCTCACTCTCACTGGGGATCTAGTACCCAACTCAGACATGTGATCTGACTGGGAATCAAACGTAACAGAACCTTGACCTCCTGGCTCCTAGGTTGACACTCAGCCACTGAGCCCCACATGCCAGGCTATTATTCATATTTTATAGATGAGGAAACAGAAGCAAAGACATTAAACAGTTTGCTATGGTGAGAAAGCTAGTGTAGATAAGCATGGTCTTAAACCTAAGTAATCTTTAAAGGGCGTGGAGGAATGGGAGATATCTGTAATATTGTCAGCAATAAAAAAGACATCTAAGTAATGTAACTTCACAATATGTGATTTGAACCACTATAATCCTTCTTAATGATAACTTTTTTTTTTTTGGAATCACCAAACTCCTCTAGTGTTACTATGTGTTACAAGTTTTACATGGAAATTGAGGAGAGGGACAAAAACATTCCTGTCCCTGATGTATCCCACCCCACTGTGAAAACTGAAAAGAGCAAACAGGAAACATTATACTAATGCTGGCTTGAGGTGGATTTTCTCCCCTCATGTAAAAGGCTCCCCTGTAATTCACTACTAGGCAGGGATTCTAGTGGAATTCAGAACAAACATATTTAAATGCAATAATTGAAAATTTAGAGTTTGACTTTTTTTCTCTGTGGTACACTGTGCACTGTGACCTGAAACGTAAAAGCATGCTGAGAGGAAGAATTTACAAATGACTTTTCTCCGGGGGCTGGGGGACAGGGGAGGAAAAAATGCAAATTCTGGTGGGATCTTAAATGTATCATATAATTCCCAAAGGTGGCATTGAGCTGTTCTTTACATTGTGCACCTCAGCTCATTAGTTAGCATTTCAGTATTGTATTGTATTTTTGTTCCTGGGGGAATGAGGATGCAATGTGGTGTAAGGGGGGCAGCCTTGTTCTAGCTAGGACAAGATGGGCAGCTCAGTTCCACCACTCAGAAGCTGTATGACTTAAGAAGTTATGGTAACTTATTATTTGCTGGTCTCATGTGCAAAAGGGAGATTTTAATTGTCACAACAACATCCAAGTATTGTTTGGAAAATTAAATCATATATATTTAATTTGTAAATATATATCTAAAATTATATATATATATATATATATATGATTATGTTTAAAATCAATATTTTGTATACATCTACCTCAAGCTGTAAAGAGAGATTGACACATAATAAATGTCACAATTACTATTATCTTCTGAACTTAAAGTAATAGATTGTTAGTATCTACAAATAAGAATCCCAGGAAGTTATTCATTTGTTAATGAATTTTAACTTTTGGAGAGAATAACAATGTATCTTTAGATTTCCAGACTTTTATAAACATAGCATTTTGGGTATAATAAACACAGTTAAGAGTGATTTACATGTAACTATTTTATGTTTTAATTAAAAATCACTCACAGGTTATATCGACTGTAAACAGGGGAAAGAAAGAGCACTTTCCAGACAGCAGCCCAGAGGCTATTGCTGGGTGGGTGTCCGTGATCCCAGGCTGTGCATAGCTCCCTGACTGCTTTGTGTCAAAGCACAAGAGTAATTGACATGCTAGTAAACACAGGCTGAAAAATGACCTTGATTTTCACTTTGTCCCTGACTCAGCAGGATAGTTGATTCAACTGTTCTTTACCTAGTTGAGTAAAGACCATAAAACACTATTTTAAAACAAAACCAACAATATCCTCATGGGTATATGTGGAACAATTGCCTCATGTGTGTTCTAATTTCATGTACTGATAGCCACAAATATAATTGCAACTCCTCAGAGGTTGTGTACCTCCATTCTATATAAAATGCCACATATGTGTGTTGTTTTTTTTTTAAAGAACATAAACTCAGGTCATTATTATAATATACACTATTCCATTCAAATCAAGATCCCAACATTCTCTACCCTGATATTTTAATATTAAAATAAACGTGTTTTTAATATATTTTTATTTATTTCAGAGAGGAAGAGAAAGGGATAGAGAGAGGGAGACAGAGAGAGAAACATCAATGATGAGAGAGAATCATTGATTGGCTGCCTCTTGCACACCCCCTACTGGGGGTCAAACTCACAATCCAGGCACATGCCCTTGACCTTAATTGAACCTGAGACCCTTCAGTCCACAGGCCAATGGTCTATCTACTTAGCCAAACCCAGCTAGGGCAAAATAAATGTGTTTTTTCTCTTGTCTGTGTAGTTAATTTAATAATTTAATCATTTGTCTTCTTCTATCACCAAAACTTAGTATCTGATGACAATTTTCTCATTTTATATGACATGAAAAAGAACCCTTAGAGGTAACATTATAATGAGATTTTTGTAGAATGAGATTTACGTAGCTGAAGACTCATTATGGAAATATTTTTCTTGCAAATTGCACACTAGCCAACCAAATTTGGTATGTATTTTTCTATTCTCTGATCTCTTTGGCAAATCTTATGTCTTCGTGGTCACTGCATGCTGGTAATGTCTGCAGCTGATAAATTTGTTTTTGAATTACTTTCTTGGGCAGAACTCTTTTTGCCTTTTAAGATCTAGGCAGAAAATCCATTTTTCCAATTGTAGATACTTTGGTAGTCAACAAGATAGTCACTTGCCTATGATGCAAACAGGAAAGTAACTTGACAATAATCATGCTCTTAATATACTAGTAAATTTCAGACTAGTAAATATAAGTAGCTTAAATATTCCAGTTAAATATTTACCATGACATCTATCACCAACTTTACTACAGTAATTTTTACATTTCTGCTTTAACAGCAAAAATAGAGCATTAAAATAATAAACTTAATATTTTCCATGGACCTCAATAATCAAATATTTAAAGTAGCATTTGAATGCATACTCGGCATAGACTGATATCATTCATAGAAACTTCAGACATCGGTTTAGACTGAGAGAAGCATATTTAAGTAGTACAGAGCTCAGATGTAAGTAGCAGACAAGTGGACACAATAAGCCTTACTAATGATAAACTGAGGCCTAGAGCACACATGCTTCTTCTGAAGGGGCAACTGCTAATTAATTGTTGCTTTACAGAAATTGCCTGCTCAGTGTAGCCAGCTTATCCAATTTTTTTTATAGAAACAAGGAACATTTATTTTGTGTGAAATCATTTACATTTTAAAAATTGTCAATCAATAAAAAGTTAAACATGAGCTCTAAAAAATAAGCAAAAAAATAAATATATCTATGTACATGAGCAAGTTGGTAGACAGTTATTCATCCTTTTCAGAATAGCATGTTAATATTACATATGTGGTTACTGATCCCAAAGAAATTCAGTAGCTTGTCCAAAAAGGTAATTTAATTACAATACAGTAACACAGGTTATCAAAAAATTGGCAGAGGACCTGAATAGACATTTCTCCAAAGAGGACATACAGATGGTCAATAGACATAAAAAAAGATGCTCAACATTACTAATCACTTGGAAAATTCAAATTAAAACCACATTGAGATATCACCTCACACCTGTCAGAATGGCTATCATCAATAAATCAATGAACAAGTGTTGGAGAAAAGGGAACCTTCATGCACGGCTGATGGAATTGTAAATTCAGGCAGCCACTCACTATAAAAACAATATGGAATTCCCCCCCACATTTAAAAATAGAACTACCAAATGACCCAGAAATTCTACTTTTGGGTATTTATCTGAAGAAATACAAAATACTAATGTGAAAAGATACATACATGCACTCCTGTGTTCATTGTAGCATTATTTACAACAGCCAATCTGGAAACAACCTAGTACCCGTTGGTAAATAAATGGATAAAGAAGATATGGTATCCTATATAATAAAGAGCTAATATGGAAATGGCCATCACGCCCTCACACCTTAGTGCCATAATTGCTCAGATACTCAACACTGGGGAGAAAGAAATGGGAACCAGCCAGGCACAAATGAGTTTGCAGAGAGCAGAGTGGGGATGAACCAGGCTGCAGCCAAGGAGAGGGACAAGCCACCTTCTTTGTGGTCCCAAGTGCCAGTGGCTGTGGCAGTACCTGTGGCCTGGGAGAGGGACAAGCTGCCTGCTCTATAGTCTTGGATGCCAGCATCTGCTGCTGCAGCCCAGGAAAGGGACAAGTTACCCACCCCACAGTCCCAGGTGCCTGCAGCTGTGGCCTGGGCAAAGCCTCCCACACACGGTCCCCTGTGGCTACAGCTGGCCCAGGAAAAGCCAGCCCAAGTCCTGGTGCTTGTGGTCAGCTAGAGGGAGGGAAGGCTTGGTCCCAGGAGCCTGCAACTGGCCAGAGGAGGGAATCCTGGGTCCCAGGTGAGGGTGGGGGCAGAGGGTTTAGGGGTGATCAGCAGGCAGGCAGGTGAGCGGTTAGTAGCCAGCTATCCCAGGTCATGAGAGGCAGTTGGACATCTCCCAAAGGATCTCAGATTGGAGAAGGTGCAGGCCAGGCTGAGGGATATTACTCAACCAAAAAATAGAATGAAATGTTGTCATTTGTGACATGGATAACCTGGACAATATTATACTATGTAAAATAAGTCAGACAGAGGTAGACATATACTATATAATTTCACTTATATGTGGAATCTAAGAAACAAAATAAATGAACAAACAAAATAAACTCATAGATGCAGAGATCAAATTGATAGGAGGGGAGTTGGGGGGATGGCTGAAAAAGGTGAAAGAGATTAAGAAGTACAAATTGCCAGTTATAAAAGTAGTCATGGGGATGTAAAGTATAGCATAAGAAATATAATCAATAATATTATAATAACTATTTATGGTTACAGATGGGTGCTAGAATGATTAGGATGATCAAATGTCTAATCTCTATGTTGTAAACCTAAAACTAATATACTATTGTATGACAACTGTAATTAAAAATAAATTTTAGCCGAAACCGGTTTGGCTCAGTGGATGGAGTGTTGGCTTGCGGACTGAAAGTTCCCAGGTTCGATTCTGGTTGGGGGCATGTACCTTGGTTGCAGGCACATCCCCAGTAGGGGGCGTACAGGAGGAGGCTGATTGATGTCTCTTTCTCATCGATGTTTCTGTCGATCTCTCTCCCTTCCTCTCTGTAAAAAATCAATAAAATATATTTAAATAATAATAATAAATTTTTAAAATGTACTGAAAGTTATGGTTTAAATGACTTCATTTGGTATTCTAAGATGTTGTATGGTCCTCCGTTGGTGTTCATGGACACTTAAAATAAATCGCTCATTTCCTTTCTTTGATGATAATTTAATGCAAAATACACTTGTATTAACAGACTATCTACTACTTTACCTGGCACATGGAAGCAAATGCCATTCTAAGGCATCTGGAATATTAAGGCAATGAGTCATCTTACTTCATGAAACTGATTTGGTGTTATGGATGAGAGAAAGCCAATGGAAACGTGCATGCCATTATAATTATAATTCATTTCAATTGATCTACCTATTTAGAAAGCGGTTTAATATTTTCAAACACAAAAATACATTAAGCACAGAACTGAATTGTTTTAAGATAGAATTCCAAAAACAGGCAGCTAAGACATGATGTTAACAAAGTGTTTAAATCTTCTTCAATCCCAAAGAAGAAATCATTAAGGCATATTTGGTTTTCTGCCACCATTGTCATACTACATTCTCCCAAAGGTCAAAGCGAAAATTGACAGCTGGGAGATAAGTTTTATTTTTGTTTTTCAGTATCTCACCAGAAACTCTGATAAAAACAAACAAACAAACAACCCACTTTTCTTACACTATCCCTATCACATATGATAGGAGACTTGTATAGCTGTGCTTGCATCTGTTGGTGATTAAAGGTCTTGCCTGTAAAATAAGAATATGGGATAAATGGTCTTCAGGACCTCTGATAGTTCCATGATAATTCCATCTTCCACCAATTCTAAGTGTGTTGTTGTTGTTTTAACTTACTCTTATTTGCTCCCTTTATTTATAAGTACATGTTTCTTTTACTTTTTACCATAAACTTTATTATGGCCTGTGGCCATGTTTTAGGAATATCTGTATTTCCTACTTAGGTCTGGGCACGTTAGTCTAATGCAATATGTCCCCAATGGCTTGAGGTCCAAATGGAATAATGATATTCTAAGACATTAAATATTAAGAACAATGAGCAAACTGGGGCTAAGAATAATTTTTTTATTTAATACTATAAAATGTAAAGCCTAATGATTTCTAAAATGAATGAAGACAGAAGCTTAAATTTCTTGAATATTCTAGGTTTATGTGCACGTTCAGAAGCATCCACTGATTTAGATTCTGATCTCTAGTGTGAAATAAACTGGAGAGGCTCAGACACGTGAACCTGAAACATAATTATGTGTATTACTTTAGAAAATCAAGGTATAAAGATGAACCATAGAAATAAAGTCAAAAAATTATTTATGATTACATATGACATACATGTAAATGTATATGTATATAACACTTAAAATGGATTGGATGGCTTAAATTACATTAATGATAGGAATTCTTTGAAAAGAGGGAAAGATTTAGACTTATAGTGGAAATAAAATGTGATTTAAGACTTATTTATTTGTATCTATGTTTCTATTTTAAAAGACTAGAAATAAGTATGAAATTTCTTCTTGACCATAGGGATATATGTTTACAGTTTCTTCCTTTGTAATTAAAAAAAAAAAGGTTTTCAGAAATGTTAGAGTAGAACTATAAATTTTATGCAAATTATTCCTGTTTCTATTTAGAATTTTTAAAAAATCATCAATACTAGAAAAAAACAACCACAGGTTAGTCACATTTTGAATTTATGGCCATAAAAACATCTTTGTAGCAACCTATGTCCAGATAAACTTTTCTAATATAATGTTTTGGCTTATTTTAGTAGAGGTAATAGACTCAAATATGGTAATGTTTTTCCTACAACTCAGTATATACCTAAATATTCACCTATAATAATAAAAGCATAATATGATTATTAGACCAAACAGCCGAATGACCTTCCAGAAGTCATTCCGGACGTCCTTCTGGATGAAACCACAGAGGTAGGTGCCGAGGCAGAAGCAGTTAGGGGCTATCAGGGAGGCAAGCAAGCATTAGGGGCATTCAGGCAGGCAGGCAAGCAGTTAAGAGTAATTAGGCAGGCAGGCAGGCCTGCGGTTAGAAGCCAGTGGTCCCGGATTGCGAGAGAGATGTCTGACTTTGGGTTCAGTCATCCCCCTAGGGGTCCCAGATTTTGAGAGGGTACAGGCTGGGCTGAGGGGCCCACCCCATTCCCACCCTCATGAATGAATTTCAGTACTGGGCCTCAAGTAAGATATTAAGAAAGTGTCAAGAACACTTTTCTAAGTGGCATAAAAGACAGGAGGAATACACTCTCATTTAACCTATCCTTTTATCTTCCTTCCGTGGGAAATGGGACAGTCACCAATGCTCTCTAAAACAGGACTCCAACTTGTATAATTCTGCATTCTTGTAACACTCAATAATATCCATGGTAGATCCCATGTCCAAGTTCAGGGGCTTCCCTATAAATGTCCCTATAATTTGGTGGAAATGGAGGTGATGAGAATTAATATATTCTAAGTAACTGCTGTGGACCTAACAAGTTACTTATTCAGTCCTTAAAATCTTACTAAAATTTAGGTACTGTTTTCTCCATTATTGCAAAAATGAACTGGGCCTCATAGAGGTAAAGTTGATTAGAACACAGATCTTGTCTTATGACCAAGCCTGCTTATTATGTAGGAAAGTGTTTTCAGTGCTCACATAACACAAACAGACAAGTAAAAACTGGTCATCAGAATTCACAGAGTGATTTAAATGTTATTACACAGTTGTTACTTTCTTATCCTTTTGGATTTAACAGCCTAAGAAACAAGTGTGACATACGTAAGTATAAAGAAAATATTTGCTAAAGGGGACAGTAGGGTTAGTATTTTAAAAAAAAATCTCTTTAGGTCAAACTAATAGATCCACCTCCACCTCTACCCTGTTGAGAATCTGATTTAGAGAGAGAAAGGCTAAAGGCATGGCTCTTTAAACACACTGTCATCACCTAGTTATTCTGGAAATAGGCAAAAGACAAGGTGACTGAGCACATTCAAGACCTCCCAGTTCTCTGAAATCTGATAGCTATTTTGCACACTTTTGCCCAAGCCAAGGGAGCAATTGCTGCTTTAAAGTATTGTCTGCTTGGGCACCAAACCTCATACATACCAATTCCTCCTGTTGAGTATAATTGAACCTCATTTGATGGGCAAAGTGGGAAAACAGCTTAGTAAACCTTCAGGGGCTCATCTCTACAATTAACTTCAAAGATAACTGTACACAAAGAAAGGTAAAATTATGGCAAGAGAATTGGGTCAGTTCAAGTAGTTTTTGGAGCAGGAAAAGTATTTTTTTAATTTCTTTTTTAATTAATGTATTATATGTGTACATATCTTCCCATTGCCCCCCATCCCACTCCCTAACCCCCCGATGTCTTGTGTCCATTGGTTATGCTTTTATGCATGCATACAGGTACTTCAGTTTATCTCTTATCTATAGTATTTAAGGAAGCAAAATAAAATCATAATTTAACCATATCTTTGAAAGTGGGTTATTTGGAAAGTTTTGAATTTGATGTTGATATAAATGTCTTACATATTACAAAACGTTAGCTGTGATCATTTTAACTAATGGTACAAAAGAAATATATATGGTTTTCTTTTTAGCAAAAATTTATATATTTGCTTAAGTAAGGAAGGAGATTAAATAGACCTGTATTCTAGACTCTGTTTGTCCTTGTTAAATCATGTTCTGACTTTCCCAATTCTATATTTTCAAGTTTTCTTTCTTATCTTACTGAAAAGATGGGGTTATATTAAAATATGTGTTTACCAGGTACTACAGTTTACAGGGATGATATTTTCTCCACAAGCATCTCTGAACAGTTGAATATGTTTTATTTCAAAAATAAAAGAGAAGATCAACTAAACCTTTCGAGGACACTTAACCATATCTGTTGCGTTAAAAGTGAACTTAAGGAGAGATGGATGAATCCTAAAGAAGAAATCACATGTATTTTTATCTTTTTTCTGATAGCCTATTTAAGTGGTCAAATATTTCAGCACACTGTTTAATGAGCCAATATTTTACAACTGAAGTCAAGAAGTATTTTCTACATAAGAAGATATTGCCACCTCCAACTATTTCTAATTGATTGTTAATAGATGCAACTAACTTGTCTTTCAATGCACCATTTTAAGTGATCTACCAGTGCCAGATGAAATGTACTACCAATTCATTTCTCAAAAATGAACCTCACCTCATTTGTAAGACATAAAGCAATGCATAAAATATAGGTTTACATTTGCACTATTCTTAGCTTATAATTTCCTATTTGTGTAGTATTATCCCAACCAGCTCTGGTAAATAACATAATAACAGATGTGCTTATGGTATGCACACAAAAACATAAATTAGTTCACTACATTTGAAAGTGATAGAAATAATTGTTAATGGGTAGATACTGTAGTCACAATTTTGAAAAAGAATTTTGGCATGGGAGAACATCGTAATATACATTAATATATTAGCAACAAGAGATTTGAATAACCATTATTTGCATATATATTGTCTGTGATTTCTATTACTTCTATCATCTTAATTCTTCTGTAGTATGTTTCTTTTTTTAATTTTTTAATTTTTTAATATGTTACATGTATACATATCTTCCCATTGCCCTCCTCCTCCCCCCACCCCCCGTCCCAGGCATACCCTAAACCCCCAGTGTCTTGTGTTCATTGGTTATGCTTATATGCATGCATACAAGTCCTTTGGTTAATCTCTTATCTACCCCACCTCTCCATACATTCCTGCTGTAATTTGACAGGTTTTTTTTAAATGCTTTACTGCCTCTGTATCTATCCTTTTGTTCATCAGTTTATGATGTACTTTATTATCCACAAATGAGTGTGATCATTGGTGATTCTCCGTCATTGACTGGCTTATTTCACTTAGCATAAGGCTTTCCAGTTCCATCCAGGTTGCTGCAAATGGTAAGAATTCCTTCTTTTTTATGGCAGCATATAATTCCATTGTATAGATGTACCATAGTTTTCTGATCCACTCATCTGATGATGGGCACCTAGGCTGTTTCCAAATTGTAGCTATTGTAAATTGTGCTGCTATGAACATAGGGGTGCATAAATCCTTTCTGATTGGTGTTTCTAATTTCTTAAGATACATTCCCAAGAGTGGGATTGCTGGGTCAAATGGGAGTTCCATTTTTAGTTTTTTGAGGCAACTCCAAACTGTTCTCCACAGTGGCTGCACCAGTCTGAATTCCCACCAACAGTGCACAAGGGCTCCTTTTTCTCCACATCCTTGCCAACACTTGTCATTTGCTGATTTGTTGATGATTGTCATTCTGACAGGTGTGAGATGGTATGGCATTGTCGTTTTGATTTGCATCTCTCAGATAATTAGTGACTTTGAACATGTTTTCATGTGTCTCTTGGCCTTCCTTCTGTCATCTTTCGAAAAGGTTCTATTTAGGTCCGTTGCCCATTTTTTTATTGGATCATTTATCTTCCTTTTATGAAGTTGTATAAGTTGGCTGTAGATGTTGGAGATTAAACCTTTATCAGTGATAACATTTGCAAATATGTTCTCCCATACAGTGGGCCTTCTTGTTGTTTTGTTGATGGTTTCTTTTGCTGTGCAAAGGCTTTTTATTTTGATGTAGTCCCATTTGTTTATTTTCTCTTTAGCTTCCATTGCCCTTGGATCAGTATCAGTGAAGAAGTTCTTTCAGCATATGTCTGAGATTTCTCTGCCTGTGGATTCCTCTAGTATTTTTATGGTTTCACATCTTATGTTTAAGTCCTGTATCCATTTTGAGTTTATTTTTGTATTTGGTGTAAGTTGGTGGTCTAGTTTCATGTTTTTGCATGTATCTGTCCAATTTTCCCAACACCATTTATTGAAGAGGCTGTCTTGACTCCATTGTATGTTCATGCCTCCTTTGTCAAATATTGATTAAGCATAGTGGTTTGGGTGGATATATGGATTCTTTATTCTATTCCATTGGTCTATATGTCTGTTCTTGTGCCAGTACCAGGCTGTTCTGAGAACAGTTGCTTTGTAATATAGCTTGAAATCTGGTATTGAGATTCCACCTACTTTATTCTTCTTTCTCAGGATTGCTGTGGCTATTTGGGGTCATTTTTTGTTCCAGATGAATCTTTGAAGAGTTCTTTTTAGGTCTGTGACTATGTCACTAAAATGCAATCTATAGATTCAATGCACTACCCATTAAAATACAAATGACATATTTCACATACCTAGTATGTTTCTTAACCACTATAAAGAATTACATTGATGCCATTCTGTGTTATTTGTCTCTGTTTATTGCTAATTGCATGATTGAAACGTTGTTTTGGTTAATTCAAATTAAATTAAAAATTATTTAGAACAAAACTCAACGAAATTTTCCCTATTCTTTTGATGACTGCCTCTATTTACATGATGCCAAAAATCTAGAAAATTACCAAAAGTGTATTGTTATTGTTATTATTACTATTTACACACAATTTAGCACTATTATGAAATAAGCTTCATTCAATATTTTTGTTTACAGAATGAATAATACAATTGTGGCTCTGAATTATTTGTCCTTTTATGAGTTCTTCAAATTAAATCTCTAGCTAAATACACGAGTTTCATTTAAAAGTTAGTTTGCTAAAGTACCTGATTTAGTTTGGCTCAATACTCAGTGACAATACACTAAATTTTGAGAATTCTGATTTATTTTTGCCACAAAATATTGGTATACATATAGCTTGCTGAACTTACATGTAAGGAATTCCATAGGTGACAAAAACCATAAAGGCCTCTATCTTGTACATGATTGTCCACAATTATATATGTCACCAGATTATAAATATTTTTTTTCCAACTAAGGAAGTTAAAATTCACTTTCTAAATTCTATGTTTGATTTAACTTTCAGAGTTCTTTGCCAGTGTATTGTTGGAAACCCTTCTTATTCCCCAGATGCCTTTTTTATATGCCTACATATAACTATTTTAATTGAAGCTAAGCCAGTCAACCTATGAAAATACATTCTATTCAGCGCCCACATTTCCCGTGAGGATCTTATACAAAATCATGGATGGATTATATTAGGGAATCATCTGTGAAACAAATGCAGTTATTATTGATTGGCATCCAAGCACTTCAACTGGACATTGATCCCAAAATGATTACCAATATTATTTCCTAATGACATCTTTATCTGATGAGTTAAAAATAAAATTCATCAGATGGAGTCAATAGAGTTCAGAATCCAAACTTACTAGTAGAGGTGTATTATTTTATAATTTTGAGATGCAAACAAGTCTGTTAAACACAATGAGAGGGCATCTTTGATGGGAACAGTTTAAAATCTCTATATATCAGATAATCTATCAATTCTACTTTCTGACTGTAATTTTTCTTAGAGTATTCATTCTTTCTGCTTTAAACTGGACTCTAGCTCTCTAAGCCTAGAAATTTCCTTAACTGCTTTCCAGAGTTAGATGCTCTATTTTTTGGGTTCCATTTCTTCCTCCCATTTGCTTTAAGTAATTATAAAAGAAAAAAAAACATTAAAAGATGGTTACCCAGGAACAAACAATTAAAGTGTAGGAAAAACCAATACTTATGATTAATCCATCTGTTCAACTGCCAAGTATAAGCTAAAAACTAAATAAAAGTATCTTCTCAGATATTTGAAAGGATATGATACAGTTATCTCTGTCCTTACATAAAACTAGTTATTCCATCTGTGTACTAGATCCCATCCTCTCTTGTGAACACACCCTTCCTTGATTCCATATTCCCTTCAGTAATCAATATCCTTTCTACATGTTGCTGAACCTCTCTGTAGGTTAAAAAAGGTCCTCTTCTTTTTAACTATCCTGTTAGTCCTATCAGCACATGAAAACCACTCTTATTTGACATCCATATTATCAAATGTAAGAATGATTTGTCTATTTCCTTTTTTGTTTTATTTTATTTTATTATTTTATTCAGTTTGTATCTCTTTTGAGCCTTTACTATCTCTATCATTTGACTGAGGTGCCAAGAGAGCAAGAAGATAACCAGGTATTATCAATCCTCATTGAGTAATTAGAAGTTACCTTTGTAATTTTAAATATATGTAAGCATCTTCTGCCCTAGATTAAAGTAAACCAAGATTAAAAAGCAAAATCATACAGGACATTATACTCTCTCATGATACTGCCAATTTCCTTTTTTTTTAGAACAATGGTTTTCAACTGGCAACAGTTTTGACATTTAATAATGTGGAAATATTTTTGTTGTCATAACTGAAGATGCTATTTGAATTTGGTGAGTGGAAACCATTGATGATCCTACACATCCTAGAATGCATATAATAGCTGACCGTACTCTCCTCTGAAACAATGATCTGGTCCAAATTGATAATAGCGCCAAGGTTGAGAAATACTGCTGTAGAGTCACTCTTCTCAAAGAGAGGATTCATTTCACCTCTCTGGTTTCAGCTCTCATACCAGAGAAATTTGGATTTTCCCTTCCTCTCTGCCCTTTTCCAGCCAATTTGGCTTTGCTAGTAAGGTCTTGCTAGTAGGAAGTATCAAACAGGTATAGTATTTCTGGCTCTACCAGAGGGTGCTAAAAATATATAAATGTCATTTAAAAAAATCAACTGGATTGACTGTCTTCATACCCTATCATATCACAGTCATAAGGATCTCACAGTCTGAAAGGCGCCAAGGTAAAATATGCAGGATAGGCTTTCCCACTTTATGAAGACTTATCTCCCTAATTAGGAGACACTTAAGTTGTGGAAGTTCATGTTCATATAATTTCATCTGGAGAAATAACAAAGGTAATCTCTCCCGTGGAAGGGGAAATGAGTAGTCTGATAGGGTTCTCCTACGCTGGGTGAGGGGTGGAGGGACATTCTAGTGAAGACACATTGGTTACAGATGGGTAATAGATTTATCAGGGTGATCAATTGTAAGGTATATAGTAAGGTATATAAATGTCTTGTCTCTAAAATTCCTTTCATATATGTGGGCTTCAAGACACCAAATGCTTATCTTACTTGTACAGAACATAGAGAAATGCCACATGAAGTGTGTATGTGTGTGTATGGGGGGGTAGTGGGGTCGAGGAAGGGGAAGTGTCCAGGAAGATGGACACATTTCTGGTCTGAGCAATTAAAACAGCCATAAACCAAGGACAGAGCTAGGAGATCCAAAGCAACTCCAGCCAATAAGATAAAGGAGAGAAAATAAAGGGGGCACCAATGGGTTTGAGCTTTGAAACTAATACTATGTAGCAGAGTAACCAATGAGGAAAACAAGATGGTCCTAAATTTCAAAAGGGTCCAATTAGAAAAGGTCATGTTTAGACAAAGAACTCTGACCTTTATACACCCAGAGACAAAGACACTCAGCAGATTTTCAGATGTCAGATTTACAATTTTGAACTTAGACTTTTTTTCCCATTAGAAAGAGAGAGAGCAGGTTTTTCCTATTTGGGGGACCTATCTTCAGGGTGTCCCTTTTAGGGACACTCCTGCCCAGATGGAGTTTACATATGCTTCCAATAAACTTCCACATTTTTATTAAAGGAATCTGTTAGTGTCAGAGTTTATTTTTTAAACTTCGTGAGGACAAGGCCCCTTGAGAAGTAAAGTCTAGACCCCCAAACCCACATTTCAATGTTAATAAGTCTATTTTACTGGGTGGAAATGATAGAATTGTTTTAAAAAATAATAATGACATTTAAATAAGTAACTGTTAACAAGTGGAAAGGTACAGATTTTAAATGATACTGTAGATAGATTTATTCTTAATGAGACCAAATGTTCAATATAATTATGTAAGTGTTTTCTTATTATACTAGAGGCCCAGTGCATAAAACTCATGCATGGTTGTGGTCCCTTGGGGTGGCCTGCAGAGATGGGCCCTAGCTTGCACCTGCCTTGGCCTGGTGCTGCCCACTTACCTACTCCACCATCCTGCTGCAGTCCCACTGTGGTCCTGGCCAATCCACTGCCGCCCACTGCCAGCACCGCGTTGCCAGCGCCCTCCATGTTGTGCACCACCCCTTGCTGGTCAGCACATGTCATAGCGAGTGGTTGAACTCCTGGTTGGTCAAACTCCCAGTAAATGACTGCCTGAGGGGACAATTTGCACATTAGGCTAATATTTATTATATAGGATTTTGGGTTTGTTTGTTTTTTTAACATACTTCCAATTTCCATTCTTCTGTCAGGTGGTTTCCATTTAATCTGTTTATTGCAGGTTCCTAATCCATAGTTTCAAATGTAAGTAATTTTCAATGAAGCCACTTCAGAGCTTTGTTTTGGGAGTTTTAGAGATATCATTACTTAACTCAGTATTCTTCTTTGAGAAATTCTAGTCATTTCCAAACATTATCAAGTTTCAAATAGCATTGCCCAAACATTAGTAGAGTGCTTTCTACCTACTCATTGGTCCCTAATAATTTTGGCCAACATATTCATTCTATTAGGTCCCAGAGTTTATGGGACTGTGATTTGACTTTGCCAAAATGTCTCACTGATTGTCTTTACATCTCCTATTTGCTTTCTGTTGTTTTACAAATACCCAAGTACTTTTTCATTAAATTCAATAAGATGAAAGTGTCCATGCTTGGGTTAACAGTTCATATTCTGATCGGTTAGCTCTTTCCAAATGGATGGGGTAATTTTGTTTTACGTCAGGCTTCAGAGTCCCCTGTAATTTCCAAAGTTTCTGGCAGTGCTTGACTTTTCCTCTATGAAAACAATTTAATATGAGCATTGCCATTGCTCAGTCCTCACCAGAGCAGAAGGGTAGAATTCATCTCAGATATGTCTCTAATATGGTCAAAATAGTCTGCCTTGTTAAAAGTCAATTACAGTAGGCCCAGAGGTACTCTTATCCTTGTGAGGACACGTGGGGCCCAAATAATGAAATTTTTATGTTTAGTCTCTTCTTATGACTGGTTATATAATCCACTATAAATTAATTGAATCAAGTCCCTAAATCTGAGCCAGCTCTGTCTCTTTTGTGGTCTCATGGAGCAGAAAAGTAAAATATGTTTCAAACCTTAAAAATGTCTTCTGCCTACTCTGGAATACCACTCTATCAATTCTCTCTCTCTCCCTCTTTAAGACATTTTCCTCTCTATCGCTTGTTTTTATATTAGCATGTACAAGTTGCCCATGCTATTTTAAAACAATCCTCCCTCAGCCTCATCTCACGTCCAGATATTTTTCCTTGATGCCTCTCAACCCAGATAAGCTCCTATTATATCCTTTCTAAGTGCATTCTTTCCATCACGGTTTGGTTTCTTTTTCCCTTTGATTAAATAATAATTCACAAACTCGAAATGGTAAGTATGAGTTTTCATAAATGCATACAATTGTGTAACCCACACAACATCCGATTATACAATTCCATCCCAAGAAAGTTCGCTTGTATTTTTTTCCAGTTCACTCCCTCACCACCCAAGAAGCAAACACAATCTTATTTCTACCACCATCATTTGTTTTGCCTGTTGTAAAATTTCACATAAATGGAATCACACAATAGCTGTCCTTTTGTGCCTGGCTATTTTCACTCGGAATAATGTTTTGAGATTTTGCCAAGTGGGTATCAGTACTTTGTTCCTTTTTATCACCAAGTACTGTTCTTTTCTATAAGTATACCACAGTTTTTTCATTCTCCAGTTGAAAGACTTCATTTTCAGTTTTAGCTATTATGAATAAAACTATTATGAACCATTGTGATCATTACTTTTTTGTAAAAATGTTTTTGGGTTTTTTTTTTTTTGGATAAATATCCAGGATTGTTATTACTAGGTCATTGGTTAGAAGTGTATGTTGAACTTTCTATAACACTTCTTAATATGCTTTACATTAATGTTTACAATTTTACATTCCACAATTTTTTCCCATTGAAACATATTTGACTACATATTTGTAAAAAAGCAAAAAACTAAACAAAACAAAATACTCTCTAGGACATCTTCAAATGGCATCCCCTAAAATGCTGTGTGGGATAAGACTACTAATGATCTCCAGTTGTCACATTTAATGGATTATTTAAAGAACCTATCTTTTAACTCCATGGGCTATTTATGCACAGTCTATCGCTCATCCCTTAAAGTTCTCTCCTTGCTGGACTTTTGGAACACTTGTTTCCATCTTCAACCTCTCCCAATTTTTTCACATCCTTTATATATTCCTTTTGAAGCTTGAATTACATGAGCTTATCATTAGTGTTTCTCTCTCTCTCATCATCTCCTTAGAAAATCTCAAGCCCAAGCCTGGCTTTCATTGCCATCTATATGCACGATCGCCATACTCAAATTGGACTCTGTTGGTTAGGTTATTTTTATTATCAGTTTGGTTATTTTCATATGAGTATAACATGTTTGTTTCATGAAGGGCATAATTCTTATGTTAATATCTGCACCTTAGCCATCAATGGATTTTTATCTCTAATTTGTGGAATGTAAGCATTAAGAGAGAACCAAAAGGCTGTTTTTTTGAGACCTGTGGGTACATTGTTAATGATTCTGATGATTCAAAACATTGCTTTGTTTGTCTTTGATTTGTAATCTCTATGTAACTGAAAGGATGCCACTCAAGATTTCTGAAGATTTATGCATTGGTCAAAGAGAACTTGTAATTCAATTGAATCTGAAAAAGATAATGAGCAAGGTGGGCAAGGGTTGTAGGTAAGAGCAGTAATTGGCTAACCTTGTATTTTAGGGGAACAATCCATCCATTTTCTTAACTTCTTATTCTGAGATAGACTCCTATTATCTTTTAGAATGAAGATGGAGGCGAGGCCATTTTTTAGTTAAACAGAATGAAATAATGAAGCATCAAAGTAAGCTTTTAGAAAGAAAGATGCCAAGCTTATGATGTGTGTGTGTGTGTGTGTGTGTGTGTGTAGGTTTGAAATCTTGTAGATTTTTTTCAATAATGATCCAATGAATGGATGCACTTGCTCAAGCTAGGATTTTTTGACTTATTCCTATTTTCTCATCCAATTGATCAATTTTGTATGCCATTCCTAAGTTTCTAATATTTAGTTAATTTTAATTATAAAATACTTGTTGAATCTCTTTTATAAACTTTGGTCTGATTCTGAAATTCTTATATTTTATATAGATATACTTTTTTGTTTATAATATTAAAATACATTCATTACTCTACATCATGAATCCAGATCTCTTGTCTGCAGAGTAACCACATTGTTTATAGGATGAACTCTTTTTAATATAATTCTTAATTGTTTCTCCTCTATAAACACATCTTTGGGCAACCATTAACAGCAAATTCAAAGTGTCTCATATTCTGAGGTGGATTCATTAGGCTTATCCTGATACTGACTAATATATCTGTGCTCTTTCTGTTTACTCACCAAACACTCATGGCTTCTCTCCCTCTCCCTCTACCATCTATGTTAGCTATGACTGAAGTACCTTCTGTTCCTCAGATACAACATGCCTTTTCACATCACCATGCACATGTTGCTACCTCTGCCTAACATCACTTTCTTCTCCCTGTCTCCTTTACATCCATATATCTTGCTTAATGATTCAAGTCAAACATGAATAATTATGTGTAGACTTTATTGTGACTGGCACTGCAATTCTGAATGTATGATATAAAAACAGAAGTGTTTTTACCATAGTCCTGGTATCTCTTTACTGAGAATATAATCGCATTTAGATAAAACTTAATAGACTTTAAAGCATATTCTTCATAATTACAACTACTGAGGTAAGTAAATTAAATCAAATCTATGAGGCATCTTACTTATGTATGTATAAATAGAACATGTTTTTAAAAAACACTCATTTCCCTAAAGCATGAAGACAATTTCTATGTGAGAGAGGACTTCTCTAAGATTCTAATCAATTTTAAATGTAGTCATTTCAAAACTTCAGCTTTGTCTTATAGTTTTAAGGTACAGCCATTAAGGAGAGTCTCTCTTCCTAAAGGAGCCATTATCATTTGTATAGATATAGATGGACAGTGAAATGAAAGAGAGAAATAAATTTTGGAATAATATATATAGTTAATGTCACTGTGGAAAAAGCAACCATACCAATTATGGTGCAGATAGAAAGATACTTTTTGCTCCTAATAGTTTGATCTATTTGCAAACATGTTTTAAGTATCTGAAAGGTAAAAGTGACCCATAGCTGGTTGGAACCTCATATATATCATTGTGTGAATGATGGAGAGGGGTTCAAAGGGGGAGCTTAAGCTCAAATAGTCATCCACTATGCAGATCCATCCATTGCTACCATATGGAGCATGTTGAGATATACCTCTTAAGGTGAAGGATAAGTTATTACATCTGGCCCCTCAGACAGCCCAAATAGAGACACAGTGCCTAGAGGGGCCTCTTTGGATTTTGGAAGCAATATACTTCTTATTTGTTTGCTTTACTCTGTGTGTGTGTGTATGTATAAAATCAAGTAGCAGCAGGCCCTGAGGTACAAGTAAGTTACAGGAAATGTTCCAAATGTCCATGGTCCCCACTCTTGTTATACTGCCTTCTCTCTTCCAGCATGCACATGTGCCTAAAATCAGGTGACAAAGGAAGACTGAGTAAAGCAGATTGTCATTCCCAATGTGAATGGACCTCATACAACCCATTGAAAAACTGACTAAAACAGGAAAAATTCATTCTCTCTAATTGATGGTTTTCTCCTCCACTCAGACTAAAAATTACATCAATTTTCCTCATTCTTAGACCTTAGGCCTTGGGACTTGGCTTGGCCCCTCATCAATTGCTCTCCTGAGTCTCCAGTTTATAGATGGTGGGTCATGGTACTTCCCAGCAACTATACTGATGTAAGCTATTCTATATACATATATGTAAATGAATGCCTCAGTTTCCATAATAAATTGAGGTCATTGCACACACACACACACACACACACACACACACACACACACAGGTTGTAAGCAGTGTGGCTTGCTTTCCTTCCCTACTTTCAAATCCTTAACATAATTCTAGCAAATCGGATCCAGCAGTACATCAGAAAGATCATATACCATGATCAAGTAGAATTCATCCCAGGAATGCAGGGATGGTACAATATTCGCAAATCAATAAATGTGATACATCACATAAACAAATTGTGAGATAAAAATCACATAGTCAAATCAATTGATGCATAAAAAGCATTTGACAAAATCCAACACCCTTTCTTGATAAAAACTCTCAGCAAAGTGGGAAGAGAAGGATCATTCCTCAATATCATAAAAGCCATATATGATAAACCCACAGTTAACATCATACTCAATGGGCAAAAACTAAAACCATTTCCCCTAACAACAGGAACAAGACAGGGATGCCCACTCTCACCTCTCCTGTTAGACATAGTACTGGAAGTATTAGCCATTGCAATTAGACAAGAAGAATAAATAAAAGGCATCCAAATTGGAAAAGAAGAAGTAAAGCTGTCCTTATTTGATGACATGATTCTGTACATAAAAAACCCGAAGGACTCCATCCCCAAACTAATTGACTTAATAAATGAATTTGGCAATGTAGCAGGATACAAAATTAATGCCAAGAAATCTGTGGCATTTCTATACACTAATAGTGAAATTACAGGAAGAAAAACTAAAAAAGCAATCCCATTTACCATTGAACCAAAAAAAATTAAGATACCTAGGAATAAATCTAACTAAAGAGGTAAAAGACCTATATGTAGAAAACTACAGGACACTGAAAAAAGAGATAGAGGAAGATGTTAACAGATGGAAGAGCATACCATGCTCATGGATTGGGAGAATCAACACAATTAAAATGTCCATACTGCCCAAAGCAATCTATAGATTTAAAATACCAGCAACATATTTCACAGACCTAGAAAGAATTCTTCATAGATTCATCTGGAACAAAAAAGGATCACGAATAGCCACAGCAATTCTGAGAAAGAAGAATAAAGTAGGTGGGATTTCAATACCAGACTTCAAGCTATATTACAAAGCAACTGTTCTCAAAACAGCCTGGTACTGGCACAAGAACAGACATATAGACCTATGGAATAGAATAGAGAACCCAGCTATCCACCCAAACCACTATTCTCAACTAATATTTGACAAAGGAGGCATGAACATACAATGGAGCAAAGATAGCCTCTTCAATAAATGGTGTTGGGAAAATTGGACAGATACATGCAAAAACATGAAACTGGACCACCAACTTACACCAAATACAAAAATAAACTCAAAATGGATACAGGACTTAAACATTAGACAGGAAACCATAAAAATATTAGAGGAATCCACAGGCAGCTCAATCTCAGACAAATGCCAAAAGAACTTCTTCACTGATACTGCTCCAAAGGCAATGGAAGCTAAAGAAAAAATAAACAAATGGGACTACATCAAAATAAAAAGCTTTTGCACAGCAAAAGAAACCATCAACAAAACAACAAGAAAGACCACTGTATAGGAGAACATATTTGCAAATGTTATCACTGATAAAGGCTTAATCTCCAACATCTACAGCCAACTTATACAACTTAATAAAAGGAAGATAAACGACCCAATAAAAAAAAATGGGCAACGGACCTAAATAGAACCTTTTCGAAAGACTACAGAAGGAAGGCCAAGAGACACATGAAAACATGTTCAAAGTCACTAATTATCTGAGAGATGCAAATCAAAACGACAATGAGAAACCATCTCACACCTGTCAGAATGGCAATCATCAACAAATCAACAAACGACAAGTGTTGGCAAGGATGTGGAGAAAAAGGAACCCTTGTGCACTGTTGGTGGGAATGCAGACTGGTGCAGACACTGTGGAGAACAGTATAGAGTTTCCTCAAAAAAACTAATAATGGATCTCCCATGGTAATCCCACTCTTAGGAATTTATCCTAAGAAATCACAAACAGCAATTAGAAAGGATTTATGCACCCCTATGTTCATAGCAGCACAATTTACAATAGCTACAATTTGGAAATAGCCTAGGTGCCCGTCAGCAGATGAGTGGATCAGAAAACTGTGGTACATCTACACAATGGAATTCTATGCTGCCATTAAAAAGAAGGAATTCTTACCATTTGCAGCAACCTGGATGGAACTGGAGAGCCTTATGCTTAGTGAAACAAGCCAGTCAATGAAGGAGAAGCACCACATGATCTCACTCATTTGTGGATAATAAAGAACATTGTAAACTGATGAACAAAAGGATAGATACAGAGGCAGTAAAGCATCAAACAGACTATCAAATTATAGCAGGAAGATTAAGGAGAGGTGGGGTAGATAAGAGATCAATCAAAGGACTTGTATGCATGCATATAAGCGTAACCAATGAACATAGACACTGGGGGGTTGGGGTATGCCTGCGAGGGAGGGGGGGCAATGGGGAGATATGTATACATGTAACACAATAAAAAAATTTAAAAAATTAAAAATTAAAAATTAAAAAATAAAATCTGTTTGGGCAATCTCTTAAAGGGAAAACTAACCCATGATATACTAGTAAGTATGGATTTCTATTGTCTTTTTAATTATATATTTACACACATATAATACATAAAATAATTTTGATATATACAACTTATATGAGGTCATAATCAGGTTTAGGTAATAAAACAAAAAAATAACCATGAATTGGAACCATTATGATATTTTATCAATTATAATGAAACCACCACCACTTTTAAAGCCTTGAAACTACTTAAATTTTAACTCTTTACTTGTGGCATTTGCTGGCAAAATTACTAACAATGTGAGAAATTTTAATAAATTAGACATATTTTCTGTATAAAAGAAAAAAATGATAGCTGCCAGCAAATTTACTTCAGATTTCTCCAAGACCAGTTTTATAAGAAGTGATAGCTGGAACAATCTATCTAGCTCAAAGAACTATAGAGTATAACGTTTTCCGTTAGCAACATTTTTTTTTATTCCTAAGGGAAACCTTTTTCAAATAAAGCAGGATGTACCCCCTCATTCCAAGAGCAAAACAAAAAGTATTCATATCAAATTGATGAAAATAGCATTTTTCTTCTTTTAACGCCTTGGGGGTGGATGAAAATAACACTTTGGCATTTTTCTCTTCTGTGCCTATTTATTGCTGTCATTTCGCCAATTCCTTAGTACCGAAAGATTAATGGAAAATAAATTGGTGAAATGAAAGCAAGATATATGTAAGGAAATAATGATAAAAACTGGTATCAGTTAAGGTTTTCAGTGTACCCAGAAAACATGAAAGAAAACTGGAGTTAGAAAAAGAACATTGCCCATTCTTATTTTTCAATTAAACTATTGGCCCCAGGATTTTTTAAAAAATTGAAGAAAAATTAAAATTTAAATTAAAAGGCATTCCTTTGCAGGTCTTGATTGTTTTTTACTTTTTTGTTTTAAACTGAATCACAGACTTATAGCACCAAAAATCAATGGAATCAGTCATTCACAGTTACTATTCATTCTCCATCCAATCATCTAGCCATCCACTACTAGCTCAGTAAATTAGAGATTTCATTTTTAATTTTAAATTTAACTGAAATATGAGAGACAGTTTTTAGAACTTAAAAATTATTTAGAGGAACATATACTAAGAGTGCAAGACTGCAACCACATTTTCACTCTGCAACTTTGGGCAGGTCTTGTCCTTTGTTAAGGTTTTGTTGACATTTCAAAGTTTATTAAAGTATACTGAGCATAGGAATAAGCTCTGCTATTTTAAATGAGGCCTGTTAAAGATTACTAAGCATAGTCAAATTTCTAATTAGGTATCTAGTTTATTTTACAGAGAAAGGAATGTCAGTGATTGGGATAATTTCAAAGATAAATTTATGAGTGATTAAGATCTAAAAGTTGATTATCCAGATATATTTTCTGATTTAGTGATTACTCAAAACTTAATATGAAGTAGTGCTGTCATTTGTTTTTTTTATGTAACCTCCTACACTTTATGATCCTTAATATAACCATTGCTGTAATATTTGACAAGTGACATTTGTAGATTTGCCCTTGACAAATATTTGAAAAATATAGCTAAGGAAATGTGGGTTTGTGTGTGTTTTTTTTTTTTTTGGTTTATTTGTTATAAGTAAGATTTTGGAGTTGAAAAGGATCTTGTAGTTAATTTGTTTCCCACCCTAATTTTCTAGATGTCCAAAAGTTAGCCTCATGTTCTATATGTCACTGATAATTTTACAACAGAACCAAGGCTACACAGCACTTTAGAAAATATATTCTGAGTGTTCTGTGGGAAATATTCATTCTTTTCAAATAAAAATAAGGCAGAATTTTAAAGTATTTTTCCTTTTACCCTCTTCATTCTGGTTTATAGTTATATTTATGGTTAATTTGCCCACTCATTTGTTTTGTTCATTTGGCTGTTTGTTTTTTGGGGTTTTTTTTTTGGAGGTTTAATTTGGTTTCCTCATGAAGTCTTTATAAATGTGGCATAACTAGAAAGCTATCCTAAGAAGTGCTTTTAACAAATTGAATTCAGTTGGGAAAATTAGTAAATAAGTTAATAGAAAAATCACCTAATTTGGTGGATTAGAAAACTAGTTTTCAGGTTTACATCACTACTACTCAACCACATGACTTGCGCATATAGCTTTCCCAACTAAATGAAAATACTATAATAGAATATCTGTAGGTTTGTTCCCTCCAGCTCGCAATTCTATGATTCTATGAAAATAGACACACACATGAGTCATTGCCCTTAAAAACATATTTTATAAAATAAGACTTAACTACCGCTTTAAATGATTAATGTAGGTGTTTTCTAATTACTTAAGTAAAGAATAAAGAAAAAAAAGTCAATATTAGTAAAAGTTTGGAGTAAGAGAAGAAAATTTTTAACCATAGTATCTAATTTATTTGAATCCATATTCATAGGTTACTCTTAAAGCTTTGTCAAGCATGAGAATAATTTTTATATTATGTTTTAAATTCACTGTGTATGGAAACGGCCCATATAAACATACCCATGTTGCTATTTTACTTCACCAAGCTAAGGCACAAAAGTCAGAAATTCTAATAAAAAATGTGAATATATTTTTTATAGAAACATTGAAAAATAAAAAATAAAATAAAATTTGAAATGAATATTAATTATCTAGGTAAATGTGGTTCATTTTTAAATTTTAGAAAGGGAAGTCGAGAGAGGGAGAAATATGAATATGAGAGAGATACATCTATTGGTTGCCACGCATGTATGCACCAACCAGGGATCTAACCCACAACCTAGGTATGTGCCATGATTGGAATTGAACCTGTAACTATCAGGTGCACAGAACTTCATTCCAACCAACTGAACCACATCAGCCAAAGTGTGATTATTTTTAATACTGTTTAAAACTGAATGTCAAAATTATTTAACCAATTTTCCTATGAAGAAAGAAGAGAGAAAAAGAATAAAATTATGTAGAAGGAAAGGAGAGACTTAAAATTTCCAGCATTGCTTTTCAGTATTCAATCTTTGCTTTCCAAATTAAAAAAATATATATGCTTTTTAATTTCCTAAAGGGAAAAAAAAGCAAAGACTTAAAGTACCATAATAGTGAAGTAATTATATAAATGATATATTCCCATTTCAAAATCCTAGTTAATTTTATAACACAATGAATAATCTTTCTCTGAATGTATAGCATAGGTTCAGGTGGAATAATGATAGTATTAAATAATTCATGATGGAAAAGGATTGAAAAAATATTTTATTTTAAATATTCAACACCATAATAAAACTATGCACCATTCAACTAACTTTTTCAGACCTCTTTTCTTGGCTCTTTAACTATTTTGTGAAAGTATATATTTCTGATTTAATGGAGAACAGTTATTTAAGTGATATATAATAAATGCCATATATATGAAATATCTGCAAAGAAAAAAAGTAAAAACTTACAAATAAACTTAAGTTTATCTTAACTCTAAAAATTTATTATTTTTCAAAAATAGATATTTAATATGTAGGGTTAGAATAATGTTCGTGAGAATTTTCCACATAATTTTATATAATGGGTTTAACATAAAAAAGAAACAGTATTGACTGTAGTTTTGATTACTAAGAAAGAAGAAAAAAGCATGATTTTATTTTAGTGGACTGTGAAAATTAGTTCAATTTTTTATCATTTAAATTTTATTTTTCTCTTTAAGAAATTAATTATTTTATTGTTCATCATCAGTCACCCTCTAGTTACTCTTTCTTCATTAAAAAATTACTCCCAAACTTAATAATTTAAAACAATAATTTTATGTTCCTGGTGTCTGTAGGTCTCCAGGATGTCTAGGTCCTCAGCAAGAAAGATCCAAAGGCTGAGGGTGACTCAACTAGAATAATCTGAAAATGTATTCATTCACATATCTGACACCTAGAAAGAGATGAAATTAAAACTAGGCCTTCTGACTAAAGCACTTTTATGTGGCTTCTCTATTTGGCTTGGCTTTCCCACAGCTTGATGTCTATGGGTAGTCAGACTTCTTGCATGGTGAATCAAGTATGTCAACAGAGAGAGAGAGAGAGAGAGAGAGAGAGAGAGAGAGAGAGAGAGAGAGAGAGAGAGA